>OV050030.1:151707987-152340487 GCA_920105625.2 Clusia tigrina
CATGCATACCATACGTATGCCTGCGATTGTAAAGAACCAAATGCACCAGAGAAATGTGTAGTGCACGCGCAGCATGATCGCACACACACTCACTCCACATGCTCAAACCTTTCCTCTATCCCAAAGCAATGCACTTAAATTAGGTCATGTGCAATTCGAACCTCAAAGGTCTGCCGTAGGCAAGAATTGCACATTCATAATTTATTGCTTGCACATGTGATTTTCATGACACATGGGATATTGGAAATATGGAAATGAAACACTAATTACAGCAAAATTAAATGGTAGGAATAAGTATATAAGAACGTAGTTATAAGAATAAAGATTAGTTCTAAACACAAATCATAACTGTTTGTACTCACAAGGAGCTGACTTTAGTCGCTTCAATAGAACTCAAAGGAGCTGACTCTAGTCGCTTCAATTAGAACATTTGGCTGCCTTAAGGCGCCGATACAAAAGTGCGCAAGCTCTCGCGCAATCAAAAAATCATATGAGCCCATCATCTGCGTAGGGAATATACTGATAGGCAAAACTAACTGTATTACTAACAGAACTTATTACATGGCGATCCTTGCCACACCGCGCCTGATTTTTCTGACCAGATAGCTGATCCTGCCACACCGATCCTGATATTGCTGACCAGACCAGATTCCTGATTCTTGATTTTTAAACCGATCCTGATGTTCCTGCTATACTGCTGTCCAGACAACAAGTGCTACAGGGATGAATGACTCAGAATTCCACGTCTTATTTGAAAGAACTTACAACAGAGCGGCTAAACATCTGGAAATAGTAAAATCAAAGGACGCAGCCATCAAGGAAACGCTGTACCCACTGGGAAACGCAGTACCAGCACCACGGCTCCTAAATATTTTCCATAAACAAGCAGCCATCGTAGAATAGGAATACGTGCCACAACCACAACCAGGGTCAAAAACAACCAACAGCCGTTATATACCGTCAGGCTCATCCGAAGGTCCTAAGCCGATTACCATTGAACATTACAGGGACAGGCAAGTGAAGAACTCCGAGTTAAGACGAAGGTTGTGTCAAAGCCAAAACAATAAGGAACGGTAGAGAGGGAAGAAAGGTCCAAAACAGGACACAGCTAAAAACACTATATCACGGCTACAATCTGCAACAGACGGTCGAAGAGATAAAACTCTATAAAAGAAGAATAACTAAAATTCGTATAGATGGAAACCGACCAAGCGATATTAAAGCCTCACAAGCCGTTAACTGATGCCCATTTTGATCCACAACAACATAAATCATCTGAATATTTTTATAAATAGAAATTAATATAACTATTACTATAAATAAAGCATTTTATTATTAACTATAGATTAATCCTTTAAAAAAAATTAAAATATGTTAACAAATTATGCTAAAATTATATAATGTAGTACAATAAAACATTTAAATAGGTAATAATTATTACAACTAATATAAGTAAATCGTGTAGTTATTTTAATACTCCACGTTAAAACTCTATGTTAAAATTATATAATGTAGTACAAAAAAACATTTAAATAGGTAATAATTGTTACATCTAATATAAGTAAATCGCGTAGTTATTTAAATACTCTACTCAAATATATATAAAATACAAACTAAATATTTGTAATTGTCAACTCCAAACATGGGAGGCACAAAATCTAAAATAGAGAACCATAGTGGAGATCGACAGGTTACAATACTAAACACGCAGAGTCAACATTGTAACAATGGTAACCATATTTGGCAGCAAAATCTATTTTTGACCTCTTCTGAGATAGTGTCTAAGAAATAAGTTATGAGCCTAGCTTCTTTAGAAAAAATTGAGCAAATTGTAGGCATTTTAAAGAAAAACCCGAATAGAGTATATACCGAGAATTACATAACAGACTTACAGGCAACACTCAATACACAAACTGCTTATTTTGAACTAGAGCTTAACAAAGACACCAGCTTAGAAAGAACACACATTAGTATCTAGGTTTAATATACTGAGCACATATATTAAGAAAATCATTAGCAGTCAAAAGTCTATGAAAGAGGAGAAATTAGCAAAATTAGAAACAGAACAACTATCAGAGCTCACTATGACGTCTTTTAATGTAATTGATTGCCTGAAGGCAATACCTGAATTCTCAGGCAAGCCTGAAGACTTGTCCAAGTTCATAAGCTTAGTGGAAATTATGAAGACCACTGTACCAACAACGAGTGAGAACATATTTTTCACACTAGTATTTAATTCTAAACTACCGGACAAAATTAAGAACAAATTAGAACTAGCAGGAGCAGACAATACAACAACATTAATGCAGAATTAAAAAAATTGTTAAAGCCAACAAAAACCACAAATTGCATATTCGAAACTGAGACAGGGTAGTAAGACAATTTCTCGTTATGCAGAACAGATTGAGGAACTAATTTGTACTCTAAACAAGTTACAAACTACAGACACCTCTGCAGAAGTAAAGAAAGCAATCATAAATAATAACGATACAATAGCTTTCAATTCATTCAAAAACGGTCTAACCAATATGTCAACAATCCAAACAATTACAGCAAGCCGCAGCAAACAATTTCAAGAAGCGGTACAAATAGCTGACGAGTTTGAAACACTGAACGAGACTCGCATTCTGTTGTATAGAAGCAACAATTATCGCGAACGACAACAGTACAATATCATTGAGCGAAACAGATACCGCAAAAATAATAATTTTGGTGTTAATAACCAACAAAGTCATCACCCTAATAACAACAATAGAAATAACTACAATAACAACAGACAACAAACTTCGAATAACATTGCTAACAGACGTAATTGGAGAAATAACAACAACACAAACAGTCAACGTACTAATCAGCAACCATACAGAAACAACAACTACAATAAGCAACGCACTGACCAGCAGACATACAGAAACAACAACAATAACAGAAGAAACTCCGGTCGAAATAGAATAATGTATGTAGAAACCACTGCACAAGACACAGCTGACTGCATAAATCAACAAAAAAACGACGTCCTCCCCGCCTGCTAAATATACAAAATAATATGAGTGGTGCGGGGATAAACAAAAAAGTATTACCCAAAACAGCATTCACTATAAACACAGACCGACATATAGGACGTTTTGTCAAAATAAAATACAAGAACACATACATTAATTTTTTAGTAGATACTGGAGCAGAAATTTCACTGCTAAAAATTGGTAGTATCTATATTCGAAGAAGATATTTTCAGCCAACATTCTTGTCCATTAACAGGAATTTCAAAAGAAAATGTTTACACTTTAGGTACGTCAAAAATCTTAATCAGCAAGAAACCTTTAAACACACATTCCAAATTGTAAAAGATAGTTTTCCAGTCATAGCCGATGGAATTTTAGGAGACGATTTTCTCTTAAAATTCGGCGGAAAGATAGACTACGAAACACTTACGTTACAATTTACACTTAATAACACATTGTTAGTGCTTGATTTAGCAAGCAAAGTATTTTGTATCACCATACCGCCGAGATGCGAGGTAATACACCCAATAAATGCGAACATAACTGAAGACATGCTTGTATGCAATAAAGAAATACAACCAGGCATATACATAAGTAATACTATAATTCCAGCTAAATGCATAAAACACATACGCATTTTGAACACAACACAAGATACCATAGAGTTAAACAAGCTAAAAATAGAATGCAAACCCTTAAAAAATTATTACATAGTAAACAGCACACAGAACAATAGCACAAAAAGATGGAACCAAATACAACCACTGCTACAATTTGACACGCAAGACACAATTGCAAACGACAGTATAGAGAAATTGTGTCAAGAATACGCAGATATTTTCCACTTAGACCACCTGACAGTCAACAATTTCTATGAACAACATTTACAGGCAACAGATAAAAAACCGGTATACATAAAAAATTACCGTTTGCCACACACAAAAATGGAAAATATAAATGAGCAAGTAAAAAATCTGCTGAAACAACAAATAATTGAACATTCAATTAGTGCTTATAACTCACCACTACTTGTTGTACCGAAAAAGAGTTCTGATGATTCCAAACAGTGGAGATTAATAGTAGATAACCGCCAATTAAATAGAAAGTTAATGGATGATAAATTCCCAATCACAAGACTAGAAGACGTACTGGACAAAATAGGCAGGTCCAAATACTTTACAACCTTAGATATGACTAGGTCTTTCCATCAAATCCCTCTAGATTACGAGTCAAGACATTTAACAGCATTTTCAACTGCTGATGGTCACTATCAGTTTAAACGACTACCCTTTGGTCTAAAAATCTCTTCGAACAGCTTTCAGCGTATGCTAACTATCGCATTAGCAGGATTAGAGAGTAATGCTTTTCTTTACGTAGACGACATAATTGTTTTCGGTAAATCTATAAAACATCATAATGATAATCTAGTAAAAATCTTTAAGCAAATAAGAAAGTACAATCTGAAATTAAATCCGAAAAAGTGTAATTTTTTGAAACCAGAAGTAATTTTTCTAGGTCTCTTAGTTACCGCTAATGGAGTAACAGCTGATCCAGAAAAATGTAAAGTTGTAAACATGTATCCAACTCCAAAAAATAAGGATGAAATCAAAAGATTCGTAGCTTTCTGTAATTATTACCGTCGCTTCATAAATAATTTCGCGGAAATAGCTAAACCTTTAAATAACCTACAAAAGAAAAACACCGAATACATATGGACGGATGAATGTGAAGTAGCATTCAAGAAACTAAAAGAAAGTATAACTCAGTCACCCGTACTTAAATACCCTGATTTCGATGAAGAAATTATATTGAGCACTGATGCATCCAATTATGCATTAGGTGCTATTTTATCATACGGAACTATAGGAGAAGATCGACTAATAGCTTATGCTAGCAGATCTCTCAATAAACATGAAATTAACAAACCTGTCATTGAGAAAGAATTATTAACCATTCATTGGGCTATTAATCATTTTCGACCATACTTGTTTGAAACGAAGTTCACAGTAGTAACAGATCAAAGACCACTAGTATCACTGTTTACACACAACAACCCCTCATCTATAATGACTCGTATCTGACTAGACTTGAAATATGACTTTAAAATTATATACAAACAGGGAAAAATTAATACAAACGCAGATGCTTTGTCAAGAATAGAAATAAATTCTGACACATTAAAGGCAATGATACCCACAGTTATGGCTATCACAAGAAGCATGAAGAAAAAAGAAACAGATGTAATCACTGAAGAACCAGACAAGAGGAGCGCGAGTTAAGGTAACACGCCCCAAACCTTAATAATTAATTATTACAGTTATATTTTTAAGAAATATATAAAAATGTAAAAAACAATCCCTATGAAATATTGCATGCGCAAATTTCATAGGAAACAATCAAAATGTAAGAAAACAATTCCTATGAAATATTGCATGGGCAAATTTCATAGGAAAGAATCAAAATGTAAAAACAATTCCCATGAAATCTGCTACGGCAAATTTAATAGGAATTGTTTTATCATGACATAAATTAAGTATATAAAAGAAGAACGAATTGAAGATTAGATTAGATGAATTTAAGACTTAGAGTGCACCAGTTGTAATTAATTTTTGTAATAAATATTAAACCATTTTTATTTGGTTCTTTTGTGTTGAACTCTTCGACAGCAGACGTAAGTGGCGCAGTCGTACGGTTGGCGGCGACGGTTTTTCAGTTGTGTTTTAAAAATGCTCTACCCGTGTGAAGTAAAATATTCTAAAACCAAAATATATAGAGACATATAAAAAAAATATATATATATAATATTATAAAAATAATATAAAATATAAATAAAAATACAACAATTAAAAATAATACAGGATTCCTTGACTGCATATCAAGTGAATTCTAATTAGAAAAAAAGATAAAATTTAATTAAATAAAATAATTAAAAATAATACAGTATTCCGTGAATGCATATCAAGTGAATTCTAATTAAACAAAGAAATAAAATAAAATAAAATTAAAATTAAAAAAAATAAAATTTTTTTAAATAAATTAATTAAAAATAATACAGGATTCCTTGACTGCATATCAAGTGAATTCTAATTGGAAAAAAAGATAAAATTTAATTAAATAAAATAATTAAAAATAATACAGGATTCCTTGACTGCATATCAAGTAAATTCTAATTAAACAAAAAAAATAAAATAAAATAAAAAAAATAAAATTTTTTTAAATAAAATAATTAAAAATAATACAGGATTCCTTGACTGCATATCAAGTGAATTCTAGTTATTGGAGCGAACATCCTGGAATCGTCGTTGGATTTCAATCCATTTACCGCCAGAACCAGCTCTCAAACAAATATCTTGGTTGACTGTCGAAAGAACCACAAACACAGAATTGCACACTATTTCTCAATGAAGATCATAATAGGACACTGCTTGTGAGTTAATTATATTTACCACCTAAATTTCAAAAATTCTGAAAAATACAAAATTTTTTTATATAAACATATTTTATATTGTAAACCATTGTCAAGAATATTTGTTATTACTCAATTGAAACGAACAAACTGTAAATTATTCTTAAAATCCCATACAAAAAAAAAATTTATGTTCAAAATAAAAGCTAAAACTTTAGCACTGTCAAAACTAAGTACAAGCAAAAAATATAGAGGTCTGAACTCAATTCCAGAAGAAATTGAAATGGCAAACCCACAACCCCAAAACATACAAACTCAACAACAACCCCAACCACCCCAGTTCCAAATTAATACACAGGATATTTTCAATACCTTACGAATACCTGACATTATCAAAGATCTTCCCCCATACGATGGCAACCCAATTGTATAATTTCATTACAAATGTGGAAGAAATCTTAATGTTAATCAAAGGGACAGAACAGACTCCGTACGGACATATGCTCCTAAGAGCAATTAGGAAAAAAATTCAAGGACCAGCAAATGACTTCTTAAACACGTATCTTACACCATTGGACTGGAATTGTATTAAAACGACATTAACTAACACTTTTTCAGACAAGAGAACAGAAACTACCCTTATCAGAGACCTACATAATATAAAACAATTTAATAAACCCATTGAAGAATTTCACAAAGAAATCGTTGAAATTCAAGCGGCTCTTCTTAATTGTATCCTTATTGGTGAAAAAGACCACAAAGTACTCTCATCGAAAAGAGAACTTTTCACAGAAATGTGTCTAAACACATTTCTATCCGGGTTAAAAGAACCAATGGGTGCAATAATAAGAGCTATGCGTCCTGAGGATATGCAAACAGCATTATCATTTTGCCTCAAAGAACAAAATATTACTACATACAAGCAATATAATCGGACCAAAACCGATTTACAACCATACCATCAGAATAATCAATATCACGATAGAAGACAAAATTAAAACCGAACACAATGAAATATTTTCCGAAACCCTCATCACATATAATAATGCAATTCACTCCATAACTAAGTTAACACCCTACGAACTATTTTTCGGCAGGCCATATAAATTTTGCAAGAATTTAACATTTAATACAGAACATGAATACCTACAAAAAACTACGGACCTTCCACGACACTCTATACCCAACCATTAAGAAAAAAGTAGAAAACCTCACTCACAAAAAAATAGACAAACTGAACGAAACAAGGGAAGAACCGGAACCAAAACAAGAAGAGACCACTGTATTTAGGAAAGAATGTAGGAGAAATAAAATTACAGCCAGATTTTCTAAACATAAGGTACACAAAAACAACTCACATACTATAATAACAAAAGGAAATAAAAAAATCCACAAAATACGGCTAAAACGCAAAACAAAATCTCTCTCTCCTTAGTTTGACGTTAACTTCTGGACAACTATTTGAATATCGAGAACTTACAAAAAATAATGGGATACTATCTTTACACTTAGGGCATGCAAGGAGAATAATCAACCATAGTAATCAACCATAGTATTCCATATTATTGACCCAGAAAAGTCCCACGAAAACATAGATGACTTGACTAAAACACTTAAATTATTCGAAAGATACGATTCAGTAAAAACAATGAAGACAACAACCAAGCTAAAACTGGAACAACTAAAAACAAAATTAAAATAACTTAAAACCAAACAGAAGTAAAAGAGAACAAATAAATGGACTCGGACATGTCATCAAATTCATAACAGGTAACGTGGACAAATACGACGCACAGAACTTAAACGATCAGATTAAACATTTAGAAAGTAACCAAGTCCATTGAACATATCTACGAGCTGCTAAACCTACAAGCTTATTATAATGAATCTTAAATTATTTTAACATTGACATACCAAACTTTGATCCTATACCTTATCAATACCACCACATAATCCCATTGCCAATCAACAATTCTAAACTAATTGAGTCAGAACCATATGTATTGTATAATGATAGTTATGTATTTGAAATCTCGCAAGCATGTCCTAAAATAGAAAATATATATTATTGTAAAACAAACAAAGATGTAAATTTAAGTGTATTGGCCAACTTTTTAAGACTAAGAAAGCTGGATGCGTTGTGAAAAACATTGGCAAGAAACCACATTACAATCAACATGCAGAGCGGCGAATACTACCATCAAAGGAACAGCAACAACCCACTACAAACATTGTAAAGTCTTTATAAACAACATAACCTATGAAGATGACATCGGCACCTTTTGGGAAGACGTCTACATCACGCCAGTTTTCCATTCAGAAGTCCAAATCACAAATGAAATCAATACATTTTCCTTGAAAAAGCTAGCAGATTGCAACTTCGAGCAACAAACTGAGATCGATGCAGTCTACATACAGTTATCCAATCACAACTATCTAATCGGCAGCATAATTGGAACTTCAATCCTCATCTTTGGAGTAAATAATTCTCTCATTGAGACGCTATAAAACTCAACAGAACCTCATGAATACCTGCCTTGAAGCTGCAGTCCCGTCCATCCCTACGCTTCAAACTGAGAGGGGAGGAGTTAAGGTAACACGCCCCAAACCTTAATAATTAATTATTACAGTTCTATTTTTAAGAAATATATAAAAATGTAAAAAACAATTCCTATGAAATATTGCATGCGCAAATTTCATAGGAAACAATCAAAATGTAAGAAAACAATTCCTATGAAATATTGCATGGGCAAATTTCATAGGAAAGAATCAAAATGTAAAAACAATTCCCATGAAATCTGCTACGGCAAATTTAATAGGAATTGTTTTATCATGACATAAATTAAGTAAATAAAAGAAGAACGAATTGAAGATTAGATTAGATGAATTTAAGACTTAGAGTGCACCAGTTGTAATTAATTTTTGTAATAAATATTAAACCATTTTTATTTGGTTCTTTTGTGTTGAACTCTTCGACAGCAGACGTAAGTCGCGCGCCTCTATATATGGAACAGTACATCTTTACCGGATATTAGAAATTTAAAACAGTTAAAGTGCAAAATTTTAAAAGGGGATGAGCTCGAGCGAAATACGCGTAGAAATGATAAAAGTTTGCCAAATATTACAGTCGACTATAAAAATATACTGATAGAGTTAAGCGATAATTCTGACTTAGTCCTCGGTACGGTCATGAGGAAGTTTACTCAATTTTTGATCAGTCATGGAATCGACAAGATCGCTCTTTCAAAAGAGGATACTTTGTTCGATATTATTAATGAAGATAATTTAAAGGCCTTATATAATAATATATTTATTGAGAATGTAGCTAAAGGACGGCAAACCCAACCTATAATTTTATTTGTACCCCCACGTAATATACATGATATAAATGAGCAAAAGAAACTCATACATGATAACCATTGCACACAAACATCCGGACATCCTGGAGTAAGAAGAACGTTATTAAAGTTAAAACAAAAATACATATGGAAAAATATGACAAAAATGGTGAAGACATATATAAATACGAGGGCGGATTGATATTGAAGCTACCTAGCGCTAGATAGCAGCACAAACACAAAAACTTTTTGCGATCTGTCAAACGTCAGCTGTTAAAATTTCACCCAAATTCATCGATTAGTTTATTTGTTGTAGTCGTTTGAAGTAAGCAACTTTTGTGTTTCTTGAAAAATGGAAAAAAGCGAATTTCGTGCAGTGTTTAAACACTATTATTTGAAAGGGAAAACGGCGAAAGAGAGAAAAGAAAAGCTCGATAAACATTACGGTGAGTCTGCTCCGTCAGATTACATGGTAAAATATTGGATTGCTGAATTTAAACTCGGCCGAACAAGCACTGCAACAATACCATCAACAGGAAACCCAAAAGAGGTGGTTACTGAAGAAAATATCAAGAAAATCCTCGATATCGTTATGAATGATCGCCGAGTCAAGTTGAGTGAGATTGTTCAACATTTTGCATGAACATTTGCATATGAAAAAGCTATTGGCAAGATGGGTGCCGCGTTTGCTCAGTGTCGAACAAAAACGAGTTCAACAGACCACTTCACAGCGGTGTTTGGACATGATAAAGCGTAATCCTGTTGATTTTTGGCGTCGATTAATAACTGTTCATGAAACGTGGGTCCATCACTACATGCCTGAATCCAAAAATCAATCGAAACAATGGGTGGAAGCTGGTGGAAGTGCTCCGAATAAGGCGAAGGCAGTGAAATCGGCTGGCAAGGTTATGGCCACTGTATTTTGGGATGCACACGGAATATTGCTCATCGATTATCTTGAAAAAGGATCCACAATCACAGGAAAGTATTATCGTGCTTTATTGGATCAATTGATTGATGCAATCAAGGAAAAACGACCACATTTAAAGAAGAAAGAATTGCTCTTTCTTCAAGACAACGCACCGGTTCACACAACATTAGATACGATGCTAAAATTACGTGAAATACACTTCGAATTGGTTAATCATCCACCTTATAGTCCAGATTTAGCTCCTAGTGACTTTTTCCTGTTTCCAAACTTGAAAAAATGGCTCGCAGGAAAAAGATTCATCTCAAACGAAGAAGTGATTACCGAAACTAACGCGTATTTTGAGGGGTTCCCGAAATCGTATTATTCAGATGGTATAAAAAAGTTGGAATATCGTCTTACTAAGTGTGTCGAAGGAGACTATGTTGAGAAATAAATGGTTTTTGAAAAAAAAAATGTTTTTTTCCTACTTAGGTAGCTTCAATATCAATCCGCCCTCGTAACTGCGAGATATGTGCAAAAAACAAAACAACAAAACACATAAGAGAAAAGATGGTCATTACAGACACCCCATCGACAAGTTTCCAAATAGTAGAAATGGACACAGTAGGACCACTCCGTATTTCAAACGGATATAAATACATTTTAACACTTCAATGCCAGCTAACTAAATATATTGAAGCATATCCAATGTATAAAAAAGAATCTTTATAAATTGCCAATACTTTACTCGAAAAATTCATACTAAAGTATGGAGATTTTCACACAATAAAGATAGACATGGGTAGAGACCATATGAGCAAAACGATTAGATTTTCAACATAACACATCCACACCTTACCATCACCAAGCACTAGGTAGCGTAGAAAGTAATCATAGAGTTCTCAATGAATACATACGCACCTCGACAGAAGAACAGGAATGGGAAAAGGGTTTACCTTACTATGTTTTCTCATATAATTCCACACCCCACGTCGACACAGGTTACTCACCTTTCGAACTCATATTTGGAAAATTGCCAAACATTCTAACAGATAAACAAGGGATCAAAACATTTATTCCGATCAACGCTGAAGAATACATAAATGAATTAAAAAACAGACTAGAAAATGCAAAAGACACTGCAAGACTTATACTCCAAAAAACAAAGGAGAAAAGAAAAATAAACTACGACATAGGAACAAATAGTTCAAATTTTAATATAGGAGACTTAGTAATGCTAAGAAATATGTGTAGGAAAAAGTTAGACAGCCCATACATAGGCCCGTTTAAAATTATTAATAAACTAGGTGTAAATTCCCTAATAGATAAGAATTGAAAAGACGTCCTAGTACATAATAACAATCTTAAGAAATTCAAATAAGAAATTTAAATTAGAAATTTATATAAGAAATATACAAATAAGAAATTTAAATAAAAAATTTATATAAGAAATATACAAATAAGAAATTTAATTAAGAAATATATATAAGAAATACACAAATAAGAAAATATAAGTAAGAAAAATATGAATAAGAAAAGCTAGATATAGCCATATAGTATTGTAAAACCAAAACATAGCCAAGTATATATATAAAACAAAAAAAATTTTTCCCAAAATAAATTTTTTTTTTCCCGGAGGATTAGTGGTGTAGTGTATCATGAAAGTCATGCATACCATACGTATGCCTGCGATTGTAAAGAACCAAATGCACCAGAGAAATGTGTAGTGCACGCGCAGCATGATCGCACACACACTCACTCCACATGCTCAAACCTTTCCTCTATCCCAAAGCAATGCACTTAAATTAGGTCATGTGCAATTCGAACCTCAAAGGTCTGCCGTAGGCAAGAATTGCACATTCATAATTTATTGCTTGCACATTTGATTTTCATGACACATGGGATATTGGAAATATGGAAATGAAACACTAATTATAGCAAAATTAAATGGTAGGAATAAGTATATAAGAACGTAGTTATAAGAATAAAGATTAGTTCTAAACACAAATCATAACTGTTTGTACTCACAAGGAGCTGACTTTAGTCGCTTCAATAGAACTCAAAGGAGCTGACTCTAGTCGCTTCAATTAGAACATTTGGCTGCCTTAAGGCGCCGATGCAAAAATGCGCAAGCTCTCGCGCAATCAAACAATCATATGAGCCCATCATCTGCGTAGGGAATATACTGATAGGCAAACCTAACTGTATTACTAACAGAACTTATTACAATTGGTTCTTGAGTTATAGGCATTAGTACGTGTCGGATAAGATTGCTTTACATCATTTATTTTGCATAATTTGAATTTCAAATATGTACATTCTTTTTCCAGTATTGAATCCCGGGTCACCCTAATATTGTCGTTCTATTATTCTTACAGCAACAACAACTGTCCATTTTTAGAGAAAGTGCGCGGTGCCACTCCCCCTTATTAAAAATCGCTCTGGCGGCCATAACAATAGACCGATTGTCATTAACTTTTCCCAATGTGGTACCGATGATCTGCTAATAACTGAAAAAATATTATAGCCTATGTCACTCAGTGAATCCCGGGCCATCCTAATAGTGTCGTTATATTATTCTTACAGCAACATTGTTATTCCCTTTGCCTTCGTTGTTTAGAATAACCTTCATTGGTGTACTCTTGGTTCGACCAGTATACATGTAAATTAGTTGTTCACTTCTCTAAGCAAGGGAGAATAGCAATATCAACAACAAGAACGGTGCATCTTCATGTTTACATCTCTAAGCGAGAGAGAATAACAATAACACAACAGTGCTGTTGTATGTTATTGACTTCCAATGCTTCATTCAGCCACAAATTTAGCTCCACTTCCATATATGCGACGTACTTTGGAGCGTGCAGCATGCAATTATGATGCAAACTTTGATTACGTTTCTCATGCGAAGGTTTCAATTGGATCAATGACTACTGTTTGCAGTCAATGCATGGCATTTAAGCTTAAACATGAGGTGCCTGGATTGTGTTGTGCAATCGGACAAGTTAAATTACCTGAATTGAATCCACCACCAGAGTCCTTGCGTTCTTTGGTAACTGGTGCCGTACCGGTTTCGAAACATTTTTTTGGCAAACATACAAGCGTATAACTCCGGTTTTCAAATGACTTCGTTCGGTGCGACAAATATTATACGCGACAATTTTTTACCAACGTTCAAGGTAATTATGTTTAGTTGGATAATAGTGAAACGTACGATTGTGAAAATTTTGATATTCAACCGATTCAAGGCCAAGTTTACCATCGACTTGGATCTTTGTTACCCTTTCCTAATCAAAGTTATCAATTTTTGCAAATATACTTTGTGGGTAACTCAAATGTTGAAGCCGATCGTCGTTGTAATATTTCTTCAAATTTACAGATAGAGATTGTAGAGCGTTTGCAGAATATGTTGCATACTGAAAATGAGTAAGTGCGGCTTTTTCAAACGGCACTCGATCAAATGCCATCCAATGAATATGCAATTGTGATTCGAGCAGATAAAACGCCACCTGGCCAACATATCAGACGATTTAATGCGCCAACAATGGATGATGTTCCTATTGTAACCGTGGGTGACGAATTTAATTCCCGTGACATTGTGCTGCTTCGTAGAAATATGCAACTGAAACGAGTGTCTGAAACTCATCGCTACTATGATGGATTACAGTACCCATTGTTGTTTGGCCGAGGAAGAGATCATTTAAACATTAAAATGACCAATCCTTCTACCGGTTAGTGCATTGCATTTCTGTTTCATTTTGAAAAGTTTTATTTCATTTTTCCCATAATTTTGCATTCTAGGAGCGGAAACAAATAAAAAAGTCAGCGCAATGAATTATTATTCATATCGTCTTATGGTGCGTCTAAATGATTTTAACCATATTTTGCATTGCCGTCGACTTTTCCATCAACTTTTTGTTGACATGTACGCCAAAATTGAATCTGAACGACTAATATTCATATGGTTTAATCAGAAGAAATTACGTTCGGAATGAGTACATCAATTGGCGTGATGCTATAAATAATGACGGTAATATTAATGATCTCGGAAAAATGATCATTTTGCCTTCAGCGTAAACAGGCAGTCCACGTCATTTGCTTGAGTATGCGCAGGATCCAATGACTTATGTGCGTCATTACGGTCCACCAGATTTATTTATAACGTTTACGTGTAATCCGCAATGGAGTGACATAAGGGATAATTTATTCGCTGGCCAAAGCCCAACCATGATGTCACTGCCTGTGTTTTTAAGCAGAAGTTAAAAACCCTTATGGATGTCACCGTAAAATCAAAAGTATTTGGTGAAGTCGAGTGCTGGATGTATTCTGTGGAATGGCAAAAGCATGGTTTGCCACATGCTCCTATTTTAATTTGGTTGGTCAATAAAAGCACACCGGATGAAGTTGTTAATTTGATATATGCAGAAATGCCAGACCGAACAAGTGATATATGATACTGTTGTGCAAAATATGATACACGGTTCATGTGGAGAATTCAACATTAACTCCCCATGTTTGGTTGATGGCAAATGTAGTAAACGCTATTCAAGAGCTTTGGTTTCGGATACAGTCACTGGAAATGATGGTTACCCATTATATCGTCGTCGATCATCTGAAGATAATGGTAGATCTGTTACTATAGGAGTACGGAATCAAGATGTTGAGGTCGATAATCGTTGGGTTCTACCGTATTCACCGTTATTGTCGAAAGTAGTCAAAGCTCATATTAATGTCGAATACTGCAATTCTGTCAAGTCCATTAAATACTTTTGCAAGTATGTAAATAAAGGTAGTGATATGGCCGTATTTGAAGCTACTGATCCGAACAGAAACGATGAAATACATCAGTATCAAATGGGGCGTTACATAAGTAGTAATGAAGCGAATTGAGTATTTTTTCGTTTCAAATACACGACAGATATCCAGCTGTTGTTCATTTAGCTGTGCATCTTG
The DNA here is from genome assembly GCA_920105625.2 of Clusia tigrina. Classification (NCBI taxonomy): domain Eukaryota; kingdom Metazoa; phylum Arthropoda; class Insecta; order Diptera; family Clusiidae; genus Clusia; species Clusia tigrina. The sequence goes on from OV050030.1 coordinate 151,723,594, forward strand.
AAAATCGCCAACGTGTACCGAAAATGCTGCACAGAGAGCTGTATCACCACCTTATTCAACTCTAACTGAATTTTTTAAATTGTGTGAAGTTGATGCTTTGCCAGAACGTTATTGTATGCAGAAGTGTCAATGTATTTTACGTGGAATGTTTCAAAAAAAATGTTCCAACGGCGTAAGCAAGGACACCGTGTTGATGGATATCAAAAATTTGTATTCAACTGTTGCTTTGGGACCTAGTATAAATATACTGTTCACCTAAATAATGCTGAGTGTTTTTATTTACGTTTACTGTTAATAAATGTTCGTGGCCCAACATCATTTCGACAATTAAGAATAGTCAATGGAATACTGTGTATGACGTATCGACAAGCGTGTCAACAGCTTAATTTGTTGGAAAATGATGCTCTTTGGGAGCAAACACTTGCAGATACAGCAGTTGTAGCTCATCCTTATCAAATCCGAACTTTGTTTGCGATTATTTTTTCTACCTGTTTTCCATCGAATCCATCTGAATTTTGGACAAAATTTAAAGACTATCTATCGGAAGATATTCTCTTTCAAGTGCGTCAAGTAAATTGTAATCCTGCAATGGATTTCACGCCGGAAATTCACAATGAAGCATTGATTTGCATAGAAGATTTGTGTTTGTCGATTGCTAATAAAACATTGGCACAGTTGGGAATTCCATTTCCTAAACGTGCCATGCATGCAATTTTTGAGGTAGAACTGCAACGTGAACAACAATACAATCGCAACGAATTGAATGATTTTGTTGAAGAAAATCAAGCTGTCAATGGTGATGCCGGTGGATTTTATTTTCTGGATGCTCATGGAGGCGCCGGAAAACCGTTCTTAATTTCACTGCTGTTGGCAACGATACGTTCCCAGAATACAATTGCATTGGCATTGGCGTATTCTGGCATTGCAGCCACTTTGTTAGATGGTGGTCGGACAGCACATTTTGCATTACAATTGCCATTGAATTGCCAAGTTAATGAAACTTCAACATGTAACATTTCAAAAACATCTGGAACGGCGAAATTATTGAAACGTTGCGGTATTATTATTTGGGATGAACGCACTATGGCGAATAAGAAATCTGTTGAAGCTTTGGAAAGAACCATGAAAGATGTTCGAGATAATTCAGATTAACGCTTGCTTGATATTTATGGAGATTTGTTAAAACATTGAACCTTACTACCACCGTTCGTGTTCAGTTGCAGAATGTGATTTTGTGATTTCGTACTGTGCGGATGTGTTTTTAAAACGTTCCACATAGTTTCATAAAAAAAGTGAAATTTAAAAATTAAAATAATACAAATTATAAACACCTGAAGTGATCACGCAAATTGCAGCGATAGTGACTCTACCACTGGTTTGAGATTGCACCTTTGTTTAAATTAATTAATGTGTAAAACAAAAATCAAAATTAATAATACTCAAAAGTCCAAATAGTGGTAATAACAAAACATAAAATAAAAACAAATTATACATGAGCATTTTGCGCTCTCCACCTTTAGATAGATATCGATGTCTCACCCCCGCGCGTCCTTCTGCGTCAGCAATAAGCAGTATACCAAAAACTTCACTGAAACCAACGGATTTGTCCTCTCATGGGTTAACAGCGCATGTGCATTTAAGCATACCAACTCAGCAAACGTTAGCAGCAGGCGCCTCTGCAGAAAACACGGAACAACAAACTACTGCTCAACTAGAGCAAACGACACATATGTCAAATAAGACGGTAAGTGAACAAAACTCTCTCAATGATAATTCCGCGCAAGAAGCTAAAGAACAAAGAGTAGAAACCAGCAGTTCTCGCACTTACCCAAACACACAAATGCATTCTCATGCAAATACAGCTAACACACGCTTGCTAAGCTCAACAGCGTTTGATAAACATTCAAAAACAACAAATATAATAAATATAACAATTTCCGCTCAGTGCGCAACTATACAAACAGGCATGGATGGGTATATTCAGATTAAACGGAAACTATGCCCCCAAAAAAATAATAAATCAACAAAAATATATAAAAGAAATGACATTGAGCAACCTACGAACTCAATGTACCACAACGGGTTTGCCGCACTTAATGATGAGCCAACCAAAGAAAATGAAAGAATTTCAAGTAAAATAAATTCATTTGAAAAAATCATTAAACCGCCGCCAATCTACTTACGAGAAAAAGGTTCAAACGTTCTGGTTGAAAATATTGCTTACCTAATAGGCAAGAATAATTTTCATATAATCTCGCTCAAAAAAGGTAACATACAAGAGACTAAAATCCAAATATATATCGAAAAAAATTATCGCTCTCTTGCTAATTACCTCGACGATTACAAAAAAAAACTATTACACGTACCAATTGAAAAGTAGCAAAGGCCTAACTTTTGTAATAAAAGGAATAGAACCAGAAGTTGAACCAGATGAAATAATGGAAGCGCTGGCAGACGACTGATTCAATGCAAAAACAATATTTGACATAAAAACAGGGATAAAATACCTCAACCATTATTTAAGGTAGAGCTCGTTCCAGAGAAGAGAAATCTGAAAAAAGTGAAGCCCACCCTGTTTATAGTCTACGTTACTTAATACATCGTAGAATTTCAATTGAGGAACCCCACAAGCGCAAAGATCCGGTACAATGCTCAAATTGCCAGGAACATGGGCATACGAAATCCTACTGCACTCTACGCACAATATGTGTCGCTTGCGGCGATTTTCACCCCTCAGTTGAATGTAAATTTGACAAAATTGATAAAAATGTAAAAAAATGCAAAACCACCGCAGGGTGGTAACCACACGGCCAACTATAGAGGGTGTCCAGTTTACACAGACCTGAAGATGAAGACGCGTACAAAACAAAAGCTAGTTTCTATGTGAACATAGCAATATTGCACCTAACTATCCTAGCATAAATCCAGCCAATGCTGCGCCCTCGTCCTCCTCAATGACGTACGCAAACGTATTGAAAAAAGCACCTACTAAAAATCTAGCCTCCACCCATTCAAAATGTAGAAGAAATGATTTGTAACCTAACGCATTGTATGACCCAATTTATGTCAACCATGCAAAGAATGATTCAAGAACTTATACAAAATCAGAATCTACTAATGAAAACACTGCTCTCTCAAAAATAAATGAATCAATTAAAGTTATGCTACTGGAATGCCAACGGTATTATCCAACACAAAATAGTAATCAAGAATTTTTTGTACAACAGCTAAATTTACATAATGCTTATCTCAGAAACCCATTTAACAGATAAGTACAACTTCAGTATTGCCGGTTTCAATTTCTACAAAACCAATCATCCAGACGGTAAAGCGCACGGAGGCGCAGGAATTCTAATTAATGCCCGTATAAAACATTTCCTACGTGACAAATATGCCGAAAGACACGTCCAAGCCACTTCAATCTCCCTTCAGTGCTGGGGCGAAATTATAACAATTTCTGCAGTATACTGTCCACCTAGATTCCAAGTAACGTCAGAAAAATTCCAGCAGTTTTTCAAACACTCGGAAGAAATTTTATAGCAGCTGGAGAATAATTCTAAGCATACCTACTGGGGCTCCCTGGTAAACCCTAAAGGACAACAGTTGTACGATGTGTTAATTGATCATCGAAATTATCTAGATTGTGTCTCAAGTGGCCAGCCCACGTACAGGCCAGCGGACCAGCGTAAAATCCCTGATCTGATTGATTTCGCTGAGATCAAAAATATAAACAGGGCACTGTTTTCCTCTGAAGCAATTTTCGACTTGTCCTCCGATCACTCACCTGTCATCATATACTTTAACAAAACTCCTGAACTTGTACATAGATTGCCCAAATTGACCACCAACAAAACGAACTGGCTCAAATATAAGAAATACGTGAGTAGACATATTTGCCTGGAATCTCCTCCTAAAAACAAAGATGACTTAGAGAGAGCGCTCCACGAGTTTAATTCCTTGTTAGCATCAGCGGCTGCATGCGCAACACCAACAAAAAAACGATGCATGTTGCTACCGGTTATATAACTTCATTAAGGAGAAAAGACGCCTAAGACGAGAATGGCAGAAATATATGTCACCTGCCCTAAAGAGGAAATTGAAATTGTAACAAAATCACCTTAGAGATGTACTTCAAAGAAAGCTGAAGCAAGTATTGACACCTATATTAAAGATCTGGGCGCGCTTAAATACACCAATTAATCACTTTGAAGAGCTACAAAGGTTGCAAAAAGCCCAAAGGAAAGTGAGCCACCAGTAAGGCTTGGAAATGGAATTTGGGCCAAAAGCGACGAAGAAAAAGGAGCAGCGTTTGCTGCACATCTACAAACAGTTTTTTGCCCTAATGCTCCGTGCAATAACTTCGAGGTCCCTACTTTACCTAGAACCAAAGTGACTCAGCCGCTTCAACTAAAAACCAAACACTTAGAGTGTGTCATTAAAACAGGTCTTAATGCAAAAAAATCCCCTGGATATGACCTAATCACAAATAAAATTGTCATGGAATTACCTTACATAGCGTTAATACACCTAACGAAATTGTTCAATGCTATCCTTCTCTTGGAAGATATCGCAAAATACAATGATTCCTAAACCAGGAAATGATCCAACGCAGGTGTCTTCATATCGGCCCATAAGACTTCTACCCACCCTCTCAAAAATGTTTCAAAAATTGCTACTTGGGAAATTATGCCCTATCTAAATCATAATGGCAACATTCCTACTCATCAATTCGGATTTAGAAAAGAGCACGGTACAATAGAGCAGGTGCACCGTATAACTAGCGAAATTAGAAGAGCTTTCGAACAGAAGAAATACTGTTCAGCAATATTTCTAGAAATTGCCCAAGCCTTCGATAAAGTCTGGCATGAGGGGGTAGTGCACAAGATTAAAAAGTTTCTGCCATACAACATACACAGAGTGCTGGAATCTTACTTAGCGAATAGGAAGTATAAAGTGAAATACAAGCAATTTGTAGCCCCCGAATTTCAAATATTTGCTGGAGTACCACAGGGGAGTTTGCTTGGTTCTATTCTCTACCTTATATATACGTCTGACTTACCAATAAATAACAGCCTAGTTACTTCAACATTTGCTGACGACACAGCTATATTAAGTACCCATCAAAATCCGCATATCGCCTTTTGTGACCTAAACGAACACCTTAAAGATGTAGAAATTTGGCTGGCAAACTGGCGTATTAAAGTTAACGAAATATACTCACATAACGTTCTCCCTCAGAACCAGCACCTGTCGAACTGTGTCACTAAATGACATAAAAATACCGCAAGCAACAGAAGTGAAGTATTTAGGAATCCATCTTGACCGTAGATTAACTTGGAGGAAGCACATAGAAGCCAAAAGAACTCAAATGAGACTAAAAGCTAGCTCTCTGAATTGGTTAATCAACAAAAAATCAAAGATGCGCTTGGAATACAAAGTCCTTCTATACAAAGTCCTTCTATACAAGCCCATATGGACATATGGGGTGCAACTTTGGGGTAGTGCGAGTACCTTAAATCTAGAACTTATCCAAAGGGCACAGTCGAAAATCCTAAAAACAATTACCGGCGCACCATGGTTTATCAAGAATAAAAACATTCACAACGATATACATATATCCACTATAAAAGAAGAAATCATAGAATTAAGGCAGAAATACCTGAATCGCCTGCAAAATCATCCGAATATACTTGCAAGAAGTCTACTCCAGCAGAATTCTGCTTCACGTCTAAAGAAACAATGTTTCTAAACTTATTTACAAACTAATCTGTAATATGTATTTATATAAAATTTTGTTTCCCTCTTCTTTTTAAAATTATAATTAATTAATATATATGAACTAGTAGAACCCAAAAAGCTCCAAGCAATAGGCAAAGAGCATATTTAATACATTAGTTTTAAGATTTGATAACTTATTGCTATTTTCCAATGCAGTAAGATACAATAACAAATAAATGGTTTAATAAAAATAAAAAAAAAATATTTATGGAGATTTGTTAAAACATTGAATCTTACTACCAACGTTCGTGTTCAGTTGCAGAATGATCCATCTGCCGATAAGTTCTCTAAGCAATTACTGAAAATTGGGAATGGTGCGATGCCTGCTGACGAAACTGGATTGATAACATTGCCAACTGATTATTGCCGTTTTGTACAGTCAAAAGAGGATTTGATTCAACGTGTTTTCACTAACATAGCACAACAGTATAAATGCCATGCATGGTTGAGTGATAGAGCAATTTTAGCGGCTAAGAACAAAGATGTTAGAGAATTAATCATGGCTATACAATCCAAGATTCCAGGCGACTTAATTTCGTGCAAGTCTGAGGATACTGTTACCAATGAACAAGAAATTGTCAATTATCCAACAGAATTTTTAAATTCGTTAGATTTACCAGGATCGCCTCCGCATAATCTTCAATTGAAAGTTGGCGTCACTATCATTATGCTACACAATATTAATCAACTCCGTTTGTGTAATGGTACAATCTACTATTTTAACTGGGAAATTCAAAGGCGAAGATATATTCATTCCACGCATCCCAATCGTTCCATCTGATACGCCATTTGAATTTAAACGACTTCAGTTTCCTATTTGCCTTGCGTTTGCGGTTACTATTAATAAAGCGCAAGGCCAATCGTTGGGAATTTTTGGATTGAATTTAGAGAATTAAGTTTTCTCATGTGGACAACTGTATGTTGCTCTGTTCGCGTGTTGGCAAACCATCGGTTTTGTATATTTACACCGAAAGTGGACAAACAAAAAATGTTGTGTACCACAGAGCTTTACAATAAAAACTATTTAACACTGATTAAAATGAACTTTGAATTGATTTTATATTTTTCTATTTTGTTTCGCACTACGAAGTGTGCAGGGGGTTCGCTAGTATATATATATATATATATATATATATATATATATATATATATATATATATATATATATATATATATATATATATATATATATATATATATATATATATATATATATATATATATATATATATATATATATATAGATATATATATATATATATATATATATATATATATATATATATATATATCTATATATATATATATATATATATATATATATATATATATATATATATAGATATATATATATATATATATATATATATATATATATATATATATATATATCTATATATATATATATATATATATATATATATATATATATATATATATATATATATATATACCCTTTACCTTTATAGTTTATAAAACCATGCTCATACAAATAAAATGTACGTGAGAATTAAACCATGGCGATATGGGATCAACGCAATTTTTTCTCCATGTCGGTTGAAATGTTACACCTATAATGATCATTAAGTTTCATAGTTGAATTCTATAATGCTATAGACACAGTGTTGATATATTTTGTAGAGATTTCGAGTTATGAATATAGTTAATTTGGTACTGTAGTTATACTTCACATTTCCTTATGTACATATCCGTACCTGCTACAGCCATTATCGTATTTATAAAAAAATGCTCTACAGCACAAAATTAGTTTAATATTTTTGATAGTAAAGGTTTGAAGGTATGAATACTACTGCTTGTTTGTCCGTGGGGGGGTAGTTGATACAGCTCCTACCTCCAATATATGAGAGGCTTTCCCCCATTCGCTACCCGGGGACCCACCCTTTAGGAGTTGCAAGCTCTTCCGTGGATCCTAATTAATTGTACCTATTACTAAACCTAAATCAACTAAGTCAGCATACATTAAAAAGTCAGCAGAAAAAATAAAGAACCCTATTATGATGAAATTGTAACACAAACTGCATCATGGTAATTGTAAATCGTTTCTTAAGTTTTCGCCTTGATTGAATTACTGTCCATATAGTCTATGTGAGTATTTCCTGAAGTGGTACTCTTATCTCTACATAGAAAAGATATTAGCCGTCTTCCGTTAGGATGTCTTCCACTTGGTCGCAGTCATATATTAAAATCTTTACGACGACATATATTAAAATCTTCAATAGAACATTTCACTTATTGACAGAACAATCGGTACTTAAAATATATTGTAGTTATATTTTTAGTAATCCCGACGGAAAAGATTTATTTATATAAAGTACTATTAAATGGATATCTCTATATTTATATACAATGATTCCAAAAGTGAATTTACCTTCATGTAATTTATTTCTATATAAATACTGAACTGAATCTGCTAGCTCAATTTTGACATATATAATAATACCCTTTGAATGCCATCAGAAGATTATTCATAAGAATAAAAGACGCTTGGTTAAACAAATTTTAAAAAACTGCATGCTTTGCTACTGATTTCATGTTATAATCCGCCATTTTGTAAACTTTACCAACTTTACTATACGGTGAATGCCATCAGAGGATTATTCATAAGAATACAGGACGCTTGGTTAAAGAAATTTTAAAAAAACTGAATGTTTTGCTAATGATTTCTTGTTATAATCCGCCATTTTGTAAACATTACCAACTTAACTATACTTTGAATGACATCAGACGATTATTCATAAGAATAAAGGACGCTTGGTAAAAAAAAATGTTTAAAACCTGAATGTTTTGCTACTGATTTCATGTTATAATCCGCCATTTTGTAAACATTACGAACTTCAATATACGTTGAATGCCATCAGAAGATTATACATAAGAATAATTGACGAGTGCTTAAAACAATGTTTTCCAAAAATAGAAAAACCGTCTTTTATCTGGACCACCCCAATTTTTTTGTATGACTTTATAAAGCCAATAAACTTTTTTTTTTAAATTTGTTATAGGTCCACAGTTTTAAGAACCTATCATAAAGTGCATCTCTAATTTTCTTATTTTTCTTTTGTGTTTTATACTACCACTCTGAAGCTTCATATGAAGTTTCGTGGACGAGCCTTCCACAAGGCCCCAAAAATGAGTCCTGGTTAAATGTGGGCGTGGCAGTAGTAATAATGTGCCCATATTTTGCATGCATGCTTTTTCGGAACTAATACATCCTGCTAGCAATTTCGCCCGAAATAATATTGTGTAAGTCGCAAGTTATAAAAATATGTCATGGAACATGCCCATTTTCTGTGTGGTGTTTAATGTTGGTACTCGCAACCTTTCTGTGAAATTCCGTTGATAAATATTCAATAAATGTAATAAAAAAATATTCCTAGTAATGGTTTTTTATTGATTGTGGGCGTGGCAGTATTAATAATCTGCCAATATTTAAAATGCATGCTAATACAGATCCAATGTGTACAGCCACCAGTTTGTATTCACATATCATCACTAGATGCATAGATAGGGTAGGTGCTTTTAAGTGGGGTCACCAAAGTTCATTATATGGGAGGGAGGCGTATCCTTTCTCTGATCGACCCCGAATCTTGTATGCGGATTTTTAGGGTCCAATAAACCAAAGAACACACCCATTTTTGTATGGTGTTTATTGTTGGTACCCGCAACCTTTCTGTGAAATTTCGTTGATAAATATTCAATAGGAGCCTAGTAATGATTTTTAGTTGATTGTGGGCGTGGCAGTTGTATTATGATCTCCACATTCTGCACACACACTATTATGGACTCCATGTATATTTCTGCCAATTTTTATTCCGAACTCATCAGTTCGAGCATAGGTAGGCTAATTTTAATTTTAGACCCTAAACTTCCTTATATCAAAAGTGAGCGTGTCTTTTCACTGATCAACCACATTTGTTGCAGATAGGTTTATAATGTCCACATGTTCCTTCAAGTAAAATTTCGTTCGTAAATCTCTACCAGATATTAAGTTATTAATATTTGTTAATAGTGCATAGTGTTTAGTAGGATCCACATCTCCATAACTGCCAAATTGCGTCACGATTCCAACAATCGGACCGAAGTTATAGTCATATTAAAAAAGGTGAAAAAATGTCCTTATATGGGAGGTAGGCGTGGTCTTTGTCCAAATCGGCCCATATAGCAATCTGGCTCTGTATCTTTGTCCAGAATATACTTTTGCAATCTGCAATTTCATTAAGATAGCTCTAACGGTGTGGAAAATAAGTAGCCACAGACGGACAGACGGACGGACAAAATAAAAATTGCTCAGAAAGTGATTCTGATCATATCTGTATATATATGTCCATATATAGCACGCCTCCTTCTTGAACTTGCATCCCCTCTCAAAAGCACAAAATTATACTTAGCCTATTTACCTTTTTTAAAGGTAAAGGGTATAAAAATGAAAACAGCTCGGGATGCCTGGGAATCGGATCGATATTTTCGGACGTTCGTCCAGCTCTAACGCAGCAGTTAGAAAGGAAAGAATGAACGGACCGGAAACACGATGTCCGTCATTCGGCAGCCAACAAACAGGCTAGTTCCACTTGCCATGAACATGAGGTGCGGCAGTGGCAACGCGTCAATAGATGGCGCGCAGAACCAACACCTGCTGGCGGCGCCGTAAATTTTTCACAAATATCCGACATATTGCTGGTGAGGATAATGTGGTGGCCGATGCGCTCTCCAGAATCCATGCAATCGACATTCTTGTTTTCATCAGCACGCAGGAGCTAAGCGCTGCATAGCAAGATTACGACGAACTTCAAGACATCATAGAAAGCCCGGATAGAACTTCACTGAAATTATGCAGGTTGCGGATAAATGGATCAGATGACCTGGTATATTGCGATTGTTCTGGACCTACGATTCGACCATACACATCTAAAAAAAATCTTTTTTCACATTTATAACAATTTGATTTTGTTCGTGGATTAATATTTTATTGCATAGCGCTGATTGGATTTCAATAATCTCGCTATAAAACTTTTCAACAGATTTACCAAATTGGCGTGCACTGTGTAAATCTCGAATAACAGAAGTTTCTGAACGGACCGGAAACACGATGTCCGTCATTCGGCAGCCAACAAACAGGCCAGATCCGCTTGCCATGAATACGAGGTGCGGCAGTGGCAACGCGTCAATAGATGGCGCGCAGAACCAAAACCTGCTGTCGGCGCCGCACCCGACAAATTGGTGGTGGTAGTGATGTCGCCATGTGGGCACTTGAGTTTGCTTGCTACGCTATCTGTTTATGAAAACCTACTTTTTCATACTCATTCTGACAAATAAAATTCGGTGACTTTTTGAGTGGGATTTTCGACTGGCGCAGCGTCTCTCGATCATTTCCGTTTTAGTTTAATTTTAAGTTTAATAAATAGATTAATTATCTCATATTTTCTCATACAAGTCGCTATAAGTGGTGACCCCGACGTGATCTGCGTATCATACGAAAGGGGTGCTTTCGACTAAATTTCATATTTGTATGTTTGCGAGTCATTAACCACAAATTTTGCTTTTCTTTTAAACATGACTTTGCAGCATTCTCCAGTTAAGGACTCTGGTACTTTAGCCCTGAGTGAAAACAGTGATGAAATTGCGAGCAAACCTTCGACTTCCATGTTTGCATCGGATGTTCAGGGTGCACGCGCTGTGGTTAAGCTTCCAAGCCCATTCTGGCGGACAACCCAAGCCGATATTTCACTGTTGCTGAAAAAAAAAATAGAAATGCACCGAATTGTTTTAAATGAATCAAAATACCGGTATATTGCTGTATATAGTCAATGAAATTAGTCAGCTTATGGCAGCGATTGAGAAGCTGTCTAAGCAAGCAAACCAGCTTGGTCAATTTCGTGGCCATAGCAGTAGTCGCCTGAGGTCAGTAAAGGCGACGGGTTTTGTTCTTACCATCAAAGGTTCGGCTCAAAGGCTCGCAAGTGCCGTGCTCCATACAACTGGGAGCGTTCTCTAAACTAAACATGCCGGCGCTTATTCAGGCGGCTGACGGCACCGAGCAAATGTCAAAACTACTCAAAGTACGAGACAAAAAAGGCATTTGGTTTTTAGTTGACACCGCTGCTGACGTCTCGGTTCTACCCAAAAGCACAAATAAACCGCAAACAAATTATTTACAGCAAACGGTTCGTGCATCGACACTTTCGGCACTAAAAGATTGATACTCGACCTAGGACTTCGTCGTGAGGTTCCTTGGGCGTTCATCAGCAAATGTATCGTTACCAATTCTGGGCGCGGACTTCATCCATCACTACGGACTTGTTGTCAGACTAAAAAAAAACGGATTTAGGATCCCGTCACACAAATTCACGATTGTTTGCTGCCAGATAACTCTAATCAACCACCTGTTTATACTGTTCATAAGACAGGTCGGTACGCTCATATCGTACAAGAGTTCCCGTCAATAACTACAGTAGCAAACCGCAGCATTGCTGAGAGCTCCGTGCAACATCATATCATTATGAGGCGCCATCCAGTAGCTGAACGTGCACGTAAACTAGTGACAAGTTCGAAGCTGCTCGCGATGAGTTCATAAAAATGGGCCTCACCGCTCCATATGGTAAAAAAGAGTTAAAGTGACTGGTGTCCTTATGGTGACTACCGCACTGAGAACCGACGAAAAGTAGCAGTAATTACACCTTTCGGTCTATTCGAGTTTAATGTGATGACATTCCGCTTGTGCAACACCGCACAAAGCATGCAATGTTTCATGGATACGGTTCTCCACGGATTTGATTTTTGTCATTGCTACATAGTTGATATTCTTATTGCATCGCGAGATGACAACGAAAACAATCAGCATCTGCGCTTGGTACTCGAAACACCCAACAAATTCGGACCTGTACTCAATATCGCCAAATGTCTCTCCGGCTAGCCACAAGTTCGCTATATTGGTCATACTCTAACTCAAAATGGCATACGTACACCAGATGATACCGTTTAGGTCATCAAAGATTATCCGAAGCCAGAAACTGTCGACAAGTTGCGAAAATTCCTTGGAACTTGGAATTTTTACCGATCTTTTATTCCACATGCCGCCCTTAGTTTATGCGTTCGCTCAAAAATCCAGCCATGCGTCTGAAAGAGTGGCAAGACAGCTTGAAGAAATTGGTAAATTTTCCACAAATATCCGACACATTGCTGGTTTGGATAATGTGGTGGCCGATGCGCTCTCCAGAATCCATTCAATCGACATTCTTGTTTTCATCAGCACGCAGGAGCTAAGCGCTGCATAGCAAGATTACGACGAACTTCAAGACTTCATAGCAAGCCCGGATAGAACTTCACTGAAATTACGCAGGTTGCGGATAAATGGATCAGATGACCTGGTATATTGCGATTGTTCTGGACCTACGATTCGACCATACACATCTAAAAAAACATCTTTTTCGCTTTTATAACAATTTGATTTTGTTCGTGGATTAATATTTTATTGCATAGCGCTGATTGGATTTCAATAATCTCGCTATAAAACTTTTCAACAGTTTTACCAAATTGGCGTGCACTGTGTAAATCTCGAATAACAGAAGTTTCTATACGTTTGTCCGAGTAGTGAAGTATTAAATTTTCTTTTATTTTATCCCAATTTAGAGGTGTGCCATACATATTAAGGACTTCATTCGCTTGTCTCTCAATTTTGTTGCGAATTGCTCTCAAGAGAATTTGCCCATGTGGTGTGTTGTTCGCGTTTCTAATGTAGAGAAGAAGCTCCTCTACATTATTTATAAACTCGTGCAATAACGTCGCATTACCATCAAATTTAGGTAAGTCCATAATAGCATCAGGAATTCGCAAGGAATTGAATATATTGACTGACATTGTAATGAAACCGGCCGGACCTGGTTTTTCGTTATTTAAAGACATCGAGTTGCTTTTGTCAAGAAGTATATTTGTAGCCGAAATTTGCAGTGCCTCAGTATGCTCCAAACGGCTACCAACTTCGGCTTCTTTTGTAATTGAATTAAGGCTTCTACTTCTGAGCAAATTCGGAATAATATATGGGAAAAAATTGTTTCCGTTGATCACTCCTTCTAGTTATTAAATCACGAGAATTTTTTAAAATCTTGTAGGGATTCCATCCAGTTTCAACATATTTTTAATATTTGAATAGTATTTGAATTTAATTTTTTTTTATCCTTTTGATTAGTAATAAATCGTGGATATTTATTTTAGTTACAAACTGCAGGGTCCCGTGGTTATCGCATTCTCGGTATCTTTGTTATAAATTTTGATTTTAATACACCTTAACTTCACTTTTTAATTCTTAATTCTCTTTATTTTATTTCATACTTTTATTTCAAAATTTTAGTACAATTTTCAATACAAAAAATTTCTTTATAAAAAATATATATTTTATTTCAACTTACGCAAGAGCAATGCACCCAAGTAAAATAGTTATATTTTCCATCTGTGCAGCGAATTGAATTTTTGTAGAACCTGATTCAGTCAGTCCTAGCACATTCGCTGGTATCGTGCAAATACTGATGTGCCTTCAGTACCAAGTTTTACTTGTTAACACTATGTTGTGTGGTCTCCGTTGGGACGGAGTTCTTTAATTTTTGGACTTGAAATTCCCCGGTTTCGCCGCGTTCTCTAAACACTGATATGGCGTCAGTGCCAATTTTAAGTTTGGAATAGAGGTGTTTTTTGTAATATCGATAAACCGATATTTAGTCTCCGTCTAATGATATGCCGTCACTTTATAACTTTGCCTTTACACTTTAAGCACGACGAACAGTAAGTAGGCCGTACGAATGCGCTAGATAAGTTCTCCACTGGTGGAACTTATAAAAAAAAAATGTATTCAAGAAAAAACGTTGATGTTAACAGTTCAAAAGTCAGTTTAATTCTGATTTCTTAAATCTACTTTACATTCCTTCAAACTTCAGACTTATCCTAGTTTATAATAAATGCTTATGCTAGATAATTAAATTCAAACTAACAATATTTAAATAACTTAAAAATAATTTATGTGTAAACAATATTTTAATAAGCTAATCAAATAATTTATGTGGAAATAAAAACTTACGTTGAGTCTGCGTCTGATTGCATGACCTGTTTATACTACGGCAATTGGTATCGGATGTCCATTGCTTTGTTGTTTTTGTTGCTATTGCTGCATATGAAGTTGTGCTGTGAGTGTTGTTGGTATTCGTTATTGTTGTTGTAATTATTGGATTACGTTGTTGTTGTTGTAATTATTGGATTACGTTGTTTTTGTTTCTAGTATTGGTTTGTGTGGGCTCTGCTGCTGCTGTTGTTATTATAGATCTATTGGTGTTGTTGTTATTGTTGTTCTGCTGTTGTTGTTGTTATTGTTGTTGTTGTTGTTCGAGGGGCTGTGTATATAATTCCTCTCCCTTAGAGTAAAGCGAGGGCCACAAGGATTCCAATGGGTAAGGAGCGCTAATCTGGATCTTCCTAGGGTTGTAGTTGGGGATGATTTTTGGAGTTTTGTATTTCAGCATCAGTGCCAATTATGCAAAAGTTAACGCTACGATAACTATGGTAATGTTAGTATGGTTGTATGCAAGTTGTCGGTTATTGTTGTTGTATAAAACCGTGATTTCTTTTTTGATGTCAAATTGGTATTGGCTTAGTTTGTGTAGACTTGGAACATCAACTGTAGTTTTGGGTTCCACTTCAACTTGTAGGGATGGAACAATGTGAATTTCGTCCCAATAATTGTTCGGATTGTCTGTGTAAGTGATGTCGTTTATTTCGATTTCGCAGATTTTGTAGTGTATAAGGGGTACTATTTATATTTAGGGCACTGGCAACACTAATGTCAATAGCCAAAATCTGGCCACACCATAATAAAGTTTGACACTTTTTAGCATGAACGTACTCACAGCGTGTAGATGTACAAGTGCCATTTGTTTTTTGTTTACAGTGAGATAAGAAAATCAATTTGGCCAAAAAATGGAAATTTCAAGAGAAGGTTTTCGTTTGATTATTTTTCAAAACTTTCGACGTGAATTATCTCAACAAGAATATGTCGATGAACTCAGTTCATTGTATGGCGATAAAGCACCATCAAAAACCATAGTATATCGCTGGTATAGTGAATTCAATCGTGGTCGTAGTTCAATCGCCGACGAATTCCATGAAGGTCGTCCAAAATCGGTTGTTGTGCCACAAAACATCTATGCAGTGCGTGAACTGATGATGCAAGATCGTCATGTAATATATCGTGAGATAGAGGACACCTTGGGCATTACTTTCACTTCCATACATTCAATATTGCATGAATATTTGGCTGTAAAAAAGATTTGTTCGCGTTGAATCCCACATTACTTGACAATCGCTCAAAAAAGACTCGTGTCAATTGGTTTAAGGAAATTATTAAAAAGTTTGACCGTGGTCCTCCAAACACGTGTATAAAATCGTAACAGGTGCCGAATCATGGATATATGCGTATGATCGTGTGGGTATTCCAAGACGAGCTAAATCCAACAAAAGATGTTCTTGGAAGAAGCACATCGAAGCAAATGGTCGCCTGTTTCTTCGGCCGAATGGGTCATGTGGCCACTATTCCGCTTGAGCAATGTAGGACGGTCAATTTTGAGTGGTACACGACCATTGGTTTGCCGAAAGTCTTCGGAGAAATTCGTAAATCCAACCACCAAAGACGAATCATTCTCCATCATGACAATGCGAGATCTCGCTCATCTCGTCAAACAGGTGAATTTTTGAGCAGTCAAAACATCGAATTGATGATTCATCCTCCGAACAGTCCTGATTTGGCACCCAATGACTTCTTCTTGTTCCCGAATATTAAAGGTAAACTCCGTGGTCAACGATTTACGAGCGCCGAAGAAGCAGTTAAAGCGTTCAAAAACCATGTTTTGGAGGTATCTCAAGATATTGTATATTTCTTCTAACTCATTTAGGCTCAATATTAATTTAGATATGATGTTTAATTATGCTAGAACTATAGCTTCCCTTATGTCTGTCAAGTGATTTGTCAATAAGTCTTATTGTAATTAATTTGATTAATATATTGAAGTTCCATTATCATATCTTCAGTGTTTTTCACTCTAAATAATTATCGCCCAGAATTTTGTGTTAAAAACTCTTTAATGGTTTTGTTCCTTATTTAAGTGGGAAGTAATGTTTTTGAATCTTTCAATCATCTGCATGTTGGTCTTTTATTGTATTTTGTAAGTAAGTTTCTCGTTCTTTCAAATTGTCTAAAGTGTTTGTAATTTAGTGTTTAGTGTCTTCAGTTTGAGTTTCGTGTATTTCGAAATTTACAAGTGAGTTTGTTATATTTTCAATATTGTCAATATATTATATTAGGTCTACTACTATGTGTATTAAATTATTAAAGTTCGTTATTAGTTTTGCAGGTCCTATTCTTAGAGGTAAAATTCCTTTACTATTTGATGGATCATGTATCTCGAGTAATTGAGCCCAAGTGCTGGTTATTCTAAGTATTAGGAGAGAACAGGAAATATGTAAAAATAATATATTATTTTATTGGTTCATACATTTTTTCTTTTAAATTTTGATTTATGAATTTTTTTTTCGTTGTGATTATTGTTACTTCATTATTTGGTTTTGCCTTGTGTTTCGAAAAGCGGGGTGTTAATTTATTTCTGCGGCACTCTTTTCGCAAAATTGTCTTTTCAACGTCTACTCGTATTTCTGGTGGTTTTTCTCTATTTACATTAAGTTTTTCTATTCTATTGCTAAATAAATTTTCTGCTTTATTTGAGGATACAATATATATTGAGGAGACTCATTGAGTTTTTCCAAATATTCATGTTCAGTATTAAAATCAATTTGTGTATTAAATTTGTGCGTTCGGCCAGAAAAGACTTCATATGGTGTGAATTTAGTTGTAGAGTGTGATAAATGTTGTACGTGATAAATGTTTCTGATAATATTTCATCATGGTCAGATACCTCTGTGATTGATGTTTTCGTGATAATTTCTAATAATTTCGTCTTGTTCTTCACTTTGATTTATGTCAATTTATTTGTCCTTATATCGTATTAATTTAAAAATGTTAGAATGTGAAAAATATTTAGAGTGTGTAGATTGTACGATATTAGAATGTCGTCACTAGTTAATATAGCGGAAAGTTTATTAGGGGCTAAGTAGTCTTTGAAGATTTCTGTAATCTTTTTTTCGTTAAAATGGTCTCTTCGTATAATTGGTCTCTTTGGTTTTAAAAATAGTTTCTAAGGTCATAGGCGAACCCATATTGCTTTCCACTAAAATGATTTGAGGATTGGAATCATTTAATAGTCTTTCTGATACTGCAATACCGTCGCAAAGGTTTTCATCCGATGAGTGGACAGTTGTACCTCGAGGACTTTGATTTGAGATTACATCATTAAGGTTTATGTCAGAAAAGTTTATATTTTTGTGATTATCAATTTTTACCCGGCATAAGGCATCTGTATTCATATTGCATTTACCTTTTTGATATATAATTTTGTAATCAAATTCTTCCAACTTAAGCCACCATCTATTGAATTTAGAATTTGGGATTTTAAACCCATTAGCCATGTCAGTGGTCTATGGTCAATTACATTTAGAAATGGCCTGCCTAATATGTAAGGTCTAAAATATTTTGTGGAATAGTTCAGTTCCATTTCAGACAAAGTTCGACTAGCAAATAATATTAATTTGTCTGAGCCGACAACGCCTTGGGACAATATAGCACCTAGTGCTACATTACTAGCATCAGTTGTTAATATAAATGCCTTCGAAAAATCTGGATATTGAATAATTGGACTGTTTATTAGAATACTTTTACAGATTTCAACAGTTTTGATAAAATATTCTGTATGCTGTGCTGTTCTCTCTTTTTTAAGGCATTCAGTAAGAGTTTTGACCAACTTTGCGAATTCCTCAATAAATTTTCTATAATATCCTAATAGACCAAGAAAGGATTTTATTTCTTTTTGTGTTTTGGGTGTTGGGAAGTTTTTAATTGCATTAATCTTATCCGGGTTTGGTTTAATACCGTCTGTTGTTACCATATGACCCAAAAACGCGATTTATTTTTTCAAAAGTTCTGACTTTTCTATTTGTATCTTGAAATTTGATGTGCACAATTTCTCCAAGATTTGTACCTCTAATAAAGTAGAAAATAATATAATAATGCCATCTAAGTATACTAAAAATATTTTTCCAATTAAATCCGTCAAGACATTGTCCATAATTCTTTGAACTGTGAAAGGAGCGTTCTTAAGACCGAAGGGCATCCGGACATATTCATAGTGGCATCCTTCCACAGTACATGCTGTTTTTTGAATATCTTAAGGAATCATCTCAGTTTGATGAAATCCACTTGCTAAATCCAAAGCTGAAAAATACATGCATTTTCCTAGCTTATCTAGAATTTCCGTTATATTAGGTAATGGGTATATGCCCGAAATTGTTGTTTAGTTAAGTTTCCTATAATCTATTACTAATCTCCTTTTCTGCCTTCCACTTGCATCTTTCTTTTTGGGCAGCACCCAAACTGGAGAGCTCCATGGCTCCATTGGTTTCACAATTCCTTGTTCTAACATACTAGAGATTTGTCTACTAACTGCCTCCTTGTGTATATATGGATATCTGTACAATTTTGTATGAATTGGTATGTCGTCTATTGTTTTTATACTATGCTTGATCTCGTTCGTAAGTGTAAGAGACTGACCTTCCTCAAAAAATATGTTATCAAATTCTTTACAAAGTTTTATTAGCGCTTTCCTTTCATTTGAATTTAAATGGTCAGCTCTAGTCAATTCTGATATATTTGCAAATTCTATTGATTGGGGTCCTTGAAAATTCCAGTTATTGATTTCGATAGTTCAACTGTACTAACCCAATTTATAGCTTTATAAATCCCTTTTGAAATGCATAAATCTGGTGTGAGGTTAGTATATTCAAGCGAAATGTCTCCATTTTGAATATCAACTGGGATTTTAACTATTACTTTTGAGCAAGTAGGTATTATGAGTAAAGTTTTGGTTTTAATGTTAGAGGTAAAGTGGAGTTTTGTGTGATTAACACCTGATTTACTATGTCAATTTTTGCTCTTAATTGTGTTAAAAGTCCGTCAAAGTATCCATGAAATTTGAAAATCAGAAACTTAAAGTATCGTAATTGGTTTCAGAGAATATAGGTAGCTTTACTTCCTTGTCCAATCCAAGAAGTCCGTCAAAGTATCAGAAACTTAAAGTATCCTAATTGGTTAAATTCAGAGAATATAGGTAGCTTTACTTGCTTAGAACTGTAGTGATTATTAATTGTTTGCATTCAACTTGATCGTCAGGGTGAATAAAAGCCGGATTAATTAAAGATGCCGATGTAGCAGTGTCTATTAAAAATTGATGTAGTCTGCCAAATGGGGAATTTATACTAAGGTATGTTAATTCAGAATCATGTTTATTTATATCTGTGTATCCTGTTGGTTGTATGAGGCACCTGGGTGAAAATTTGGCGCATCCTGTATATTAGCCGGTTCTTCAAAGCCATCTTGGTATTGATCTATTTGTTGTTGTTATCCAATATATGGGGGTGGAATTCTAAAGTTGTTATTTTGGTAAACATTATTCATTTCTTCAATTTCAAAATTTGGAATTCTATTAGATCGTGTGCATGTGCTTTGATTCCCATTGAAGTTTGATTGTATTGCCGGCTTCCTCATTTGGGTGTATCCTGAATTTGTGTCCATACACTCAAGTGGCGGTTGTTTCGCTCCGACTGGTTCAATTGGGTTATTATTGAAATTTTCCCTAAATGGATTTCCGACGAAGATACCATTGTTTCGCTGATTTCTATTATATGTTGGTATATATTGTGAGTGGCTTAATTGTGGTCTAGTGAACACTGGCTGTTGATTATGTGTTTGATTATATCTTGATTGGAAAAATCTGGATTGATTGGGATATGGCCTATTGTTTCGATAATAAGAATGTAGTTTATTTTGATTTCAAAATATAGGTTTCTTAGTTTCTCTACACATATAGTATATATTTTTTTCTTTTATGCAATTGACAAGTGCCACCGCTAAAGAATCTGGTGAAGTTGCCCTGATTGTTGAGCCTAATGGTTCATTTAAAGCTGACAGAAATATATTAAGACACATTTCCGCAAATATGTCTTTTTTCGCAATTATAACACTTTGATTTTGTTCGGGGATTAATATTTTATTGCATAGCGCTGATTGAATTTCAATAATCTCGCTATAAAACTTTTCAACAGTTTTACCAAATTGGCGTGCACTGTGTAAATCTCGAATAACAGAAGTTTCTATACGTTTGTCCGAGTAGTGAAGTATTAAATTTTCTTTTATTTTATCCCAATTTAGAGGTGTGCCATACATATTAAGGACTTCATTCCCTTGTCCCTCAATGTTGTTGCGAATTGCTCTCAATAGAATTTACCCAGGTGATGTGTTGTTCGCGGTTCTAATGTGCGGAAGAAGCTCCTCTACATTATTTATAAACTCGTGCAATAACCTCGCATTACCATCAAATTTTGGTAAGTCCTTAATATCATCAGGAATTCGCAAGGAATTGAAAATATCGACTGACATTGTATTGAACCCGGACGGACGTGGTTTTTCGTTATTTAAAGACATCGAGTTGCTTTTGTCAAGAAATATATTTGTAGCCGAAATTTGCAGTGCCTCAGTATGCTCCAAACGGCTACCAATTTCGGCTTCTTCTGTAATTGAATTAAGGCTTCTACTTCTGAGCAAACTCGGAATAATATATGGGAAAAAATTGTTTCCGTTGATCACTTCTTCTAGTTATTAAATCACGAGAATTTTTTAAAATCTTGTGGGGATTCCATCCAGTTTCAACATATTTTTAATATTTGAATAGTATTTGTATTTAATTTTTTGTATCCTTTTGATTAGTAATAAATCGTGGATATTTATTGTAGTTACAAACTGTAGGGTTCCGTGGGAATCGCGCTTTCGACATGTACACATTGACATCGTCGTAATGCAACACTGCAATGATTACAGGTACTTACTGTTGGGGACCGTGTTTGCCGATGTCCGTGGGGAGCATCCTTTTGCTGTCTGTATTGGCCGCGCGTGTAGCTGCAAACCTTACAATCACTTACAGTGTAAATATTACGTTATTGTTTTAAGTTCAAAACACCAAGAAGTTTATTCTTAAAATCATAATTCTTATGTACTATTTACAAAGAACACTTTCAGTATACGTATTGACTTTTCTGGTGTTCCAGTGACTCAACTGTTTATTGATGTCAGTTGGTCAAGTCAACAGACCTACGTTCAGTAGGTCGGTTGCCGGTGCATTCTAAAAGCACCTCGTCAGCTTGACTGCGGAACTGTGACACCCTAAAAGTTTACATAATAATTAATACATAAATACTATTCATTTACAATATTTGCACCCTAAAAATATGTGCTCTCTTAATGAATTTAATTGTATAGAGTTAACTACGCCAAATGTGTAATGTTGCAGTTGGTGCTGTGAGTTAACTACACACAGGTATCTTGATTCTAAGTCACAACATCCCTCCCCTCTTTCTAGAAGAAGTTGGTGCAACTAACTTCTAATGAATCCTTTTATGATTTTTTTTCTGCACTTAAGACAATCTGTGCATTTTCTTAAACATATAGTATCTATACTTTGTTTTATTTTTTTTCTTTTAAATCGTTTTTTTTTTGGGTTCTATTATTGTTTTTATTTTTTTTATTTTGTCTATTCTTTTCCTTTTAATCTTTCTTTTTTTGTGTTTTCTTTTGTAGCCTCTTCTTTATTTTATTTTTGCTCTTTTATTTCTATCTATTTATTTATTTTTTATTCCCCTTTTTATCTTTTCGTCCTTCATTGACTCTTTTCTCAATGGCTTGTATACAAACATCTATATAAATTATACTAGCGATAACACAATTATATTCTATACCTAAAGTCTTGCATTATACTGTGAACCCTGCTACCTGCTGGTTCGGTTGACGGCCGTCGTTGTCGGAGTGATGTCCCTCGATGAACTCCGCATACCCCTCCCTTCTTTCTGGACCGGTACATTTGATATTCTAGGATGGCGAACTGGTTTACCATTAAAACTTCGCTGGTAGTGGCCTTCTTCTTTTGATTTATATAGCGTACCCCAACGGATGTAGGTGGTACTGCCTCTGCTTATAGTATTCAGATTGTAAAATGCATTTGAAGTACATGAGAGATTACAATACTCCTCCGTTATTTACTTTGCAGCAATGCGTTCTATGGTGGAAGTGTTTCTCTTGAGCTTTCTCAGAATGGAATTTGACTTCGTTGGCATCGATGTGTAGACTATCGGTATTTCTCTGAGATGCACGTTTAATTTTTTTTTATTTTTTTTATTACATATATTTATTTATTGTATCTTCTAAGCTTAGACTAACAATAAGTAAGCATTACTTACAAACTAAATAATTAATAATAATACACCTTGCCAATGCTTAGTGATTTTTAGTAGTCACAATGTTATATGTTAGTTACTGTAATAAATGTTATATTAGTGTTTGTACATGATTAAGGTGTCGATGTTAGTTGTGCTGGTGATTTCGTACGTTTTAGGCGACTTGGAACCCTATTACATGCTAGTATCCTAGCTAGATGATTTGGGTGCTCTTTGATTTTTAGCGCATATTTTAAGCTGGTGTCAAAGATTTCCTTTTTTAGGAGCGGAATGTTCAGATCTTTGTGAATGTTTGTATTCTTTATAAACCAAGGAACCCCAGTAATGGTTCTTAGAATTTTGGACTGCGCTCTTTGAATCAGTTCTATGTTAGAGTTGCTTGCGCGGCCCCATAACTGGCTACCGTAAGTCCAAATTGGTTTTATGATGGCTTTGTACAGCAGTGTTTTATATTCTAGGCTCAACCTGGAATTTTTGTGCATGAGCCAGTGTAGGCTATTTGCTTTCAAAGTCATTTGTTTTTTTTTTTTTGGCTTCGATGTGGCGCTTCCATGTCAAACGTGAGTCAAGTTGAATTCCTAGGTACTTCACCTCCTTTGCTTGAGGAATAGGAACGTTGTTGAGTTTTATCGCTGGACATGTACCTTTTTTTATAGTAAAGGTAATATGCGTACTTTTCGATTCATTTACGTTTATTCGCCAGTCAACCAACCAACTAGGACAAATAACATATCGTGAGATAGAGGACACCTTGGGCATTACTTCCACTTCCATACATTCAATATTGCAGGAACATTTGCCTGTAAAAAAGATTTGTTTGCGTTGGATCCCACATTATTTAACAATCGCTAAAGAAGACTCGTGTCAATTGGTTTAAGGAAATGATTAAAAAGTTCGACCGTGGTCCTCCAAACACGTGTATAAAATCGTGACAGGTGCCGAATCATGGATATATGCGTATGATCGTCTTTGTATTCCAAGACGAGCTAAATCCAACAAAAGTTGTTCTTGGAAGAAGCACATCGAAGCAAATGGTCGCCTGTTTCTTCGGCCGAATGGGCCATGTGGCCACTATTCCGCTTGAGCACAATGTAGGACGGTCAATTTTGAGTGGTACACGACCATTGGTTTGCCGAAAGTCTTCGGAGAAATTCGTAAATCCAACCACCAAAGACGAATCATTCTCCATCATGACAATGCGAGATCTCGCTCATCTCGTCAAACAGGTGAATTTTTGAGCAGTCAAAACATCGAATTGATGATTCATCCTCCGAACAGTCCTGATTTGGCACCCAATGACTTCTTCTTGTTCCCGAATATTAAAGGTAAACTCCGTGGTCAACGATTTACGAGCGCCGAAGAAGCAGCTAAAGCGTTCAAAAACCATGTTTTGGAGGTATCTCAAGAGGAATGGAAAAACTGCTTTGACAAATGGTTTGAACGAATGCAAAAGTGTATTGATCAGCAAGGGGTATATTTTAAAAAAACAATAGATCCATTTTCATTTAAAAATGTTTGTTATTATGTGCTATTCCCGAAATATAAATAGTACCTCTCGTATTAGCAGAGTGCCTTCTACAATTTGTTGAGATTGTCTGCAAGTGGAGTTTATCAGTGTTTTTGGTACATTTAAAAGATTATAAAGTTTGGCTCTGGTAGATAGATTTTTTGTATTTGTCCCACGTCATTGATATTGCAGCTTGAGTTTTCATTGGATAGTAAACGTCCAATGCACAATGAGTCCTTGGTATTCTCCCGTTTCTCCAACTTGATGCAATAGAACATACCTTCTGCCTTGGGGCATGCTTTGCTCAAGCTGACATGAAAAATATCGTAGGTTTCCAATTCTATTGTTGGAATTTGAATATTAAATATAATTCTTGTATCATTCTAATAAGCTTGGAATTTTAACAATTCACAAATATGCAATTGTGTTCGTTAGAATATAATTTTATATTTTGTTTCCTTAGATATCTGTATATTTCTCCTAACTCATTTAGGCACAATATTAATTTAGATATGATGTTCAATTTTGCTAGAACTATAGCTTCCCTTATGTCTGTCAAGTGATTTGGCAATAAGTCTTATTGTAATTAATTTGATTAATATATTGAAGTTCTATTATCATATCTTCAGTGATTTTCACTCTAAATAATTATCGCCCAGAATTTTGTGTTAAAAACTCTTTAATGGTTTTGTTCCTTATTTATGTGGGAAGTAATGTTTTTGAATCTTTCAATCATCTGCATGTTGGTCTTTTATTGTATTTTGTAAGTAAGTTTCTCGTTCTTTCAAATTGTCTAAAGTGTTTGTAATTTAGTGTTTAGTGTCTTCAGTTTGAGTTTCGTGTATTTCGAAATTTACAAGTGAGTTTGTTATATTTTCAATATTGTCAATATATTATATTAGGTCTACTACTATGTGTATTAAATTATTAAAGTTCGTTATTAGTTTTGCAGGTCCTAGTCTTAGAGGTAAAATTCCTTTACTATTTGATGGATCATGTATCTCGAGTAATTGAGCCCAAGTGCTGGTTATTCTAAGTATTAGGAGAGAACAAGAAATATGTAAAAATAATATATTATTTTATTGGTTCATACATTTTTTCTTTTTAATTTTGATTTATGAATTTTTTTTTCGTTGTGATTATTGTTACTTCATTATTTGGTTTTGCCTTGTGTTTCGAAAAGCGGGGTGTTAATTTATTTCTGCGCACTCTTTTCGGAAAATTGTCTTTTCAACGTCTACTCGTATTTCTGGTGGTTTTTCTCTATTTACATTAAATTTTTCTATTCTATTGCTAAATAAATTGTCTGCTTTATTTGAGGATACTATATATATTTAGGAGACTCATTGAGTTTTTCCAAATATTCATGTTCAGTATTAAAATCAATTTGTGTATTAAATTTGTGCGTTCGGCCAGAAAAGACTTCATATGGTGTGAATTTAGTTGTAGAGTGTGATAAATGTTATATGTGATAAATGTTTCGGATAATATTTCATCATGGTCAGTATAAAGTTTTTTTCTATGCGTTTTGTGAATATTATTCTATAGATTTCAGTAAAGTCGAGTGAAGTCTTTCTACTAGAGCATTACTAGTGTTTTGTTGAAATGAGGTGAGGTGTAAGTTAATGTCGTATTGTTTACAAAAATGTTGAAATATATTTGCCGTGAATTTTTACTCTTGATCACATACTATCTTTTGATGTAGTCCATAGAGAGTTATGTAGTTTTTAAGTGATTTAAGAATAGGAATTCTGTTTCTCGATGGTAATGTATATCCTGATGAAAATTTAGAAAATTTTTCGATTGCTAAAATTTTATTTTAATAATTGATACTATAAATATCGATGTGAAGAATATCAAGTGGTTTAAGGGTAGTTTCAGGTGTTTAAAATTTGATTTTCGGAGGTTGTCGGTCATACCTAAGTGTTTGGCAAAGTACTACTTTATTTTTTTAAAATGAAAAGTAAGTTTGTCGTTTCAACTGTGGCACTGTTTCATTCATACCTCTGTGATTGATGTTTTCGTGATAATTTCTAATAATTTCGTCTTGTTCTTCACTTTGATTTATGTCAATTTATTTGTCCTTATATCGTATTAATTTAAAAATGTTAGAATGTGAAAAATATTTAGAGTGTGTAGATTGTACGATATTAAAATGTCGTCACTAGTTAATATAGCAGAAAGTCTATTAGGGGCTAAGTAGTCTTTGAAGATTTCTGTAATCTTTTTTCGTTAAAATGGTCTCTTCGTATAATTGGTCTCTTTGGTTTTAAAAATAGTTTCTAAGGTCATAGGCGAACCCATATTGCTTTCCACTAAAATGATTTGAGGATTGGAATCATTTAATAGTCTTTCTGATACTGCAATACCGTCGCGAAGGTTTTCATCCGATGAGTGGACAGTTGTACCTCGAGGACTTTGATTTGAGATTACATCATTAAGGTTTATGTCAGAAAAGTTTATATTTTTGTGATTATCAATTTTTCCCCGGCATAAGTCATCTGTATTCATATTGCATTTACCTTTTTGATATATAATTTTGTAATCAAATTCTTCCAACTTAAGCCACCATCTATTGAATTTAGAATTTGGGTATTTTAAACCCATTAGCCATGTCAGGGTCTATGGTCTATTACATTTAAAATATGTAAGGTCTAAAATATTTTGTGGAATAGTTCAGTTCCGTTTCAGACAAAGTTCGACTAGCAAATAATATTAGTTTGTCTGAGCCGACAACGCCTTGGGACAATATAGCACCTAGTGCTACATTACTAGCATCAGTTGTTAAAATATTGTCAATATATTATATTAGGTTATATTATATTAGGCCTTCGAAAAATCTGGATATTGAATAATTGGACTGTTTATTAGAATACTTTTACAGATTTCAACAGTTTTGATAAAATATTCTGTATGCTGTGCTGTTCTCTCTTTTTTAAGGCATTCAGTAAGAGTTTTGACCAACTTTGCGAATTCGTTAATAAATTTTCTATAATATCCTTATTGACCAAGAAAGGATTTTATTTCTTTTTGTGTTTTGGGTGTTGGGAAGTTTTTAATTGCATTAATCTTATCCGGGTTTGGTTTAATACCGTCTGTTGTTACCATATGACCCAAAAACGCGATTTATTTTTTCAAAAATTCTAACTTGTCTATTTGTATCTTGAAATTTGATGTGCGTAATTTCTCCAAGATTTGTACCTCTAATAAAGTAGAAAATAATATAATAATGCAATCTAAGTATACTAAACACATTTTTCCAATTAAATCCCTCAAGACATTGTCCATAATTCTTTGAACTGTGGAAGGAGCGTTCTTAAGACCGAAGGGCATCCGGACATATTCATAGTGGCATCCTTCCACAGTACATGCTATTTTTTTGAATATCTTAAGGACTCATCTCAGTTTGATGAAATCCACTTGCTAAATCCAAAGCTGAAAAATACATGCATTTTCCTAGCTTATCTAGCATTTCCGTTATATTAGGTAATGGGTATATTCCCGAAATTGTTGTTTAGTTAAGTTTCCTATAATCTATTACTAATCTCCTTTTCTGCTTTCCACTTGCATCTTTCTTTTTGGGCAGCACCCAAACTGGAGAGCTCCATGGCGAATAGCTTGGTTTCACAATTCCTTGTTCTAACATACTAGAGATTTGTCTACTAACTTACTCCTTGTGTATATATGGATATCTGTACGATTTTGTATGAATTGGTATGTCGTCTATTGTTTTTATACTATGCTTGATCTCGTTCGTAAGTGTAAGAGACTGACCTTCCTCAAAAAATATGTTATCAAATTCTTTACAAAGTTTTATTAACGCTTTCCTTTCATTTGAATTTAAATGGTCAGCTCTAGTCAATTCTGATATATTTGCAAATTCTATTGATTGGGGTCCTTGAAGATTCCAGTTATTGATTTCGATAGTTCAACTGTACTAAACCAATTTATAGCTTTATAAATTCCTTTTGAAATGCATAAATCTGGTGTGAGGTTAGTATATTCTAGAGAAATGTCTCCATTTTGAATATCAACTGGGATTTTAACTATTACTTTTGAGCAATTAGGTATTATGAGTAAAGATTTGGTTTTAATTTTAGAGGTAAAGTGGAGTTTTGTGTGATTAACACCTATTTACTACGTCAATTTTTGCTCTTAATTGTGTTAGTATGTCCAGTTCAAGAAGTCCGTCAAAGTAGCCATGAAATTTGAAAATCAGAAACTTAAAGTATCGTAATTGGTTTCAGAGAATATAGGTAGCTTTACTTCCTTGTCCAGTCCAAGAAGTCCGTCAAAGTATCAGAAACTTAAAGTATCCTAATTGGTTAAATTCAGAGAATATAGGTAGCTTTACTTGCTTAGAACTGTAGTGATTATTAATGGTTTGCATTCAACTTGATCGTCAGGGTGAATAAAAGCCGGATTAATTAAAGATGCCGATGTAGCAGTGTTCTATTAAAAATTGATGTAGTCTGCCAAATGGGGAATTTATACTAAGGTATGTTAATTCAGAATCATGTTTATTTATATCTGTGTATCCTGTTGGTTGTATGAGGCACCTGGGTGAAAATTTGGCTCATCCTGTATATTAGCCAGTTCTTCAAAGCCATCTTGGTATTGATCTATTTGTTGTTGTTATCCAATATATGGGGGTGGAATTCTAAAGTTGTTATTTTGGTAAACATTATTCATTTCTTCAATTTCACAATTTGGAATTCTATTAGATCGTGTGCATGTGCTTTGATTCCCATTGAAGTTTGATTGTATTGCCGGCTTCCTCATTTGGGTGTATCCTGAATTTGTGTCCATACACTCAAGTGGCGGTTGTTTCGCTCCGACTGGTTCAATTGGGTTATTATTGAAATTTTCCCTAAATGGATTTCCGACGAAGATACCATTGTTTCGCTGATTTCTATTATATGTTGGTATATATTGTGAGTGGCTTAATTGTGGTCTAGTGAACACTGGCTGTTGATTATGTGTTTGATTATATCTTGATTGGAAAAATCTGGATTGATTGGGATATGGCCTATTGTTTCGATAATAAGAATGTAGTTTATTTTGATTTCAAAATATAGGTTTCTTAGTTTCTCTACACATATAGTATATATTTTTTTCTTTTATGCAATTGACAAGTGCCACCGCTAAAGAATCTGGTGAAGTTGCCCTGATTGTTGAGCCTAATGGTTCATTTAAAGCTGACAGAAATATATTAAGACACATTTCCGCAAATATGTCTTTTTTCGCAATTATAACACTTTGATTTTGTTCGGGGATTAATATTTTATTGCATAGCGCTGATTGAATTTCAATAATCTCGCTATAAAACTTTTCAACAGTTTTACCAAATTGGCGTGCACTGTGTAAATCTCGAATAACAGAAGTTTCTATACGTTTGTCCGAGTAGTGAAGTATTAAATTTTCTTTTATTTTATCCCAATTTAGAGGTGTGCCATACATATTAAGGACTTCATTCGCTTGTCCCTCAATGTTGTTGCGAATTGCTCTCAATAGAATTTACCCAGGTGATGTGTTGTTCGCGGTTCTAATGTGCGGAAGAAGCTCCTCTACATTATTTATAAACTCGTGCAATAACCTCGCATTACCATCAAATTTTGGTAAGTCCTTAATATCATCAGGAATTCGCAAGGAATTGAAAATATCGACTGACATTGTATTGAACCCGGACGGACGTGGTTTTTCGTTATTTAAAGACATCGAGTTGCTTTTGTCAAGAAGTATATTTGTAGCCGAAATTTGCAGTGCCTCAGTATGCTCCAAACGGCTACCAATTTCGGCTTCTTCTGTAATTGAATTAAGGCTTCTACTTCTGAGCAAACTCGGAATAATATATGGGAAAAAATTGTTTCCGTTGATCATTTCTTCTAGTTATTAAATCACGAGAATTTTTTAAAATCTTGTGGGGATTCCATCCAGTTTCAACATATTTTTAATATTTGAATAGTATTTGTATTTAATTTTTTTTATCCTTTTGATTAGTAATAAATCGTGGATATTTATTTTAGTTACAAACTGCAGGGTTCCGTGGGAATCGCGCTTTCGACATGTACACATTGACATCGCCGTAATGCAACACTGCAATGATTACAGGTACTTACTGTTGGGGACCGTGTTTGCCGATGTCCGTGGGGAGCATCCTTTTGCTGTCTGTATTGGCCGCGCGTGTAGCTGCAAACCTTACAATCACTTACAGTGTAAATATTACTTTATTGTTTTAAGTTCAAAACACCAAGAAGTTTATTCTTAAAATCATAATTCTTATGTACTATTTACAAAGAACACTTTCAGTATACGTATTGACTTTTCTGGTGTTCCAGTGACTCAACTGTTTATTGATGTCAGTTGGTCAAGTCAACAGACCTACGTTCAGTAGGTCGGTTGCCGGTGCATTCTAAAAGCACCTCGTCAGCTTGACTGCGGAACTGTGACACCCTAAAAGTTTACATAATAATTAATACATAAATACTATTCATTTACAATATTTGCACCCTAAAAATATGTGCTCTCTTAATGAATTTAATTGTATAGAGTTAACTACGCCAAATGTGTAATGTTGCAGTTGGTGCTGTGAGTCAACTACACACAGGTATCTTGATTCTAAGTCACAACATCCCTCCCCTCTTTCTAGAAGAACTTGGTGCAACTAACTTCTAATGAATCCTTTTAATATTTTTTTTCTGCACTTAAGACAATCTGTGCATTTTCTTAAACATATAGTACATATACTTTGCGTTATTTTTTTTCTTTTAAATCGTTTTTTTTTGGGTTCTATCGTTGTTTTTATTTTTTTTATTTTGTGTATTCTTTTCTTTTTACTCTTTCTTTTTTTGTGTTTTCTTTTGTAGTCTTTTCTCTATTTTATTTTTGCTCTTTTATTTCTATCTATTTATTTTTTTTTTATTCCCCTTTTTTATCTTTTGGTCCTTCATAGACTCTTTTCTCAATGGCTTGTATACAAACATCTATATAAATTATACTAGCGATAATACAATTCTATTCTATACCTAAAATCTTACATTATACTGCGACCCCTGCTACCTGCTGGTTCGCTTCACGGCTGTCGTTGTCGGAGTGAAGTCCCTCGATGAACTCCGCATACCCCTCCCTTCTTTCTGGACCGGTACATATGATATTCTAGGATGGCGAACTGGTTTACCATTAAAACTTCGCTGGTAGTGGCCTTCTTCTTTTGATTTATATAGCGTACCCCAACGGATGTAGGTGGTACTGCCTCTGCTTATAGTATTCAGATTGTAAAATGCATTTGAAGTACATGGGAGATTACAACACTCCTCCGTTATTTACTTTGCAGCAATGCGTTCTATGGTGGAAGTGTTTCTCTTGAGCTTTCTAATATAGGAATTTGACTTCGTTGGCCTCGATGTGTAGACTATATATTTCTCTGAGATGCACGTTTCATTTTTTTTTATTTTTTTATTTCATATATTTATTTATTGTATCTTCTAAGCTTAGACTAACAATAAGGAAGCATATCTTACAAACTAAATAATTAATAATAATACACCTTGCCAATGCTTAGTGCCTTTTAGTAATCACAATGTTATATGTTAGTTGCTGTAATAAATGTTATATTAGTGTTTGTACATGATTAAGGTGGCGATGTTAGTTGTGCTGGTGATTTCGTACGTTTTAGGCGACTTGGAACCCTATTATATGCTAGTATCCTATATAGATGATTTGGGTGCTCTTTGATTTTTTGCTCATATTTTAAGCTGGTGTCAAAGATTTCCTTTTTTAGGAGCGGAATGTTCAGATCTTTGTGAATGTTTGTATTCTTTATAAACCAAGGAGCCCCAGTAATGGTTGTTAGAATTTTGGACTGCGCTCTTTGAATCAGTTCTATGTTAGAGTTGCTAGTTAGTGAGTAAAAATTTGTTGATTTCTAACTTGTGCTGGCTTACACTGTTTGCATTCCATTGACAGATCTTAAGTACGTTCATTTCGGAGAAAGCAGAAGCTGCATGAGCTGGTTTTGGTTTCTCATCATTTCTTGAATCATTGTTTGTATGGAGGTCATGAACTGCGTCATACATTGTGTGAGTTTTGCTATCATTCCTTCAAAATTATGCAGATTTGAACCAGCCCCGGACTGCTGATCCTTCCCTAACTTAAGTACGCCTGCATACGTCGTCCCTGTGTCGGGGTATGGAATTGACTTCTGTGGTTGTGCAATGAACGGTATATTTGGACTAGGTTGAGTGCGCTTATTCTTTAACTGAGAGTCATTGTTCTTAATTTCCTGGTAAACAGGGCAACCTCTGTAGTTGGCAGTATGGTTACCACTACAATTACTGCACTTTCTAGCAGCTCTATCAGTTTTAGTCTTCGTACATTCTGATGTGGGGTGTAAATCACCACAGGCAACACATACACTACGAAGAGTGCAGTAGGACCTTGTGTGCCCAAATTCTTGGCAATTAAAACATTGAACTGGGCCGTTTCGTTTGAGAGGCTTCTCCACAGTAATTCTGCGATGCATAAGATAGCGGAGATTATAAATACCATGCAGTTCTCCTTTTGTAAGCTTTTTGGTTTCAGGCACCAATTCTACGCGAAAGAATGGCCGAGGAATTCTGTTTCGATTTATTATATTTATAATAGAGCGGGCAGCGAACCCTGCTGCATGTAGTGCTTCTTTGACTTCAGCGGGGGGAATATCTGATTCAAGTCCCTTTATGACAATGGTAAGGCCTTTGCTACTTTTAAGCTGATAGGTGTAGTAGCTTTTTTATCATTGTCGAAGTTTTTTATAACCACTCTGTAGTTGCTCTCACTATGTATTTGGATTTTTGTTTCCTGGATATTTCCTTTGACAAGAGGGGTGACATGGAAATATTTAGGACCAATGAGCTCGGTAAGCTTTGCTACTAATTTACTGGAGTTACGTTCTCGAAGGTAAATGGGAGGTGGTTTGATTATAATATTAGGTTTGGGTACGTCTGCCTCCTCAGCACTTTCAAGTAGTTGCGAAGCGATTATTACTAGAGATTAGGCTCTCGTTAGTTTTACTGATTTTTGCGATGTTATTTTTGATTGCACTCGTTTTGGGCTTCGCTTGCGCTTGTTTATAAGGATATACCTATCTAAACCAGTTTGTGTTGTTCCACTTTTCCCTGCTGGTTTGCTTGAAAAATTTTTGGTTCAGTGGTTTGCATTGATGGTTGGTGTGAGTGCATTTTCAATGCGCTCAGAAACCGTTGGCGAATTTGTTCTAGCACGATCGGACGAGTGAGAGAGAGACGTGGGCGGAACCTGTTTGCACTCTTTAGTTATGGACGCCGTTGGGCTGGGTGTTGAAAATTGAGCGCTCCAAGAGGGCGCATGCGCAGAGAGTGCCAGAGACACTTTTGCAACATTGGTTCTGGTTTGAGTGCGAACTGTGTGTACTTGCACTTGCATTGTTAAGTGCAGTCGCAATTGAACGCTGTGGAGTTGCAGTCGCATGAGGGCCGCTGCCCGACCGCTCGCCGTTGTGGGACATGCTACCTCCGGTCGCTTGTCCCTGTTTTGCAGGCAAATGTGTTGAGCGAACCACATTCGTCGTCAAACCGCTATCGCCAGTCATCTCGAGAACATCTGACCTTGCATTGGGGATAGAAGGTAAAATACTGTACTCACTCAGTTGCGCGATTACCGGACGCTGCTGGGAAAGCGACTGAGGAAGATCAGGTGTTGGTGCAAGTGCAGGCACACTTTTAGAGCGCATGCGCTGAACAGGAGAGCGCACTGGGTGAGTGGGAGAGCGCAATACGCTCATCCACTGACCGCTATAGTTCCGCTTCTTTATTAGAAGCTAACACAAATTCAAGTTTTAAGTTTAAAAACTGATATTTGATATTTCGCACAAACTCCTTTTGCCAATTTCATTCACTGACTTTTATAATGCGTCTATTTCGCTAGGTTTAAAACTCGAACATTAAATTTTTTCACTTTAAATCACCATATAATTGAGGAGCAACCGAAAAACACATCCGAACTCTCTTGCTTTCGATAACATCGTCATGCACGTCTAATGACGCAATTTGCGTACTCCGATCAGATACCAGTCTCTGTGTCTTCTTCTAGGAAATCAATTTCATATGCGAATAATATTTCTTATGTTCATCCTCTAGATTGGACACATACTTCAATGAAGCAATTGACTTCCGTAAACCAAAGTTCCTCTCCTTATTATATTTGGTGGTGGTTCAGTCACCCTCCTTAAGCTTTTGCCCATCTTCAACTTATTCAGAAACGATTATGTTAAGATTACGATACACTGGGTGGACATTGTAACGTAAGACAGTCCAATGCAAAATATGACTCCTAAAGAAACTTGTTTATTTTTTCGTTGCTTGTCAATAAACCCATCACACACCCACAACGTGTTCAAATACTGCGGCCATATGCTGTTTCGAGAAATATTATATCAGTCGCCATTCATCCCCAATCAATCGAATAATACGTTGGTCCCTTAGTCCGCTCCGTCTTCCGATATACGCTGTTCCTGGAACTTCCAGCTTCGATTCACATCATCAGAGCTGAATATTTATAACAATGTCCTTCATTTTCTAGTTAACATTTTAGTTTGATATTTTTCTATGTTTAAGTTTAGTCGAACATTTCATAAGTTAATTTAATAAATCATTTTGAAAATTATATAATAATTAAATAAATATACTATATATACTCATGGGTATAATTTTCCTAATTAGTATAATTTGTGTTTTCTTTGGATTATTACATTTATTTCATTATAAATTTAGATGTTAAATAATTAATTTCTGTAACTCTAATTGTTTTCTAAACTACTTTTGTTTTTAATTTGAACAGATTATAATTTTTCAATTTATGACTTTTCTAAATGCGATTATATTATGCATATTTAATATGCAATAATCTGTTCTTGTTTTGTGAAATTTGCAAGAGCCAAAATTCGTTTAGAAAATAAAAATATAATTTATTTTAATTGATTCGTGTCCCTCTATATTTATTTGTTCTTCATATATTGGTTTCATTTGATTACTTTTTTTTTGTTTAAATATTTCATAATTCCTTTCATATCATTTTTCTTTTTATATTACATCTTTTAAAATTTTTCCATTCTGCGCAAATTCATTTGCCCTCTGACATAAACAAGAATATTTAAGATATTTTTGTTTTACTTATGGCTGGTGTTCTGGTTCAGTTCTCCCGGATCTGAGAGGTACTTGATCAGTGACGGACTAAAACTAATTAGTCTTCGACCGTTTACTCGCGCAGGCGAAATACTGTCCACCGTATTGGGGGTTTGCTGCACTGTTACTGGTTCTGGCGCTTTTGGCGGATATACCTGGTTTTTATTGTGTACCGGACTTCCCGGCGAAAAAGGCTCGCCACCAATCTTGGACGCGCCAACCACAATTTCCGCTTCCCTCTCTTCACTCAATCTACTAATCTTTGCTTCACCACACGACCTATCCCTTCCGGAGTTAAATATTCTGACCAGTGAACTTCCGGTGGCAAAGCTAGTGCTGTTTGTGTATGTATTTGAGAAGTTGATGCCGATCTTACTCCTACTGGCTTAGCAGGTGTCCTGATTATCTTAAGCTCTAGATATTCCCTCTCCAAATATGATGCTGTCTCTCGGAGTTGCCTAGAAAGTTCTCTAGTTTTATTCTCGAGAAATTCTGTATTCGCCTTCAACTCTTCTGTATCCTTGAAGACTTGAAAAAATGTCTCCTCCGTTCGACTCTAAATAGTCGCTAATGGTTGGTCTGCTATTTTCAAAGTTGACAAGTTCTCACTGTCCCTTGCTAAAACTCTGAGCACCTGGGCTTCACTTTTACTCGTTGCCGCTTCCAATTGTTCATACAGTTTTTCTCTAAAAAATTTTACCTCCGTCTGTAAAGAGCTTAACTTGTTTTGAGCCTTCTCCTCTGGCGAACAAGGACTATCTACTTGTGCTTCCAGCTCTTCTAGATGCAATCTGAACTTGGTCAACCAGTCCCGTGTTAAACCATTGACATATAATGGGTAATCCTTGGCAAAGTGCTCCTTCTCTCCACAACAGTCCTTAAAAAGAAACAACTCCTCGTTGTTGTCGATAAATGTCTTCAACAAGGCTTCTAGTTCCGCTATGCGCTTACGGTAGTACTCACTATTCTTTCGTGCCTTATTATCCTTTCTACAATTCCTGATTCTCTTTTGGATTGCCTCGCTCTGCCTCTTTTGCGCTTCCAGCAATCTTCTAGCTTCTTTTGGTGCTTCCATAGACCGAATTAATTCTTATTTATGAACCCGTGCCTTCCAAAGGCAAAAAAAACACAAAAAATAGCAATCATAAATGCTACAACTTAGTTTTTTTTTTCTAGCTTTAATTTCTTTTATTTTGTTACTACTTTTCTAAGAATCCATTTTAACTAAGGTTTTACAAAATTATAAAAAAATACCAACACTATCAAACTTCTTAATCTAATGATTCGATCATGACAAATTTATTAAACAGCATTTCACTGTAAATTCTCTCCTTAGATATATTTTCCTTTACTTGTTTTCCGTTACAAGTTCCACATTCGCGGTCTACCAGCGTCCATTAAGTCCTTCCATCAATGCAAATTGGTCGTTGATTTCCTCACAGATATTCCTTGATGTCTTCACATGTATCCCCATATCCAATTTTCCTTTCACCATCTTTAATTCTCCCAAAAATCCATATAAAATGGCTATATGTTCGACAAAAATCGAAAGTGGCTTTATTCATTCCCGAAAATTTGAATCCATATCCAAAAATAAAGCCGTAATGTATGCGCAACGTAATAATAGCACTTATATTTTGTATAAAAGTGAAAAATGTGTATTCAAAAATATCCCTAACGACAAACAAATACAAAAAAATCCTCACATCAAAGACGACATACATAGACCGTCCGATCATACTGACGGTTTATGGTTGCCCATACAAAGCTGCGTACAACAGCGCCTATACGTTGCAACTGCTTTGACCAGCGCTACGGCGCCTTCAGGGTCGCAGAAGTATCTACTTATACTACGCTATAATACTTTTTCTCACGATTATCCTGTCTGATGTTATCTCTGTTTCAAGGTCCTTTATCCTGGTTTTATATTTTAGATTTGATACAGGATTCTTCCCTGCTTCAGGTTCCTTGCCCTGGGATTCCTCCAATAGGTCCTTAAAACCGACTGCGCCAAAATGTCGGGGACCGTGTAACAATCACTTTCAGTATAAACACTATGTTACTGTTTGAAGTTGAAAACACCAAGAAGTTTATTGTTAAAATCATAATTCTTATGTACTATTTACAAAGAACACTTTCAGTCTACGTATTGACTTTTCTGGTTTTCCAGTTACGCAACTGTTGATTGATGTCAGTTGGTCAAGCCAACCGTCCTACTGAATGCAAAGCTGTCGACGGTGCATTCTAAATGCCCCTCGTCAGCTTGACTGCGGAACTGTGACACCCTAAAAGTTTACATAATAATTAATACATAAATACTATTCATTTACAATATTTGCACCCTAAATGAATTTAATTGTATAGAGTTAACTACGCCAAATGTGTAGTGTCTATTAGGAGTTGGTGTTGTGAGTCAACTACACACAGGTAGCTTGATTCTAGCTCACAACAGTGCTCACCATCATTGGCCGTTTTTCACGCTGGCGAGAAGCTGTGCCCCACAGGACATTTCCGCAAGTACCACAGTAGACACCTTTTACCCTTGCTGGTTGGCACGTTTTGGAGCCCCGACCGAAAAACGTCTGACAGAGGTTCCCAATTTGAGTCTCGGCTCTTCGACGCCCTTCCAAAATTAATCGGCAGCAACAGAATACGTACAACGGCATTTCATCATCCGGCTGCAAATGGGATAGTCGAACGATGGCACCGTTGATTTGTAAAATAATCAATTGTCGTAATTCTTAGGAATTTTTTGTTTGTAAGAATCGATATTTGTAAAATGTACATCTGCGAGGGATATCAAATTTTAACATAAAATAAATTTATTTACTTATTTTCATTTTATTAAAATTAATTACGATTGAAATAAATATAAGATCTAGCTGCCAGGGCTATCGGCTTATGCTGATTCCAATTGTATATAATAAGAAAAAAAAGAACTCAATTGTATTTATATCATATTTTCAATTCTTTCGTGTTGTAGATACGTGGGGTAATATTTATATTTCGGGAAAAGCAAATAAAAACAAACATTTTTAAATGAAAATGGATTTATTGTTTTTTAAAATATACCCCTTGATGATCAATACACTTTTGCAGTCGTTCAAACCATTTGTCAAAGCAGTTTTTCCATTCCTCTTGAGATACCTCCAAAACATGGTTTTTGAACGCTTCAACTGCTTCTTCGGCGCTCGTAAATCGTTGACCACGCAGTTTACCTTTGATATTCGGGAACAAGAAGAAGTCATTGGGTGCCAAATCAGGACTGTTCGGAGGATGAATCATCAATTCGATGTTTTGACTGCTCAAAAATTCACCTGTTTGACGAGATGAGCGAGATCTCGGATTGTCATGATGGAGAATGATTCGTCTTTGGCGGTGGGTTTTACGAATTTCTCCGAAGACTTCCGGCAAACAAATGTTCGTTTACCACTCAACATTGACCCTCCTACATTGCTCAAGTGGAATAGTGGCCATTCGGCCGAAGAAACAGGCGACCATTTGCTTCGTTGTGCTTCGTCCAAGAACATATTTTGTTGGATTTAGCTCATCTTAGAATACCAACACGATCATACGCATATATCCATGATTCATCACCTCTCACGATTTTATATACGTGTTTGGAGGACCACGGTCGAACTTTTTAATAATTTCCTTAAACCAATTGACACGAGTCTTTTTTGAGCGATTGTCAAGTTATGTGGGATTCAACGCGAACAAATCTTTTTTACAGCCAAATATTCATGCAATATTGAATGTATGGAAGTGGAAGTAATGCCCAAGGTGTCCTCTATCTCACGATATATTACATGACGATCTTGCATCATCAGTTCACGCACTGCATAGATGTTTTGTGGCACAACAACCGATTTTGGACGACCTTCACGGATTTCGTCGGCGATTGAACTACGACCACGATTGAATTCACTATACCAGCGATATACTATGGTTTTTGATGGTGCTTTATCGCCATACAATGAACTGAGTTCATCGACATATTCTTGTTGAGATAATTCACGTCGAAAGTTTTGAAAAATAATCAAACGAAAACCTTCTCTTGAAATTTCCATTTTTTGGCCAAATTGATTTTCTTATCTCACTGTAAACAAAAAAAAAATGCACTTGTACATCAACACGTTGTGAGTACGTTCATGCTAAAAAGTGTCAAACTTTATTATGGTGTGGCCAGATTTTGGCTATTGACATTAGTGTTGCCAGTTCCCTAAATATAAATAGTACCCCTTATACACTACAAAATCTGCGAAATCGAAATAAACGACATCACCTACACAGACAATCCGAACAATTATTGGGACGAAATTCACATTGTTCCATCCCTACAAGTTGAAGTGGAACCCAAAGCTACAGTTGATGTTCCAAGTCTACACAAACTAAGCCAATACCAATTTGACATCAAAAAAGAAATCACGGTTTTATACAACAACAATAACCGACAACTTGCATACAACCATACTAACATTACCATAGTTATCGTAGCGTGAACTTTTGGATCATTGGCACTGATGCTGAAATACAAAACTCCAAAAATCAGCCGCAACTACAACCCTAGGAAGATCCAGATTAGCGCTCCTTACCCATTGGAATCCTTGTGGCCCTCGCTTTACTCTAAGGGAGAGGAATTGCTTTGCTTTATCGCCATACAAAGAACTGAGTTCATCGACATATTCTTGTTGAGATATTTCACGTCGAAAGTTTTGAAAAATAATCAAACGAAAACCTTCTCTTGAAATTTCCATTTTTGGCCAAATTGATTTTCTTAACTCACTGTAAACAAAACAAATATCACTTGTACATCAACACGTTGTGAGTACGTTCATGCTAAAAAATGTCAAACTTCAATATGGTGTTGCCAGATTTTAGCTATTGACATTAGTGTTGCCAGTTCCCTAAATATAAATTGTACCCCTCGTATCTGTATATTGTATGTACTCGTATATATTGAGAGAAAAAGTAGATTTGTAAATAAATCTGTTGTAAAATGTTCTGTAAAATGTACATCTATTGAGAGTGGTATCAAAATTTTATAATAAAATTTTTTATTTGCATTTTTTAAAATTCATTACGATTAAAACGATAACTAATTATATAAGATCTAGCTGACTGGGCTATCGGTTTATGATGATTCCAATTATAATAAGAAAAAAAACAATTCAATTTTATTTATATCATATTTAGTATAAATATAATCATGAGCGGGGATTAAAGAATTTTGGAAGGATTTTTATTTAGGAATACTAATGTTCGGACGGTTTAAATGGAGGGTCAGGAAGAAAGGAGATTTGAGACATTATTACAGAAGCAGCATCGAGGTTGAGGTTCGTTTTAAAGAGATGCATGTGGGTTATTAGCGTGTGATCCACTGAAATTCGCGTGAAGTATTTGTTCATGGTGATAGATCTTGTGTGAGGATGGATAGAGGGGCTATCGTAGGGTTGATCCTTTTATAAGGGTGGTCATATCGTACCCATTCATCGCTTATTTTTGGTAGATATATCCTGACTGAAGTTATAATAATTTTTTTCGAGAATAGCTTAAAATATTCTAATGGACAGTTTAGTGCATCTTTAGTTGTTAAGTCAGCTAGATTCTTTCCAAATATACCTGAATGTCCTAGTATCCACACAATGTTGACATAATTTTTCATCACAGTGAGCAATTGTTGTATATTCTCTATAAACTCTAAGCTGGTGGAATAGTTTTTTGCTGACTCATATACTGAGCGACTGTCAGTGCAGATTGCACTCTGGTTTTTTGAACCATAAGTGAAAATCGGGGACCAATTCTTTTCTTTGAGTGGTGTAATAGGAGACCACAGAGACGCGGCACTTGAATGTCTCTCGGTTTGCGCACACTTGTAGTAGTGTGGTTGATTTTCTTCAGAATTCAGGATAACCAATGATAACCAAACCTATCCATAGAAGCAACTAATGATAAACAAAAACAGTTTTTTTTAAACTTCAGAAAATTTTACGTGTAAGTGCCGTTTCTCTGAGTTCTCTGGTAATAGTATCTAGGAAGAGCTGATTGTAGACTGTATAGCTTACTTTTACGAACTTTGTATTTGTTCAAAGCAACATTGTTGAATGGCACCACTATTGTCGCAAACGTAACATTCGTCAAGTCAGTGGCACATTCTAATTCGCTTTTGTATTCAGCTATTTCAATATATATATACTCGTAAATATATATATATATATATATATATATATATATATATATATATATATATATATATATATATATATATATATATATATATATATATATATATATATATATATATATATATATATATATATATATATATATATATATATATATATATATATATATATATATATATATATATATATATATATATATATATATATAGGTAGGTAGGAGTGGCAGCTTTTGCCGCAAAAAGCACACTTAAGCACATACAATGGCTCGTTGTGGTACCACACTAAGACGACGCGACTCCCCGTCTAGAATTTTGGGAACCACAGTGATTCCGAAATGAGCCTGGCCATGTCCTTAATGCTGATGGAAGATAGTTCGGTTAAGGTAGTGAAGAAAGGTGAGCCTAGGAATTTTAATCTTCGCCTGGCCAGAGCTGGGCACTGACACATGAGATGAAGTACTGTTTCTTCCTCCTCCTCAGAGCCACAGCTGCGACAGAAGTCGTTATGGGGCAGTGCTAGTCTTTCAGCATGTTTCCCGATCAGACAGTGTCCCGTGAGCACATTTATTATAGTGCCGATGGAGTTCCTGCTAATATTGAGTAGCTGACTAGTACGCCTAATGTCGATAGTGCTCCAGGTTTGTCTGGCAACACTACAGGTATGTTCATTTACCCAGGCTCTTTTAGCTGCCTCAAGGTAGTCATGTTTTATGGACCATTTTACCGTGGCCAGTGGGACACCTACATCAAAATAGGGGGAGATGTCAGGGGGCAGCGTACCGATTTTGGCCAATTCATCAGCCTCGCATTTTCCTAGAATGTCGCTATGTCCAGGCACCCAGCATATGTGAACTTGTGAGTTACCTGAGACGACGTTCAGGGAGGAGCGGCAATCGAGTAAAAGCTTAGAGGTAGTGAATACACCAGCTAGTGACTTGACTGCCGCCTGACTGTCCGTGAATATGCGTATCATCACATCGAATACTTCATTTCGAATAAGTCACTTGGACGCTTGGCATATTGCCATTACTTCCGCCTGAAAGATGCTGCAATGGTCAGGGAGACGATAGGAGGGCTTGATGCCAAGTTTTCTGGAGAAGATGCCGCAACCGACC
The DNA here is from genome assembly GCA_920105625.2 of Clusia tigrina. Lineage (NCBI taxonomy): Eukaryota > Metazoa > Arthropoda > Insecta > Diptera > Clusiidae > Clusia > Clusia tigrina. The sequence continues at coordinate 151,766,818 of OV050030.1, forward strand.
TTATTCTCCAGTTTGGAGCCATCCGTATATATGTCAATGGAACTGCCAGTGACCACTAAATTGTTGAACCATTCCTCTCTACTAGGAATGTAAGTGTCGAACCCGTGGTTTAGATTAGGTGTAGAGCACGTATAGTCAACGTGCGGCGTGTCCTGTATCAGAATTTTGGCGTGGCCCAGGTTCAGCCTAGTCCAGCGCGATATGGCATTGAATCTGGTTGCCGAGCATTTTGCTTGTTGCCTGACCAGAAGCCTAGTGGGCAACCAATTTAGGAATGCAAATAGAGCTTTCGTAGAGGTGGTACGCAGAGCCCCTGTTATCAGAACCGCTGCTGTTCTTCTAACTTGTCAAGAGGTTTTAGGTTCACTGCCTTGTCAGTTGCGGGCCACCAGAAGACAGCGCCGTAGAGAAAGTACGGCTCAACCACCGCCGCATAGAGCCAGGACATGGTTCGAGGTTGGACGCCCCATGTTGTTCCCATAGATCTCTTGCAACAGTACAGAGCACACGTGGCTTTCCGTACCCTCTCCGCCAAATTTGCTTTCCAATGGAGCTTAGGGTCCAGGATCAGACCTAGATACTTGACGCTATTGCTTAGGCAAAGCGTATTCCCATTAAGTTTGGGTAAGTCCAAACTTGGTATTTTGTGCTTCCTGGTGAAGAGCATAACCTCAGTTTTGGAAGGGTTGACATCTAGGCCAACTTCAAGACACCATTGTGACAAAATGCTAAGAGTGTAGCTTAGCTTTTCTGATAGTGTTGACAGATATTTACCGAAAACAGAGATAGCAATGTCGTCCGCATAAGCTATAGTGTTGCAGCCGGTCTGATCTAATCTCCTAAGTAGTGTGTTGACCTTCAGATTCCATATGAGGGGTGAGAGAACACCGCCTTGTGGAGTACCTCTCTTGACAGTCCTTTTAGCATGTACGTTACCTATTGAGGAGCTAATGACGCGTGTTTTCAGTAGTTGTTCGATGAACCTAACCAAGCTGGGGTCCAGGTTCAGGTTTACTAAGGATTTAGTAATGGCGGAGGGATAAATATTGATGAATGCCCCTTCTATGTCGAGAAATACTGCAAGAGTATATTCTTTGTTGGCAAGAGATTTCTCTACTTGCTCAATGAGCACGTGATGCGCTGTTTCCACAGACTTGCCTTTAGTATAGGCATGTTGTGATTTGGATAGGCAAGTGGAATTAATACTGCTCCTGATTTGTATATCCAGAACTCTTTCCAGTGTTTTCCAAAGAAAAGAGGACAAACTAATTGGTCTATAGTCCTTAGGCTTGGTGTGGGTCGACTTTCCCGCTTTAGGAATGAATACTACTCGAGCTTCTCTCCAGCTTTTGGGAATGTACGACCATCTTAGGCATGCAATATAAATATGCAGTAGCCAAAGCGTAACCACACTTGCAGTGTGCTGAATGTCCGCGGAAATGATGCCATCAGGCCCGGGAGATTTAAAAGGCTTAAAGCTGTTGATGGCCCACTGAATATGCGTGTTGGTCATTTGGAATTGGGTTGAAAGTCTTAAGGAGTGGTTGGTGTTAAGAGACCGCAATCCACAAAGATTTCATTCCCCGGGAAATGTGTTTCTATTAGGGCGTCTAGAGTGTCGGTTTCAAAGTCAGTCCAGGTACCGTCCAATCTCTGAATAAATTCCAAAGCCCGAGGTGTGGTATTGAGAATCCTCCGGAGTCTACTTGTCTCGGACGAGCTTTCTATGTTGCCACAGAAGTCTCGCCAAGACACTCGTTTGGATCTCCTCACCATATACTTGAGTTCCCATTGTTTGTCTTAGAAAGGGAGCCAGTCGTTTGTAGCTTTGGCTCTGTTAAAGAGCTTGCGGCATTCTTTTCGTAGCTCAGCAATTTCCGAATTCCACCAAGGGGGTTTGGGTTTCCCTCTTGGCTTCGGGAAGTTGCAGACTGATTTGGCGGCAGAGTTAAATAGTCCTGTAATGGTTTCAACCGCTCGATCTATATCGAGGTGATTGTTGATAATTGGAGGAGTCGACTGCAGGCCCGACTCCATAATGGTCTGGAATTTTGTCCAGTCAGTTATTTTCCTGTTAGTGTGCATTGAAGCGTAGTGGGGTTGAAGCGTCAGTTTTCGTTGAAGCGCAAGTTTCGTTGAAACATAAATTTTCGCTGAATGGAAATATGCGATTATAGTTCTAGGAACATTAGCCTCTATTCCATCTAGACCGATAGTGCGTGGCGAAGAGTCACATCCTGCCCGAGGTAACCCTGCTATTTATAACAGAACACTACGGATCTAGACTGAGGAGTCAATAAACACCTCCCCGGATACAGGGTATGGAGGAGCAAACCTCTATAAAAAACCTCTGGGTTGGAGTAAGATGTCATACGACCCGTGTCGATGCTCAGCCTGGCCGGGGACCCAGGTCAAAAAAATAGCCCAGTCTCTAACGGAATGCTCCGGATACTTGGCGTCCTCCGGTTCTATCTAGCCTTACTCGCGCACACAGACCTCTGCGCGAGCTGACCTCTCTTGTGCGATACTCATGGGACCACATATGTCATTAAAATTAAATCCAAAACCAAAACCAAAGGAGGGCGGTCCTCCCAAAAAACCGACAGAGGCGATCCTGTCTACCGCTAATATAAGGGTGGCAGACAGATCGATAGCAGCAGGAGGCAGAAGGGGCTTAAGCGTTAGGGCTGGTCCCAGCACGAGTGCTGGTAGTAGGGGACGGGGAAGCTTGGGAAAACCGGTCTCTCGTCCCTTTCAGAGGGGTGCTGAAGGGAGAACCCCGGAAGAGTTGGTAAAAACCCAAACGCTGACTGCGGTCAGGGGGCGGGGGGCTACCCCGGGGATCTATCGGCAGCAGACAGTAGAGGGGCGCAGCAGCTCAAAGAAGGTTGCTGGGGTAGGCCAGGGGGGTCGGCCGTCCGTCAAAGCAAGCCTATTATGATAGAAATGCGGCCATGAGGGTCATGGCCAAATATGAGACTCTACCCACAGACCAGCTGTGTAGAAGATGCGGCGAAAAGGGCCACCTAGCAGCAACCTGTAAAAGCAAAGAGAGGTGCGCTCTATGCGAAGGCACTCATGCAGCGGGCAGTTACAAATGTCCTGTATATCAGAAGGCGAGGAAAGATTGCGGACAATGAGAATCGTGCAACTAAACTTAAACCGATGCGCGGCGGCCCAGGATCTCCTGACCCAAACTATGTTCGAACAAAAATTCGACGTGGGGCTATTGTGTGAACAATACCGGAACTTAAATTGTCACAACTGGGTACAGGATGCCCACGGTAAAGCTGCTATATGGGCAAGTAACGATAGCACAATTCAGCAGAAGATGACAATGGCGGAAAATGGTTTCACATGGGCGAAAATAAAAAATGTGTACTTTTTTTCATGCTATGCTCCCCCCAGTATGACTCTAGATGACTTCGAAAGGATGTTGATGGCCTTGGTGATAGAAGCGCGAGGTAAAAGTCCGGTCGTAGTAGCAGGAGACTTCAACGCCTGGTCCACTGCATGGGGAAGTACACGCACAGATCAGCGAGGAAGAATTCTGCTCGAATGCCTAGCTCCATTATCGTTAGACCTTTTAAACCACGGTAGTAAGAATACATTCGAAACAGGCAGGAGGGGTTCCGTGATAGACCTCACCTTCGCACAAAATGTTATAACTCGCAAAGCACAGTGGGAAGTCAGCAGCATATACATACACAGTGATCACCGGGCTATTGAAATAGATATCACTGCGCAGAAAAAACAACGAATTCGCAAAGTGCCAACAAAACGGTGGAAATGGCAGTTTTTTGACGTAGAAGCCTTTAATACCGTCTGGAAAGATGAAGAAATCCCCCTGGACACGGCAGAAAAGATGGCGGTCAGCATAACGGACAAACTCAGCATGGCCTGTGACGGGGCAATGCCAAGAATATCAAACAGAATTGTGAGGAAATCAGTCTACTGGTGGAATGACGAAATCGCTAATGCGAGGAAAAGATGTAACCAAGCGCGCAGAAATGCAAAACGAGCTCGCAATAGGCCAATTTGGGAAACGCTGCATCAAGTACATAAAGAGTGTAGGAAAGTACTGAAAGTAGCCATTAAAAACAGCAAAAACGCATATTTTAAGGAGCTCTACGACAGTTCTGATCTCGATCCATGGGGTAACGCATATAAGTCAATGATGGCCAAACTTAAAGGGCCAAGAGCACCGCAACCAACAGAATATAAATTGATGCGTAAGGTGGTTGCAGCGCTTTTTCCCCCACAGGAGAAAACAATTCTGTACAACGGCCAACAAATAAACAGCACAGAAATCCCCGAGATTTCCACTGATGAGGTAGTGTTCACTCTGCGGAAAATCGCTGACGGCAAAGCACCCGAGCTAGACAGTTTGCGCAATACTGCGGTAAAAGCGGCGGTCAAGGCAACACCTGAAATCTTCACGCAGGTGTACAATGCGTGCTTAAACGAGGGAATATACCCAGATATTTGGAAAAGGTAGAGGCTGGTATTACTGCTTAAGCCCGGAAAACAATCAGACCACCCATCCTCGTACAGACCAATTTGCATGCTCGATACGCTGGGTAAAATCTTAGAGAGAATTTTCTGCGATAGACTGCAAGAATCACTTGGAAAGCCAGGAGGATTGGCCGAAAATCAATTTGGATTTCGGAGATCGCGATCCACCGTGGATGCAGTCAAAGCAGTGATGGATACTGCAAGAGAAGCACTCAGCGGGAAGAGATGGGTAAATGGAAGCAAAAAATACTGCGCAGTGATCACATTGGATGTGAAGAATGCTTTCAACTCGGCGAGTTGGCCATTAATCATAAGCGCCCTCCGGAAATTCGCTGTCCCGGAGTAATTATTGCGAATTTAAGCTAGTTATTTTGACAACCGAGTACTACTGTACGATACGGACGAAGGGGCAAAGCAATATAGGATCACGGGGGGATTACCCCAGGGTTCTGTGCTCGGCCCTTCATTATGGTATGTACAATGACATACTCCAACTGGACCTACCGGAAGATACTACGGTGGTAGGCTATGCGGACGACATTGCTGTGGTAGCAGTAGCAAAACAGCTGGATATGCTCCAAACGATATGCAATGATGCGATCGTCAGAATAAGAAGCTGGCTTGATGACTCAAAACTAGAATTTACGGCCCAGAAAACAGAGGTGGTCCTTCTGAGCTCCAGAAAAGTGCGAGAGCATATAACAATAACGGTGGGCGAACACGAAATTACATCGCAGCCGTATCTGCGGTACTTGGGAGTGATCATAGACGCGAAACTGACCTTCAAGGAACACCTTAGGACAGTATGCGAAAAGGCTGCCCGCGTCAACGGTGCGCTCACAAAGATGATGCCAAACTTGGGAGGGCCCAGATCAAGTCGAAGGAAGCTACTATCCGGGGTAACTACCCCGATCATCCTTTATGCGGCTCCAATTTGGGCAGAAGTCGCGCGTACAGAGAGCGTCTCAAAAGGAATCCGATCTGTACATAGGCTCAGCGCGCTAAGGGTTGCTAGCGCCTTTCGGACAGTTTCGGATGATGCCATTTGTGTGTTATCAAGTAAGCCACCAATCGACCTGCTTGCATATGAAATGCAGGATTTGTATAGGAGAGTGACAAGACCAACGGCTGCAGATAAGCTTGAAATAAGACAGACAACCATGCAGCAATGGCAGCAAAGATGTGGAGCAATCCAGCAAAGGCCGATGGACATTCCAACTGATACATAATATCAACGAATGGTACTCGCGCACACACGGCGAACTTGACTTCTATTTGACACAGATGCTTAGGGGCCACGGGTGCTTCAAGGAATACTTGCACAAATACAAATACGATGTTGACCCGTTTTGTCCAAGTTGCCCGGGAGAGCAGGAAAACGCGCAGCATACACTTTTTCATTGCCCGCGATTTAACGAGAGCAGAAACAACTTGAGAGCTATCTTAGGAGAACAACCAGCAGTGGCTAATCTGGTAGCGCATATGTGTGAAACCGAGACTAAATGGGAGGCAGTTTGTTCTACAGTATCCATATTGATGATAACTCTGCGGAGCACTGAACGCGCCCGAACAGCAGCACGCCTAAGCCAGCGCAGTGCTGAGGAAAACGGTTATAGGGATGTTTCAAGAAGTAGGACTGAAAATGGACAGACCTAAGACTGACGATTGACCGGTAACGCTCGTAACGGCCTCTCGACGTATTACCTAACGGTGAGGTCCCGAGAGCATAATCCGTCCGGACATCGTTGTGATTTTAGTGGGTTAAGGCCCCACACTACAAGGGTTTTTGACTGATTTACACCTCGTAAAAAAAAAAAATTTTAAAAACCCACAGACAAGCTCACTGAGGAGCAGGCCAAATCGGTAGAGTGGCGAAGTCTATCTCCAAATCTTAGAGGAAAACCCTGGACCCCCCTTTCTGTCACGATAGGCGCTGGTATCAGGGCAGGGCCAAGCTTATCGCATGCTATGACAGCAGGTCAGCCAACCTTTACAAGATCGCGGTAAGCAAGGTTGGCGAGATCTGGCCGGGAGCCAAGCTAGAGGCCATATCCAGTGACGTAAACGCACACAACACATTGTGGGGAAGTTCGAACACTAACGCAAGAGGTGAGTCAGTTTTAGACTTCATTATAGAGAATAAGCTTAGTGTCGTAAATTTAGGCTCAGAGCCGACGTTTATAACACAAAATAGAAGGGAAGTGTTAGATATTACCCTGACCTTCGATAAGTTCGCTAACAATATCAAAAGATGGATAGTGTCGAATGAAAAATCCTACTCTGACCATCGCTATATAGAATACGAAGTGAACTTCCCAGTAGCTACAGTTAAGACCTTTAGAAATATACGGAGAACGGACTGGGGGAAGTATAGGAAAACTCTCAGGGCCTCGCTGCCAATAAATCCCCTGTCTGATCCCACAGACCCAGTGGAATTAGACGAGCTGATCAATCAGGTAACCACGGCCCTGAATAGTTCAGTGACAGCCGGGTGCCCTGTTGTAGAACTGAGAAGCAAGGACAAACCACCTTGGTGGTCAATGGAAGTCCAATAGGCGGTTATTTAACAGGGCTAAAACTTCGGGTGTGCCCGCGGATTGGGAAGCCTACAAGGCTGAGCTAAAAATATACAAGAAAGGAATCAGAACTGCGCAGCGACAGTCCTGCCAAAATTATTGTAGGGATGTGGAAGAAACATCGGAAGCAGCTAGACTAAGAAGAATCCTAGCGAGGACACCACACAACCTGGGCTACCTTAAAGGTCCGGGTGATGTGCGAAGTGAGTGGCAGTAGTTTCTTGTGTGGCCGTTCTTTTGGCAATTTGTGCATTGGGGAATTGTTCTCTTTTGTCGGGGTGGCTCAAAGCTAATTTTGCAGTGTAGGAGGTGAGTAATGTCGTATATGCCTTTATTGTTATCTTTTATTTTCAATTCAATTGAAAATAGTGAAAGTGGTTGTTTTATTTTGGCACCATTAGCTATTTGGATGTTATGGATATTTGTCACTTCATGGCCTAGTTCGGCTAATTCGTTTTTAATGTCTTCTGTGTCGGTTGAATGGTGCATATTTCGTAATACCACTCTAAAGCCTCGCTCATCTTTTGGTCGAAATGTGTAATACTTTGTCCCTTTTTGCTTTAATAATTCAATTACTTTTGTGTAGTGTGTGGACTCTTTTGGTTGAATTTTTATTTCGTTCTTGCTTAGAATTTTCATTTCGTACAATATATTTGGCGTGGAATTTAGTGCTTCAGATAAGGCTTTTATATTTTCAACATTCTGAACATATATAGGAGGCGGTTTTTGTAAACGTTGGGCAATTGGTTTTCGTATATTAATGTTCGCATTTGTCCCACTGTTGTTTTGTTCTTCCCTGTTGTCTTGAGAGTCCGTTTTGTCATTGACTGCTAACAGTTCGAATCTGTTTGTTGTGTTTGGAGGGATAGGCTTGCTCAGCCAATATTTTTGGAGTGATGTTTGTGTTGTGTTGAACATTTTATTTTTCGGTCTTTTGTTACTAGTATTTTGTTCATTTAACTTCTTTGGCGATTGTTTTTCGCGGTTTCGTTTTATTTTCGGTAATTTTATTACTGGTTTTAATATTTATATTTTGTACTTGCGTGTTTGTTGTTGCTGATGAAATTGGTGTTGTTCCGATTGCCATTATTGGTGAGTTGCAGCTAATCGTTACCGTCGCAGTCACCGGTTTTACAGTTGTGGTAGAGGAGCTTTGAGTTGTTATTGTGGTTGCTGAAGTAGTAACTGGTGGATAAAACTCCATAGTGGCAGTCGCGCATTGGACACTCCAAGGTAGGGAATTGCTGGCACCTAGTAGAGCGGGAGAGCAAGATCGTGCTCTGCTCTCTGTCACTTCGACCGGCAATTTGGAGTTGCCGTTGTTTTCGTTTGATATGAAAGAAAAATATGCGTTTCTTTTTGTTGCTGTTTTTTGTTTAAGTGTGTCAGCCACACTCATTATAAATTTGTGATTTGTTTTTATTTTATTCTATTTTAAAAGATGTGTCCCAGTAAGTGACCGGTAGATTCGTTCTACTCGATCACTGCACTATTGCACTTTTCTTTTACAACTTAAGTTACTTTAACTTAATAAATTTGTATTAAAGAATTAATTTTTGCGGAGCGAGCTTAAACACGTCTGCACTGTTCAAACTTAATATGGTGTGAGATGTTAAGACCTTTAGAAATATACGGATAACGGACTGGGGGAAGTATAGGAAGACTCTCAGGGCCTCAATGCCAAGAAATCACCTGTCTGATCCCACAGAGCCTGTGGAATTAGACGAGTTGATCAATCAGGTAACCACGGCCCAGAATAGTTCACTGACAGCCGGATGCCCGGTTGTAAAACAAGAACAAACCACCTAGGTGGACCTTCTCCGGAAGTCCAATAGGCGGTTATTTAACAGGGCCCGCGGACTGGGGCTAAAATATACAAGAAAGCAACCAGAACTGCGCAGCGGGAGTCCTGGCAAAATTATTGTAGGGATGTGGAAAGGTCCGGGTGATGTGTGGAGTGAAACGAGCGAGGAATTTTTGGCTCTTCTCTTAGATACGCATTTTCCAGGCAGTACTACAGTGGAGGGTGATAACTCGACACCTAGAGGCTGGCAGTCTGAGATAGGAAATGCGATAGTTACAGTCGAGAAAGTTGAGTGGGCCATTAACACCTTTGGTCCATATAAATCTCCGGGTCCGGATGGAATTTATCCAGCTGAACTGCAACAATCACGGGACATAGTTACGCCCTGGGCTGTGACTGCAATTAGAAGCTGTCTTAACATGGGCTATATTCCGCTGAGATGGAGAGTAACGAAGGCTTCCTTCATACCCAAGGCAGGCAGGTCCTCTCATGTAAATCCTAAAGACTTCAGACCAATCAGTCTCACGTCTTTCCTCCTAAAAACACTGGAGAGATTGATGGATGCACACTTTCGGGAAGCTATACCAACTGGTAGAATCTCCTCGGCACAACATGGATACACGAAGGGCAAATCGACATAGACGGCATTACACGTACTTATTGGTATAGTGGAAAAAGCCATCATTGACATGAAAGGCGCTTTCAACAACATAAATGCGAACGCTATTACGGGAGCGTTAGAAGCTCTGGGTGTCGATCCTAATATGGTAGCGATGGTAGAGATGATACTCGTCAGCAGAAACGTAACTGCCAGCTTAGGTTCCCACACCTTAAGCAGACAGGTCTGCAGAGGCACTCCTCAGGGAGGAGTCCACTCCCCCCTGCTCTGGAATTTGGCCATAAATTCATTACTGCTAGCCCTAGAGAGGGAGGGTTGAGGGAAAGCTATTTGAAGCTTCTGAGCAAGGTCCAAAGAACGGCTTTTTTATGTATCTCTGGTGCCTTAAGGACCACGCCTACTAAAGCTTTAGAAGTAATTCTCAACCTACCTACATTAGAGCTGGTAGGGAAACAAGTGGCCGCCACATAAGCACTAAGGCTGAAATGTGCGGCGTTATGGCATGATCGGCAGATTGGTCACTCGAGTATTGCGCATACCTGGAGTAGTTCTGTCCAACACATTGACCACTCTATACCTAATCTCAACTTCGATAGGCACTTCCAGACATATATTCCGTCTAGAAGAGAGTGGCAAACACCAATGCCATGGAGAAGGGGGGAACTTAATTTCTACACTGACGGATCCAAACTTGACGATAGAGTCGGTTTTGGAGTTTTCTCACAAGAATTGGGACTGGAACTTTCTTTCCGTCTCCCCGACCACTGCAGTGTTTATCAAGCAGAGGTCCTAGCCATAAAGGAGGTAGCCGTCTACTTAAATAGACATGCCGTAACAAAAAATTTTATAAGTATCTACTCGGATAGCCAGGCGGCCATCTTGTCAATGAATTCGGTGGCACTAAAATCAAAGGTTGCTCAGGACTGCCGAGCAGCCCTAAATGATATCAGTACCGTTTTCAAGGTACGCCTTATATGGGTTCCGGGGCATAGAGATATTGCGGGAAACTGTAGGGCTGATGACTTAGACAGACGGGGCACGGACAGATGTGAGATTGGAATACCAATTGCCACCTGTAAACTGATGCTGTGAGACCAATGGGTCTTGGGAAAAAAGGGCACTTGCTTAACGACTAGGCTAATGTGGCCGGAACTTAATGGTAGGAAAACTAGAGACTTGCTTGCCCTGCCGAGAGAGAATATCTGTAAGGTCGTGGCATGTATAACTGGTCACTGCCTTTCGGCAGACATGCTCTCAGGCTGGGAGTATTCTCTCATGAATACTGCAGAAGCTGTGGTGATAAGGAGGAGGAGGAGACTGTGGAACATCTCTTCTGTAGTGGCCCCTCTCTGGCTAAAAGCAGAGCGGGCTCTCTAGGCAAATACGCTTTTAGCTCTCTTACAGAGGTGACTAGCGCGAAGATCAAACAAATCCTGCGCTTTATTAGGGCTTCAAAATGGTTCGACGAGTGAATCGGAGGTGCGTTGTGGCGCGGTTGTATCACAATGGACCCATGGTGGTCTGAGTGAACTGGTCCTTGGACTGGCTGCCACATCAACCTAACCTAACCTAGTGTGCATTTTGCGCTCTGCCGAATCTAACGTATCAGAGAGGAGCATTCCTGCAAATCGCGCCAGCTCGAAATAAGGTGAGACGAGTGATTATTGCCAAGGGTGAGATCGAGAACCTCCCTTCTATTTGAGGTAATGAAGGGTGGCTCTCTCTCCCTGTTAGCAATGACTAGTTCGTTAGTAAGAATGAAATCAAAGAGTGACTCACCCCGCTCGTTGGTGTCCGTGCTGCCCCACACCTGGTGATGGGCATTGGCATCGGCCCCAATGCCGGGATGCGCTTTCTATTAGCCTCCGCTACCAGCAGCTTTAAAGTATCCGGAGGCTGTGTCAGCCCGTGGTCGTGCGCCATGTAGCTGCTGACGATCCATGTAGCCATGGTGTTGGTGGAAATAACCATGGCTACATTATCCTTGCCGCTGAACCTGTGAAGAAGAAGAGCGTCAATGTTGTTCTTAACATGAATACAGGCTCTGGGTTTACCTCGATCCTGCACGAATTCTGTCCGGTATCCGCTTATAGTGAGTCCGTGAACCTGATTATTTACGACCCACGGTTCTTGGACCAGTATGAGCTCCTCTCCTTTTTGAGTCAGGTGGAGGATAAGGGCCGCCGAGGCAGCCATAGAATGGTGAAGGTTAATCTGTAATACCCTCACCATTCACGGAGGTGGCCATCATCGTCACGCTGGCTGCCTCCTCTTCTGACAGAGGAGAATCACCAACGTCGTCGATATCTGTTATCGGACGTCCGCAGAAACTGCCTACCGTTTCTGAGGCCGAAGCGTAACTCTCCCCATCATCGAAAGTGAGATCCGGTTCGGCCTGAACGGGGGGCTTGTATGCACCCTGGTTGTCGCTCCTATAGACCTTGAGCGAGATCGAACTAAAACCATAGTTGATCTCTCCCCTTTTGGCATTAATAGGGTCTAGAGAGTCCTCATTAAGAATCATGATGATCTCTCGAGAGTTGCCCTTGGGCTCGCTTATTTTTGCAACCTTCCAGTCATCCATGGGGAGGTCGTAATTGCTGAGCCTAAGCAACTCCAGAATTTCTTCCGGCGAGGAGTGTTCTGCCGGAACCCAGGCCCTAGAACGCGGGCGGTTCGGGATCTGGTCTCTGGGAACAGCTAAAAGCTTGGCCCCCGCCCAGATTTCGCCAACTATTGAAATGGCCATTTGGTAAAGCTCAGCCGAGCGCTCATCTGAGTACGCGATGAGCTTCACGTGCCCCTGATACCATTACGCGTCCTGGCATACAGGTGATGGGCCAGGATTGGCTCTCAGGGTGTCCCTATAGATCCTGAAAAGAGCCTTCTCCACCATTTTCAAGTTCGCTGGGGAAATGGTACCGTCACTGTTTTTCTGTGTCAACGATTTCCAAGATGAGGCCCTCTTTGGCTACCTCATTAAATGGCCGAGTCAGTCTCAGCTTGGAAGCCAGATGTGGGCGTTTAGTTTCCCGCACGACTAATTGGGAGGGATGCTCAGTCGACCGTTGTCGTTTCTGAGCACCCTCAGGGGGTGGCTGAGGACGAGCACCAACATTTTGTAGAGTCCATGCAAGCGCTCCCTTGTCTCTATCAGACAGTGAAGCGGGGTCGGCAGATTCCAACCTTTGCAGAATCCTGAAGGCGGACCTCCGGGTCCTGTACGTCCGTGTAGACGCATTCACATGCGTGCGGGCACCTGAAAGGAGATTGGTGCTGGGGCCCGTGCTGGAGGAGGTCGGCTTATTTGCCGAAGCTCTCCGTGTACCAGCCCGAGGAACGGACGGAGGGGCGACCCTAGCACCCGGTCTAGCAGCCCTGGTGCTGGGGTGGCCCGAAGCAGGGTTTTATGGCTTGTGGCTGGGAGCGGGGCTGGCCTTTTGGCCGTAGCACCCGACGACATCCTTGGTCTCGCTGTTGGTTTAGGCTCCCCTTGTGGGTTGGCCGCTGGTTTTTTGTGGGATTTTAAATAAGTGTCCATGCAAAAAGGGTCCCCACTCAAAGCCGCTATCTCAGTGCGAATATGTAGTCACCTTATTGGTCCCATGGTTATCTATGCAAATGCAGGGAGGCCATGTGAGGGTTGGCACAAGTCCTTATGGGTGCGAGTGCTCAGATCCAGACCAGTGCTAATTAGGAGCTAGTCTCAAACCTACATCGTCAACCAAATGACGACGTACATCAAACGTACTTTTAGGCCTGCCAAGGTTTTAACGGGACGGAGACGGATGTGACCTTAAACTGGAGCCGTTCGCACTGGATTTCACCACAGTGGTAATTGCTCCAGAAGCCACACTCGCCAGCCCAGGAGCAATCAAATAAAAAGATTGTTGGGGGTAGTCCGTGGACGAATAGGGTCGTGCCGTCTGACATCAGATGCTCTCCACAGGGAGGTTGCACTGGATGCCAGGGGATAGACCATTTAGCGCTATCCAGAGTGCACCACGAGGAGGCGACCTACACTACACTCCATATATATATATATATATATATATATATATATATATATATATATATATATATATATATATATATATATATATATATATATATATATATATATATATATATATATATATATATATATATATATATATATATATATATATATATATATATATATATATATATATATATATATATATATATATATATATATATATATATATATATATATATATATATATATATATATATATATATATATATATATATATATATATATATATATATATATATATATATATATATATATTTATTTATTGAGTCGACGTCAGCTGTTATTTCAGCTTCATGTAGTGACGTGTAGATCGCGGACTAAGGAGCTACAGAGCAGATGACTTCACGCAAAGAGTGGTTCGCTGATTTATAGATGCCAAATTCAGACCCGCATATATTGCAAATAATGCGAAACTGCTTAGTAGAGGTTTCGGCACCATAAAAATCCATACTTTGGTAAATAACAAGTGGATACCTCCTGTTCTCACAAACGTCCAATTCATTCTCCAACTATGGCTGCACCTGGTTTCTACTGGGTCAGCAACAAGAATAGACTCACTTCTTAATCGGTCAGCATTGGCTTAAAATTTTTTGGCACCGAATGCATGGTCTACCTGCCCAAATAACTTGGAAGAAAAAAATGGAGCGCCGAAGCAAAGAAGATATTTCTAGTTGGTTATGAACCGTAAACAAAAAAAATTCATTTGTATGATGAAGAGACAGCTAAGGTGGTTGTTAACTTCGACGTCTCTTTCAACGAAAAATTAATTGAAGTTGCGCCATTTCACGATTAAGGCGGGGATCATAAAAATAATGGGAGCCACAAGCAACAAAATGAAACATATTCTTTCATTTTTTCGACAGAATATCACCAGTATACCGAAGACTTCGATGAAAACGGAAGCATAGACAGCCGATGCATCAACTACACTTACCATTTCTGCTTTAGATTCAGTTAATGACGCAAGAGAGCACAAGCGGTATAACCTATAGAGAGAAGTTATACCCCTCAACGATTTTTGTTACGATTATATGGGATGTTTGGCAGCTCTCCCAGAACCTGCTTCATATGATGGCGCTATGAATTCTGAACATGTAGAGGATTGGACATCGCTGATAAATGATGTATTAAATTCCCTTGAGCTTAACCAAACTTGGGAGTTGGTTGAAAACCCCAGTGATAAAAATATTGTCCGATGCAAATAGGTGTTCAAAATTAAGTCGAACCTAGTATTTAAAGCACGACTAGTGGCGGCCAAAGGCAATTCGCAAGAACCTGGTATAGACAATAAGGAGACATAGTCGCCAGTAGTGCGATATGAAAATATGGAAATATGCAATTTTATGTAAAAACTCGGTTTTTATATTGCAAACTCAGTGAGGAAATTTATATGAACATTCCAAAAAGCAATATGGGGGGTTTATTGAAGGTGTTTAAAATGTTAGGTAGCTCTCAGTGTCTGATATATATTGTTCGGGAAGTGTGTAAATTGAAGTTATTGTTATAGGTTATTTAATATTTACCTCGAGAGCGTCAATTGAAATATTATATTTATTTGGGAGAGTTTATGTGTGACCCTTTGGTGTATAAGAATCCCAGGGTCTTATTTACTAATGGTGTTAGTTGGAAAGTTGTAGAAATATCCAGTGTATTGGTGAGGGGGTAGGGAATTTTGTCATGAGGAATATTCGTTTCTTTAAGACATATTATTAGGGTTGGGGTTAGGGTTTTAAACAGAATTTCAAGTTATTGGTAGTTAATTTGAAAACCTTTAATATTCCATTGTAGAATATTAAGTATCATTTTAGCTACTATACTTGAAAAATACTACGTAAGCTATTTCTACAAATAGTTATGTGTATTTACATGAATTCTTCGTCAGATGTAGTGAGGGAGTTATGGTGTTGAGCGGAGTGATTACGATTTTTGGTTTTAGTATTGCTTGTTATGTACTGGTTAATTGAATTTTCAGAGATGGAGATAGTGATCGTGCTATTGTTGAGAGAGGGTGATTGACTGTGAGAAGCTGTAAGAGAGAAATTAGTGGATTGTGCATGTCTTTTTTTTAGAGAAATAATATTAGAATGTGTATGGCTTTTGAGTGTGTGGTCGATTGTGTGAGTGTGTTGGATTGCAAGAAGCTTGCATTCATATGACTGTGGAGTAGTGTCTTTGATAGTATTTGCCTTTGAAATGGTGTTTTCAGCACGAAGCTGTAAATCGATTGTTGGGCGCGTAATTTCTGTGTTGTTGAATTTGTTTGAGAGAGTTTTCGGTGTTGTTGTTGTAATTTTTTAGTGATATTAGCGCAAGTAGTTTTTATAGTGGTAGCATTCGGGTATTGTAGTTGGTACATTTTTCTAGTTGTATCAATGCTGCACATATTTTGTGTTTTGATCTTAAGTATTTCTTCTTGAAACTGGTTTTTGGAGAAGGTTTATTAGAAGATGCGGGGTGCTCGCCTAAGCAGTTGGCGCACATGACACGTGTACAGGCAACCGGTGTATGCGGGGGGAAATTGCAATAAAGCAAGAGGGGTTATTGTTACAGTGTAGATTGGAGGCAAATCTATTTAAAGAGCGGGGCAACCATATAAGTTACATAAAAGAAGATAAAAAGTTAAAGCGAACCGCGGATGATGCTGAAGTAAGTGAAGGAGACGGAGAAGAACAATAAGGAATAACACGATGTCCAACAAACTGATCAAACAACGAAGTTTGAAACGAACCTTTTTTATTTTTTTTTAACAGTTCATTTATTTATTGAATTCACTCATTTCGAGCCTAACAATAAGTTATTAAATCTTAAGAGCTAAATTAACTATATTTATCCCGCACCAGTGTTTAGGCTTGGTATTAAATTTCACTACATTTTTGCCTTTTAGTTTTAATTCAATTGAAATTCATTTCATTTTAGTATCTTATATAGTAATTATTTAATATTTTGTATATTTAATATATAGGTAAGTCCAATCTTTTGAGGCGTGTTGCTGTTTTAATTCTAGCTAAATTTTTTACCAATGGATTTGAATGCTCTCGTAGTTTTTTTTTTTGTGTTTGAGCATAATCTCTGTGAGCTCACTTTTAACAAGAGGAATGTTGAGGTCCTTGTGGATGTCAGCATTTCTAACGAACCAAGGCGCACCCGTGATTGCACGCAAGATTTTGGATTGCACTCGTTGTATCAGCTCGACGTTCGATGAACTAGAATTCCCCCAAAGCTCAGCTCCGTATGCCCAAATTGGTTTGATCACTGCCTTGTACAATAAAAGTTTATGTTGTAAACGAAGTCTTGACTTGGAGTTGAGTAGCCAATTTATTTTATGGGCCTTTAGCTTTATCAGCGTTCGTTTTGCCTCAATATGGTTCCGCCAAGTTAGTCGTCTGTCTAGATGGACTCCTAGGTATGTTACAGTATTCGATTGAGGAATAGCAACATTGTTTAGGGTAAACGCTGGGCATGTTTCTTTCCTAAGTGTAAACGTAACATGCATGCTCTTGGTCTCATTTTCCTTAATGCGCCCATTTGCCAGCCACACTTCCATTTTCTTCAAATGTTCCTCAAGGCGATTCGAAGCCACTATTGGATTGCTATGTATACTAAGAATAGCAGTGTCGTCTGCGAATGTTGAAGTGACTAGATGATCATCAGTAGGGAGGTCTGCAGTGAATAATACATATAGTACAGGACCTAGAACACTACCTTGTGGAACGCCAGCTTAATATCAAAGTCGTTTGTGTATTCTCCATATTTTACTCTGAACTTTCGGTTATCCAAATACGATTCGAGTAGCATGTGCACATTAACTGGTAAGAGTTTTTGAATTTTATATATTAATCCTGCATGCCAAACTCTGTCAAACGCCTGTGCAATATCTAAGCAGAGCAGTATTTTTTGTCTTCAAAAGTATTTCGAATTGCACTAGTAAGGCGGTTAATTTGCTCTATGGTTCTGTGATTCTTACGAAATCCAAATTGATGGTGGGGAATAATGTTGGATTTGTAGAGGTATGTCCGGCTGCAGCTTTAGAAGAGGCAGTTTCTGAAATAATTTAGAAATCACTGGGAACAAGCTTATGGGCCGATAAGATGACGGTTGAGTTGCGTCTTTCCCGGGTTTTGGTATCTTTGTAATTTGTGATATTTTCCAGGGTTGTGGAAAATACCCAAACCTAAATATTGCATTAAATAACTGCGTCACTATTTTGATGGTTATTTCAGGCAATTCCACAATCATTTTTGCGGTAATTAATTCAAATCCTGATGCTTTTTTCGGGTTTAGCTGAGTTTTAATTGCAAGTTGCACTTCCTTCATTTTAACCTTCATCGGGATTAGTTGTATTTTAGGGGACAAAAATGGAATTTCAAAACAGTTGGTTGGTTGGTTAGGTTGGAATGCAGATTTGAGATGATTTGCAAACGCTGATTTCTTGCCCAAGTTCCATTATTTTGCCTGAGTGGTGGATGACAGTCTTTAGGAGTCTTTATATTTTTATAGGCTTTCCATAAAGAGTAGTTAGTATTTTATGTTGGAGTTAGCGTCTCAGTATACTTTTTCAAACAGTTCTCGAGCTCGCAGTTCAGTGCTTCTCGGAGGCGTTTTTTTGCTAATGCTAATTGGCATAGGGTGATCTGTTTTGTTGCCACTCTCTTCTTAAGTGCCTTTTCTCCTTAACGAGATTATCGATAACTGCAGATGTTGTGCGAATTGTTGCGGAGCGTGATAATGAGGCTGCTGGAGATGAGTGTGTGGCTGCAGATGTAAGAACTGAGTTGATGTCCAAAATTGCCGAGTCAATATCTCTTGCACTCTTTAGTCGAGGACCAATGTTTATATGACTACTTATATATTGACGGTATCTGAGCTAGTTTGTTCTTTTGTTGGTTAGGTGACCTGTTTTCTTACCCAGTTGAGGTTGGTTATGTAGACATATAATAACTGATGAATGATCAGAAGCGAGCTCTAAACACGATTCTGCAGATAACAAGTTACGATCAATACCACTGGTTCTTCCATAGTCGATGAGGTCGGGCACTTTTTGAGGGTCAGAGGGCCAGTATGTCGGTTGTCCTGAAGACACGAAGTCTGGGTTAGAACACCCACATAGTATTGAAGAGAACAGTTGTTTGTTTTTGGGATTTATTAACCTGGAACCCCAAAAGTTATATTTCGTATTATAATCACCTGCTGCCAAAAATTTGGTCCCCAATGATGTGAAGAATTGTGTGAATTGTAATTCAGTCACTGAGTATCTTGGAGGACAATAGACTGCGATTAGTACAATTTTTTCCTCTCAGCATTGAAGACATATTGATGTTGCCTGCAGATAGTCCTTTGCATACTCTTCTAGCGCATGGTGCTTAAGTCTATCTCTTATTAATATACCCGTACCGCCATTATTGTCAGAATGGTTTGTCTTGTAGAATTTATATCCTGATATAACAAAAAAATTTTTGTTTGTCAAGTGCGTTTCTGATAAAAGCATAATGTCAATTTGCCTAGTATGCAGGAAGTGTTGAATTTCAAGTTTATGTTGGCTAAAGCCGTTTGCATTCCAATGACATATCTTAATATAGTTCATTTTTTAGATATCAATAATTGCATAAGTTGGTTTTGAGTTTTCAACAACTCGTGCAACATGCTTTGCATTGATGTCATAAATTCTGTCATTCAATTTGTTAATTTTGATATCATGGATTCTACATTTTGAATAGGATTTGCAAGGCTTGGAATTTCTTCAGATCCAGACTTTACTACGTTGGCATACGATCTTGATGTAGAAGCGTTGTCACTGGTCAATTGCTTATGGGGTTCGATTAATTTCGCAATCTCTGGTTGCTGTTTCTGGTCTAATTTATTTTTGAGTGCTAAATACACTGGGCAGCCACTGTAGTTTGCCGTGTGGTTTTCCCCACAATTGCTGAATTTTTTTTGCATTTATGATGGATTCGTTAGACAAACACTTGGAGGAATGGTGGAGGTACCCACAGGCGTCACAAACAGTGCGTAAGGTACAGTACGATTTTGTGTGCCCGTATTCATGACAGTTGAAGCACTGGACAGGGCCTTTTCTTTTGTGTGGTTCTTCAACGGTTATTCGTCTGTGTAATAAGTAACGCAGATGGTATATTGGGTGTGTTTCGCTATTTTTTTATTTTCTTCCATTCGCTTCAAGTTCTACTTGAAATAGTGGATGCGGTACTTTGTCTCTGTTTTTAATGTTGAATACCGTTTTTACTTTAAATCCGGCGATTTCGAGAGAATTTTTGATTTCATTAGTACTTACACCATTCTCAATACATTTAATAACAACTACTAGACCCTTACTGCTCTTCAGTTGATATGTACGAGTATAGTAGTTTTTACCATTTTTTTCAAGATAGGATGCTATTTTGCGGTAATTGCTTTCTTTGTATGTTTGTAGTTTCGTTTCCTATATATTCCCACTTGTTATGGATGTTACGTGGAAATTGTTATTTCCTACAAGACTAGCTACAGTTACAACTAAATAATTTGAGCATCTCTCTCGCAAGTAGAATTGTGGTGGCTTCGGAGTTTTGGCAATGGAATTGTTTGCAAGAGTTGAGTCAACGTTTTCATTCTCTAATAGTGCAAATCTGTTCTGACCCAAAGTGTTATTACTTCTGTCTTTTATTTCCGTTTTTTTCTGGACTCAATTTTCGTTTTACCTGTATATACCTGTCTATACCAGTCTGTATAGTGGCAACATTTCTTGTCATATTACATTTTCCACCACCTGTGGCTGGCATGACTAAGTTACTTGCTGGCGCAATTGTAGGTGTAGATTCGCTGTTTAACATTAAAGCAGGAGAACATGAACGAGTCCGATTTATTGGCTTGGTTGTTAGGTACAAGTTATCTTTAGTTATTTCTTTTTTGTTTTTGCAGCAATCTTCAGCAACCACAGTCACATAAACATTTCTGATGTTTGTAAGTTTATTGATGTTCGGGAAACTCATTAAGAGTTGAGAAAATAAAGAATTAATAAATGGTCCAAAAGCACCTCTGTGGAATTCTAAATTTAAATAAATGAAAATTAAGTGGCATCACCAATCATCTTAGAGTACTGACACAGGTGGCAACTCCTGCTAGTTGTTTTTTGACGCGCACTTTTATTTTTTAATGATGTTGTTGTTTATAAAATACTTTGTGAAATCCACACTTCACCTTTAATCTGTTCCCGCAGAACAAAATATCACCAAATTATGTAAATAAACTACACTTTCGTATTAGCGTCTATATCGCGAAGTTTAAAGAACGAATTCAATTTAAACAAAGTGAAAAACCGTCCCAATTACGGAGCACGTATGAAATTGAGTCCGCACAGTGCAGAAAACACGGTATAAAATGTTTACATTAGTGAAGTTTTTATCGTTGAAACGAACCTGGCCCGTAATAATTTTCTGTTAAAAGATAAGAAACACAAAATTAATGATTATTCATTTTTAATATAAAAGAGTGGAAGAATGTATAATTTTCAATGCGCCAGATGAATGCGATCTGAGACCTATGAGAAAATGAAGATGGTACCAGCAGAATACTAGAACCTTTATCTAAACTATTACGATGCTGTTGATATTTGATATTGATAGCGTAGCTGACAAAAGAAAATCCATTGTATCTGCTGATATTGCAAATGTTAGTCGGCAAACATCTCAGCATATTCTCCAAAAGGATTATCTACATCGACATTTACTACCAAAAATGTATATTGACTTCATCAAAAGCAAACCTACTCGAATAAGCTTGTATCGTCTTCCACCCATACAACAAACTACAGAGAAGACATCAAAAATTTTAAAAAATTCCACTTCTACCACTATTTCAAAAACTGTCGGAGAGCAAAACACACGCCAGCTTAGGATTTTATACCAACCGTTCCAAAAAGAAGGGAGGGGAATGCGGATTTCGCCGAGGGACTTCACCCCAACAAAGCATCCAGAACAAATAGGGCTTAAATCACAGTATAAACAAAAAATTAAAATATACATATGAAGAAGAAAAGGAAAAAAAATAAAAAATATACATTTGAAAAGGAAAGCAAAACTAAAAATAAAAATATACCATTATGATTATTTGCTAGAAGACAGTTGCACGACCTTATCCTAGATAGAGGGGAGGGATGTTATGAGCCAACACAAAGCTACCTGTGTGTAGTTGACTCACAACACGAACTAATGATATACGAGTATATATATATATATATATATATATATATATATATATATATATATATATATATATATATATATATATATATATATATATATATATAAATGAAAACTCTTTTCAGGTGGCTAGCGAACAGAGTACCATTTTCACTGCAACTTCTAGCCCATCACTTAAACGTAGAGGAGGGTCGGTGAGGACGGGACTTATGAATTTTTTGTAGTTTATCCAGTTGGTAAATTTATTATGCAGCATTAAATGTGAATCTGGTGGGTGTGTAATAGTGGAGTTGATTTTGAATGTTGTTGGCGAGTGGTCTGAGTATAGGTCATAGCACGGTTTCGCAGATATGCTCGGTCTAGCAAGACCTTTGAATATCCCAAAATGGATCAAATCTGGTGTTTTCCGACTGTCTGAGGGCTATGTTGATTGATTGGAAGATACTATGTCCAGGCCAAGTTTGCGACAACCGACCATAGTTTTCTGCCTTTGGGTGTGATCAGGCGGGAGCCCCAATATGAGTTTTTCGCATTAAAGACCCAGGCAACTATGAATTTAGTCTCGAGGGATGCAAAAAAGTCGTTGTATTGCTGTTCTGTTATTCTGAACCGCGGCGGACAATAAATCGCTGTGACTGATTAGTAATGTACTCTTCAACGCATATTGACGTTGCATGCAAATAGTCTTTACTGAAGCTGGTTAGTGAATGGTGTTTTCTTCTGCTTTTTATTAGTATTGCGGTGCGTCCACAGGCTTTGCCTTGAGGATTGTTTGTATACAGTTTGTAGTGCGGGATTTTAAAACTATTTTTTTCTGTGAAATGTGTTTCTGAAATAAGCATAATGTACTTTTTTCTCGGAGGTGGCGGCCTAAAGGATTTCGATGGAACCACCTTATCATCATCGTTGCTAAGTAAAGCTAATTGATTTGTATTGGATCCGTAATCAGTCTTTAGAAGTTTTGTAACTTTATTTGGTTTGGCAGATTTTGGGCTACGTTTTCGTTTTATGACTTCTATTTAACGGTCCATACCAGTTTGGATTTTACTATTTATCTCATTTCCTACTGGGTGTTGAGTTTTCGGTGCTGGAATCGCCTCCATATTTCCTACTGGGCATGTAATCTGAGAGCAAGATTTATATGGTTCCATTTGTGTTTGGACGGTAGAGCAGAGAGTAGTATTGTTGGTACACACGCTTTGGCTGTTTTTTTTTTTGTTTGTTACTGTTGATTTTGCAAACGCAACTAATTTGGAGGTGCTTACTAGTTGTTGTGGCTGTTCATACGCAGTCTTTGTAGAAAGCAGGGGTTGAGTACTTTGATAGTTTGCACAAGCTGGACATACCAAAGTAGGTGATTGCGGCTGGTTAATATGTGCACTTCCAGCTCGGGCCGCACGAACTAATGAAGTCGCAGTTGCTTGTAGCGAGGGTGGGCTATATGGGATTCACTGATTTTGAGTTATCCACATCTGATGATTGGGTACCACTGAGTATTTTCTCCTTTATGCCTTCAGAGAGAGCGAACGTTTGTTGAGACGGTATGCGCTCCCTCGGGGGTGATCGTAACATGTTAATTTTGCGCACTTTTATTAAATTATTACTGTTTCACTTATTTTAAATGAGACCAACTATTTAAAATTTGAATGTAATATAAATTTTTTCAATCACTCTGGAAGCCAAGTGGCAGCGTCTTTTCGCTTATTTTTGTTATTAATAATATTAATTTTTGTTATTAATAATAATGTAAATTGTGAATAAATATATATATATATATATACTCGTATATATATATATATATATATATATATATATATATATATATATATATATATATGTATATATATATATTTATATATATATATATATATATATATATATATATATATATATATATATATATATATATGTATATATATATATATATATATATATATATATATATATATATATATATATATATATAATGAAGTTCTTTCTACTTGGTTATGAACCGTAAACAAAAAAATCTCATTTGTATGATCAAGAGACAGCTAAAGTGGTTGTTAGCTGCGACGTTCTTTTCAACGAAAAATTAATTGAAGTTGCGCCATTTCACGATGAAGACGGGGAACATAAAAATAATGGGAGCCACGAGCAACAAAATGAAACCGATTATTTCATTTTTTTGATAGCATATCTCCAGCATACCGAAGACTCAAATACTAGATTTATTTGGGAGAGTTTATGTGGGACCCTTTTGTGAACAAGAATCCCAGGTTCTTATTTACTAATGGTGTTAGTTGGAAAGTTGGGAAAATATCCAGTGTATTTGTAATTTTAATTGATATCCTAGTAAAAAAAGAAAACAAAAAATAAAAATATATGAATATATGAAAAAGAAAAGGAAACAAAAAATAAAAATATATACATAAAAAAAGGAAAAAAATAAAAAAAATACATTTGAAAAAGCATGCAAAACTAAAAGTAAAAATATACCATTATGATAATTTGCTAGAAGATAGTTGCACTACCTTCTTCTAGATAGATGGGAGGGATGTTATGAGTCAACACAAAGCTACCTGTGTGTAGTTGACTCACAACACGAACTAATGATATATATATATATATATATATATATATATATATATATATATATATATATATATATGTTTATATATATATATATATATATATATATATATATATATATATGTATATATATATATATATATATATATATATATATATATATATATGTTGTGAGTCAACTACATATATATATATATATATATATATATATATATATATATATATATATATAAATATATATATATATATATAGATTCAAGTTGACTACGGGCATTGGCTTCTAGAATGCACCATCGGCATTTTCATATTCAGTAGGCCAGTTGGTTAACCAACTGACACCAATCAACAATTGCGCAACTGGAACACCAGAAAAGTGCTGACTTAGGAAGTAAGACAGGATTCATAATTGTATATAAGGCAGTAGAAAATATTCAATAAAATGATTTTATGTTGCATTTGACAAAGGCAAAACTGTTTTTATTTTCTCTGGCAGCTACAAGTGCCTTAATAGAAACGCAGGGACTTCTGGCAACTAGTGAAAGCGCCTCAACGGTCCTCATCGTCAAGTGCACATAGGACTCCCGAGAAATCGTTTAGTTGGAACTGTAGCTAGTTAATTGCAACTTATCTTCATAAAAATGGTAAAAACTACTATATATATCAACTGAAGAGCAGTAAAGGCCTAGTAGTTATTATTAAAGGTATTGAGAACAGTGTAAGTACTAATGAAATCAAAGATTCTGTCGAAATCGCCGGATTTAAGGTCAAAACGGTATTCAACATTAAAAACAAAGACAAAGTACCACAACCACTATTTCAGGTAGAACTTGAACCGAATGGAAGGAAATTAAAAACTAACGAAACACACCCAATTTACTATTTTAGTTACTTATTACATAGGTGAGTAACCGTTGAAGAACCACTTGGCTGCAATTGCCAAGACATAAAATCGAAATTCAACACTTGCTGCACTGGGTGGGCCAGATCTAACAAGGAAAAAGCTCACAAATTTGTTCTTCATTTATCAGAGCCCTTTCCAAGCAAGTATCGGCAAGGAGGCATCAAAATAGATCGACTACTATACACCCCATATCAAATGGATCTTCCGATCCAGTATTTTAAAGTAAACGAAGTTTGAAGAACCATTAAAAAAATATTAAAGGATTATAACGAACATTATCCTAAAAGAGCTACCACAGTGCTGCTATAAATGTATTGTCCAACTATTCAATGAGATTCTACTATGTGACCACTTCCCAAGCCTGGGAAACCGACAGAAGTGGTTACCTCATATAGACCAATGAGTTTGCTACCTGTGATATCTAAAGTCTTTGAAAAATTGCGACTGAAGCGACTCCTCCCATTTATCGAATTATAAAAACTTATTCCTTCCCATAAATTTCAGCATCTAAGTCAAATCTGGAAATCCCACAACGATTTCGATCCAAAATTTTACTAGTGTGCGCAATACACCATGGTACGCCAATAATGACATAATTCATCAAACGTCCCAAAAGTATGATGAAATCAAGAAATGTCCATGCTAATAACCTGGCATGCGAAAATGAAATCAGCTATAAGAAAAAGTGAAATCAATATACGAGTATATGAAATTTAGATTTGTTAAATATTAGTATGTACATAATGTAATGAATGCTAATGAAAATTCCTACACATGTTGCTAATTAAATCGAATATAAGTCATACTGAATGTTGGACATATTGTAAATAAATATAAAGTTTCCGATAATATACACAAGTCATCCTTTTTCTAAACTAATACTAATACTGACCAATGTCTTGTCAAAAGTTGGCTGGATGTTTTGCTCTGCTCTTTAGATAACTCTTTGCGCCGTTCTTTCGCAAAATGGTGCAGTAACTTTTTATCAGCTGGTATATCGCTTCCTTTCTGGAGGTTGGATCTCACAGTTTACAAATGGCGGAACTTGCCTGGCAATTTCCAATTATCTCTTCTTTCTCTATGGTTCTAGCGGTATTTCCAAGATTGAACACTTTTCCTGGCACTAATCTGCTCTGCCATTTTTCTAAGCCTCCACTATCTACAACTTGCTCTTCTCAACATCTCCGTCCATTTTGGCCCATATAACTGCCTAGCACTTTAGTGGAATTTTTGTCCACCGCGATACATTGACTTGATTGAAACCACCATAATTATCCTCACCAACTGATAAAGGTATTTCAGTGTTCGCATATTTCAGCATTCGGTCTTTCAAATCTACCGTGAATCCGTATCGTATCATAAAATCCACACCTTAGATTTCCAGTTGCCGTACGTAATCCTATTCCCAGAAGCGGCTCCATTCCCAGAATGAGTTCGGCTCTGATTATTGAATGTGATACGCCTGTATCCAATGTGTACTATCGACTTTCAGGGTATTGAATTTGCGTGCCATTTCCGAAACAACGATTCTGGGGCTACATGTTGTGGGAGTCAGATCATGCCCCTCGAGACTGACTCCATTTAGTTTGTCGACGGCTTAACAACAATAAAGTTGTGTCTGTGATAAAAAAGCGCTAGCTACTGTCTACATATACGTACCTTTCGAATTTGTTATCGCTGTACGCTTTATCTCTCCATCGCGGATGCCATATACAAAGGTGTCCATCATACACCTCAGTTATCTCTCCTGGATAGGCAAGATGTGCTAACCTTTCCAGTTCCGACGCTAACTCTTATAGAGACTCACCACTCTTCTGTACACGTGTTCGTAGCTATACTTGGCCCATCTGCTTACGATGTCCACTAGCACAATTCCGCAGAATGGGATTCATCAAGCTTTCATAGCAGTCTCGCTCACTTGCTGAGATTGTTAGAATTCCAATGACACGGTTAATTCCATCACTTTTTCACGAGTATTCCAACCATTCCTACACATGTTGCTAATTAAATAGAATATAAGTCATACTTAATATTGGACATATTGTAAATAAATAAATGGAGAAAAAAAAATCGATCTTCATTATCTTATTAAGTTTCCGATAATATACACAAGTCATCCTTTTTCTAAACTAATAATAATACTGACCAATGTCTTGCCAAAAGTTGGCTGGATGTTTTGCTCTGCTCTTTAGATAACTCTTTGCGCCGTTCTTTCGCAAAATGGTGCAGTAACTTTTTATCAGCTGGTATATCGCTTCCTTTCTGGTGGTTGGATCTCATAGTTTACAAATGGCGGAATTGGCCTGGCAATTTCCAATTATCTCTTCTTTCTCTATGGTTCTAGCGGTAATTCCAAGATTGAACACTTTTCCTGGCTCTAATCTGCTCTGCCGTTTTTCTCAGCCTCCACTATCTACAACTTGTTCTTCTCAACATCTCCGTACATTTTGGCCCATATAACTGCCTAGCACTTTAGTGGAATTTTTGTCCACCGCGATACATTGACTTGATTGAAACCACCATAATTATCCTCACCAACGGATAACGTATTTCAGTGTTCGCATATTTCAGCACTCGGCTTTTCCAATGTACCGTGAATCCATATTGTATCATAAAATCCACACCTTAGATTTCCAGTTGGCGTACGTAATCCTATGCCCAGAAGCGGCTCCATTCCCAGAACGCCTGTATCTTGTTTCCTATGAAAATTTTTAGAATGCGATTTTTCTACTTGATTTCAAGATTCATTTTTTTCCCATTAATTTTTCCTTACACAGTTATAATATTTCTTATTAAATGAACTCTTAAAGAACCACGTCCGCCTATATCAATCATTCAGCCAAAATTCGCTCTACCGTTTTAATTCCCCGTTTTGTCCGCCTTACATATGTATACTTATGCATACATAGTTCACATACATCCCAGCAAAAATTTTGGGAGATCTCCCCTGAATACAAAGGGAGTATTAATATTGCCATGCAAATTTTATTCTAAAATTTTTCGCTGTCAATTGCTATTGCGTATTGGTTCTGATATCAAGCTTCTTGTGCATGGAAGCTACATTCCTTCTCTTCTACTGTCACTGTTTAATTTAAAGTTTCTAATTGCTCAGTGTCCCTTTATTGTCGGATTTGAGTGCCTTCGGAAAGCGGCTGTTTGATAACAATTTATTTTTTTTTATTGATTTTAATACAAATTTTTATTTTTAATATTAAATAAATTAAATTGTTTAATTTGTTAGAATTTTTGTAAAATTTGGAAACTGGAAAGGGCCTGAAAATTTAGTTTTCATTGGAGTAATCTATATTGAGATGAAGCACTCCCTTAATGCTCCCAAAAGATGTTAAAAGGAGTATTCCCCACCAATGACATGTGTATGTAACGAGGCCAAAGGGTGTATAAAAGGGAACACTCCCTCTGTGCTCCCAATGGATGTTGTGGGATGAGATCGCCAAAATTAATCATAATTTGTTTATTTTTGCTTTGTATCATAATTTGTATTGTCAAATAATTGCGGACCACCCTAACACAATATTTGAAATCTTATTACAGCAACAATAACATGCATACATACTGTTGTTTGCCAATATGCTTTTACCAGTATGCATGTTGTTGGCGGTACTTAATTACGACGTCGATGCAACACCGAATAGCAATAACAACAGCGCTGTCGCAGTTATTTACATCAGTTCTTCCATTCAGCCACTGTATTGTTATTGTTGTTCCTTTTGGTTTCAGCATTAGAATAACTATCGTTCGTTGTGATTTTGTCCAGCGACTTGAAAACAATTTTCATTTTTGTAAGTAGTAGTCGAAAAGAAACATTAAACGAAACAGGTCCACCTCAACTTAAATTTGTGATTTTTCCAACAAAAAGTTTTCTGTGCAAACATTTGGCGACCGTGGCAGGACAGTGCGTAATACACTGATTAATGTAATTTGAGTTAAAGTGTTTCGGCGAGCAGCAATTTATTTCGAGCCACCTTTGGAGCCACAGATTCTTGGAATTCTCGTCGTTGGATCATCGTCATCGCAAATTTGCTGCTGCAATAGTGGTACACATCATTCTTTGGACATCATAATATTGCGGATGTACGAAGAATTATTAATCGGAGAAATCATTTAGTGATTTCTTTAACAGAAACTTTAAGGTTTATCGTTTTTTGTGGTTCGTATATAATCATCAAAATATATTTCGATAGTGTCATAACGAGAAATTCATATTTAATTTTGAAGTTTTTCGCGCTTTCCAGTCGTGATACGTAAATTGTTGCTCTTTTGTGGTAAATCTTTCTGTTGATACAAAATGTCGATAGACGGATCAGACACAGTGATGGAAGATGTTACAGCTAGTGGCACAGAACTTGTGTCTCTGAACCAGCAATGCAGTAACATGAAGAGAAACAACTCGAATATGCAGAAGAAGACGGTCAAAGATGGCGACAAGGTTGATGCCACCATTTTGGAATACCGGTTCCTGCTGGGATATTACATATGTTTACTTACACATTTTTAAAACAATAGGTATATAATGCAGATTAGCATATTCTTGGTGTTCACAGGGCGTTGGAAGTTTTAGGGATTTGTTGTAACTGATAATAATTTCGGCGGTAACAGAGTCTGCAATATTAAACCAGACTCCAGCATAACTAAAGTTCTTAAGCAATATCAAATTATTATTTGGAATGAACAATGACTCATAAATACTCAATAGAAGTCCTGGACCGTACAGTCTGGCGATTTTAGACAAACATTACGTTCAACACATGCTGATGAAATAAATGCTGCTCAAATTATTAAATTCCAGCACAAAAAACAACAATAAGCTCTCTCAAACTGTAAGCTCTTCCTCCCAGAATAAGTACAAGCAAAAACACTACTCAAAACGTCCAAAATTATGGTAGCAAAACCCGGCAAGAACCATACGCTCGTGTCGTCTTACAGGCCTATCAGCCTCCTACCTCTGCTTTCGAAAATATTTGAAAAACTGTTTAAGGCAATATCCCCTATAATAACAGATGGGCAAATGATCCCTCAACACCAGTTTGGCTTCAGAAAACATCATAGCACGATAGAACAAGTGCATCGCATTGTCTCGATTATTAGGAAGTCATTCGAAAATAAAGAATATTGCCCAGCAGTCTTCCTGGATATACCTCAGGCTTTTGACAAAGTATGCTTGTAAGCAAAAAGTCCAAACTATCCCTATCTTACAAAATACTACTATACAAATCCGTTGTAAAGCCAATATGGACCTACGGATTCCAGCTGTGGGGAACCGCATCGCCAACTAATATTGTTAAACTTCAACGTCGCCAATCAAAATGGCTTAGGACAATAACAGGTGCACCCTAGTACTTAAAAAATGAGAATATCCACAGAGATTTAAACGTATCTACAATAAAAGCAGTAATAAAAAATGCTGCAGAAGTTACTGACAGAAGCTGAAACTACACCCGAACACCTTAGCATGGGAGCTATTGTCAAACAAAGGTCACAAACGATTAAAAAGGAAAGATACCATTAACCTACTACAATAGAAATTAACTCTGTATATATAATCTCAACTGTACTGTATAATGTAATGTGTACCTATGTAATCCTATGCTAATTCATGTTATGTTCGGACCATTGGCGAAGAACATATTAATTTTAAATTAGTTCTTAAGATTCGAAAAAATTATTGTGAGTTTCTTATATTCTAAGAAAGATTCAATAAATAATATATATGAAAAAAAACTCAAAACTTAAAATACACTCTGACGAAGCTGCAGTAAAAACATTACAGAAAAGACCTAACCATACAATACAGAAAAGACTTAGCAGCTACATTCTAGTGCAACCAAAGGAGAAAACTAAGTCCCCAAAATAAAAATACTAGTCAATCCGCAAAAATTGTATAAACAGAAGAAGCAAATTGTGAGGATAATATTTAAACTAAAGCACGAGCCAAATAAAAAGATTCCAAGTACGAAAAAAGACTTTATTATTCCTATTTTTGTCTATTTATAGAAAAAATCAGTAATAAAAAGAGTTAAGCACATTGGCAGAATTAACGAATTAGCAAAATTGAAAGAGAAATAGCAAAAAGTGTTCATTTTAAGTATAAGAAAATATATTAGTAAATTGAATGAAGATGATTGAGGAGTGAGTTACATTAGAATAGTTATTTAATGCTTTTCTATATAAACTAAAATATATTTAAATGAATGTGCTCGAACAAAAATCCTCTGGGTACAATTAGATTCTTTTTTCGACAAATAGCTGTTCTGATACTACCACAGCCAAACCATCCAAACCACCACCTATATATTTGCGAGAACAGTCCACAAACAAGATAGTCGCTGAATTAGCGTGTCTAGTAGGTATCGATTTCTACATCGTCTCAATACATAAAGGTGCCATAAAGAAGATCCAAGCAGCCACTAAAGACAGCTTCCGCAAAATTATTGCTCGTTTTGAAGGTAGTGATAAAAAATTCTATACTTGCCAACTGAAAAGTAGTAGAGGCTGATGTGTGGTGAGCAAGCTGAGCTGATGTAGACAGCAATGTTGACTGTAACGAAATTAAAGAGGCATTCAAAATTTCAAAGTTTCCAACCAAATCTGTTTTCAATATAAGAAAAAAAACAATATTCCCCAACAGCAGTTCAAAATTGAACTTTAGCCAGAAACAAATAACTACAAAAATTTTAAGCGCATCCAATATACAATCTTTGGTACCTTCTGCATCGAAGAATTGTAGTTGAGGCACCCCTAACGAGACAAGGTCCAGCTCAGCGGCTCAATTGCCAGGAACACGGCCACACCAAGTCGTATTGCATTTTAACACCAGTTTGTGTAGTTTGTGTGGATCTACACCCAACAGCTCAATGCTCTCGTGACAGAAGTGCCTCTGCAGCAAAACAGTGTAGTAATTAGTCTGGTAATCACACGTCCAACTATAGGGGTTGTCCCGTTTTTAAAGAAAAAAGGAGAAAATCATCTCAAATGCAAAGACCAGAAAGACGTGTAGAAGAAACCCCTGCTCAATGCGCTCCAGATAATATCGCTCCAAACAGCGCATTGACTGGAAAGCCGAAATTGCTAGAGGTATGCAAAAAGAACAATCCAAAGAGACATCTTTCTCTCCGTTGGTAGAAGCTCTCATTACCAACTTAACATGCAGCATGACTCAATTCACGAACACCATGCAAAAAATGTTTCAAGAATTTGTCAAATCGCAAAATCAGTTGATGCAATTACTTTTATCCAAAAAATTAACATTTTAAAAATATGCCATTGAATGGTGTTTGCAAACGCAGAAACGAAATTCAAATTTTCCTGCTAACAAATGAAATTGACATACTACTACTTTCTGAAACCCATTTAATAGCAAACAACTATTTTAACCTACCAGCATATAAATTTTACAACACAAATTGACTAGATGGTAAAGCATGTGGTGGAACAGAAATTTTTGTTAAAAACTACATTAAACACCATGCAATCGAATGCAAAGTATACGCTTTGCATACGACTTATACACCCAAAAGGAAGGCAACTGTACTCTGCTGTAATTAATATGACAAAAAAACTGGATATTATAACTACTGGTAAACCCACCTAAAGGCCATCTGATTCTAGAAACATTCCGGATCTAACTGATTTTGACATTGACCGACACTTCATCTTAGCGGAAGAATGCTTCGACTTATTGTATCAATGCTTCGACTTATTGAGTTTCGCATAGCAAAAATAAGTTCAGCTAGTGATTTCAGGAGTTAGTTCGTTTCTGACGATGGAGCTGTGCGGTTGTGCCAAAGAGGCAGTGCGTGAGAGCACAAGGAGCAGTGCGGTGCAATCTATGTGCAGAGAGCTGAGCCAGGAGAGAGTGCAATCTATGTGCAGGGAGTTGAGCCTGGAGAGAGTGCAATCTATGTGCAGGGAGCTGAGCCAGGAGAGCGGTGCAGAGCAGGGGATCTTAGACCAGGAGCCTATACAGAGTCTATACACAAGAGCAAGTATGAGCGGTGCCACAGGTATTCCTAGAGCAAATTTATGTAGACATATATTCGCTGAATATATGTGTTTCTATATATATTTATATACATGTATGTGCTAGTAATGTTTTGTATTGTGCGTCCAATTATATTTTGTACACATGCATTGCATACTTCCCAGTAATCTGTTGAGCTCAGTTAAGTAGAAATAAAAAGTGGTTTTTTCATAAGCTTTTTCCACTTAAACAGATTGGGTTTTGTTTCCACTGAATTGCTGTAAGTATTGTGATAGCTTCATTATCGATTCGAAACATTGGTCCTTCGAGCCGGATATACTAGTGATCTATACAATACAGCATTGATGGTACTAGTACATGTATATACTCGTATGTTTGTAGTATTAAGTAGGTATATACATATATTAAGTGCAAAACTTAATTTCGCCTTTATTTTAAGCGTTCCTATGAAATCACGCCAGACTGTAAGTAAACGCAGATCGTATATGCAAGTATGTATGTATGTGCGATTGTGCCAATGTATGTATGTGCGATTGTGCCAATCCGCAAAAATTGTATAAACAGAAGAAACAAAGCATGAGGATAATGTTTAAAGTAAAGCACGAGCGAAATAAAAAGATTCCAAGTACGAGAAAAAACTTTATTATTCCTATTTTTGTCCATTTATATAAAAAAAAGAGTACTAAAAAGTGTTGTTGCAAAAAATGTGTCTTCTCCGGGGGGTGCAGTTCAAAGAAAAATATTGCTTCCAAATGAGTTTTTATAATTGTTCAAGTTTATTTAATTCAAAATAGATATATTATTATATTAGATGTTTAAAATAAATGTTTATTGTTGGCGCTATATGCGAGATCGTCCGTGTCGTAATTTGTTTCAAACGCCCACTTATTGTTCTCATTACCGGAAGAACTTCATATCAAAAGAAATAGCGAAATAACAGAGAAAAGAAAATAATCCAAACAAAAGGTTATAAAATTGCAACATGTGATAACAACATGTATTGAATTTAGCAAATGTGCAAATAAAGAAAACAAAATTTAATTTTAATTATTAAATTGGTTTAAGTTATAATCTCCAACATTCTCCCCGCCGATGATTTTCATGGAAAATTATTAAAGTTGTTTCCTTATTCTTGTGCTAGGAAATGGCACGAGAATTATGCCTGATGATGGCGATGATGTTTGGCTAACTGCTAAATGGAATAGAGGAAAGTACAAATTTATATCAGTATGACAGATCCCTAGATTCAAAACACACGTTGTTTTGAATGGGTAGGGGGCACAATTTGGCTATTGGCCATTTCATGATCCCATTTTGCATTTTTAGAGCGACTACTCGAACAACGTTGTCTTCTCCAGGATGTGTCTCGATGATCCGTCCAAGTGGCTATTGGTTACAAAGGAATCGCTCGTCTTTGATAAGTACTATATCGTCAATTTTTAAATCTGGTTTATGTTTTAGCCATTTCGGTCGTCGTTGAAGCCGAGATAAATATTCGCAACTTCATTTGCGCCAAAATTGATTAGCGAGGAATTGGCAGTTTTGCCAGCGTGTCACTACATGAACATCCTCATTTTGATGTGATGGTGGAGCCAATAAAGAATCGCCTATAAGAAAATGGCCCGGCGTGAGAACCATCAGATCGTTGGAGTCGTTCCACAGCGGGCAGAGTGGGCGGAGACAGGATTCTATTTGTGCCAACACAGTAGCAAATTCCTCGAACTTAAGCACTTGTTCTCCGATTGTTCGTTTCAGGTGGCATTTCATCGATTTGACGCCTGCTTCCCATAATCCACCGAAATGTGTAGCTGTTGGCGGCATAAAGTGCCATTGAATGTGGTAGTTGGTGAGGAACGGTACTACGTTTGTCTCTATGTAGGTTCGATAGGAAGTTTGGTTTGCTTGCAATTTGCGGTTGGCACCCACGAAATTAGTTCCGCAGTCACTGTAGATATGAGTGCATAGTCCTTGGCGACCTATGAAACGTTTCAAAGCGCCAAGGAAGGCATCAGCCGACAAATCTCCAACGGGTTCAAGATGAATAGCCTTGGACACCAAACATACAAATAATGCTACATATCTTTTGATGGAAGTGCGTCCGCGACCTTTAGATGGAGAAATATTAAAGGGGCCAGCATAATCGATGCCTGTTGAGGAGAATACTCGGGATGGCCGGATACGTGATGCAGGCAGATTTCCCATCAGAGTCTCGTGAAGTGTGGGTTTGTTTTTGTAAAACGTTACACATCGGTGAATCAATCTTCGAACTGCATTGAGTCCATTCATAATCCAAAAACCGTTTCGCGTATGATTTAGCGTTAAAGCTGTACCTCCGTGTAGAGTAAACAAATGACTATGTGAGATTAATAAATTCGTAAAATGATGTTTTGAGGACAGGATAAATGGATCTTTTTCATCGAAGCGAAGAAGAGCATCACGAAGTCTACCACCTAGACGGATGACGCTGATAGATTGGTCGAAGAATTTATTTAAAGGAGCCAGAACAGTTTTTTGGCCACCATCTCGCTAGAAAAGATATCATATTGCACAAACCGTATTATACTGACCAAGCTGTTTTCCAAATTGGATAATGTTAATGCCCCCGTGCATCGGTTGCTAGATGACTGCCTACAGTTGAAGATAAAACGTTGACAATATGCCACAAACAATCCTCAAGGCAAAGCCTGTGGAGGCAACGCAATACTAATAAAAAGCACAATAAAACACCATTCACTAACCAGCTTCAGTAAAGACTATTTGCATGCAAAGTCAATATGCATTGAAGAGTACATTACTAATTTATCAGTCACAGCGATTTATTGTCCGCCGCGGTTCAGTATAACAGAACAGCAATACAACGACTTTTTTGCATCCCTCGGGACTAAATTCATAGTTGCCGGGGACTTCAATGCGAAACACACATATTGGGGTTCCCGCCTGATCACACCTAAAGGCAGAAAACTATGGACGGTTGACAGCAAACTTGGCCTGGACATAGTATCTTCCAATCAACCAACATACTGGCCCTCAGACAGGCGGAAAACACAAGATTTGATCGATTTTGGGATATTCAAAGGTCTTGCTAGATCGAACATATCTGCGAAACCGTGCTATGATCTATACTCAGACCACTCGCCAACAACAATCAAAGTCAACTCCACTATTACACCCCCACCTTCACACATTCACATTTAATGCTGCATAATAAATTTACCAACTGGATAAACTACAAAAAAACTCATAAGTACTCACCTTCAGCATGACTGAAAACTGACAAACTCCCATGATATAGATTGTGGTATAAAAACATTAAATCAGCTGTGCTATTAGGGGCTAAAGTAGCTACTCCTGTAAAAAAAAAACAATGCAGAATTAGAACCTTAATCTTCAGTTCTAATGAGATCGAAGCTCTAGTTAAACAGAAAAGGAATCTGAGAAGGAAATGGCAACAATCCAGATCATTAAACCTTAAAAATCAACTGTCACAGCGGTGTTTGGACATGATAAAGCGTAATCCTGTTGATTTTTGGCGTCGGTTAATAACTGTTGATGAAACGTGGGTCCACCACTACACACCTGAAACCAAAAATCAATCGAAACAATGGGTGGAAGCTGGTGGAAGTGCTCCGAAGAAGGCGAAGGCAGTGAAATCGGCTGGCAAAGTTATGGCCACTGTATTTTGGGATGCACACGGAATATTGCTCATCGATTATCTTGAAAAAGGATCCACAATCACAGGAAAGTATTATCGTGCATTATTGGATCAATTGATTGATGCAATCAAGGAAAAACGACCACATTTAAAGAAGAAAAAAATGCCCTTTCTTCAAGACAACGCACCGGTTCACACAGCATTAGATACGATGCTAAAATTAAGTGAAATTCACTTCGAATTGGTTAATCATCCACCTTATAGTCCAGATTTCGCTCCTAGTGACTTTTTCCCGTTTCCAAACTTGAAAAAATGGCTCGCTGGAAAAGATTCATCTCAAACGAAGAAGTGATTACCGAAACTAACGTGTATTTTGAGGTCATGAAATTGTGTTATTCAGATGGTATAAAAAAGTTGGAATATCGTCTTACTAAGTGTGTCGAAGTAAAAGGAGACTATGTTGAGAAATAAATGGTTTTTGAAAAAAAAAATGTTATTTTCCTACTTAGGTAGCGTCAATATCAATCCGCCCTCGTATTTTGAATTAAATAAAATTTAACAATAAACATTTATTTTGAACATTTGATATATTAATATATCTATTTTGAATTAAATAAACTTGAACAATTGTAAAACCTCATTTGGAAGCAATATTTTTCTTTGAACTGCACCCCCCGTAGAAGACACATTTTTGCAACAACATTTTGGTGCCTCCTGTGAGGATTGAATTAAACAATAGTTGTTTCATTTTAATTGTGGCGCTATCAACGCGGATCGTATCATTGCTATTGGAAAAATCGTATTCACAACTACGGCAGCAACATCATTGACGATTTAATCAGCCACACGTGACCATATACTAAACGGAATCAAAAGAGGCTATGAGGTAAGTGCATTTTGATACTGGTGCGACGGATTCTCTAGATTATTTAAAGAAAATTTTAATTGAAATGGCAACGGAAATTATCGCCGAACAACACTCGATTTCTGCGTCAGTGCAAAAAGTGGCTCGAAACTTTGTGAAAGACTCCGCGATCCGTAAGACAGAGTCTTATTTTCAAACACTTTTGGAGTCGTTGGGCACACTACATAAAGAGAATCATCGATCACTGATGAGGATGGCTGATGCAGATAAATTTGAAGAGGAATATATCTACTCGTATGTCGAGCCAACTATTCGCAACGCATATGTCATTGCTTGCCCCCCTCAACCAGTAACATCTGCTGCAACTTCGTCAGGGTCAACTTTTAGCGAATCCTCAGCTGCCATCTCTTGTAAAGAGCTACCATTACCTGAAGTGAAGCTTACAATTTTCAATGGAAGTCATATCGAATAGCCTGCCTTCAAGGAAGTATTTCTGTCTCGAGTGCACAACTGCACCACTTTGTCTGATGTTCAACGGTTCCATTATTTAAAGAACTCTTTGACTGAATGTGCTGAGAAAGACATACAACATCTTAGTCTTGTGGAAGAAAATTATAAAACCACATGGGAAATGCTGAACAATACCTACGAAAACAAAATAATTTTATTCACGCACTACATGGATGTGCTCTCCCAGCAATCACTTTCAGTTCGCGAGGATCCTGCATCGATAAAACGGTTCACTCAAACATGCAGGTCGTGTATCATTTCCATCGAAAAACTCGGAATCAGTGTAGACAAACAAAATTAAATCCTTGTCTATTACTTATTGAAACAAGTTTCTTTGAACATTCACACTGAATGGAATCGCACGTTGCGGAAAAGCAATGATATTCCGAATTTTGAAAAATTGTGTGAATTTTTTGGACAAGTATCATCAAATGCTAGTTACTTCAAATGTATCGCAAGTGGCTTCCAAACAGCCATCAGCCCAAGGGTCCCGTAATCAAAATAATCGTCCTAAACCTACAACTCGCCAATCTTATCAGATTCTGAAGCAAGAAATAATGTGCCCAATCTGCGAAAAGGCTAACCATCCAGTACTTGAACTATTTCTCCGCATGAGTGTGTCTGAAAGAAGAGAGTCGGTTGGCAAGCATAATTTATGTTTCAATTGCCTAGGATATTCGCATATTGCGTCTAAATGCAATAGCCGCAGAAGTTGCTTAACTTGTGGCGGGAAGCAGCACACACTTATTCATTCTAATATGGATGCCGCACGAGCTAAAACAACATCACATGTAACGGCAGGCACATCAAGCCAAGTATCAAACGCCAATACTGATATATCAAAACGATGCGCATTTTCAACATTGATTAATTACGATGTTCTTCTTCCAACAGCCATGTCCGCTGATCATGAGCATTTTTGGACCAAGGTTCACAAGGATCCTTTATCACTGAACGCGCCGCCCAGCTACTACGATTACCTCG
This sequence comes from Clusia tigrina, assembly GCA_920105625.2. Classification (NCBI taxonomy): domain Eukaryota; kingdom Metazoa; phylum Arthropoda; class Insecta; order Diptera; family Clusiidae; genus Clusia; species Clusia tigrina. The sequence goes on from OV050030.1 coordinate 151,806,063, forward strand.
AGGGAGGACTGCCATCAACATCGTCGGATTAGCAGATAGCAGTTGCCAGCAGTCGCTCATAGGTTAATGTCATCATCGGATCCTCCTACGATGAAAAAATTTCGCATGAGTTGCTAACGTATGTTCTGCCAAAGGTTGGTCAAATTATGCCGCATCGACGTCTGCCCACAGAACAGCGCCCCTATCTCACAGGGATTGATCTCGCTGATCCAAACTATTTTGAGCCGCAATCCATCGATCTCCTGCTCGGCATCAATGTTTACGACGAACTTATTCGTGATGACATTCAGCGCACAGCTCTTGGATAACCCATTGCTCAACGGACGACGCTGGGTTATATAATATCTGGAAAATTTCTGCCATGTTCAACGCCAACTATCACTGTAACGGCTGCGCACACTCATGCTGAGACTGACAATCTGCTACGCAGGTTTTAGGAGCTGGAAGAGTTGCCCACCGATAACGTCGAATCCAATCAAAACACATGGTGCGATAACTTTTCCAAGGAAACTCATCAACGGCTGCAAAATGGCAAATACGTGGTACGTCTACCAATTTTAGCAAGTCTGAACCCATCCAGTCTCATCGGCACATCGCGACATGTGGTTTTAAAACGGTTTCCTCATCTTGAGCGCGCGCTGACTCAGGATCGGGGTTTGCAGAAAATCTACCAGGACACTATCGACGAGTATCTTCAACTTGGCCAGATGAAACATGTGACCTCTCCTGAATGGAAGCACAAAATATCGGAACCTACTCGCAACTTCTACAATTGCTGCTATCTACCTCATCATGCTATCACCAAGGAATCGAGTACGACCACGAAGGTTCGTGGCGTATTCGATGCATCAACAAAAACAACAAACGCAAAGTCGCTGAATGATATCTTGGCTATCGGTCCTGCACTTCAAGCTAATCTTTCAGCTGTACTAACAAACTGGCGTTTTTTCAAATACGCTTTCATGGCAGATGTTGAAAAAGTGTATCGTTGCATTAATATGAATGACGAAGACGCTCAATACCAAAGAATTCTATGGCGTAATGATCCTTCGGAAAATATCCGTGAGTATTATTGCTCAACCGTCATGTTCGGTACGCGTTCAGCTCTGTATGCCGCCATCCGCACGATGCATCAATTGGCTGACGACGAGGCCCATAATTTTCCTCTGGCTGTATATGCAGTTAAACAACAAACCTACGTTGATGACGTTTTATATGGAGGATATTCGGTAGATCAAGCAGTTGAAAGTCAAACTCAGTTAATTGGAATGCTAAGAACTGGTACTTTTACGCTACGTAAATGGGCAAGCAATAACTTTCAATTGCTGGAAAACATTCGACCTGAATATCGTTAAACGAAAGGATCGTTGCAATTAAATTCAAACGAAACATTAAAGACGTTAGGAATGCATTGGAATCCATCGACTGATGAATTCACATTCAGCATTAATTTCGAACTCCCCATTGGCCATGCCACGAAACGTATAATTTTATCTACGATCGCACGTCTGTTCGACCCGCTGGGTTGGTTAAGTCCTGTTATCGTCAAAGCGAAGTTAATTATGCAACAATTGTTGTCGCTCAATATAACTTGGGATGAGTTCGTGCCACCACCAATTCAGTCCGCATGGAATAAATATGTCCTCGAACAGAATGCTATATAGGATATTCAAATATCATGCTGGTTGGGAACCATTGATGAGTGTGCTCCGGCCAACCTCCATCTGTTTTGCGACGCGTCCATGCATGCATTCGCTTCGACAGCTTACTGCCGATTGCAAGTTAGCCAAGTCAATTATCATACCAATCTACTGATAGCGAAATGGTAGCCCCATTGCAACCGAAGCTGACTATTCCTCGAGCAGAGCTGTGTGCCGCACTTTTAGCAGCAAGGTTATTCAAATGGTTAAAACAAAATCTAAATTATGACATTGACTATGCTAACACCTTCTTTTGGACAGACTCTATGATAGTATTGGGATGGATCCACGATGATCCAAGCTGGTGGAAGTATTTCGTGGCTAATAGACTAACCAAAATACAGCAAATATCGAACAGCGGACAATGGCGTCACGTCGCGGATATCTCAAGTCGTTGTCTAAATCCAAGGATGCTAGCTCTGGATAAACGATGGTGGCAAGGCACTGGATGGCTTCGACAGGATTGTCAGCAATGGCCAACAGCAAAAACGCCTACCATTCCGTTATCATATTTAGTAGAAACAGAGGTAAAGACTGTGATTGTGCACCGAATCACCAGCGAAAGCAGCTATTTATCAACGGTTCTCGAGAAAATATATTCATATAACCGGCTTATACGTGTTATGGCATATTGTCAACGTTTTATCTTCAACTGTAGGCAGTCATCTAGCAACCGATGCACGGGGGCATTAACATTATCCAATTTGGAAAACAGCTTGGTCAGTATAATACGGTTTGTGCAATATGATATCTTTTCTAGCGAGATGGTGGCCAAAAAACTGTTCTGGCTCCTTTAAATAAATTCTTCGACCAATCTATCAGCGTCATCCGTCTAGGTGGTAGACTTCGTGATGCTCTTCTTCGCTTCGATGAAAAAGATCCATTTATCCTGTCCTCAAAACATCATTTTACGAATTTATTAATCTCACATAGTCATTTGTTTACTCTACACGGAGGTACAGCTTTAACGCTAAATCATACGCGAAACGGTTTTTGGATTATGAATGGACTCAATGCAGTTCGAAGATTGATTCACCGATGTGTAACGTTTTACAAAAACAAACCCACACTTCACGAGACTCTGATGGGAAATCTGCCTGCATCACGTATCCGGCCATCCCGAGTATTCTCCTCAACAGGCATCGATTATGCTGGCCCCTTTAATATTTCTCCATCTAAAGGTCGCGGACGCACTTCCATCAAAAGATATGTAGCATTATTTGTATGTTTGGTGTCCAAGGCTATTCATCTTGAACCCGTTGGAGATTTGTCGGCTGATGCCTTCCTTGGCGCTTTGAAACGTTTCATAGGTCGCCAAGGACTATGCACTCATATCTACAGTGACTGCGGAACTAATTTCGTGGGTGCCAACCGCAAATTGCAAGCAAACCAAACTTCCTATCGAACCTACATAGAGACAAACGTAGTACCGTTCCTCACCAACTACCACATTCAATGGCACTTTATGTCGCCAACAGCTACACATTTCGGTGGATTATGGGAAGCAGGCGTCAAATCGATGAAATGCCACCTGAAACGAACAATCGGAGAACAAGTGCTTAAGTTCGAGGAATTTGCTACTGTGTTGGCACAAATAGAATCCTGTCTCCGCCCACTCTGCCCGCTGTGGAACGACTCCAACGATCTGATGGTTCTCACGCCGGGCCATTTTCTTATAGGCGATTCTTTATTGGCTCCACCATCACATCAAAATGAGGATTTTCATGTAGTGACACGCTGGCAAAACTGCCAATTCCTCGCTAATCAATTTTGGCGCAAATGAAGTTGCGAATATTTATCTCGGCTTCAACGACGACCGAAATGGCTAAAACATAAACCAGATTTAAAAATTGACGATATAGTACTTATCAAAGACGAGCGATTCCTTTGTAACCAATAGCCACTTGGACGGATCATCGAGACACATCCTGGAGAAGACAACGTTGTTCGAGTAGTCGCTCTAAAAATGCAAAATGGGATCATGAAATGGCCAATATCCAAATTGTGCCCCTTACCCATTCAAAACAACGTGTGTTTTGAATCTAGGGATCTGTCATACTGATATTAATTTGTACTTTCCTCTATTCCATTTAGCAGTTAGCCAAACATCATCGCCATCATCAGGCATAATTCTCGTGCCATTTCCTTGCACAAGAATAAGGAAACAACTTTAATAATTTTCCATGAAAATCATCGGCGGGGAGAATGTTGGAGATTATAACTTAAACCAATTTAATAATTAAAATTCAATTTTGTTTTCTTTATTTGCACATTTGCTAAATTCAATACATGTTGTTATCACATGTTGCAATTTTATAACCTTTTGTTTGCATTATTTTCTTTTCTCTGTTATTTCGCTATTTCTTTTGATATGAAGTTCTTCCGGTAATGAGAACAATAAGTGGGCGTTTGAAACAAATTACGACACGGACGATCTCGCATATAGCGCCAACAATAAACATTTATTTTAAACATCTAATATAATAATATATCTATTTTGAATTAAATAAACTTGAACAATTATAAAAACTCATTTGGAAGCAATATTTTTCTTTGAACTGCACCCCCCGGAGAAGACACATTTTTTGCAACAACACTTTTTAGTACTCTTTTTTTTATATAAATAGACAAAAATAGGAATAATAAAGTTTTTTCTCGTACTTGGAATCTTTTTATATCGCTCGTGCTTTACTTTAAACATTATCCTCATGCTTTGTTTCTTCTGTTTATACAATTTTTGCGGATTGGCTAGTATTTTTATTTTGGGGACTTAGTTTTCTCTTTGGTTGCACTAGAATGTAACTGCTAAGTCTTTTCTGTATTGAATGGTTAGGTCTTTTCTGTAATGTTTTTACTGCAGCTTCATCAGAGTGTATTTTAAGTTTTGAGTTTTTTTTCATATATATTATTTATTGAATCTTTCTTAGAATATAAGAAACTCACAATAATTTTTTCGAATCTTAAGAACTAATTTAAAACTAATATGTTCTTCGCCAATGGTCCGAACATATCATGAATTAGCATAGGATTACATAGGTACACATTACATTATACAGTACAGTTGAGATTATATATACAGAGTTAATTTCTATTGTAGTAGGTTAATGGTATCTTTCCTTTTTAATCGTTTGTGACCTTTGTTTGACAATAGCTCCCATGCTAAGGTGTTCGGGTGTAGTTTCAGCTTCTGTCAGTAACTTCTGCAGCATTTTTTATTTCTGCTTTTATTGTAGATACGTTTAAATCTCTGTGCATATTCTCATTTTTTAAGTACTAGGGTGCACCTGTTATTGTCCTAAGCCATTTTGATTGACGACGTTGAAGTTTAACAATATTAGTTGGCGATGCGGTTCCCCACAGCTGGATTCCGTAGGTCCATATTGGCTTTACAACGGATTTGTATAGTAGTATTTTGTAAGATAGGGATAGTTTGGACTTTTTGCTTACAAGCATACTTTGTCAAAAGCCTGAGGTATATCCAGGAAGACTGCTGGGCAATATTCTTTATTTTCGAATGACTTCCTAATAATCGAGACAATGCGATGCACTTGTTCTATCGTGCTATGATGTTTTCTGAAGCCAAACTGGTGTTGAGGGATCATTTGCCCATCTGTTATTATAGGGGATATTGCCTTAAACAGTTTTTCAAATATTTTCGAAAGCAGAGGTAGGAGGCTGATAGGCCTGTAAGACGACACGAGCGTATGGTTCTTGCCGGGTTTTGCTACCATAATTTTAGACGTTTTGAGTAGTGTTTTTGCTTGTACTTATTCTGGGAGGAAGAGCTTACAGTTTGAGAGAGCTTATTGTTGTTATTTGTGCTGGTGTTTAATATAAGTGATTTGCTTGTTTGGAGTATGTGTATCAGGTGTTTTTGGCTAGGGAGCAAATATTTGTTGTTAATTTGAAGAGTACATTACTAATTTATCAGTCACAGCGATTTATTGTCCGCCGCGGTTCAGTATAACCGAACAGCAATACAACGACTTTTTTGCATCCCTCGAGACTAAATTCATAGTTGCCGGGGACTTTAATGCGAAACACACATATTGGGGTTCCCGCCTGATCACACCCAAAGGCAGAAAACTGGACGGTTGTCAGCAAACTTGGCCTGGACTAGTATCTTCCAATCAACCAACATACTGGCCCTCAGACAGGCGGAAAACACCAGATTTGATCGATTTTGAGATATTAAAAGGTCTTGCTAGATCGAACATATCTGCGAAACCGTGCTATGACCTATACTCAGACCACTCGCCAACAACAATCAAAATCAACTCCACTATTACACCCCCACCATATTCACATTTAATGCTGCATAATAAATTTACCAACTGGATAAACTACAAAAAATTCATAAGTACTCACCTTCACTGTAAACTGACAAACTCCCATGATATAGATACTGCGATAAAAACATTAAATCAGCTGATGCGATTAGAGGCTAAAGTAGCTACTCCTGTAAAAAAAACCAATGCAGAATTAGAACCTCAATCTTCAGTTCTAATGAGATCGAAGCTCTAGTTAAACATAAAAGGAATCCGAGAAGGAAATGGCAACAATCCAGATCACCAAACCTTAAAAATCAACTGCCATGCTGCTCCAGGAGGCTTAGAACGATCCTTAAAGCGAGAAAAGTGAAAGAACTTCAGCAGTATCTTGAAAACTTATCCCCCACTATATCTACTGATTATTCCTTGTGGAGAGCAGCGAGAAACTTAAAGCGTCCCGTCCTCACCTCATCCTCTACGTTTAAGTGGCGGAACCTGGGCTAGAATTTGCAGTGAAAAGGGTACTCTGTTCGCTAGCCACCTTAAAGGAGTTTTCTCCCCAAATCCGCCAAAAACGAGCTTCCAGTTTCCGAATTTGATTTCGAAGCACACACAAATTCCTCTCGTAATAAAAAAGAAAAATGTATTTCAAGCGGTGTACAAAGACCTAAACATTAAAGAAGCTCCGGGACATGACCAAATAACAGGTAGGATGATAAAAGAACTACCCCATTCAGCTTGTATTCGTTTAGTACATCTCTTCAACGCTATCCTTCGATTCGGCTATTACCCAATAGACTGGAAAATGTCCAAAATGATTACGGTAGCGAAACCCGGCAAGGACCATACGCTCGTGTCGTCTTACAGGCCTATCAGCCGCCTACCTCTGCTTTCGAAAATATTTTAAAAACTGTTTCTTAAGCCAATATCCCCTATAATAACAGATGGGCAAATGATCCCTCAACACCAGTTTGGCTTCAGAAAACATCATAGCACAATAGAAAAGTGCATCGCATTGTCTCGATTATTAGGAAGTCATTCGAAAATAAAGAATATTGCCCAGCAGTTTTCCTGGATATAACTCAGGCTTTTGATAAAGTGTGGCACGAGGGCCTCTTATACAAATTTAAAAAGTTAATGCCTGGAAACATCCACAATCTACTCACAAACTATTTGTCGCAGTGGAAATTTGTTGTAATTCATAAAGGGTTCACTTCAGACCCATGTGACATTCATGCCGGTGTCCCGCAGGGGAGTGTACTGGGTCCTCTGCTATACTTGCTCTACACATCAGACATGCCGACCAGCAGTCACACACTTACCTCGACGTTTGCGGATGAGACAGCCATTTTATGCTCAAACGCTTGCCCTAAAACAGCTATCAGTCACCTCCAAAAACATCTTAACTTGCTGGAGGTCTGGCTAGCTAACTGGAGAATTCAAGTCAACGAATCCAAATGTGCCCATCTCTAAAAATAAACGGACAATCTATCCCACAGACCGAAAACATTAAGTACTTTGGCATTCATCTTGACCGGTGGCTCACATGGGGTACACATATAGAAGCTAAAAAAACTCAAATAAAACTAAAAATCAATCAACTTCACTAGCAAAAAGTCAAAACTATCCCTATCTTACAAAATACTACTATACAAAGCCGTTGTAAAGCCAATATGGACCACCGGAATCCAGCTATGGGGAACCGCATCGCCATCTAATATTGTTAAACTCCAACGTAGCCAATAAAAATGCCTTAGGGCAATTACAGGTGCACCCTGGTACTTAAAAAATGAGAATATCCACAGAGATTTAAACGTATCTACAATAAAAGAAGAAATAAAAAAATGCTGCAGAAGTTACTCACAGAAGCTGAAACTACACCCGAACACCTTAGCAAGGGAGCTATTGTCAAACAAAGGTCATAAACGATTAAAAAGGAAAGATACCATTAACCTATTACAATAGAAATTAACTCTGTATATATAATCTCAACTGTACTGTATAATGTAATGTGTACCTATGTAATCCTATGCTAATTCATGTTATGTTCGGACCATTGGCGAAGAACATATTAATTTTAAATTAGTTCTTAAGATTCGAAAAACTTATTGTGAGTTTCTTATATTATAATATATGTAAAAAAAAATAATAATAATAATTTTATATATATATATATATATATATATATATATATATATATATATATATATATATATATACATATATATATATATATATATATATATATATATATATATATATATATATATATATATATATATATATATATATATATATATATATATATATATATATATATATATATATATATATATATATATATATATATATGTGTCACAAATGTATTCGTTGCTGGGCTATACTAGGAAACTTACTCCAATTTACCCACTTTGGAATGCTTTATTTCATTATTCTTTACTATATTCATAGACTGATGCATACTAAAGACAAAGCAAAAAAAAATTTCCTGAAAATATCGAACCGTTATCAAAAGAAAACAGCACAACCATAAGTAACCCATATTAGAAGCTCTTAAAAGTATTCGTTGCTGCAGTCGCCACATCCGTTATTCTTTTTTTTTGGGAAATTGCGTTTAATATTTGACTTTTTTGCACAGTTCTGATATAACAGGCAAACATTCACTTGGATTTGCATCTAGTGCATTTAGTTTGAGTTTCGATGTTGCTGTGCGCGAGTCAAAATGCCCAGAGGAAAAGAATCGACCGTTTCCGAAAAGAAAATCATTTTTTATCTCCACAATGAAGGGCGAAACAACTATATTAGTGAAATGTTTGGTAGAAGTCTTACCACTTTTAGAAGTGCTATAAACCGATTGATAAATCGGGATAAGCTTGAAAATATGCCTCGTTCTGGGGGACCGAAAATTTTAACTCCCAGGGAAGACAGAAAAATTCTCCAAGAAAATGGCAACAATCCTCACCTGTCCGCGCCAAAGTTAAATGATGCTCTGCACAAAAGCCTATATACCAATGTATCAAATGAAACTGTACACAGGTGGGTGCTTAGAAGTGAAAATATACATGGACGAGTCTCGCGTAAAAAGCCTTTCATCTCAGCAGTAAACGTTTCAAAGAGAATTTCTTTCACTGACAGTTACAAAAAGCAACCTGTTTCATTTTGGGAGTGAGTCATCTTAAGCGATAAGAGCAAATTTAACATTTTTGGTTCCGATGGGCGGCATATGGTGTGGCACAAGCTGGGAGAAGCCCTACTTTTTAAAAACACCAAACCAACAGTAAAGCATGGTGGCGGATCAGTGATGTCTGCCCATGGTGTTGGAAACCTTGTCTTTATCGATGGCATCATGAATGCCTATACTGCTTGGGTAGTTAGAATGTGACTTTTATACAACACCAAGCAGTTGCAAACACCACCTCAGAGTCCGGACACTAATCCCATTGAGAATATTTGGTCTCATCTTAAAAGTTAAGTCAGACAACACCACATTTCCTCAAAAAGTGTCTTGAAGCAGGTACTCCAAGAAGAATGGGGCAAAATAAGTCCAGAATATTGTCGCAAATTAGTCGAATCGATGCCAAGACGTTTGGGGGCGATCTGCGATAATAAAGGGCACCACACAAAATATTAAATGATCATTTTTCATTTGTTTAAATAAATAAAAATATATAAAACGAATACTTTTGTGAGTTAAAAATATGGGTTACTTAGGGTTTTCCTGCTCTCTATTGACAACGGTTCGATATTTTCAGAAAGTTTTTTTGCTTTGTCTTTCGTAAGCATCAGGCTATGAATATAGTAAAGAAAGAAATCAAATAAAACATTCCAAAGTTGGAAAAATCAAGTAAGTATATTAATATATTCCAGCAACGAATACTTCTGTGACATACTGTATATATATATGGAGTAAGTTTTGTCGTCAACTCTCCTAAACTTATATCCCTCTGATTTCTAAGGGCTTCTCTAAGACGTTGATCGACTTCAGCTAGTTTTTGTTTCAACATGGGTGATCCAGACCTCTGCCACTCTTTTCAGCATCTCTTGCCACGCAGAAATATCTCCGGAATTGACAGTACTTATAGAGTATGAAGATGAATGAGTTGTAGCAGTAGTATGTCAATTTCATTTGTTAGCAGGAAAATTTGAATTTAGTTTTTGCGTTTGCAAACACCATTGGCATTTCAATGGCATATTTTTAAAATGTTAAATTTGCATGGTGTTCGTGAATTGAGTCATGCTGCATGTTAAGTTGGTAATGAGAGCTTCTACCAACGGAGAGAAAGATGTCTCTTTGGATTGTTCTTTTGGCATACCTCTAGCAATTTCGGAATATGATGGCTTTCCAGTTAATGCGCTGTTTGGAGCAATATTATCTGCAGCGCATTGAGCAGGGGTTTCTTCTACACGTCTTTCTGGTCTTTGCATTTGAGATGATTTTCTCCTTATTTCTTTAAAAACGGGACAACCCCGATAGTTGGACGTGTGATTATCAGACCAATTACTACACTGTTTTGCTGCAGAGTCACTTCTGTCACGAGAGCATTGAGCTGTTGGGTGTAGATCCACACAAACTACACAAACTGGTGCTAAAATGCAATACGACTTGGTGTGGCCGTGTTCCTGGCAATTGAGCCGCTGAGCTGGACCTGGCCTCGTTAGGGGTTCCTCAACTACAATTCTTCGATGCAGAAGGTACCTAAGATTGTATATTGGATGCGCTTAGAATTTTTGTAGTTTTTTTGTTTCTGGCTCAAGTTTAATTTTGAACTGCTGTTGGGGAATATTGTTTTTTTTCTTATATTGAAAATAGATTTGATTGGAAACTTTGAAATTTTGAATGCCTTTTTAATTTCTTTACAGTCAACATTGCTGTCTATACCCTTGCTCACCACACATAAGCCTCTACTGCTTTTCAGTTGGTAAGTATAGAATTTTTTATTGCTACCTTCAAAATGAGCAATAATTTTGCGGAAGCTGCCTTTAGTGGCTGTTTGGATCTTCTTTATGGCGCCTTTATGTATTGAGACGATGTAGAAATCGATACCTACTAGACGCGCTAATTCAGCGACTATCTTGTTTGTGGACTGTTCTTGCAAATATATAGGTGGTGGTTTGGATGGTTTGGCATTAAAAGCATTAAATAACTATTCTAATGTAACACACTCCTCAATCATCTTCATTCAATTTACTAATATATTTTCTTATACTAAAAATGAACACTTTTTGCTATTTCTCTTTCAATTTTGCCAATTCGTTAATTCAGCCAATGTGCTTAACTCTTTTTATTACTAATTTTTTCTATGAATAGACAAAAATAGCAATAATAAAGTCTTTTTTCGTACTTGGAATCTTTTTATTTCGCTCGTGCTTTAGTTTAAACATTATCCTCATAATTTGCTTCTTCTGTTTATTCAATTTTTGCGGATTGGCTAGTATTTTTATTTTGGGGACTTAGTTTTCTCTTTGGTTGCACTAGAATGTAGCTGCTAAGTCTGTATTGTATGGTTAGGTCTTTTCTGTAATGTTTTTACTGCAGCTTCATCAGAGTGTATTTTAAGTTTTGAGTAAAATGTTTTTTGCTTGTACTTACTCTGAGAGGAAGAGCTTACATTTTGAGAGAGCTTATTGTTGTTATTTGTGCTGGTGTTTAATATAAGTGATTTGCTTGTTTGGAGTTTGTGTAGTATCAGGTGTTTTTGGCTAGGGAGCAAATATTTGTTGTTAATTTAAATGTGTATACGCAGCGCCATTAAAAGGATGATTTTAAGCAGCATTTATTTCATCAGCATGTGTTGAACGTGGATTAACTGGCAATGCTTGTCTAAAATCGCCAGACTCTACGGTCCAGGGCTTCTATTGAGTATTTATGAGTCATTGTGCATTCATTCCAAATAATAATTTGACATTGCTTAAGAACTTTGGTTATGCTGGAGTCTGGTTTAATATTGCAGACTCTGCTACCGCCGAAATTATTATCAGTTATAACAAATCCCTAAAACTTCCAACGCCCTGTGAACACCTTGAATATGTTCATCTGCAATATATACCTATTGTTTTAAAAATGTGTAAGTAAACATATGTAATATCCCAGCAGGAACCGGCATTCCAAAATGGTGGCATCAACCTTGTCGCCATATTTGACCGTCTTCTTCTGCATATTCGAGTTGTTTCTCTTCATGTTACTGCGTTGATGGTTCAGAGATACAAATTCTGTAACATCTTCCATCACTGTGTCTGATCCGTCTATTATAAATAGTATTAATTTTGGCGATATCATACGACATGCTCCCCCCCGTTGAAAGAAAACTCCTTTAAACATCATATAGAGAAGGTAAGGGAGCCACTTTATGTATAGGACGACGAAAGGAACCATTTTTTGCTTTCAACTCGACCACTTGAACTTGTCCATCAGAACCGGATATAAAGTTAATTACTCGAGCCAAAATCCATTGTTGCGGTGGTGTTTTGTCCTCATGAACCATGACTAATTGGCCTTCTTTAATGTTTGGCTGGGTGTTGAGCCACTTTGTGCGTTGTTGAAGCGATAGGATGTAGTTTTGGGACCACAGCTGCCAAAAATGTTGCTTCAAAAATTAAATACGTTGCCAACGGGTGAGCGACGTTTGTTTAGTGACATCAAAATGTTCATCTGCAATAGCGACCAATTAGCATGTGACCTGGTGTTAAGGCGTCGCCTTCATTGGGGTCATCTGGCATGGGTGCAATTGGGCGAGAATTCAAAATGGCCTCGATTTCTATGATGAGAGTTTGCGGCTCCTCGAAAGTAGGGTATGCTTGGCCAATATTTTTTATGAGCAGGGTTTTTTCGACTTAAGGGCTGCTTCCCACAACTCAGCGAAGTGTGGTGCACGAGGGGGAAATAAACTATATTCAAACCCTGTATGTATGGAGAACGACTTCATTTCGCTAACCACGTCTTTGCGAAACAAATTGCCTTTGAGCTCGTTCAGTTTATTATGAGCTCCCACAATATTAGTAGCGTTATCGCAATACAATCTTTGCGGTATTCCGTGTCGACCAACGAATGGCTTGACAATCAATATAAAATTGTTCATTAACAGGTCGGAAACAAGCTCTAAGTTCTGTATGGTACCTTACCTTGAATGAGATACGATGTCAGAAATGGGCCACAGAAATCGACACCAGTTACTAAGAACAGACGTTGAGCTGTAAGGCGATCAGCTGGCAAATTACCCATTAATTGCTCCAATAGTTGGGCCTTGTATTGAAAGCAGTGAATATTATTACGAACCACTTTTCGTACGTCATCTCTGCAGTTGATTATCCATTTCTTCTGACGCAGGATGCCCAGTAAGACCTTCGGAACTCGATGAAGATATTCGATATACAGCTTGACGAAACGATGAGTTTTGGGCAATAATGCGGGAAATCGAGCGTCTTATGTTGTAGGTGCATTTGACAATCGGCCACCAACTCTAAGTATGCTTACGGAGCCATTTCCACATATCGAGGTACTTCAATTTTTTGAATAAATGGCGGATCATTTTGTATTTAGATCCACAGCATTCTGAGTTGGCCAACTATGACGTCATCCCAAACACAGTTTTTAACCCACGTTTCTTGTGGAAAAATCTTGCATCGAATTACAATGGGACTCAAAATTCGCAGTAAATCGTAGCAACAACAGACAAAATGGACCTCTTTGTTGGAGCGGGGATTTCGGGCAACTCGAAGCGGAAGCAAAATATATCTAACTTCGGTTTCCACGACATCCCCAAAGTTTTGGTGACGTCATCTTCAGCAAATTTGATTATGGTTTCGTCGTCATGATTCGAATCAATTCTAGCACAGTTGCTTGCGCTAATTCAAGGCCGTGAAATTTCAAAATGTGAACTAGTTTATCTTCCTTCGCCAAACAGTGTACCGACGTCATCAGCACCTGCTAACACGTCGTCCACATAAAGGTCTTCACGAAGTACTGTAACGACTATTTTTATAGCTGGGGTAAACTCAGCGGCTCCAGGGGTCGTATACAGAATATATAATACTCCGGCGAGTTAGATTTTAAATTCAAAAAAATCAAACAAAATTACTTAATAGTCCTATTCCTATACAATAGACTTAACCTTTGTGTTCTCGTTGTCAGTATTTCTGTATCGGCAAGTGTATCGTCCAGTGACACAGGTACCCCAGTAAGAAACCGATTGGAAACCTAGTGTTCTTATGGAGTTGCTATGTCCTGGTTGTGTACGTGACTTAGTAAGAAATCGATTGGAAACCTGATGTTCCTACTAAGTCTCGGAGGTTATTCCCTGAAAAAGAGACTGCTGTTTGGGCCACACGGCTAATAAAGCCCAATTTGTCACAGCGGCTGGTGCATGTTGTTGTTGGCTGGCCATCGTTGTGTGATTTCACTTCCGTTGGGCGGCCTCGCTTTCTGCTAATCGCCTCGCTTGTTGTTGTTGTGGCCAGGCTTGTTCTTATTGTAACATTTAGCCTTTGGGCCACCTTCAACTCCTGTCGGTCAGCCACCTCACTCCAGCGGTTTCTAGTTTGTCTGCAGTATTGTTTGCTGCAAGCAGCGCTGTCCGAAATCCTGTAGTTTTATTGTTGTTAAATATTATTATATTCAATTCAACTTGAAGCCAGCATATTCTTTCTCATTGCTCCTTCTGCTTTGTAATTGTTGACGGTGGGCTTGGTGGCCGCTCTGTCGTAGTCCCTCTTGTGCTTTCCTCTCGTTGCTGCGTGTTGTTAGCGTAGAATTTACCGAGCGAGCGTACTCGGCAAATTCCACTGCTTGAGTTCGTGCACTCACCTTCTCTTGTCCTGCATGTATTTGTTGTATTCTTCGTCTCTGTGTTTGTTTCTCTCTTCGCAAACGTGGCGTTGGTTGGCAAGATCGCTGGCTGTGCGTGAGGTTGCTTTTGTTGTAATCCTAGTTATTATTCCAACTGTTATAATATGCTGATCGTGAACGGTGCTCCCGCCACTGCTCCGCTGATTGGTTACAACGTAAGCAGTTTTTCGTTAAGTTTCTAATGCAGTTGCTTCGGTTCGGGTATTTTATCGTGATGTGTGTGTGGAGATAGTTGCGTAGCGACTCTGTCACCTGTATTGTGGGCCAAAATTTCCCACAGAAGATTTTAGTCCTCACAGTACCTGCGAGCCAAGGGGAAACGAGGCACCAAAATTGTTTGCAATGAAAAACAAACTACGAATTGCTAAAAATGGAGCATATGAAA
This sequence comes from Clusia tigrina, assembly GCA_920105625.2. Classification (NCBI taxonomy): domain Eukaryota; kingdom Metazoa; phylum Arthropoda; class Insecta; order Diptera; family Clusiidae; genus Clusia; species Clusia tigrina. The sequence continues at coordinate 151,821,261 of OV050030.1, forward strand.
AACCATAAGTGACAGTATTCAGCTGGAACACATTTTGCTGTTCTTTTTTATGGCTTCTCCACAATATTAGTTGGTATTTTCGATCGCTCTCATCGATTCGAAATTGGCGATACATTTTAGAGATATCACCATAAAGAGCAAACTTATTTAACCGAAAAGGAGATACGGTGGTGATGAGGTCCGGCTGGATCGTCGGGCCTACCATGAGTATATCATTTAATGAATGACTTGATGAACTTTTAGTCGATTCATCAAAAACGACACGAATTTTTGTTGTAGTATTTTGTGATCTGAGGGCACAATGATGTGGTATAATGTAATTCGGACCATTCAACGAACGATTGTAGGGTGACATATGTTTTAATGACAGATTTTCCTCCATGAACTGGACATATATGGACTTCAGGGCTGGATCGCGCTCCAAAAGTCTTTCGAGCGACAAAAACGTTTTCGAGCAACTTCAAAAGTGTCTCCTAAGATATCAGGCGATTTATTGAATGGCAAACGAACTTGAATTTTGTTATCTTAGTCGATGCAAACGGTTTGTTCAAAGTGCCGTTCACATTCTTCTTATTCTTTTGTTTATTTAGAGGGTGAATTGGAATACTCCTCTATTTCCCCAAAAAACAATACAGTGGCTGAATGGAAGAACTGAAGTAAATAACTGCGACAGCGCTGCTGTTGTTATTGCTATTCGGTTTTGCATCGACGTCGTAACCAAGTAGCGCCAACAACATGCATACTGGTAAAAGCATATTGGCAAACAACAGTATGTATGCATCTTATTGTTGCTGTAATAAGATTTCAAATATTCTGTTAGGGTGGTCCGCAAATATTTGACAAAACCAATTATGATACAAAGGGAAAATAAACAAATTATAATTAATTTTGGCGATCTCATCCTACAACATCCTTTGGGAGCACAGAGGGAGTGCTCCCTTTTATACTCCCTTTGGCCTCGTTTTTACATAGGCATGTCATTTGTGGGGAATACTCCTTTTAACATCTTTTGGGAGCATTAAAGGAGTGCTTAATCTCAATATAGATTATTCCAATGAAAACAAAATTTTCAGGCCCTTTCCAGTTTCCAAATTTTACAAAAATTCTAACAAATTAAACAATTTAATTTATTTAATATTAAAAATAAAAATTGGTATTAAAATCAATATAATCAAGTACAGAAGTCTGAAGTCGGGTTAGACCGATTTCGAAATACAAACAAGTTCAACAATGAGGATTTTTCTTCATAAGTCATCATTAGGAGCATATTCACGGTAATTTTTGGTAGGGTACCTTGAATTTATTATATCGACCCCATTTCTTGTGTATGGGTGTGTAGTGTCAATATAACCACTAATTTCGTCAAAAAATATTGTATAGTGCGAAAGTTATAACAATATGCCAATAGTTGGCGTGGCTGTAAAAATAACACGCCCATTTTTTGTGCCGTGTTTAATGTTACTACCCGCAACATTCCTTTGAAATTTCGTTGATAAATCTTTAATAGGAACATAGTAATGATTTTTGGTTAATTGTGGACGTGGCAGTAGTAATAATCTGCCCATATTTGGAATGCATGCTAGTACACACCCAGTGTATACATCTACCAATTTGTTTTCATATATCATCACTAGAAGCATAGATAGGGTAATTGTCTTTAAGTGGGGTCAGCAAAGTTCATTATATGGGTAGGAGGCGTATCCTTCCTCTGATCGACCCCGAATCTTGTATATGGCTTTGTAGGATCTATGTACGTACTAATATAAAATTTCGTCCAAAAATATTGTATAAGTCGCAAGTGGGCATGGCTGTAGAAATAACACGCCCTTTCTTTGTGTGATGTTTAATATTCGTACCCGCAACCTTCCTGTGAAATTTCGTATATAAATCACAGTAATGATTTTTGGCTAATTGTGGGCGTGGCAGTTGTATTATGATCTCCATATTCTGCACACACACTATTATGGACTCCACGTATATTTCTGCAAAATTTTATTCCGCTGGCATCAATACGAGCATAGGTAGCTAATTTTAATTTTAGACCCGAAAGTTCCTTATATCAAAAGAGGGCGTGATCAGCTCCAATTTTTGCAGATAGCTTTATAAAGTTCACATGTTCCTTCCCGCAAAATTTCGTGCGTAAATATTTTCCAGATCTTAAGTTATCTTATATTTGTTAATAGTGTCCGTGGCAGTTAATATATACCGCCAAATTTTAGCACAGTGTTTAGTAGGACCCACATCTCCATAACTGCCAAATAATGTCACGATTCTGTCAATTGGACCGAAGTTATAGTCGTTTTAAAAAAGGTGAAAAAAGTTCCTTATATGGGAGGTAGGCGTGTTCTTTGTCCAAATCGGCCCATGTAGCAATCTGGTTCTGTATCTTTGTCCAGACTATATTTTTGCAAAATTTCATTAAGGTAGCTCTAACGGTGTAGAAAAAAAGTGGACACAGACGGACAGATGGACGGACAAAATAAAAATTGCTTAGAAAGTGATTCTGATCATATCATATACTTTATTTACCTTTGTTAAAGGTAATGGGTATAAAAATAAATTTTTACCAAACAGTCGCTTTCCGAAGGCACTCAAAGCCGACTAATAAAGGGACACTGAGCAATTAGAAACTTTAAATTAAACAGTGACAGTAGAAGAGAAGGAATGTAGCTTCCATGCACAAGAAGCTAGATATCAGAAGCAGGTGACCCCGAAGAGTGGCCCCTACTTATATGCAGCTACGAATATAGCATAGCTATAGGGGTACACACTGATGCGGAAAACCTCATACGTCTACACAGTCTAAGAGGAAAGGCAAGAGAAATGGTGCGTAACAAATTGCTTTTATCAGCACTGATACCCGATAGAATCAGAACACTGAGAATGTTTTTCGGTCGACCGGGACACATTTTGGAAAGTACGATTGAAAAGGTCCGGAGAATGCCACCTCTAAAATCATCATTAGGAGCATATTCACGGTAATTTTTGGTAGGGTACCTTGAATTTATTATATCGACCCCATTTCTTGTGTATGGGTGTGTAGTGTCAATATAACCCCTAATTTCGTCAAAAAATATTGTATAGTGCGAAAGTTATAACAATATGCCAATAGTTGGCGTGGCTGTAAAAATAACACGCCCATTTTTTGTGCCGTGTTTAATGTTACTACCCGCAACATTCCTTTGAAATTTCGTTGATAAATCTTTAATAGGAACATAGTAATGATTTTTGGTTAATTGTGGACGTGGCAGTAGTAATAATCTGCCCATATTTGGAATGCATGCTAGTACACACCCAGTGTATACATCTACCAATTTGTTTTCATATATCATCACTAGAAGCATAGATAGGGTAATTGTCTTTAAGTGGGGTCAGCAAAGTTCATTATATGGGTAGGAGGCGTATCCTTCCTCTGATCGACCCCGAATCTTGTATATGGCTTTGTAGGATCCATATACGTACTAATATAAAATTTCGTCCAAAAATATTGTATAAGTCGCAAGTGGGCGTGGCTGTAGAAATAACACGCCCTTTCTTTGTGTGATGTTTAATATTCGTACCCGCAACTTTCCTGTGAAATTTCGTATATAAATCACAGTAATGATTTTTGGCTAATTGTGGGCGTGGCAGTTGTATTATGATCTCCATATTCTGCACACACACTATTATGGACTCCATGTATATTTCTGCAAAATTTTATTCCGCTGGCATCAATACGAGCATAGGTAGGCTAATTTTAATTTTAGACCCGAAAGTTCCTTATATCAAAAGTGGGCGTGATCAGCCCCAATTTTTGCAGATAGCTTTATAATGTTCACATGTTCCTTCCCGAAAAATTTCGTCCGTAAATCTCTACCAGATCTTAAGTTATCTTATATTTGTTAATAGTGTCCGTGGCAGTTAATATATACCGCCAACTTTTAGCACAGTGTTTAGTAGGACCCACATCTCCATAACTGCCAAATAATGTCACGATTCTGTCAATTGGACCGAAGTTATAGTCGTTTTAAAAAAGGTGAAAAAAGTTCCTTATATGGGAGGTAGGCGTGGTCTTTGTCCAAATCGGCCCATGTAGCAATCTGGTTCTGTATCTTGGTCCAGACTATATTTTTGCAAAATTTCATTAAGGTAGCTCTAACGGTGTAGAAAAAAAGTGGACACAGACGGACAGATGGACGGACAAAATAAAAATTGCGTAGAAAGTGATTCTGATCATATCATATACTTTATTTACCTTTTTTAAAGGTAATGGGTATAAAAATAAATTTTTACCAAACAGTCGCTTTCCGAAGGCACTCAAAGCCGACTAATAAAGGGACACTGAGCAATTAGAAACTTTAAATTAAACAGTGACAGTAGAAGAGAAGGAATGTAGCTTCCATGCACAAGAAGCTAGATATCAGAAGCAATACGGTGACCCCGAAGAGTGGCCCCTATTTATATGCAGCTACGAATATAGCATAGCTATAGGGGTACACACTGATGCGGAAAACCTCATACGTCTACACAGTCTAAGAGGAAAGGCAAGAGAAATGGTGCGTAACAAATTGCTTTTATCAGCACTGATACCCGATAGAATCAGAACACTGAGAATGTTTTTCGGTCGACCGGGATACATTTTGGAAAGTACGATTGAAAAGGTCCGGAGGATGCCACCTCTAAAAGAAAAATTGGAAGCAATAGTAGAATTTTCACCGGGTGTACAAAATATTTGCGCCATCATGAAAACCTGCCAATTGGCATCACATCTTGATAATCCATTGTTGGTTAAATAATTTATAGAGAAACTTCCCAAGACCTACAATACAAGTTGGGCAATGCTAGAGAAGTGATTGGCCCAGATAGCTGAAGCAGCTAGTACAATAAGAAAAAAATTGTTATGAACACACATACCGAAGCTAATACACCACCATTGAACCAGTGTATTGTGTGCAATGGCCACGGAAATAGACTATCACAGTGATCTAGTTTCGCTAACTTTTCGACAGAGCACACGTGGGAAGTAGTCAAGGGCAATCAGCTGTATCTATGAAGGTACCACGACATTTAGGTTCTAAAGAATGCAGTTTGAGACAACCGCAAGCACAAATGGTTAACCGTGTCATTGGAATTCTAACAATCTCAGCAAGTGAGCGAGACTGTTATGAAAGCTTCATGAATCCCATTCTGCGGAATTATGCTAGTGGACATCGTAAGCAGATGGGCCAAGTATAGCTACGAACACGTGTACAGAAGAGTGGTGAGTCTCTATAAGAGATAGCCTCGGAACTGGAAAGGTTAGCACATCTTGCCTATCCAGGAGAGATAACTGAGGGTGTATGATGGACACCTTCGTATGTGGCATCCGCGATGCAGAGATAAGGCGTACAGTGATAACAAATTCGAAAGGTACGTATATGTAGACAGTAGCTAGCGCTTTTTTTTATCAAAGACAGCAACTTTATTGTTGTTAAGCCGTCGACAAACTAAATGGAGTCAGTCTCGAGGGGCATGATCTGACTCCCACAACATGTAGCCCCAGAATCGTTGTTTCGGAAATGGCACGCAAATTCAATACCCTGAATGTCGGTAGTACACATTGGATACAGGCGTATCACATTCAATAATCAGAGCGGAACTCGTTTTGGGAATGGAGCCGCTTCTGGGAGTAGGACTACGTACGGCAACTGGAAATCTAAGGTGTGGATTTTATGATACGATATCGATTCACGGTAGATTTGAAAAGCCGAATGCTGAAATATGCGAACACTGAAATACCGTTATCCGTTGGTGAGGATAATTATGGTGGTTTCAATCAAGTCAATGTATCGCGGTGGACAAAAATTCCACAAAAGTGCAAGGCAGTTATATGGGCCAAAATGGACGGAGATGTTGAGAAGAGCAAGTTGTAGATAGTGGAGGCTGAGAAAAATGGCAGAGCAGATTAGTGCCAGGAAAAGTGTTCAATCTTGGAAATACCGCTAGAACCATAGAGAAAGAAGAGATAATTGGAAATTGCCAGGCAAATTCCGCCATTTGTAAACTGTGAGATCCAACCTCCAGAAAGGAAGCGATATACCAGCTGATAAAAAGTTACTGCACCATTTTGCGAAAGAACGGCGCAAAGAGTTATCTAAAGAGCAGAGCAAAACATCCAGCCAACTTTTGGCAAGACATTGGTCAGTATTAGTATTAGTTTAGAAAAAGGATGACTTGTGTATATTATCGGAAACTTAATAAGATAATGAAGATCGATTTTTTTTCTCCATTTATTTATTTACAATATGTCCAACATTCAGTATGACTTATATTCTATTTAATTAGCAACATGTGTAGGAATTTTCATTAGCATTCATTACATTATGTACATATTTAACAAATCTAAATTTCATATACGAGTATATTGATTTCACTTTTTCTTATAGCTGATTTCATTTTCGCATGCCAGGTTATTAGCATGGACATTTCTTGATTTCATCATATCCTTTTGGGACGTTTGATGAATTATGTCATTATTGGCGTACCATGGTGTATTGCGCACACTAGTAAATTTTTGGATCGAAATCGTTGTGGGATTTCCATATTTGACTTAGATGCTGAAATTTATGGGAAGGGATAAGTTTTTTTAATTCAATAAATGGGAGGAGTCGCTTCAGTCGCAATTTTTCAAAGACTTTAGATATCACAGGTAGCAAACTCATTGGTCTATATGAGGTAACCACTTCTGTCGGTTTCCCAGGCTTGGGAAGTGGTCACATAGTAGAATCTCATTGAATAGTTGGACAATACATTTATAGCAGCACTGTGGTAGCTCTTTTAGGATAATGTTCGTTATAATCCTTTAATATTTTTTTAATGGTTCTTCAAACTTCGTTTACTTTAAAATACTGGATCGGAAGATCCATTTGATATGGGGTGTATAGTAATCGATCTATTTTGATGCCTCCTTGCCGATACTTGCTTGGAAAGGGCTCTGATAAATGAAGAACAAATTTGTGAGCTTTTTCCTTGTCAGATCTGGCCCACCCAGGGCAGCAAGTGTTGAATTTCGATTTTATGTCTTGGCAATTGCAGCCAAGTGGTTCTTCAACGGTTACTCACCTATGTAATAAGTAACTAAAATAGTAAATTGGGTGTGTTTCGTTAGTTTTTAAATTCCTTCCATTCGGTTCAAGCTCTACCTGAAATAGAGGTTGTGGTACTTTGTCTTTGTGTTTAATGTTGAATACCGTTTTGACTTTAAATCCGGCGATTTCGACAGAATCTTTGATTTCATTAGTACTTACACTGTTCTCAATACCTTTAATAATAACTACTAGGCCTTTACTGCTCTTCAGTTGATATGTATAGTAGTTTTTACCATTTTTATGAAGATAAGTTGCAATTAACTAGCTACAGTTCCAACTAAAGGATTTCTCGGGAGTCCTATGTGCACTTGACGATGAGGACCGTTGAGGCGCTTTCACTACGTGCCAGAAGTCCCTGCGTTTCTATTAAGGCACTTGTAGCTGCCAGAGAAAATAAAAAAACTTTTGCTTTTGTCAAATGCAACATAAAATCACTTTATTGAATATTTTCTACTGCCTTATATACAATTATCAATCCTGTCTTACTTCCTAAGTCAGCACTTTTCTGGTGTTCCAGCTGCGCAATTGTTGATTGGTGTCAGTTGGTTAACCAACTGGCCTACTGAATATGAAAATCCCGATGGTGCATTCTATAGGCCAATGCCCGTATATATATATATATATATATATATATATATATATATATATATATATATATATATATATATATATATATATATATATATATATATATATATATATATATATATATATATATATATATATATATATATATATATATATATATATATATATATATATATATATATATATATATATATATATACGGGCATTGGCCTATAGAATGCACCATCGGGATTTTCATATTCAGTAGGCCAGTTGGTTAACCAACTGACACCAATCAACAATTGCGCAGCTGGAACACCAGAAAAGTGCTGACTTAGGAAGTAAGACAGGATTGATAATTGTATATAAGGCAGTAGAAAATATTCAATAAAGTGATTTTATGTTGCATTTGACAAAAGCAAAAGTTTTTTTATTTTCTCTGGCAGCTACAAGTGCCTTAATAGAAACGCAGGGACTTCTGGCACGTAGTGAAAGCGCCTCAACGGTCCTCATCGTCAAGTGCACATAGGACTCCCGAGAAATCCTTTAGTTGGAACTGTAGCTAGTTAATTGCAACTTATCTTCATAAAAATGGTAAAAACTACTATACATATCAACTGAAGAGCAGTAAAGGCCTAGTAGTTATTATTAAAGGTATTGAGAACAGTGTAAGTACTAATGAAATCAAAGATTCTGTCGAAATCGCCGGATTTAAAGTCAAAACGGTATTCAACATTAAACACAAAGACAAAGTACCACAACCTCTATTTCAGGTAGAGCTTGAACCGAATGGAAGGAATTTAAAAACTAACGAAACACACCCAATTTACTATTTTAGTTACTTATTACATAGGTGAGTAACCGTTGAAGAACCACTTGGCTGCAATTGCCAAGACATAAAATCGAAATTCAACACTTGCTGCCCTGGGTGGGCCAGATCTGACAAGGAAAAAGCTCACAAATTTGTTCTTCATTTATCAGAGCCCTTTCCAAGCAAGTATCGGCAAGGAGGCATCAAAATAGATCGATTACTATACACCCCATATCAAATGGATCTTCCGATCCAGTATTTTAAAGTAAACGAAGTTTGAAGAACCATTAAAAAAATATTAAAGGATTATAACGAACATTATCCTAAAAGAGCTACCACAGTGCTGCTATAAATGTATTGTCCAACTATTCAATGAGATTCTACTATGTGACCACTTCCCAAGCCTGGGAAACCGACAGAAGTGGTTACCTCATATAGACCAATGAGTTTGCTACCTGTGATATCTAAAGTCTTTGAAAAATTGCGACTGAAGCGACTCCTCCCATTTATTGAATTAAAAAAACTTATCCCTTCCCATAAATTTCAGCATCTAAGTCAAATATGGAAATCCCACAACGATTTCGATCCAAAAATTTACTAGTGTGCGCAATACACCATGGTACGCCAATAATGACATAATTCATCAAACGTCCCAAAAGGATATGATGAAATCAAGAAATGTCCATGCTAATAACCTGGCATGCGAAAATGAAATCAGCTATAAGAAAAAGTGAAATCAATATACTCGTATATGAAATTTAGATTTGTTAAATATGTACATAATGTAATGAATGCTAATGAAAATTCCTACACATGTTGCTAATTAAATAGAATATAAGTCATACTGAATGTTGGACATATTGTAAATAAATAAATGGAGAAAAAAAATCGATCTTCATTATCTTATTAAGTTTCCGATAATATACACAAGTCATCCTTTTTCTAAACTAATACTAATACTGACCAATGTCTTGCCAAAAGTTGGCTGGATGTTTTGCTCTGCTCTTTAGATAACTCTTTGCGCCGTTCTTTCGCAAAATGGTGCAGTAACTTTTTATCAGCTGGTATATCGCTTCCTTTCTGGAGGTTGGATCTCACAGTTTACAAATGGCGGAATTTGCCTGGCAATTTCCAATTATCTCTTCTTTCTCTATGGTTCTAGCGGTATTTCCAAGATTGAACACTTTTCCTGGCACTAATCTGCTCTGCCATTTTTCTCAGCCTCCACTATCTACAACTTGCTCTTCTCAACATCTCCGTCCATTTTGGCCCATATAACTGCCTTGCACTTTTGTGGAATTTTTGTCCACCGCGATACATTGACTTGATTGAAACCACCATAATTATCCTCACCAACGGATAACGGTATTTCAGTGTTCGCATATTTCAGCATTCGGCTTTTCAAATCTACCGTGAATCGATATCGTATCATAAAATCCACACCTTAGATTTCCAGTTGCCGTACGTAGTCCTACTCCCAGAAGCGGCTCCATTCCCAAAACGAGTTCCGCTCTGATTATTGAATGTGATACGCCTGTATCCAATGTGTACTACCGACATTCAGGGTATTGAATTTGCGTGCCATTTCCGAAACAACGATTCTGGGGCTACATGTTGTGGGAGTCAGATCATGCCCCTCGAGACTGACTCCATTTAGTTTGTCGACGGCTTAACAACAATAAAGTTGCTGTCTTTGATAAAAAAAAGCGCTAGCTACTGTCTACATATACGTACCTTTCGAATTTGTTATCACTGTACGCCTTATCTCTGCATCGCGGATGCCACATACGAAGGTGTCCATCATACACCCTCAGTTATCTCTCCTGGATAGGCAAGATGTGCTAACCTTTCCAGTTCCGAGGCTATCTCTTATAGAGACTCACCACTCTTCTGTACACGTGTTCGTAGCTATACTTGGCCCATCTGCTTACGATGTCCACTAGCATAATTCCGCAGAATGGGATTCATGAAGCTTTCATAACAGTCTCGCTCACTTGCTGAGATTGTTAGAATTCCAATGACACGGTTAACCATTTGTGCTTGCGGTTGTCTCAAACTGCATTCTTTAGAACCTAAATGTCGTGGTACCTTCATAGATACAGCTGATTGCCCTTGACTACTTCCCACGTGTGCTCTGTCGAAAAGTTAGCGAAACTAGATCACTGTGATAGTCTATTTCCGTGGCCATTGCACACAATACACTGGTTCAATGGTGGTGTATTAGCTTCGGTATGTGTGTTCATAACAATTTTTTTCTTATTGTACTAGCTGCTTCAGCTATCTGGGCCAATCACTTCTCTAGCATTGCCCAACTTGTATTGTAGGTCTTGGGAAGTTTCTCTATAAATTATTTAACCAACAATGGATTATCAAGATGTGATGCCAATTGGCAGGTTTTCATGATGGCGCAAATATTTTGTACACCCGGTGAAAATTCTACTATTGCTTCCAATTTTTCTTTTAGAGGTGGCATCCTCCGGACCTTTTCAATCGTACTTTCCAAAATGTATCCCGGTCGACCGAAAAACATTCTCAGTGTTCTGATTCTATCGGGTATCAGTGCTGATAAAAGCAATTTGTTACGCACCATTTCTCTTGCCTTTCCTCTTAGACTGTGTAGACGTATGAGGTTTTCCGCATCAGTGTGTACCCCTATAGCTATGCTATATTCGTAGCTGCATATAAATAGGGGCCACTCTTCGGGGTCACCGTATTGCTTCTGATATCTAGCTTCTTGTGCATGGAAGCTACATTCCTTCTCTTCTACTGTCACTGTTTAATTTAAAGTTTCTAATTGCTCAGTGTCCCTTTATTAGTCGGCTTTGAGTGCCTTCGGAAAGCGACTGTTTGGTAAAAATTTATTTTTATACCCATTACCTTTAAAAAAGGTAAATAAAGTATATGATATGATCAGAATCACTTTCTACGCAATTTTTATTTTGTCCGTCCATCTGTCCGTCTGTGTCCACTTTTTTTCTACACCGTTAGAGCTACCTTAATGAAATTTTGCAAAAATATAGTCTGGACCAAGATACAGAACCAGATTGCTACATGGGCCGATTTGGACAAAGACCACGCCTACCTCCCATATAAGGAACTTTTTTCACCTTTTTTAAAACGACTATAACTTCGGTCCAATTGACAGAATCGTGACATTATTTGGCAGTTATGGAGATGTGGGTCCTACTAAACACTGTGCTAAAAGTTGGCGGTATATATTAACTGCCACGGACACTATTAACAAATATAAGATAACTTAAGATCTGGTAGAGATTTACGGACGAAATTTTTCGGGAAGGAACATGTGAACATTATAAAGCTATCTGCAAAAATTGGGGCTGATCACGCCCACTTTTGATATAAGGAACTTTCGGGTCTAAAATTAAAATTAGCCTACCTATGCTCGTATTGATGCCAGCGGAATAAAATTTTGCAGAAATATACATGGAGTCCATAATAGTGTGTGTGCAGAATATGGAGATCATAATACAACTGCCACGCCCACAATTAGCCAAAAATCATTACTGTGATTTATATACGAAATTTCACAGGAAGGTTGCGGGTACGAATATTAAACATCACACAAAGAAAGGGCGTGTTATTTCTACAGCCATGCCCACTTGCGACTTATACAATATTTTTGGACGAAATTTTATATTAGTACGTACATAGATCCTACAAAGCCATATACAAGATTCGGGGTCGATCAGAGGAAGGATACGCCTCCTACCCATATAATGAACTTTGCTGACCCCACTTAAAGACAATTACCCTATCTATGCTTCTAGTGATGATATATGAAAACAAATTGGTAGATGTATACACTGGGTGTGTACTAGCATGCATTCCAAATATGGGCAGATTATTACTACTGCCACGTCCACAATTAACCAAAAATCATTACTATGTTCCTATTAAAGATTTATCAACGAAATTTCAAAGGAATGTTGCGGGTAGTAACATTAAACACGGCACAAAAAATGGGCGTGTTATTTTTACAGCCACGCCAACTATTGGCATATTGTTATAACTTTCGCACTATACAATATTTTTTGACGAAATTAGTGGTTATATTGACACTACACACCCATACACAAGAAATGGGGTCGATATAATAAATTCAAGGTACCCTACCAAAAATTACCGTGAATATGCTCCTAATGATGACTTATGAAGAAAAATCCTCATTGTTGAACTTGTTTGTATTTCGAAATCGGTCTAACCCGACTTCAGACTTCTGTACTTGATTATATTGATTTTAATACCAATTTTTATTTTTAATATTAAATAAATTAAATTGTTTAATTTGTTAGAATTTTTGTAAAATTTGGAAACTGGAAAGGGCCTGAAAATTTTGTTTTCATTGGAATAATCTATATTGAGATTAAGCACTCCTTTAATGCTCCCAAAAGATGTTAAAAGGAGTATTCCCCACAAATGACATGCCTATGTAAAAACGAGGCCAAAGGGAGTATAAAAGGGAGCACTCCCTCTGTGCTCCCAAAGGATGTTGTAGGATGAGATCGCCAAAATTAATTATAATTTGTTTATTTTCCCTTTGTATCATAATTGGTTTTGTCAAATATTTGCGGACCACCCTAACAGAATATTTGAAATCTTATTACAGCAACAATAAGATGCATACATACTGTTGTTTGCCAATATGCTTTTACCAGTATGCATGTTGTTGGCGCTACTTGGTTACGACGTCGATGCAAAACCGAATAGCAATAACAACAGCAGCGCTGTCGCAGTTATTTACTTCAGTTCTTCCATTCAGCCACTGTATTGTTTTTTGGGGAAATAGAGGAGTATTCCAATTCACCCTCTAAATAAACAAAAGAATAAGAAGAATGTGAACGGCACTTTGAACAAACCGTTTGCATCGACTAAGATAACAAAATTCAAGTTCGTTTGCCATTCAATAAATCGCCTGATATCTTAGGAGACACTTTTGAAGTTGCTCGAAAACGTTTTTGTCGCTCGAAAGACTTTTGGAGCGCGATCCAGCCCTGAAGTCCATATATGTCCAGTTCATGGAGGAAAATCTGTCATTAAAACATATGTCACCCTACAATCGTTCGTTGAATGGTCCGAATTACATTATACCACATCATTGTGCCCTCAGATCACAAAATACTACAACAAAAATTCGTGTCGTTTTTGATGAATCGACTAAAAGTTCATCAAGTCATTCATTAAATGATATACTCATGGTAGGCCCGACGATCCAGCCGGACCTCATCACCACCGTATCTCCTTTTCGGTTAAATAAGTTTGCTCTTTATGGTGATATCTCTAAAATGTATCGCCAATTTCGAATCGATGAGAGCGATCGAAAATACCAACTAATATTGTGGAGAAGCCATAAAAAAGAACAGCAAAATGTGTTCCAGCTGAATACTGTCACTTATGGTTTTTCATATGCTCCATTTTTAGCAATTCGTAGTTTGTTTTTCATTGCAAACAATTTTGGTGCCTCGTTTCCCCTTGGCTCGCAGGTACTGTGAGGACTAAAATCTTCTGTGGGAAATTTTGGCCCACAATACAGGTGACAGAGTCGCTACGCAACTATCTCCACACACACATCACGATAAAATACCCGAACCGAAGCAACTGCATTAGAAACTTAACGAAAAACTGCTTACGTTGTAACCAATCAGCGGAGCAGTGGCGGGAGCACCGTTCACGATCAGCATATTATAACAGTTGGAATAATAACTAGGATTACAACAAAAGCAACCTCACGCACAGCCAGCGATCTTGCCAACCAACGCCACGTTTGCGAAGAGAGAAACAAACACAGAGACGAAGAATACAACAAATACATGCAGGACAAGAGAAGGTGAGTGCACGAACTCAAGCAGTGGAATTTGCCGAGTACGCTCGCTCGGTAAATTCTACGCTAACAACACGCAGCAACGAGAGGAAAGCACAAGAGGGACTACGACAGAGCGGCCACCAAGCCCACCGTCAACAATTACAAAGCAGAAGGAGCAATGAGAAAGAATATGCTGGCTTCAAGTTGAATTGAATATAATAATATTTAACAACAATAAAACTACAGGATTTCGGACAGCGCTGCTTGCAGCAAACAATACTGCAGACAAACTAGAAACCGCTGGAGTGAGGTGGCTGACCGACAGGAGTTGAAGGTGGCCCAAAGGCTAAATGTTACAATAAGAACAAGCCTGGCCACAACAACAACAAGCGAGGCGATTAGCAGAAAGCGAGGCCGCCCAACGGAAGTGAAATCACACAACGATGGCCAGCCAACAACAACATGCACCAGCCGCTGTGACAAATTGGGCTTTATTAGCCGTGTGGCCCAAACAGCAGTCTCTTTTTCAGGGAATAACCTCCGAGACTTAGTAGGAACATCAGGTTTCCAATCGATTTCTTACTAAGTCACGTACACAACCAGGACATAGCAACTCCATAAGAACACTAGGTTTCCAATCGGTTTCTTACTGGGGTACCTGTGTCACTGGACGATACACTTGCCGATACAGAAATACTGACAACGAGAACACAAAGGTTAAGTCTATTGTATAGGAATAGGACTATTAAGTAATTTTGTTTGATTTTTTTGAATTTAAAATCTAACTCGCCGGAGTATTATATATTCTGTATACGACCCCTGGAGCCGCTGAGTTTACCCCAGCTATAAAAATAGTCGTTACAGTACTTCGTGAAGACCTTTATGTGGACGACGTGTTAGCAGGTGCTGATGACGTCGGTACACTGTTTGGCGAAGGAAGATAAACTAGTTCACATTTTGAAATTTCACGGCCTTGAATTAGCGCAAGCAACTGTGCTAGAATTGATTCGAATCATGACGACGAAACCATAATCAAATTTGCTGAAGATGACGTCACCAAAACTTTGGGGATGTCGTGGAAACCGAAGTTAGATATATTTTGCTTCCGCTTCGAGTTGCCCGAAATCCCCGCTCCAACAAAGAGGTCCATTTTGTCTGTTGTTGCTACGATTTACTGCGAATTTTGAGTCCCATTGTAATTCGATGCAAGATTTTTCCACAAGAAACGTGGGTTAAAAACTGTGTTTGGGATGACGTCATAGTTGGCCAACTCAGAATGCTGTGGATCTAAATACAAAATGATCCGCCATTTATTCAAAAAATTGAAGTACCTCGATATGTGGAAATGGCTCCGTAAGCATACTTAGAGTTGGTGGCCGATTGTCAAATGCACCTACAACATAAGACGCTCGATTTCCCGCATTATTGCCCAAAACTCATCGTTTCGTCAAGCTGTATATCGAATATCTTCATCGAGTTCCGAAGGTCTTACTGGGCATCCTGCGTCAGAAGAAATGGATAATCAACTGCAGAGATGACGTACGAAAAGTGGTTCGTAATAATATTCACTGCTTTCAATACAAGGCCCAACTATTGGAGCAATTAATGGGTAATTTGCCAGCTGATCGCCTTACAGCTCAACGTCTGTTCTTAGTAACTGGTGTCGATTTCTGTGGCCCATTTCTGACATCGTATCTCATTCAAGGTAAGGTACCATACAGAACTTAGAGCTTGTTTCCGACCTGTTAATGAACAATTTTATATTGATTGTCAAGCCATTCGTTGGTCGACACGGAATACCGCAAAGATTGTATTGCGATAACGCTACTAATATTGTGGGAGCTCATAATAAACTGAACGAGCTCAAAGGCAATTTGTTTCGCAAAGACGTGGTTAGCGAAATGAAGTCGTTCTCCATACATACAGGGTTTGAATATAGTTTATTTCCCCCTCGTGCACCACACTTCGCTGAGTTGTGGGAAGCAGCCCTTAAGTCGAAAAAACCCTGCTCATAAAAAATATTGGCCAAGCATACCCTACTTTCGAGGAGCCGCAAACTCTCATCATAGAAATCGAGGCCATTTTGAATTCTCGCCCAATTGCACCCATGCCAGATGACCCCAATGAAGGCGACGCCTTAACACCAGGTCACATGCTAATTGGTCGCTATTGCAGATGAACATTTTGATGTCACTAAACAAACGTCGCTCACCCGTTGGCAACGTATTTAATTTTTGAAGCAACATTTTTGGCAGCTGTGGTCCCAAAACTACATCCTATCGCTTCAACAACGCACAAAGTGGCTCAACACCCAGCCAAACATTAAAGAAGGCCAATTAGTCATGGTTCATGAGGACAAAACACCACCGCAACAATGGATTTTGGCTCGAGTAATTAACTTTATATCCGGTTCTGATGGACAAGTTCAAGTGGTCGAGTTGAAAGCAAAAAATGGTTCCTTTCGTCGTCCTATACATAAAGTGGCTCCCTTACCTTCTCTATATGATGTTTAAAGGAGTTTTCTTTCAACGGGGGGGAGCATGTCGTATGATATCGCCAAAATTAATACTATTTATAATAGACGGATCAGACACAGTGATGGAAGATGTTACAGAATTTGTATCTCTGAACCAGCAACGCAGTAACATGAAGAGAAACAACTCGAATATGCAGAAGAAGACGGTCAAATATGGCGACAAGGTTGATGCCACCATTTTGGAATGCCGGTTCCTGCTGGGATATTACATATGTTTACTTACACATTTTTAAAACAATAGGTATATATTGCAGATGAACATATTCAAGGTGTTCACAGGGCGTTGGAAGTTTTAGGGATTTGTTATAACTGATAATAATTTCGGCGGTAGCAGAGTCTGCAATATTAAACCAGACTCCAGCATAACCAAAGTTCTTAAGCAATGTCAAATTATTATTTGGAATGAATGCACAATGACTCATAAATACTCAATAGAAGCCCTGGACCGTAGAGTCTGGCGATTTTAGACAAGCATTGCCAGTTAATCCACGTTCAACACATGCTGATGAAATAAATGCTGCTTAAAATCATCCTTTTAATGGCGCTGCGTATACACATTTAAATTAACAACAAATATTTGCTCCCTAGCCAAAAACACCTGATACTACACAAACTCCAAACAAGCAAATCACTTATATTAAACACCAGCACAAATAACAACAATAAGCTCTCTCAAAATGTAAGCTCTTCCTCTCAGAGTAAGTACAAGCAAAAAACATTTTACTCAAAACTTAAAATACACTCTGATGAAGCTGCAGTAAAAACATTACAGAAAAGACCTAACCATATAATACAGACTTAGCAGCTACATTCTAGTGCAACCAAAGAGAAAACTAAGTCCCCAAAATAAAAATACTAGCCAATCCGCAAAAATTGAATAAACAGAAGAAGCAAATTATGAGGATAATGTTTAAACTAAAGCACGAGCGAAATAAAAAGATTCCAAGTACGAAAAAAGACTTTATTATTGCTATTTTTGTCTATTCATAGAAAAAATTAGTAATAAAAAGAGTTAAGCACATTGGCTGAATTAACGAATTGGCAAAATTGAAAGAGAAATAGCAAAAAGTGTTCATTTTTAGTATAAGAAAATATATTAGTAAATTGAATGAAGATGATTGAGGAGTGAGTTACATTAGAATAGTTATTTAATGCTTTTAATGCCAAACCATCCAAACCACCACCTATATATTTGCAAGAACAGTCCACAAACAAGATAGTCGCTGAATTAGCGCGTCTAGTAGGTATCGATTTCTACATCGTCTCAATACATAAAGGCGCCATAAAGAAGATCCAAACAGCCACTAAAGGCAGCTTCCGCAAAATTATTGCTCATTTTGAAGGTAGCAATAAAAAATTCTATACTTACCAACTGAAAAGCAGTAGAGGCTTATGTGTGGTGAGCAAGGGTATAGACAGCAATGTTGACTGTAAAGAAATTAAAAAGGCATTCAAAATTTCAAAGTTTCCAATCAAATCTATTTTCAATATAAGAAAAAAAACAATATTCCCCAACAGCAGTTCAAAATTAAACTTGAGCCAGAAACAAAAAAACTACAAAAATTCTAAGCGCATCCAATATACAATCTTAGGTACCTTCTGCATCGAAGAATTGTAGTTGAGGAACCCCTAACGAGGCCAGGTCCAGCTCAGCGGCTCAATTGCCAGGAACACGGCCACACCAAGTCGTATTGCATTTTAGCACCAGTTTGTGTAGTTTGTGTGGATCTACACCCAACAGCTCAATGCTCTCGTGACAGAAGTGACTCTGCAGCAAAACAGTGTAGTAATTGGTCTGATAATCACACGTCCAACTATCGGGGTTGTCCCGTTTTTAAAGAAATAAGGAGAAAATCATCTCAAATGCAAAGACCAGAAAGACGTGTAGAAGAAACCCCTGCTCAATGCGCTGCAGATAATATTGCTCCAAACAGCGCATTAACTGGAAAGCCATCATATTCCGAAATTGCTAGAGGTATGCCAAAAGAACAATCCAAAGAGACATCTTTCTCTCCGTTGGTAGAAGCTCTCATTACCAACTTAACATGCAGCATGACTCAATTCACGAACACCATGCAAATTTAACATTTTAAAAATATGCCATTGAAATGCCAATGGTGTTTGCAAACGCAAAAACTAAATTCAAATTTTCCTGCTAACAAATGAAATTGACATACTACTGCTACAACTCATTCATCTTCATACTCTATAAGTACTGTCAATTCCGGAGATATTTCTGCGTGGCAAGAGATGCTGAAAAGAGTGGCAGAGGTCTGGATCACCCATGTTGAAACAAAAACTAGCTGAAGTCGATCAACGTCTTAGAGAAGCCCTTAGAAATCAGAGGGATATAAGTTTAGGAGAGTTGACGACAAAACTTACTCCATATATATATACAGTATGTCACAGAAGTATTCGTTGCTGGAATATATTAATATACTTACTTGATTTTTCCAACTTTGGAATGTTTTATTTGATTTCTTTCTTTACTATATTCATAGCCTGATGCTTACGAAAGACAAAGCAAAAAAACTTTCTGAAAATATCGAACCGTTGTCAATAGAGAGCAGGAAAACCCTAAGTAACCCATATTTTTAACTCACAAAAGTATTCGTTTTATATATTTTTATTTATTTAAACAAATGAAAAATGATCATTTAATATTTTGTGTGGTGCCCTTTATTATCGCAGATCGCCCCCAAACGTCTTGGCATCGATTCGACTAATTTGCGACAATATTCTGGACTTATTTTGCCCCATTCTTCTTGGAGTACCTGCTTCAAGACACTTTTTGAGGAAATGTGGTGTTGTCTGACTTAACTTTTAAGATGAGACCAAATATTCTCAATGGGATTAGTGTCCGGACTCTGAGGTGGTGTTTGCAACTGCTTGGTGTTGTATAAAAGTCACATTCTAACTACCCAAGCAGTATAGGCATTCATGATGCCATCGATAAAGACAAGGTTTCCAACACCATGGGCAGACATCACTGATCCGCCACCATGCTTTACTGTTGGTTTGGTGTTTTTAAAAAGTAGGGCTTCTCCCAGCTTGTGCCACACCATATGCCGCCCATCGGAACCAAAAATGTTAAATTTGCTCTTATCGCTTAAGATGACTCACTCCCAAAATGAAACAGGTTGCTTTTTGTAACTGTCAGTGAAAGAAATTCTCTTTGAAACGTTTACTGCTGAGATGAAAGGCTTTTTACGCGAGACTCGTCCATGTATATTTTCACTTCTAAGCACCCACCTGTGTACAGTTTCATTTGATACATTGGTATATAGGCTTTTGTGCAGAGCATCATTTAACTTTGGCGCGGACAGGTGAGGATTGTTGCCATTTTCTTGGAGAATTTTTCTGTCTTCCCTGGGAGTTAAAATTTTCGGTCCCCCAGAACGAGGCATATTTTCAAGCTTATCCCGATTTATCAATCGGTTTATAGCACTTCTAAAAGTGGTAAGACTTCTACCAAACATTTCACTAATATAGTTGTTTCGCCCTTCATTGTGGAGATAAAAAATGATTTTCTTTTCGGAAACGGTCGATTCTTTTCCTCTGGGCATTTTGACTCGCGCACAGCAACATCGAAACTCAAACTAAATGCACTAGATGCAAATCCAAGTGAATGTTTGCCTGTTATATCAGAACTGTGCAAAAAAGTCAAATATTAAACGCAATTTCCCAAAAAAAAAGAATAACGGATGTGGCGACTGCAGCAACGAATACTTTTAAGAGCTTCTAATATGGGTTACTTATGGTTGTGCTGTTTTCTTTTGATAACGGTTCGATATTTTCAGGAAATTTTTTTTTGCTTTGTCTTTAGTATGCATCAGTCTATGAATATAGTAAAGAATAATGAAATAAAGCATTCCAAAGTGGGTAAATTGGAGTAAGTTTCCTAGTATAGCCCAGCAACGAATACATTTGTGACACATATATATATATATATATATATATATATATATATATATATATATATATATATATATATATATATATATATATATATATATATATATATATATATATATATATATATATATATATGTATATATATATATATATATATATATATATATATATATATATATATATAAAATTATTATTATTATTTTTTTTTACATATATTATAATATAAGAAACTCACAATAAGTTTTTCGAATCTTAAGAACTAATTTAAAATTAATATGTTCTTCGCCAATGGTCCGAACATAACATGAATTAGCATAGGATTACATAGGTACACATTACATTATACAGTACAGTTGAGATTATATATACAGAGTTAATTTCTATTGTAATAGGTTAATGGTATCTTTCCTTTTTAATCGTTTATGACCTTTGTTTGACAATAGCTCCCTTGCTAAGGTGTTCGGGTGTAGTTTCAGCTTCTGTGAGTAACTTCTGCAGCATTTTTTTATTTCTTCTTTTATTGTAGATACGTTTAAATCTCTGTGGATATTCTCATTTTTTAAGTACCAGGGTGCACCTGTAATTGCCCTAAGGCATTTTTATTGGCTACGTTGGAGTTTAACAATATTAGATGGCGATGCGGTTCCCCATAGCTGGATTCCGGTGGTCCATATTGGCTTTACAACGGCTTTGTATAGTAGTATTTTGTAAGATAGGGATAGTTTTGACTTTTTGCTAGTGAAGTTGATTGATTTTTAGTTTTATTTGAGTTTTTTTAGCTTCTATATGTGTACCCCATGTGAGCCACCGGTCAAGATGAATGCCAAAGTACTTAATGTTTTCGGTCTGTGGGATAGATTGTCCGTTTATTTTTAGAGATGGGCACATTTGGATTCGTTGACTTGAATTCTCCAGTTAGCTAGCCAGACCTCCAGCAAGTTAAGATGTTTTTGGAGGTGACTGATAGCTGTTTTAGGGCAAGCGTTTGAGCATAAAATGGCTGTCTCATCCGCAAACGTCGAGGTAAGTGTGTGACTGCTGGTCGGCATGTCTGATGTGTAGAGCAAGTATAGCAGAGGACCCAGTACACTCCCCTGCGGGACACCGGCATGAATGTCACATGGGTCTGAAGTGAACCCTTTATGAATTACAACAAATTTCCACTGCGACAAATAGTTTGTGAGTAGATTGTGGATGTTTCCAGGCATTAACTTTTTAAATTTGTATAAGAGGCCCTCGTGCCACACTTTATCAAAAGCCTGAGTTATATCCAGGAAAACTGCTGGGCAATATTCTTTATTTTCGAATGACTTCCTAATAATCGAGACAATGCGATGCACTTTTCTATTGTGCTATGATGTTTTCTGAAGCCAAACTGGTGTTGAGGGATCATTTGCCCATCTGTTATTATAGGGGATATTGGCTTAAGAAACAGTTTTTAAAATATTTTCGAAAGCAGAGGTAGGCGGCTGATAGGCCTGTAAGACGACACGAGCGTATGGTCCTTGCCGGGTTTCGCTACCGTAATCATTTTGGACATTTTCCAGTCTATTGGGTAATAGCCGAATCGAAGGATAGCGTTGAAGAGATGTACTAAACGAATACAAGCTGAATGGGGTAGTTCTTTTATCATCCTACCTGTTATTTGGTCATGTCCCGGAGCTTCTTTAATGTTTAGGTCTTTGTACACCGCTTGAAATACATTTTTCTTTTTTATTACGAGAGGAATTTGTGTGTGCTTCGAAATCAAATTCGGAAACTGGAAGCTCGTTTTTGGCGGATTTGGGGAGAAAACTCCTTTAAGGTGGCTAGCGAACAGAGTACCCTTTTCACTGCAAATTCTAGCCCAGGTTCCGCCACTTAAACGTAGAGGATGAGGTGAGGACGGGACGCTTTAAGTTTCTCGCTGCTCTCCACAAGGAATAATCAGTAGATATAGTGGGGGATAAGTTTTCAAGATACTGCTGAAGTTCTTTCACTTTTCTCGCTTTAAGGATCGTTCTAAGCCTCCTGGAGCAGCATGGCAGTTGATTTTTAAGGTTTGGTGATCTGGATTGTTGCCATTTCCTTCTCGGATTCCTTTTATGTTTAACTAGAGCTTCGATCTCATTAGAACTGAAGATTGAGGTTCTAATTCTGCATTGGTTTTTTTTACAGGAGTAGCTACTTTAGCCTCTAATCGCATCAGCTGATTTAATGTTTTTATCGCAGTATCTATATCATGGGAGTTTGTCAGTTTACAGTGAAGGTGAGTACTTATGAATTTTTTGTAGTTTATCCAGTTGGTAAATTTATTATGCAGCATTAAATGTGAATATGGTGGGGGTGTAATAGTGGAGTTGATTTTGATTGTTGTTGGCGAGTGGTCTGAGTATAGGTCATAGCACGGTTTCGCAGATATGTTCGATCTAGCAAGACCTTTTAATATCTCAAAATCGATCAAATCTGGTGTTTTCCGCCTGTCTGAGGGCCAGTATGTTGGTTGATTGGAAGATACTAGTCCAGGCCAAGTTTGCTGACAACCGTCCAGTTTTCTGCCTTTGGGTGTGATCAGGCGGGAACCCCAATATGTGTGTTTCGCATTAAAGTCCCCGGCAACTATGAATTTAGTCTCGAGGGATGCAAAAAAGTCGTTGTATTGCTGTTCGGTTATACTGAACCGCGGCGGACAATAAATCGCTGTGACTGATAAATTAGTAATGTACTCTTCAAATTAACAACAAATATTTGCTCCCTAGCCAAAAACACCTGATACACATACTCCAAACAAGCAAATCACTTATATTAAACACCAGCACAAATAACAACAATAAGCTCTCTCAAACTGTAAGCTCTTCCTCCCAGAATAAGTACAAGCAAAAACACTACTCAAAACGTCTAAAATTATGGTAGCAAAACCCG
Source organism: Clusia tigrina (assembly GCA_920105625.2). Lineage (NCBI taxonomy): Eukaryota > Metazoa > Arthropoda > Insecta > Diptera > Clusiidae > Clusia > Clusia tigrina. The sequence goes on from OV050030.1 coordinate 151,844,918, forward strand.
GCAAGAACCATACGCTCGTGTCGTCTTACAGGCCTATCAGCCTCCTACCTCTGCTTTCGAAAATATTTGAAAAACTGTTTAAGGCAATATCCCCTATAATAACAGATGGGCAAATGATCCCTCAACACCAGTTTGGCTTCAGAAAACATCATAGCACGATAGAACAAGTGCATCGCATTGTCTCGATTATTAGGAAGTCATTCGAAAATAAAGAATATTGCCCAGCAGTCTTCCTGGATATACCTCAGGCTTTTGACAAAGTATGCTTGTAAGCAAAAAGTCCAAACTATCCCTATCTTACAAAATACTACTATACAAATCCGTTGTAAAGCCAATATGGACCTACGGAATCCAGCTGTGGGGAACCGCATCGCCAACTAATATTGTTAAACTTCAACGTCGTCAATCAAAATGGCTTAGGACAATAACAGGTGCACCCTAGTACTTAAAAAATGAGAATATGCACAGAGATTTAAACGTATCTACAATAAAAGCAGAAATAAAAAATGCTGCAGAAGTTACTGACAGAAGCTGAAACTACACCCGAACACCTTAGCATGGGAGCTATTGTCAAACAAAGGTCACAAACGATTAAAAAGGAAAGATACCATTAACCTACTACAATAGAAATTAACTCTGTATATATAATCTCAACTGTACTGTATAATGTAATGTGTACCTATGTAATCCTATGCTAATTCATGATATGTTCGGACCATTGGCGAAGAACATATTAGTTTTAAATTAGTTCTTAAGATTCGAAAAAATTATTGTGAGTTTCTTATATTCTAAGAAAGATTCAATAAATAATATATATGAAAAAAAACTCAAAACTTAAAATACACTCTGATGAAGCTGCAGTAAAAACATTACAGAAAAGACCTAACCATTCAATACAGAAAAGACTTAGCAGTTACATTCTAGTGCAACCAAAGAGAAAACTAAGTCCCCAAAATAAAAATACTAGCCAATCCGCAAAAATTGTATAAACAGAAGAAACAAAGCATGAGGATAATGTTTAAAGTAAAGCACGAGCGATATAAAAAGATTCCAAGTACGAGAAAAAACTTTATTATTCCTATTTTTGTCTATTTATATAAAAAAAAGAGTACTAAAAAGTGTTGTTGCAAAAAATGTGTCTTCTCCGGGGGGTGCAGTTCAAAGAAAAATATTGCTTCCAAATGAGTTTTTATAATTGTTCAAGTTTATTTAATTCAAAATAGATATATTATTATATTAGATGTTTAAAATAAATGTTTATTGTTGGCGCTATATGCGAGATCGTCCGTGTCGTAATTTGTTTCAAACGCCCACTTATTGTTCTCATTACCGGAAGAACTTCATATCAAAAGAAATAGCGAAATAACAGAGAAAAGAAAATAATGCAAACAAAAGGTTATAAAATTGCAACATGTGATAACAACATGTATTGAATTTAGCAAATGTGCAAATAAAGAAAACAAAATTGAATTTTAATTATTAAATTGGTTTAAGTTATAATCTCCAACATTCTCCCCGCCGATGATTTTCATGGAAAATTATTAAAGTTGTTTCCTTATTCTTGTGCAAGGAAATGGCACGAGAATTATGCCTGATGATGGCGATGATGTTTGGCTAACTGCTAAATGGAATAGAGGAAAGTACAAATTAATATCAGTATGACAGATCCCTAGATTCAAAACACACGTTGTTTTGAATGGGTAAGGGGCACAATTTGGATATTGGCCATTTCATGATCCCATTTTGCATTTTTAGAGCGACTACTCGAACAACGTTGTCTTCTCCAGGATGTGTCTCGATGATCCGTCCAAGTGGCTATTGGTTACAAAGGAATCGCTCGTCTTTGATAAGTACTATATCGTCAATTTTTAAATCTGGTTTATGTTTTAGCCATTTCGGTCGTCGTTGAAGCCGAGATAAATATTCGCAACTTCATTTGCGCCAAAATTGATTAGCGAGGAATTGGCAGTTTTGCCAGCGTGTCACTACATGAAAATCCTCATTTTGATGTGATGGTGGAGCCAATAAAGAATCGCCTATAAGAAAATGGCCCGGCGTGAGAACCATCAGATCGTTGGAGTCGTTCCACAGCGGGCAGAGTGGGCGGAGACAGGATTCTATTTGTGCCAACACAGTAGCAAATTCCTCGAACTTAAGCACTTGTTCTCCGATTGTTCGTTTCAGGTGGCATTTCATCGATTTGACGCCTGCTTCCCATAATCCACCGAAATGTGTAGCTGTTGGCGACATAAAGTGCCATTGAATGTGGTAGTTGGTGAGGAACGGTACTACGTTTGTCTCTATGTAGGTTCGATAGGAAGTTTGGTTTGCTTGCAATTTGCGGTTGGCACCCACGAAATTAGTTCCGCAGTCACTGTAGATATGAGTGCATAGTCCTTGGCGACCTATGAAACGTTTCAAAGCGCCAAGGAAGGCATCAGCCGACAAATCTCCAACGGGTTCAAGATGAATAGCCTTGGACACCAAACATACAAATAATGCTACATATCTTTTGATGGAAGTGCGTCCGCGACCTTTAGATGGAGAAATATTAAAGGGGCCAGCATAATCGATGCCTGTTGAGGAGAATACTCGGGATGGCCGGATACGTGATGCAGGCAGATTTCCCATCAGAGTCTCGTGAAGTGTGGGTTTGTTTTTGTAAAACGTTACACATCGGTGAATCAATCTTCGAACTGCATTGAGTCCATTCATAATCCAAAAACCGTTTCGCGTATGATTTAGCGTTAAAGCTGTACCTCCGTGTAGAGTAAACAAATGACTATGTGAGATTAATAAATTCGTAAAATGATGTTTTGAGGACAGGATAAATGGATCTTTTTCATCGAAGCGAAGAAGAGCATCACGAAGTCTACCACCTAGACGGATGACGCTGATAGATTGGTCGAAGAATTTATTTAAAGGAGCCAGAACAGTTTTTTGGCCACCATCTCGCTAGAAAAGATATCATATTGCACAAACCGTATTATACTGACCAAGCTGTTTTCCAAATTGGATAATGTTAATGCCCCCGTGCATCGGTTGCTAGATGACTGCCTACAGTTGAAGATAAAACGTTGACAATATGCCATAACACGTATAAGCCGGTTATATGAATATATTTTCTCGAGAACCGTTGATAAATAGCTGCTTTCGCTGGTGATTCGGTGCACAATCACAGTCTTTACCTCTGTTTCTACTAAAGATGATAACGGAATGGTAGGCGTTTTTGCTGTTGGCCATTGCTGACAATCCTGTCGAAGCCATCCAGTGCCTTGCCACCATCGTTTATCCAGAGCTAGCATCCTTGGATTTAGACAACGACTTGAGATATCCGCGACGTGACGCCATTGTCCGCTGTTCGATATTTGCTGTATTTTGGTTAGTCTATTAGCCACGAAATACTTCCACCAGCTTGGATCATCGTGGATCCATCCCAATACTATCATAGAGTCTGTCCAAAAGAAGGTGTTAGCATAGTCAATGTCATAATTTAGATTTTGTTTTAACCATTTGAATAACCTTGCTGCTAAAAGTGCGGCACACAGCTCTGCTCGAGGAATAGTCAGCTTCGGTTGCAATGGGGCTACCATTTCGCTATCAGTAGATTGGTATGATAATTGACTTGGCTATCTTGCAATCGGCAGTAAGCTGTCGAAGCGAATTCATGCATGGACGCGTCGCGGCCGGAGCATACTCATCAATCGTTCCCAACCAGCATGATATTTGAATATCCTATATAGCATTCTGTTCGAGGACATATTTATTCCATGCGGACTGAATTGGTGGTGGCACGAGCTCATCCCAAGTTATATTGAGCGACAACAATTGTTGCATAATTAACTTCGCTTTGACGATAACAGGACTTAACCAACCCAGCGGGTCGAACAGACGTGCGATCGTAGATAAAATTATACGTTTCGTGGCATGGCCAATGGGGAGTTCGAAATTAATGCTGAATGTGAATTCATCAGTCGATGGATTCCAATGCATTCCTAACGTCTTTAATGTTTCGTTTGAATTTAATTGCAACGATCCTTTCGTTTAACGATATTCAGGTCGAATGTTTTCCAGCAATTGAAAGTTATTGCTTGCCCATTTACGTAGCGTAAAAGTACCAGTTCTTAGCATTCCAATTAACTGAGTTTGACTTTCAACTGCTTGATCTACCGAATATCCTCCATATAAAACGTCATCAACGTAGGTTTGTTGTTTAACTGCATATACAGCCAGAGGAAAATTATGGGCCTCGTCGTCAGCCAATTGATGCATCGTGCGGATGGCGGCATACAGAGCTGAACGCGTACCGAACATGACGGTTGAGCAATAATACTCACGGATATTTTCCGAAGGATCATTACGCCATAGAATTCTTTGGTATTGAGCGTCTTCGTCATTCATATTAATGCAACGATACACTTTTTCAACATCTGCCATGAAAGCGTATTTGAAAAAACGCCAGTTTGTTAGTACAGCTGAAAGATTAGCTTGAAGTGCAGGACCGATAGCCAAGATATCATTCAGCGACTTTGCGTTTGTTGTTTTTGTTGATGCATCGAATACGCCACGAACCTTCGTGGTCGTACTCGATTCCTTGGTGATAGCATGATGAGGTAGATAGCAGCAATTGTAGAAGTTGCGAGTAGGTTCCGATATTTTGTGCTTCCATTCAGGAGAGGTCACATGTTTCATCTGGCCAAGTTGAAGATACTCGTCGATAGTGTCCTGGTAGATTTTCTGCAAACCCCGATCCTGAGTCAGCGCGCGCTCAAGATGAGGAAACCGTTTTAAAACCACATGTCGCGATGTGCCGATGAGACTGGATGGGTTCAGACTTGCTAAAATTGGTAGACGTACCACGTATTTGCCATTTTGCAGCCGTTGATGAGTTTCCTTGGAAAAGTTATCGCACCATGTGTTTTGATTGGATTCGACGTTATCGGTGGGCAACTCTTCCAGCTCCTAAAACCTGCGTAGCAGATTGTCAGTCTCAGCATGAGTGTGCGCAGCCGTTACAGTGATAGTTGGCGTTGAACATGGCAGAAATTTTCCAGATATTATATAACCCAGCGTCGTCCGTTGAGCAATGGGTTATCCAAGAGCTGTGCGCTGAATGTCATCACGAATAAGTTCGTCGTAAACATTGATGCCGAGCAGGAGATCGATGGATTGCGGCTCAAAATAGTTTGGATCAGCGAGATCAATCCCTGTGAGATAGGGGCGCTGTTCTGTGGGCAGACGTCGATGCGGCATAATTTGACCAACCTTTGGCAGAACATACGTTAGCAACTCATGCGAAATTTTTTCATCGTAGGAGGATCCGATGATGACATTAACCTATGAGCGACTGCTGGCAACTGCTATCTGCTAATCCGACGATGTTGATGGCAGTCCTCCCTCGAGGTAATCGTAGTAGCTGGGCGGCGCGTTCAGTGATAAAGGATCCTTGTGAACCTTGGTCCAAAAATGCTCATGATCAGCGGACATGGCTGTTGGAAGAAGAACATCGTAATTAATCAATGTTGAAAATGCGCATCGTTTTGATATATCAGTATTGGCGTTTGATACTTGGCTTGATGTGCCTGCCGTTACATGTGATGTTGTTTTAGCTCGTGCGGCATCCATATTAGAATGAATAAGTGTGTGCTGCTTCCCGCCACAAGTTAAGCAACTTCTGCGGCTATTGCATTTAGACGCAATATGCGAATATCCTAGGCAATTGAAACATAAATTATGCTTGCCAACCGACTCTCTTCTTTCAGACACACTCATGCGGAGAAATAGTTCAAGTACTGGATGGTTAGCCTTTTCGCAGATTGGGCACATTATTTCTTGCTTCAGAATCTGATAAGATTGGCGAGTTGTAGGTTTAGGACGATTATTTTGATTACGGGACCCTTGGGCTGATGGCTGTTTGGAAGCCACTTGCGATACATTTGAAGTAACTAGCATTTGATGATACTTGTCCAAAAAATTCACACAATTTTTCAAAATTCGGAATATCATTGCTTTTCCGCAACGTGCGATTCCATTCAGTGTGAATGTTCAAAGAAACTTGTTTCAATAAGTAATAGACAAGGATTTAATTTTGTTTGTCTACACTGATTCCGAGTTTTTCGATGGAAATGATACACGACCTGCATGTTTGAGTGAACCGTTTTATCGATGCAGGATCCTCGCGAACTGAAAGTGATTGCTGGGAGAGCACATCCATGTAGTGCGTGAATAAAATTATTTTGTTTTCGTAGGTATTGTTCAGCATTTCCCATGTGGTTTTATAATTTTCTTCCACAAGACTAAGATGTTGTATGTCTTTCTCAGCACATTCAGTCAAAGAGTTCTTTAAATAATGGAACCGTTGAACATCAGACAAAGTGGTGCAGTTGTGCACTCGAGACAGAAATACTTCCTTGAAGGCAGGCTATTCGATATGACTTCCATTGAAAATTGTAAGCTTCACTTCAGGTAATGGTAGCTCTTTACAAGAGATGGCAGCTGAGGATTCGCTAAAAGTTGACCCTGACGAAGTTGCAGCAGATGTTACTGGTTGAGGGGGGCAAGCAATGACATATGCGTTGCGAATAGTTGGCTCGACATACGAGTAGATATATTCCTCTTCAAATTTATCTGCATCAGCCATCCTCATCAGTGATCGATGATTCTCTTTATGTAGTGTGCCCAACGACTCCAAAAGTGTTTGAAAATAAGACTCTGTCTTACGGATCGCGGAGTCTTTCACAAAGTTTCGAGCCACTTTTTGCACTGACGCAGAAATCGAGTGTTGTTCGGCGATAATTTCCGTTGCCATTTCAATTAAAATTTTCTTTAAATAATCTAGAGAATCCGTCGCACCAGTATCAAAATGCACTTACCTCATAGCCTCTTTTGATTCCGTTTAGTATATGGTCACGTGTGGCTGATTAAATCGTCAATGATGTTGCTGCCGTAGTTGTGAATACGATTTTTCCAATAGCAATGATACGATCCGCGTTGATAGCGCCACAATTAAAATGAAACAACTATTGTTTAATTCAATCCTCACAGGAGGCACCAAAATGTTGTTGCAAAAATGTGTCTTCTACGGGGGGTGCAGTTCAAAGAAAAATATTGCTTCCAAATGAGGTTTTACAATTGTTCAAGTTTATTTAATTCAAAATAGATATATTAATATATCAAATGTTCAAAATAAATGTTTATTGTTAAATTTTATTTAATTCAAAATACGAGGGCGGATTGATATTGACGCTACCTAAGTAGGAAAATAACATTTTTTTTTTCAAAAACCATTTATTTCTCAACATAGTCTCCTTTTACTTCGACACACTTAGTAAGACGATATTCCAACTTTTTTATACCATCTGAATAACACAATTTCATGACCTCAAAATACACGTTAGTTTCGGTAATCACTTCTTCGTTTGAGATGAATCTTTTCCAGCGAGCCATTTTTTCAAGTTTGGAAACGGGAAAAAGTCACTAGGAGCGAAATCTGGACTATAAGGTGGATGATTAACCAATTCGAAGTGAATTTCACTTAATTTTAGCATCGTATCTAATGCTGTGTGAACCGGTGCGTTGTCTTGAAGAAAGGGCATTTTTTTCTTCTTTAAATGTGGTCGTTTTTCCTTGATTGCATCAATCAATTGATCCAATAATGCACGATAATACTTTCCTGTGATTGTGGATCCTTTTTCAAGATAATCGATGAGCAATATTCCGTGTGCATCCCAAAATACAGTGGCCATAACTTTGCCAGCCGATTTCACTGCCTTCGCCTTCTTCGGAGCACTTCCACCAGCTTCCACCCATTGTTTCGATTGATTTTTGGTTTCAGGTGTGTAGTGGTGGACCCACGTTTCATCAACAGTTATTAACCGACGCCAAAAATCAACAGGATTACGCTTTATCATGTCCAAACACCGCTGTGACAGTTGATTTTTAAGGTTTGGTGATCTGGATTGTTGCCATTTCCTTCTCAGATTCCTTTTCTGTTTAACTAGAGCTTCGATCTCATTAGAACTGAAGATTAAGGTTCTAATTCTGCATTGTTTTTTTTTTACAGGAGTAGCTACTTTAGCCCCTAATAGCACAGCTGATTTAATGTTTTTATACCACAATCTATATCATGGGAGTTTGTCAGTTTTCAGTCATGCTGAAGGTGAGTACTTATGAGTTTTTTTGTAGTTTATCCAGTTGGTAAATTTATTATGCAGCATTAAATGTGAATGTGTGAAGGTGGGGGTGTAATAGTGGAGTTGACTTTGATTGTTGTTGGCGAGTGGTCTGAGTATAGATCATAGCACGGTTTCGCAGATATGTTCGATCTAGCAAGACCTTTGAATATCCCAAAATCGATCAAATCTTGTGTTTTCCGCCTGTCTGAGGGCCAGTATGTTGGTTGATTGGAAGATACTATGTCCAGGCCAAGTTTGCTGTCAACCGTCCATAGTTTTCTGCCTTTAGGTGTGATCAGGCGGGAACCCCAATATGTGTGTTTCGCATTGAAGTCCCCGGCAACTATGAATTTAGTCCCGAGGGATGCAAAAAAGTCGTTGTATTGCTGTTCTGTTATACTGAACCGCGGCGGACAATAAATCGCTGTGACTGATAAATTAGTAATGTACTCTTCAATGCATATTGACTTTGCATGCAAATAGTCTTTACTGAAGCTGGTTAGTGAATGGTGTTTTATTGTGCTTTTTATTAGTATTGCGTTGCCTCCACAGGCTTTGCCTTGAGGATTGTTTGTGGTATACAGTTTGTAGTGCGGGATTTTAAAACTATTTTTTTCTGTGAAATGTGTTTCTGAAATAAGCATAATGTCTATTTGATGGATGTTTAGAAAGTGAATTAATTCTAATCGGTGTTGGCTTAAGCCGTTTGAGTTCCAATGGCAGAAAGTTTGATCGAGCTCATGGTTTGGATAAAAGGGTTTGTAGTAGAAGGGATTGGTTTCTAATCATTTCCCGCATCATATTTTGCATCGAGACCATGAACTGCTTCATGGTTTGGACAAGTGATTTGAGTGAGTCCTCTACTGATTTTGGTTGGTCGGTTTGGGCTTGGATATTTGCGGCTTCGAGCTGGGTGGTATATTTTTACTATACTTGCATATGATGCCAGTTGAGGTTGCAATGGTCGTGCAGAATGGGTTGAATTAGGAAATAGTGATGGCTCAGCGTAAGCTGAAGTCTTTTTGTTGCTGTTTTGACCTATGTTATTGGAATATTTTTGTTTCACGGTGCTGTACACAACGCAACCTCTATAATTGGCAGTGTGGTGTCCCCCGCAATTCCTGCATTTCTACACTGATATATCCATTTTATTAGATGGACACTTGGATGAAGTGTGTAGATATCCGCAGATGACACAAACACTACGTAGAGTGCAGTAAGATTTAGTGTGCCCAAATTCTTGGCAATTTGTGCACTGAACAGGGCCTTTGCGTTTATGAGGTTCTTCTACCGTTATTTTTCGGTGCATTAGGAAGCGCATGTTGTAAATGGGATGAGCTTCTCCATGTTTGAGTTTCTTTAGCTCTGGTTCTAATTCGATCCGAAACAGTGGCTGCGGTACATTATTCCGGTTTTTTATGTTGAATACCGATTTAGTGTTATAACCAACTTCAATTAGTGCCTCTTTGATTTCGTCGGAGGGAACGCTTGGCTCGATAACTTTGATAACTACTGTTAACCCTTTGCTACCCTTTAGTTGGTAAGTGTAGTATTTTTTCTTGTTCATGTCGATGAAGTTAACAACCTTGCGGTCATTTTTTTCTGAGTATATCTGGATTTTTGTTTCGTGGATATCGCCCTTGGTATGTGGTACGACATGGAAACTGTTGGCGCCACTAATTTGAATTAGATTTTTCACTAAACAGCTGAACTTTTTTCTCGGAGGTAAATGGGTGTCGGCCTAAAGGATTTCGATGGAAGCACCTTATCATCGTTGCTAAGTAAAGCAAATTGATTTGTATTGGATCCGTTATCAGTCTTTAGAAGTTTTGTAACTTTATTTGGTTTGGCAGACTTTGGGCTATGTTTTCGTTTTATGACTTCTATGTAACGGTACTCTCCAGTTTGGATTTTACTATTTATCTATTATATCTGGAACCGCCTCCATATTTCCTACTGGGCATGTAATCTGAGAGCAAGATTTATATGGTTCCATTTGTGTTTGGACGGTAGAGCAGAGAGTAGTATTGTTGGTACACACGCTTTGGTTATTTTTTTCGTTTGTTACTGTTGATTTTGCAAGCGCAATTATTTGGAGGTGCTTACTAGTTGTTGTGGCTGTTCATAAGCAGTCTTTGTAGAAAACAGGGGTTGAGTACTTTGATAGTTTGCACAAGCTGGACTTACCAAAGTAGGTGATTGCCTCTGGTTAATATGTGCACTTCCAGCTCGTGCTGCACGAACTAATGAAGTCGTAGTTGCTTGTAGCGAGGGTGGGCTATACATGGGATTCACTGATTTTGAGTTATCCACATCTGATGATTGGGTACCACTGCGTATTTTCTCCTTTATGCCTTCAGAGAGAGCGAACGTTTGTTGAGACGGTATGCGCTCCCTCGGGGGGGATCGTAACATGTTAACTTCGCGCACTTTTATTAAATTATTACTGTTTCACTTATTTTAAATGAGACCAACTATTTTTGTTATTAAAAATATTAATTTTTGTTATTAATAATAATGTAAATTGTGAAAACTATGAAATTTGACTAGAGCGTCAAATACGTGTTTACTCCGCGAGAGGAATAATTATAATGTAAATTGTGAATAAATAAATATATAGATATATATATATATATATATATATATATATATATATATATATATATATATATATATATATATATATATATATATATGAAGATCTTTCTAGTTGGTTATGAACCGTAAACAAAAAAATTTCATTTGTATGATCAAGAGACAGCTAAGGTGGTTGTTAGCTGCGACGTCTTTTTCAACGAAAAATTAATTGAAGTTGGGCCATTTCATGATGAAGACGGGGAACATAAAAATAATGGGAGCCACGAGCAACAAAATGAAACCAATTCTTTCATTTTTTTGACAGCATATTTCCAGCATACCCCTTGTGTACAAGAATACCAGGTTCTTATTTACTAATGGTGTTAGTTGGAAAGTTGGGAAAATATCCAGGGTATTTAAAATTTTAATTGATGGCCTAGTAAAAAAAGAAAACAAAAAATAAAAATATACATATGAAAAAGAAAGGGAAACAAAAAAAAATATATATACATAAAAAAGGAAAAAATAAATAAAAAATATACATTTGAAAAAGCATGCAAAACTAAAAGTAAAAAAAAACCATTATGATTATTTGCTAGAAGATAGTTGCACTACCTTCTTCTAGATAGATGGGAGGGATGTTATGAGTCAACACAAAGCTACCTGTGTGTAATTGACTTACAACACGAACTATTGATATATATATATATATATATATATATATATATATATATATATATATATATATATATATATATATATATATATATATTCAAGTTGACTACGGGCCTATAGAGTGCACCATCGGCATTTTCATATTCAGTAGGCCAGTTGGTTAACCAACTGACACCAATCAACAATTGCTCAACTAGATCACCAGAAAAGTGCTGACTTAGGAAGTAAGACAGGATTGATAATTGTATATAAGGTAGTAAAAAATATTCAATAAAGTAATTTTTATGTTGCATTTGACAAAGGCAAAAGTGTTTTTATTTTCTCTGGCAGCTACAAGTTTCTTAATAGAAACGCAGGGACTTCTGGCAACTAGTGAAAGCGCCTCAACGGTCCTCATCGTCAAGTGCACATAGGACTCCCGAGAAATCGTTTAGTTGGAACTGTAGCTAGTTAATTGCAACTTATCTTCATAAAAATGGTAAAAACTACTATATATATCAACTGAACAGCAGTAAAGGCCTAGTAGTTATTATTAAAGGTATTGAGAACAGTGTAAGTACTAATGAAATCAAAGATTCTGTCGAAATCGCCGGATTTAAGGTCAAAACGGTATTCAACATTAAAAACAAAGACAAAGTACCACAACCACTATTTCAGGTAGAACTTGAACCGAATGGAAGGAAATTAAAAACTAACGAAACACACCCAATTTACTATTTTAGTTACTTATTACATAGGTGAGTAACCGTTGAAGAACCACTTGGCTGCAATTGCCAAGACATAAAATCGAAATTCAACACTTGCTGCCCCGGGTGGGCCAGATCTGACAAGGAAAAAGCTCACAAATTTGTTCTTCATTTATCAGAACCCTTTCCAAGCAAATATCGGCAAGGAGGCATCAAAATAGATCGATTACTAGACACCCCATATCAAATGGATCTTCCGATCTAGTATTTTAAACTAAACGAAGTTTGAAGAACCATTAAAAAAATATTAAAGGATTATAACGAACATTATCCTAAAAGAGCTACCACAGTGCTGCTATAAATGTATTGTCCAACTATTCAATGAGATTCTACTATGTGACCACTTCCCAAGCCTGGAAACCGACAGAAGTGGTTACCTCATATAGACCAATGAGTTTGCTACCTGTAATATCTTAAGTCTTTGAAAAATTGCGACTGAAGCGACTCCTCCCATTTATCGAATTAAAAAAACTTATTCCTTCCCATAAATTTCAACATCTAAGTCAAATCTGGAAATACCACAACGATTTCGATCCAAAGTTTTACTAGTGTGCGCAATACACCATGGTACACCAATAATGAAATAATTCATCACAATCTAAACGTCCCAAAAGTATATGATGAAATCAAGAAATGTCCATGCTAATAACCTGGCATGCGAAAATGAAATCAGCTTTAAGAAAAAGTGAAATCAATATACTCGTATATGAAATTTAGATTTGTTAAATATTTACATAATGTAATGAATGCTAATGAAAATTCCTACACATGTTGCTAATTAAATAGAATATAAGTCATACTGAATGTTGGACATATTGTAAATAAATAAATGGAGAAAAAAAATCGATCTTCATTATCTTATTAAGTTTCCGATAATATACACAAGTCATCCTTTTTCTAAACTAATACTAATACTGACCAATGTCTTGTCAAAAGTTGGCTGGATGTTTTGCTCTGCTCTTTAGATAACTCTTTGCGCCGTTCTTTCGCAAAATGGTGCAGTAACTTTTTATCAGCTGGTATATCGCTTCCTTTCTGGAGGTTGGATCTCACAGTTTACAAATGGCGGAATTTGCCTGGCAATTTCCAATTATCTCTTCTTTCTCTATGGTTCTAGCGGTATTTCCAAGATTGAACACTTTTCCTGGCACTAATCTGCTCTGCCATTTTTCTCAGCCTCCACTATCTACAACTTGCTCTTCTCAACATCTCCGTCCATTTTGGCCCATATAACTGCCTCGCACTTTTTGTGGAATTTTTGTCCACCGCGATACATTGACTTGATTGAAACCACCATAATTATCCTCACCAACGGATAACAGTATTTCAGTGTTCGCATATTTCAGCATTCGGCTTTTCAAATCTACCGTGAATCAATATCGTATCTTAAAATCCACACCTTAGATTTCCAGTTGCCGTACGTAATCCTATTCCCAGAAGCGGCTCCATTCCCAGAAGGAGTTCCGCTCTGATTATTGAATGTGATACGCCTGTATCCAATGTGTACTATCGACATTCAGGGTATTGAATTTGCGTGCCATTTCCGAAGCAACGATTCTGGGGCTACATGTTGTGGGAGTCAGATCATGCCCCTCGAGACTGACTCCATTTAGTTTGTCGACGGCTTAACAACAATAAAGTTGTGTCTGTGATAAAAAAAGCGCTAGCTACTGTCTACATATACGTACCTATCGAATTTGTTATCACTGTACGCCTTATCTCTGCATCGCGGATGCCATATACGAAGGTGTCCATCATACACCTCAGTTATCTCTCCTGGATAGGCAAGATGTGCTAACCTTTCCAGTTGTGACGCTAGCTCTTATAGAGACTCACCACTCTTCTGTACACGTGTTCGTAGCTATACTTGGCCCATCTGCTTACGATGTCCACTAGCATAATTCCGCAGAATGGCATTCATGAAGCTTTCATAACAGTCTCGCTCACTTGCTGAGATTGTTAGAATTCCAATGACACGGGGAACCATTTGTGGTTGCGGTAGTCTGAAACTGCATTCTTTAGAAGCTAAATGTCGTGGTACCTTCATAGGTACAGCTGATTGCCCTTGACTATTTCCCACGTGTGCTCTGTCGAAAAGTTAGCGAAACTAGATCACTGTGATAGTCTATTTCCGTGGCCATTGCACACAATACACTGGTTCAATGGTGGTGTATTAGCTTCGGTATGTGTGTTCATAACAATTTTTTTCTTATTGTACTAGCTGCTTCAGCTATCTGGGCCAATCACTTCGCTAGCATTGCCCAACTTGTATTGTAGGTCTTGGGAAGTTTCTCTATAAATTCTTTAACCAACAATGGATTATCAAGATGTGATGCCAATTGGCAGGTTTTCATGATGGCGCAAATATTTTGTACACCCAGTGAAAATTCTACTATTGCTTCCAATTTTTCTTTTAGAGGTGGCATTCTCCGGACCTTTTCAATCGTACTTTCCAAAATGTGTCCCAGTCGACCGAAAAACATTCTCAGTGTTCTGAATATATCGGGTATCAGTGCTGATAAAAGCAATTTGTTACGCACCATTTCTCTTGCCTTTCTTCTTAGACTGTGTAGACGTATGAGGTTTTCCGCATCAGTGTGTACCCATATAGCTGTGCTATTTTCGTAGCTGCTTATAAATAGTGGCCACTCTTCGGGGTCACCCGGAAATTTTTGCAGCTCTCGTGGCAGCACCTGACGCGTAGCTATTTGCGCTGATGTCAAAGTTGAAAAACCCGCGTCTCAAATCAAATCCCTCGGACATATTTAGCAACTCGTATTTACTTTAAATATAATTTTGCAGTAGCTGCATTTCTTCTTCTAAAAACGCTAATTTCAGCTCTTGTTTCCTGTGAAAATTTTTAGAATTCGATTTTTCTGCTTGATTTCAAGATTTATTTTTTTTCACTTTAATTTTTCCTTACACAGTTATACTATTTCTTATTAAGTGAACTCTTAAAGAACCACGTCCGCCTATATCAATCATTCAGCCAAAATTCGCTCTACTGTTTTAATTTCCCGTTTTGTCCGCCTTACGTATGTATACTTATGCATACATACTTCACATACATCCCAGCAAAAATTTTGGGAGATCTCCCCTGAGTACAAAGGAAATATTAATATTGCCATGCAAATTTTATTGTAAAACTTTTCGCTGTCAATTGCTATTGCGTATTGCTTCTGATATCAAGCTTCTTGTCCATGGAAGCTACATTCCTTCTCTTCTACTGTCACTGTTTAATTTAAAGTTTCTAATTGCTCAGTGTCCCTTTATTGGTCGGCTTTGAGTGCCTTCGGAAAGCGACAGTTTGGTAAAAATTTATTTTTATAAGCTTTACCTTTAAAAAAGGTAAATAAGGCATACTAATTTTGTGCTTTTGAGAGGGGTTTCAATTTCAAGAAGGAGGCGTGGTAGGTAAGGACATATATATACAGATATGATCAGAATCACTTTCTAAGCAATTTTTATTTTGTTCGTCCGTCTGTCCGTCTGTCCGTCTGTCCGGGTGTGTCCACTTTTTTTCTACACCGTTAGAGCTATCTTAATGAAATTTTGCAATAATATAGTCTGGACAAAGATACAGGACCCGATTGCTACATGGGCCGATTTGGACAAAGACTACGCCTACCTCCCATATAAAGGAACTTTTTTCAACTTTTTTAAAAAGACTATACCTTCGGTCCACTTGACAGAATCGTGACATTATTTGGCAGCTATGGAGATGTAGGTCCTACTAAACTGTACAAAACTGTGGGCGGTATATATTAACTGACACGCCCACTATTGACAAATAATAATAACTTAAGATCTGGTAGATATTTGCGAACAAAATTTTACGGGAAGGAACATGTGGACATTATAAAGCTAAATGGGGCTGCTCAGAGAAAAGACACGCCCACTTTTGATATAAGGAACTTTCGGGTCAAAAATTAAAATTAGCCTACCTATGCTCGTATTGATGCCAGCGGAATAAAATTTTGCAGAAATATACATGGAGTCCATAATAGTGTGTGTGCAGAATATGGAGATCATAATAAAACTGCCACGCCCACAATTAGCCAAATATCGTTACTGTGTTCCTATTAAAGATTTATATACGAAATTTCACAGGAAGGTTGCGGGTACGAATATTAAACATCACCATATAGCTGTGCTATTTTCATAGCTGCTTATAAATAGTGGCCACTCTTCGGGGTCACCCGGAAATTTTTGCAGCTCTCGTGGCAGCACCTGACGCGTAGCTATTTGCGCTGATGTCAAAGTTGAAAAACCCGCGTCTCAAATCAAATCCCTCGGACGTATCTAACAAAGACTACGCCTACCTCCCATATAAAGGAACTTTTTTCAACTTTTTTAAAAAGACTATACCTTCGGTCCAATTGACAGAATCGTGACATTATTTGGCAGTTATGGAGATGTGGGTCCTACTAAACACTGTACAAAAAGTGGGCGGTATATATTAAGTGACACGCCCACTATTGACAAATAATAATAACTTAAGATCTGGTAGATATTTGCGGACAAAATTTTACGGGAAGGAACATGTGGACATTAT
This sequence comes from Clusia tigrina, assembly GCA_920105625.2. Lineage (NCBI taxonomy): Eukaryota > Metazoa > Arthropoda > Insecta > Diptera > Clusiidae > Clusia > Clusia tigrina. The sequence goes on from OV050030.1 coordinate 151,861,645, forward strand.
AAAGCTAAATGGGGCTGCTCAGAGAAAAGACACGCCCACTTTTGATATAAGGAACTTTCGGGTCAAAAATTAAAATTAGCCTACCTATGCTCGTATTGATGCCAGCGGAATAAAATTTTGCAGAAATATACATGGAGTCCATAATAGTGTGTGTGCAGAATATGGAGATCATAATAAAACTGCCACGCCCACAATTAGCCAAATATCATTACTGTGTTCCTATTAAAGATTTATATACGAAATTTCACAGGAAGGTTGCGGGTACGAATATTAAACATCACACAAAAAATGGGCGTTTTATTTCTACAGCCACGCCCACTTGCAACTTATACAATATTTTTGGACGAAATTCACTGAGTGTGTACTAGCATGCATTCCAAATATGGGCAGATTATTACTACTGCCACGTCCACAATTAACCAAAAATCATTACTATGTTCCTATTAAAGATTTATCAACGAAATTTCAAAGGAATGTTGCGGGTAGTAACATTAAACACGGCACAAAAAATGGGCGTGTTATTTTTACAGCCACGCCAACTATTGGCATATTGTTATAACTTTCGCACTATACAATATTTTTTGACGAAATTAGTGGTTATATTGACACTACACACCCATACACAAGAAATGGGGTCGATATAATAAATTCAAGGTACCCTACCAAAAATTACCGTGAATATGCTCCTAATGATGATTTATGAAGAAAACATCCCCATTGTTAAACTTGCATGCACAAGAAAAGCTAAAGGGTATTTCGAAATCGGTCTAACCCGACTTCAAACTTCTGTACTCGTTTATATTGATTTTAATACCAATTTTTATTGTTAATATTAAATAAATTAAATTGTTTAATTTGTTAGAATTGTTGTACAATTTGGAAACTGGAAAGGGACTGAAAATTTTGTTTTCATTGGAGTAATCTATATTGAGATGAAGCACTCCTTTAATGCTCCCAAAAGATGTTAAAAGGAGTATTCCCCACCAATGACATGCCTATGTAAAAACGAGGCAAAAGGGAGTATAAAATGGAGCACTCCCTCTGTGCTCCCAAAGGATGTTGTAGGATGAGATCGCCAAAAATAATTATAATTTGCTTATTTTTGCTTTGTATCATAATTGGTATTGTCAAATAATTGCAGACTACCCAAACAGAATATTTGAAATCTTATTACAGCAACAATAAGATGCATACATACTGTTGTTTGCCAATATGCTTTTACCAGTATGCATGTTGTTGGCGCTACTTGGTTACGACGTCGATGCAAAACCGAATAGCAATAACAACAACAGCGCTGTCGCAGTTATTTACTTCAGTTCTTCCATTCAGCCAATGTATTGTTCTTGTTGTTCCTTTTGGTTTCAGCATTAGAATAACTATCGCTTGTTGTGATTTTGTCCAGCGACTTGAAAACAATTTTAATTTTTGTAAGTAGTAGTCGAAAAGAAACATTAAACGAAACAGGTCCACCTCAACTTAAATTTGTGTTTTTTCCAACAAAAGGTTTTCTGTGCAAACATTTGGCGACCGTGGCAGGACAGTGCGTAATACACTGATTAATGTAATTTGAGTTAAAGTGTTTCGGGGAGCAGCAATTTATTTCGAGCCACCTTTGGAGCCACAGATTCCTGGAATTCTCTTCGTTGGATCATCGTCATCGCAAATTTGCTGCTGTAATAGTGATACACATCATTCTTTGGACATCATAATATTGCGGATGTACGAAGAATTATTAATCGGAGAAATCATTTAGTGATTTCTTTAACAGAAACTTTAAGGTTTATCGTTTTTTGTGGTTCGTATATAATCATCAAAATATATTTCGATAGTGTCATAACGAGAAATTCATATTTAATTTTGAAGTTTTTCGCGCTTTCCAGTCGTGATACGTAAATTGTTGCTCTTTTGTGGTAAATCTTTCTGTTGATACAAAATGTCGATAGACGGATCAGATACAGTGATAGAAGATGTTACAGCTAGTGGCACAGAACTTGTGTCTCTGAACCAGCAATGCAGTAACATGAAGAGAAACAACTCGAATATGCAGAAGAAGACGGTCAAAGATGGCGACAAGGTTGATGCCACCATTTTGGAATACCGGTTCCTGCTGGGATATTACATATGTTTACTTACACATTTTTAAAACAATAGGTATATAATGCAGATTAGCATATTCTTGGTGTTCACAGGGCGTTGGAAGTTTTAGGGATTTGTTGTAACTGATAATAATTTCGGCGATAACAGAGTCTGCAATATTAAACCAGACTCCAGCATAACTAAAGTTCTTAAGCAATATCAAATTATTATTTGGAATGAACAATGACTCATAAATACTCAATAGAAGTCCTGGACCGTACAGTCTGGCGATTTTAGACAAACATTACGTTCAACACATGCTGATGAAATAAATGCTGCTCAAATTATTAAATTCCAGCACAAAAAACAACAATAAGCTCTCTCAAACTGTAAGCTCTTCCTCCCAGAATAAGTACAAGCAAAAACACTACTCAAAACGTCCAAAATTATGGTAGCAAAACCCGGCAAGAACCATACGCTCGTGTCTGCTTACAGGCCTATCAGCCTCCTACCTCTGCTTTCGAAAATATTTGAAAAACTGTTTAAGGCAATATCCCCTATAATAACAGATGGGCAAATGATCCCTCAACACCAGTTTGGCTTCAGAAAACATCATAGCACGATAGAACAAGTGCATCGCATTGTCTCGATTATTAGGAAGTCATTCGAAAATAAAGAATATTGCCCAGCAGTCTTCCTGGATATACCTCAGGCTTTTGACAAAGTATGCTTGTAAGCAAAAAGTCCAAACCATCCCTATCTTACAAAATACTACTATACAAATCCGTTGTAAAGCCAATATGGACCTACGGAATCCAGCTGTGGGGAACCGCATCGCCAACTAATATTGTTAAACTTCAACGTCGCCAATCAAAATGGCTTAGGACAATAACAGGTGCACCCTAGTACTTAAAAAATGAGAATATCCACAGAGATTTAAACGTATCTACAATAAAAGCAGAAATAAAAAATGCTGCAGAAGTTACTGACAGAAGCTGAAACTACACCCGAACACCTTAGCATGGGAGCTATTGTCAAACAAAGGTCACAAACGATTAAAAAGGAAAGATACCATTAACCTACTACAATAGAAATTAACTCTGTATATATAATCTCAACTGTACTGTATAATGTAATGTGTACCTATGTAATCCTATGCTAATTCATGATATGTTCGGACCATTGGCGAAGAACATATTAGTTTTAAATTAGTTCTTAAGATTCGAAAAAATTATTGTGAGTTTCTTATATTCTAAGAAAGATTCAATAAATAATATATATGAAAAAAAACTCAAAACTTAAAATACACTCTGATGAAGCTGCAGTAAAAACATTACAGAAAAGACCTAACCATTCAATACAGAAAAGACTTAGCAGTTACATTCTAGTGCAACCAAAGAGAAAACTAAGTCCCCAAAATAAAAATACTAGCCAATCCGCAAAAATTGTATAAACAGAAGAAACAAAGCATGAGGATAATGTTTAAAGTAAAGCACGAGCGATATAAAAAGATTCCAAGTACGAGAAAAAACTTTATTATTCCTATTTTTGTCTATTTATATAAAAAAAAGAGTACTAAAAAGTGTTGTTGCAAAAAATGTGTCTTCTCCGGGGGGTGCAGTTCAAAGAAAAATATTGCTTCCAAATGAGTTTTTATAATTGTTCAAGTTTATTTAATTCAAAATAGATATATTATTATATTAGATGTTCAAAATAAATGTTTATTGTTGGCGCTATATGCGAGATCGTCCGTGTCGTAATTTGTTTCAAACGCCCACTTATTGTTCTCATTACCGGAAGAACTTCATATCAAAAGAAATAGCGAAATAACAGAGAAAAGAAAATAATCCAAACAAAAGGTTATAAAATTGCAACATGTGATAACAACATGTATTGAATTTAGCAAATGTGCAAATAAAGAAAACAAAATTTAATTTTAATTATTAAATTGGTTTAAGTTATAATCTCCAACATTCTCCCCGCCGATGATTTTCATGGAAAATTATTAAAGTTGTTTCCTTATTCTTGTGCTAGGAAATGGCACGAGAATTATGCCTGATGATGGCGATGATGTTTGGCTAACTGCTAAATGGAATAGAGGAAAGTACAAATTAATATCAGTATGACAGATCCCTAGATTCAAAACACACGTTGTTTTGAATGGGTAAGGGGCACAATTTGGCTATTGGCCATTTCATGATCCCATTTTGCATTTTTAGAGCGACTACTCGAACAACGTTGTCTTCTCCAGGATGTGTCTCGATGATCCGTCCAAGTGGCTATTGGTTACAAAGGAATCGCTCGTCTTTGATAAGTACTATATCGTCAATTTTTAAATCTGGTTTATGTTTTAGCCATTTCGGTCGTCGTTGAAGCCGAGATAAATATTCGCAACTTCATTTGCGCCAAAATTGATTAGCGAGGAATTGGCAGTTTTGCCAGCGTGTCACTACATGAACATCCTCATTTTGATGTGATGGTGGAGCCAATAAAGAATCGCCTATAAGAAAATGGCCCGGCGTGAGAACCATCAGATCGTTGGAGTCGTTCCACAGCGGGCAGAGTGGGCGGAGACAGGATTCTATTTGTGCCAACACAGTAGCAAATTCCTCGAACTTAAGCACTTGTTCTCCGATTGTTCGTTTCAGGTGGCATTTCATCGATTTGACGCCTGCTTCCCATAATCCACCGAAATGTGTAGCTGTTGGCGGCATAAAGTGCCACTGAATGTGGTAGTTGGTGAGGAACGGTACTACGTTTGTCTCTATGTAGGTTCGATAGGAAGTTTGGTTTGCTTGCAATTTGCGGTTGGCACCCACGAAATTAGTTCCGCAGTCACTGTAGATATGAGTGCATAGTCCTTGGCGACCTATGAAACGTTTCAAAGCGCCAAGGAAGGCATCAGCCGACAAATCTCCAACGGGTTCAAGATGAATAGCCTTGGACACCAAACATACAAATAATGCTACATATCTTTTGATGGAAGTGCGTCCGCGACCTTTAGATGGAGAAATAGTAAAGGGGCCAGCATAATCGATGCCTGTTGAGGAGAATACTCGGGATGGCCGGATACGTGATGCAGGCAGATTTCCCATCAGAGTCTCGTGAAGTGTGGGTTTGTTTTTGTAAAACGTTACACATCGGTGAATCAATCTTCGAACTGCATTGAGTCCATTCATAATCCAAAAACCGTTTCGCGTATGATTTAGCGTTAAAGCTGTACCTCCGTGTAGAGTAAACAAATGACTATGTGAGATTAATAAATTCGTAAAATGATGTTTTGAGGACAGGATAAATGGATCTTTTTCATCGAAGCGAAGAAGAGCATCACGAAGTCTACCACCTAGACGGATGACGCTGATAGATTGGTCGAAGAATTTATTTAAAGGAGCCAGAACAGTTTTTTGGCCACCATCTCGCTAGAAAAGATATCATATTGCACAAACCGTATTATACTGACCAAGCTGTTTTCCAAATTGGATAATGTTAATGCCCCCGTGCATCGGTTGCTAGATGACTGGCTACAGTTGAAGATAAAACGTTGACAATATGCCATAACACGTATAAGCCGGTTATATGAATATATTTTCTCGAGAACCGTTGATAAATAGCTGCTTTCGCTGGTGATTCGGTGCACAATCACAGTCTTTACCTCTGTTTCTACTAAAGATGATAACGGAATGGTAGGCGTTTTTGCTGTTGGCCATTGCTGACAATCCTGTCGAAGCCATGCAGTGCCTTGCCACCATCGTTTATCCAGAGCTAGCATCCTTGGATTAAGACCACGACTTGAGATATCCGCGACGTGACGCCATTGTCCGCTGTTCGATATTTGCTGTATTTCGGTTAGTCTATTAGCCACGAAATACTTTCACCAGCTTGGATCATCGTGGATCCATCCCAATACTATCATAGAGTCTGTCCAAAAGAAGGTGTTAGCATAGTCAATGTCATAATTTAGATTTTGTTTTAACCATTTGAATAACCTTGCTGCTAAAAGTGCGGCACACAGCTCTGCTCGAGGAATAGTCAGCTTCGGTTGCAATGGGGCTACCATTTCGCTATCAGTAGATTGGTATGATAATTGACTTGGCTATCTTGCAATCGGCAGTAAGCTGTCGCAGCGAATTCATGCATGGACGCGTCGCGGCCGGAGCATACTCATCAATCGTTCCCAACCAGCATGATATTTGAATATCCTATATAGCATTCTGTTCGAGGACATATTTATTCCATGCGGACTGAATTGGTGGTGGCACGAGCTCATCCCAAGTTATATTGAGCGACAACAATTGTTGCATAATTAACTTCGCTTTGACGATAACAGGACTTAACCAACCCAGCGGGTCGAACAGACGTGCGATCGTAGATAAAATTATACGTTTCGTGGCATGGCCAATGGGGAGTTCGAAATTAATGCTGAATGTGAATTCATCAGTCGATGGATTCCAATGCATTCCTAACGTCTTTAATGTTTCGTTTGAATTTAATTGCAACGATCCTTTCGTTTAACGATATTCAGGTCGAATGTTTTCCAGCAATTGAAAGTTATTGCTTGCCCATTTACGTAGCGTAAAAGTACCAGTTCTTAGCATTCCAATTAACTGAGTTTGACTTTCAACTGCTTGATCTACCGAATATCCTCCATATAAAACGTCATCAACGTAGGTTTGTTGTTTAACTGCATATACAGCCAGAGGAAAATTATGGGCCTCGTCGTCAGCCAATTGATGCATCGTGCGGATGGCGGCATACAGAGCTGAACGCGTACCGAACATGACGGTTGAGCAATAATACTCACGGATATTTTCCGAAGGATCATTACGCCATAGAATTCTTTGGTATTGAGCGTCTTCGTCATTCATATTAATGCAACGATACACTTTTTCAACATCTGCCATGAAAGCGTATTTGAAAAAACGCCAGTTTGTTAGTACAGCTGAAAGATTAGCTTGAAGTGCAGGACCGATAGCCAAGATGTCATTCAGCGACTTTGCGTTTGTTGTTTTTGTTGATGCATCGAATACGCCACGAACCTTCGTGGTCGTACTCGATTCCTTGGTGATAGCATGATGAGGTAGATAGCAGCAATTGTAGAAGTTGCGAGTAGGTTCCGATATTTTGTGCTTCCATTCAGGAGAGGTCACATGTTTCATCTGGCCAAGTTGAAGATACTCGTCGATAGTGTCCTGGTAGATTTTCTGCAAACCCCGATCCTGAGTCAGCGCGCGCTCAAGATGAGGAAACCGTATTAAAACCACATGTCGCGATGTGCCGATGAGACTGGATGGGTTCAGACTTGCTAAAATTGGTAGACGTACCACGTATTTGCCATTTTGCAGCCGTTGATGAGTTTCCTTGGAAAAGTTATCGCACCATGTGTTTTGATTGGATTCGACGTTATCGGTGGGCAACTCTTCCAGCTCCTAAAACCTGCGTAGCAGATTGTCAGTCTCAGCATGAGTGTGCGCAGCCGTTACCGTGATAGTTGGCGTTGAACATGGCAGAAATTTTCCAGATATTATATAACCCAGCGTCGTCCGTTGAGCAATGGGTTATCCAAGAGCTGTGCGCTGAATGTCATCACGAATAAGTTCGTCGTAAACATCTATGCCGAGCAGGAGATCGATGGATTGCGGCTCAAAATAGTTTGGATCAGCGAGATCAATCCCTGGGAGATAGGGGCGCTGTTCTGTGGGCAGACGTCGATGCGGCATAATTTGTCCAACCTTTGCCAGAACATACGTTAGCAACTCATGCGAAATTTTTTCATCGTAGGAGGATCCGATGATGACATTAACCTATGAGCGGCTGCTGGCAACTGCTATCTGCTAATCCGACGATGTTGATGGCAGTCCTCCCTCGAGGTAATCGTAGTAGCTGGGCGGCGCGTTCAGCGATAAAGAATCCTTGTGAACTTTGGTCCAAAAATGCTCTGAGCTCAACTTTTTTACCATCAGCGGACATGGCTGTTGGAAGAAGAACATCGTAATTAATCAATGTTGAAAATGCCCATCGTTTTGATATATCAGTATTGGCGTTTGATACTTGGCTTGATGTGCCTGCCGTTACATGTGATGTTGTTTTAGCTCGTGCGGCATCCATATTAGAATGAATAAGTGTGTGCTGCTTCCCGCCACAAGTTAAGCAACTTCTGCGGCTATTGCATTTAGACGCAATATGCGAATATCCTAGGCAATTGAAACATAAATTATGCTTGCCAACCGACTCTCTTCTTTCAGACACACTCATGCGGAGAAATAGTTTAAGTACTGGATGGTTAGCCTTTTCGCAGATTGGGCACATTATTTCTTGCTTCAGAATCTGATAAGATTGGCGAGTTGTAGGTTTAGGACGATTATTTTGATTACGGGACCCTTGGGCTGATGGCTGTTTGGAAGCCACTTGCGATACATTTGAAGTAACTAGCATTTGATGATACTCGTCCAAAAATTCACACAATTTTTCAAAATTCGGAATATCCTTGCTTTTCCGCAACGTGCGATTCCATTCAGTGTGAATGTTCAAAGAAACTTGTTTCAATAAGTAATAGACAAGGATTTAATTTTGTTTGTCTATACTGATTCCGAGTTTTTCGATGGAAATGATACACGACCTGCATGTTTGAGTGAACCGTTTGATCTATGCAGCATCCTCGCGAACTGAAAGCGATTGCTGGGAGAGCACATCCATGTAGTGCGTGAATAAAATTCTTTTGTTTTCGTTGGTATTGTTCAGCATTTCCCATGTGGTTTTATAATTTTCTTCCACAAGACTAAGATGTTGTATGTCTTTCTCAGCACATTCAGTCAAAGAGTTCTTTAAATAATGGAACCGTTGAACATCAGACAAAGTGGTGCAGTTGTGCACTCGAGACAGAAATACTTTCTTGAAGGCAGGCTATTCGATATGACTTCCATTGAAAATTGTAAGCTTCACTTCAGGTAATGGTAGCTCTTCACAAGAGATGGCAGCTGAGGATTCGCTAAAAGTTGACCCTGACGAAGTTGCAGCAGATGTTACTGGTTGAGGGGGGCAAGCAATGACATATGCGTTGCGAATAGTTGGCTCGACATACGAGTAGATATATTCCTCTTCAAATTTATCTGCATCAGCCATCCTCATCAGTGATCGATGATTCTCTTTATGTAGTGTGCCCAACGACTCCAAAAGTGTTTGAAAATAAGACTCTGTCTTACGGATCGCGGAGTCTTTCACAAAGTTTCGAGCCACTTTTTGCACTGACGCAGAAATCGAGTGTTGTTCGGCGATAATTTCCGTTGCCATTTCAATTAAAACTTTCTTTAAATAATCTAGAGAATCCGTCGCACCAGTATCAAAATGCACTTACCTCATAGCCTCTTTTGATTCCGTTTAGTATATGGTCACGTGTGGCTGATTAAATCGTCAATGATGTTGCTGCCGTAGTTGTGAATACGATTTTTCCAACAGCAATGATACGATCCGCGTTGATAGCGCCACACTTAAAATGAAACAACTATTGTTTAATTCAATCCTCACAGGAGGCACCAAAATGTTGTTGCAAAAATGTGTCTTCTACGGGGGGTGCAGTTCAAAGAAAAATATTGCTTCCAAATGAGGTTTTACAATTGTTCAAGTTTATTTAATTCAAAATAGATATATTAATATATCAAATGTTCAAAATAAATGTTTATTGTTAAATTTTATTTAATTCAAAATACGAGGGCGGATTGATATTGACGCTACCTAAGTAGGAAAATAACATTTTTTTTTTCAAAAACCATTTATTTCTCAACATAGTCTCCTTTTACTTCGACACACTTAGTAAGACGATATTCCAACTTTTTTATACCATCTGAATAACACGATTTCATGACCTCAAAATACACGTTAGTTTCGATAATCACTTCTTCGTTTGAGATGAATCTTTTCCAGCGAGCCATTTTTTCAAGTTTGGAAACGGGAAAAAGTCACTAGGAGCGAAATCTGGACTATAAGGTGGATGATTAACCAATTCGAAGTGAATTTCACTTAATTTTAGCATCGTATCTAATGCTGTGTGAACCGGTGCGTTGTCTTGAAGAAAGGGCATTTTTTTCTTCTTTAAATGTGGTCGTTTTTCCCTGATTGCATCAATCAATTGATCCAATAATGCACGATAATACTTTCCTGTGATTGTGGATCCTTTTTAAAGATAATCGATGAGCAATATTCCGTGTGCATCCCAAAATACTGTGGCCATAACTTTGCCAGCCGATTTCACTGCCTTCGCCTTCTTCGGAGCACTTCCACCAGCTTCCACCCATTGTTTCGATTGATTTTTGGTTTCAGGTGTGTAGTGGTGGACCCACGTTTCATCAACAGTTATTAACCGACGCCAAAAATCAACAGGATTACGCTTTATCATGTCCAAACACCGATGTGACAGTTGATTTTTAAGGTTTGGTGATCTGGATTGTTGCCATTTCCTTCTCAGATTCCTTTTCTGTTTAACTAGAGCTTCGATCTCATTAGAACTGAAGATTAAGGTTCTAATTCTGCATTGGTTTTTTTTTACAGGAGTAGCTACTTTAGCCCCTAATAGCATCAGCTGATTTAATGTTTTTATACCACAATCTATATCATGGGAGTTTGTCAGTCATGCTGAAGGTGAGTACTTATGAGTTTTTTGTAGTTTATCCAGTTGGTAAATTTATTATGCAGCATTAAATGTGAATGTGTGAAGGTGGGGGTGTAATAGTGGAGTTGACTTTGATTGTTGTTGGCGAGTGGTCTGAGTATAGATCATAGCACGGTTTCGCAGATATGTTCGATCTAGCAAGACCTTTGAATATCCCAAAATCGATCAAATCTGGTGTTTTCCGCCTGTCTGAGGGCCAGTATGTTGGTTGATTGGAAGATACTATGTCCAGGCCAAGTTTGCTGTCAACCGTCCATAGTTTTCTGCCTTTGGGTGTGATCAGGCGGGAACCCCAATATGTGTGTTTCGCATTGAAGTCCCCGGCAACTATGAATTTAGTCCAGAGTTTCTGAAATAAGCATAATGTCTATTTGATGGATGTTTAGAAAGTGAATTAATTCTAATCGGTGTTGGCTTAAGCCGTTTGAGTTCCAATGGTAAAGTTTGATTCAGCTCATGGTTTAGATAAAAGGGTTTGTAGTAAAAGGGATTGGTTTCTAATCTTTTCCTGCATCATATTTTGCATCGAGACCATGAACTGGTTCATGGTTTGGACAAGTGATTTGAGTGAGTCCTCTACTGATTTTGGTTGGTCGGTTTGGGCTTGGATATTTGCGGCTTCGAGCTGGGTGGTATTTTTTTTACTATACTTGCATATGATGCCAGTTGAGGTTGCAATGGTCGTGCAGAATGGGTTGAATTAGGAAATAGTGATCGCTCAGCGTAAGCTGAAGTCTTTTTGTTGCTGTTTTGACCTATGTTATTGGAATATTTTTGTTTCACGGTGCTGTACACGACGCAACCTCTATAATTGGCAGTGTGGTGTCCCCCGCAATTCCTGCATTTCTACACTGATATATCCATTTTATTAGATGGACACTTGGATGAAGTGTGTAGATATCCGCAGATGACACAAACACTACGTAGAGTGCAGTAAGATTTAGTGTGCCCAAATTCTTGGCAATTTGTGCACTGAAGAGGGCCTTTGCGTTTTTGAGGTTCTTCTACCGTTATTTTTCGGTGCATTAGGAAGCGCATGTTGTAAATGGGATGAGCTTCTCCATGTTTGAGTTTCTTTAGCTCTGGTTCTAATTCGATCCGAAACAGTGGCTGCGGTACATTATTCCGGTTTTTTATGTTGAATACCGATTTAGTGTTATAACCAACTTCAATTAGTGCCTCTTTGATTTCGTCGGAGGGAACGCTTGGTTCGATAACTTTGATAACTAATGTTAACCCTTTGCTACCCTTTAGTTGGTAAGTGTAGTATATTTTCTTGTTCATGTCGAGGAAGTTAACAACCTTGCGGTCATTTTTTTCTGAGTATATCTGGATTTTTGTTTCGTGGATATCGCCCTTGGTATGTGGTACGACATGGAAACTGTTGGCGCCACTAATTTGAATTAGATTTTTCACTAAACAGCTGAACTTTTTTCTCGGAGGTAAATGGGTGTCGGCCTAAAGGATTTCGATGGAAGCACCTTATCATCGTTGCTAAGTAAAGCAAATTGATTTGTATTGGATCCGTTATCAGTCTTTAGAAGTTTTGTAACTTTATTTGGTTTGGCAGACTTTGGTCTATGTTTTCGTTTTATGACTTCTATGTAACGGTACTCTCCAGTTTGGATTTTACTATTTATCTATTATATCTGGAACCGCCTCCATATTTCCTACTGGGCATGTAATCTGAGAGCAAGATTTATATGGTTCCATTTGTGTTTGGACGGTAGAGCAGAGAGTAGTATTGTTGGTACACACGCTTTGGTTATTTTTTTTGTTTGTTACTGTTGATTTTGCAAGCGCAACTAATTTGGAGGTGCTTACTAGTTGTTGTGGCTGTTCATAAGCAGTCTTTGTAGAAAACAGGGGTTGAGTACTTTGATAGTTTGCACAAGCTGGACTTACCAAAGTAGGTGATTGCCTCTGGTTAATATGTGCACTTCCAGCTCGTGCTGCACGAACTAATGAAGTCGTAGTTGCTTGTAGCGAGGGTGGGCTATACATGGGATTCACTGATTTTGAGTTATCCACATCTGATGATTGGGTACCACTGCGTATTTTCTCCTTTATGCCTTCAGAGAGAGCGAACGTTTGTTGAGACGGTATGCGCTCCCTCGGGGGGGATCGTAACATGTTAACTTTGCGCACTTTTATTAAATTATTACTGTTTCACTTATTTTAAATGAGACCAACTATTTTTGTTATTAAAAATATTAATTTTTGTTATTAATAATAATGTAAATTGTGAAAACTATGAAATTTGACTAGAGCGTCAAATACGTGTTTACTCCGCGAGAGGAATAATTATAATGTAAATTGTGAATAAATATATATATATATATATATATATATATATATATATATATATATATATATATATATATATATGAAGATCTTTCTAGTTGGTTATGAACCGTAAACAAAAAAATTTCATTTGTATGATCAAGAGACAGCTAAGGTGGTTGTTAGCTGCGACGTCTTTTTCAACGAAAAATTAATTGAAGTTGGGCCATTTCACGATGAAGACGGGGAACATAAAAATAATGGGAGCCACGAGCAACAAAATGAAACCAATTCTTTCATTTTTTTGACAGCATATTTCCAGCATACCCCTTGTGTACAAGAATACCAGGTTCTTATTTACTAATGGTGTTAGTTGGAAAGTTGGGAAAATATCCAGGGTATTTATAATTTTAATTGATGGCCTAGTAAAAAAAGAAAACAAAAAATAAAAATATACATATGAAAAAGAAAGGGAAACAAAAAAATATATATATACATAAAAAAGGAAAAAATAAATAAAAAATATACATTTGAAAAAGCATGCAAAACTAAAAGTAAAAAAAAACCATTATGATTATTTGCTAGAAGATAGTTGCACTACCTTCTTCTAGATAGATGGGAGGGATGTTATGAGTCAACACAAAGCTACCTGTGTGTAATTGACTTACAACACGAACTATTGATATATATATATATATATATATATATATATATATATATATATATATATATATATATATATATATATATATATTCAAGTTGACTACGGGCCTATAGAGTGCACCATCGGCATTTTCATATTCAGTAGGCCAGTTGGTTAACCAACTGACACCAATCAACAATTGCTCAACTAGATCACCAGAAAAGTGCTGACTTAGGAAGTAAGACAGGATTGATAATTGTATATAAGGTAGTAAAAAATATTCAATAAAGTAATTTTTATGTTGCATTTGACAAAGGCAAAAGTGTTTTTATTTTCTCTGGCAGCTACAAGTTTCTTAATAGAAACGCAGGGACTTCTGGCAACTAGTGAAAGCGCCTCAACGGTCCTCATCGTCAAGTGCACATAGGACTCCCGAGAAATCGTTTAGTTGGAACTGTAGCTAGTTAATTGCAACTTATCTTCATAAAAATGGTAAAAACTACTATATATATCAACTGAACAGCAGTAAAGGCCTAGTAGTTATTATTAAAGGTATTGAGAACAGTGTAAGTACTAATGAAATCAAAGATTCTGTCGAAATCGCCGGATTTACGGTCAAAACGGAATTCAACATTAAAAACAAAGACAAAGTACCACAACCACTATTTCAGGTAGAACTTGAACCGAATGGAAGGAAATTAAAAACTAACGAAACACACCCAATTTACTATTTTAGTTACTTATTACATAGGTGAGTAACCGTTGAAGAACCACTTGGCTGCAATTGCCAAGACATAAAATCGAAATTCAACACTTGCTGCCCCGGGTGGGCCAGATCTGACAAGGAAAAAGCTCACAAATTTGTTCTTCATTTATCAGAACCCTTTCCAAGCAAATATCGGCAAGGAGGCATCCAAATAGATCGATTACTAGACACCCCATATCAAATGGATCTTCCGATCTAGTATTTTAAAGTAAACGAAGTTTGAAGAAGCATTAAAAAAATATTAAAGGATTATAACGAACATTATCCTAAAAGAGCTACCACAGTGCTGCTATAAATGTATTGTCCAACTATTCAATGAGATTCTACTATGTGACCACTTCCCAACCCTGGGAAACCGACAGAAGTGGTTACCTCATATAGACCAATGAGTTTGCTACCTGTAATATCTTAAGTCTTTGAAAAATTGCGACTGAAGCGACTCCTCCCATTTAGCGAATTAAAAAAACTTATTCCTTCCCATAAATTTCAGCATCTAAGTCAAATCTGGAAATACCACAACGATTTCGATCCAAAGTATTACTAGTGTGCGCAATACACCATGGTACACCAATAATGAAATAATTCATCACAATCTAAACGTCCCAAAAGTATATGATGAAATCAAGAAATGTCCATGCTAATAACCTGGCATGCGAAAATGAAATCAGCTTTAAGAAAAAGTGAAATCAATATACTCGTATATGAAATTTAGATTTGTTAAATATTTACATAATGTAATGAATGCTAATGAAAATTCCTACACATGTTGCTAATTAAATAGAATATAAGTCATACTGAATGTTGGACATATTGTAAATAAATAAATGGAGAAAAAAAATCGATCTTCATTATCTTATTAAGTTTCCGATAATATACACAAGTCATCCTTTTTCTAAACTAATACTAATACTGACCAATGTCTTGCCAAAAGTTGGCTGGATGTTCTGCTCTACTCTTTAGATAACTCTTTGCGCCGTTCTTTCGCAAAATGTATATCGCTTCCTTTCTGGAGGTTGGATCTCACAGTTTACAAATGGCGGAATTTGCCTGGCAATTTCCAATTATCTCTTCTTTCTCTATGGTTCTAGCGGTATTTCCAAGATTGAACACTTTTCCTGGCACTAATCTGCTCTGCCATTTTTCTCAGCCTCCACTATCTACAACTTGCTCTTCTCAACATCTCCGTCCATTTTGGCCCATATAACTGCCTCGCACTTTTTGTGGAATTTTTGTCCACCGCGATACATTGACTTGATTGAAACCACCATAATTATCCTCACCAACGGATAACAGTATTTCAGTGTTCGCATATTTCAGCATTCGGCTTTTCAAATCTACCGTGAATCAATATCGTATCTTAAAATCCACACCTTAGATTTCCAGTTGCCGTACGTAATCCTATTCCCAGAAGCGGCTCCATTCCCAGAAGGAGTTCCGCTCTGATTATTGAATGTGATACGCCTGTATCCAATGTGTACAATCGACATTCAGGGTATTGAATTTGCGTGCCATTTCCGAAGCAACGATTCTGGGGCTACATGTTGTGGGAGTCAGATCATGCCCCTCGAGACTGACTCCATTTAGTTTGTCGACGGCCTAATAACAATAAAGTTGTGTCTGTGATAAAAAAAAGCGCTAGCTACTGTCTACATATACGTACCTATCGAATTTGTTATCACTGTACGCCTTATCTCTGCATCGCGGATGCCATATACGAAGGTGTCCATCATACACCTCTCAGTTATCTCTCCTGGATAGGCAAGATGTGCTAACCTCTCTAGGTCCGACGCTAGCTCTTATAGAGACTCACCACTCTTCTGTACACGTGTTCGTAGCTATACTTGGCCCATCTGCTTACGATGTCCACTAGCATAATTCCGCAGAATGGCATTCATGAAGCTTTCATAACAGTCTCGCTCACTTGCTGAGATTGTTAGAATTCCAATGACACGGGGAACCATTTGTGGTTGCGGTAGTCTGAAACTGCATTCTTTAGAAGCTAAATGTCGTGGTACCTTCATAGGTACAGCTGATTGCCCTTGACTATTTCCCACGTGTGCTCTGTCGAAAAGTTAGCGAAAGTAGATCACTGTGATAGTCTATTTCCGTGGCCATTGCACACAATACACTGGTTCAATGGTGGTGTATTAGCTTCGGTATGTGTGTTCATAACAATTTTTTTCTTATTGTACTAGCTGCTTCAGTTATCTGGGCCAATCACTTCGCTAGCATTGCCCAACTTGTATTGTAGGTCTTGGGAAGTTTCTCTATAAATTCTTTAACCAACAATGGATTATCAAGATGTGATGCCAATTGGCAGGTTTTCATGATGGCGCAAATATTTTGTACACCCAGTGAAAATTCTACTATTGCTTCCAATTTTTCTTTTAGAGGTGGCATTCTCCGGACCTTTTCAATCGTACTTTCCAAAATGTGTCCCGGTCGACCGAAAAACATTCTCAGTGTTCTGAATATATCGGGTATCAGTGCTGATAAAAGCAATTTGTTACGCACCATTTCTCTTGCCTTTCTTCTTAGACTGTGTAGACGTATGAGGTTTTCCGCATCAGTGTGTACCCATATAGCTGTGCTATTTTCGTAGCTGCTTATAAATAGTGGCCACTCTTCGGGGTCACCGGGAAATTTTTGCAGCTCTCGTGGCAGCACCTGACGCGTAGCTATTTGCGCTGATGTCAAAGTTGAAAAACCCGCGTCTCAAATCAAATCCCTCGGACATATTTAGCAACTCGTATTTACTTTAAATATAATTTTGCAGTAGCTGCATTTCTTCTTCCAAAAACGCTAATTTCAGCTCTTGTTTCCTGTGAAAATTTTTAGAATTCGATTTTTCTGCTTGATTTCAAGATTTATTTTTTTTCACTTTAATTTTTCCTTACACAGTTATACTATTTCTTATTAAGTGAACTCTTAAAGAACCACGTCCGCCTATATCAATCATTCAGCCAAAATTCGCTCTACTGTTTTAATTTCCCGTTTTGTCCGCCTTACGTATGTATACTTATGCATACATACTTCACATACATCCCAGCAAAAATTTTGGGAGATCTCCCCTGAGTACAAAGGAAATATTAATATTGCCATGCAAATTTTATTGTAAAACTTTTCGCTGTCAATTGCTATTGCGTATTGCTTCTGATATCAAGCTTCTTGTGTATGGAAGCTACATTCCTTCTCTTCTACTGTCACTGTTTAATTTAAAGTTTATAATTGCTCAGTGTCCCTTTATTGGTCGGCTTTGAGTGCCTTCGGAAAGCGACAGTTTGGTAAAAATTTATTTTTATAAGCTTTACCTTTAAAAAAGGTAAATAAGGCATACTAATTTTGTGCTTTTGAGAGGGGTTTCAATTTCAAGAAGGAGGCGTGGTAGGTAAGGACATATACATACAGATATGATCAGAATCACTTTCTAAGCAATTTTTATTTTGTTCGTCCGTCTGTCCGTCTGTCCGTCTGTGTCCACTTTTTTTCTACACTGTTAGAGCTATCTTAATGAAATTTTGCAAAAATATAGTCTGGACAAAGATACAGGACCCGATTGCTACATGGGCCGATTTGGACAAAGACTACGCCTACCTCCCATATAAAGGAACTTTTTTCAACTTTTTTAAAAAGACTATACCTTCGGTCCAATTGACAGAATCGTGACATTATTTGGCAGCTATGGAGATGTGGGTCCTACTAAACACTGTACAAAAAGTGGGCGGTATATATTAAGTGACACGCCCACTATTGACAAATAATAATAACTTAAGATCTGGTAGATATTTGCGAACAAAATTTTACGGGAAGGAACATGTGGACATTATAAAGCTAAATGGGGCTGCTCAGAGAAAAGACACGCCCACTTTTGATATAAGGAACTTTCGGGTCAAAAATTAAAATTAGCCTACCTATGCTCGTATTGATGCCAGCGGAATAAAATTTTGCAGAAATATACATGGAGTCCATAATAGTGTGTGTGCAGAATATGGAGATCATAATAAAACTGCCACGCCCACAATTAGCCAAATATCGTTACTGTGTTCCTATTAAAGATTTATATACGAAATTTCACAGGAAGGTTGCGGGTACGAATATTAAACATCACACAAAAAATGGGCGTTTTATTTCTACAGCCACGCCCACTTGCGACTTATACAATATTTTTGGACGAAATTCACTGAGTGTGTACTAGCATGCATTCCAAATATGGGCAGATTATTACTACTGCCACGTCCACAATTAACCAAAAATCATTACTATGTTCCTATTAAAGATTTATCAACGAAATTTCAAAGGAATGTTGCGGGTAGTAACATTAAACACGGCACAAAAAATGGGCGTGTTATTTTTACAGCCACGCCAACTATTGGCATATTGTTATAACTTTCGCACTATACAATATTTTTTGACGAAATTAGTGGTTATATTGACACTACACACCCATACACAAGAAATGGGGTCGATATAATAAATTCAAGGTACCCTACCAAAAATTACCGTGAATATGCTCCTAATGATGATTTATGAAGAAAACATCCCCATTGTTAAACTTGCATGCACAAGAAAAGCTAAAGGGTATTTCGAAATCGGTCTAACCCGACTTCAAACTTCTGTACTCGTTTATATTGATTTTAATACCAATTTTTATTGTTAATATTAAATAAATTAAATTGTTTAATTTGTTAGAATTGTTGTACAATTTGGAAACTGGAAAGGGACTGAAAATTTTGTTTTCATTGGAGTAATCTATATTGAGATGAAGCACTCCCTTAATGCTCGCAAAAGATGTTAAAAGGAGTATTCCCCACCAATGACATGCCTATGTAAAAACGAGGCAAAAGGGAGTATAAAAGGGAGCACTCCCTCTGTGCTCCCAAAGGATGTTGTAGGATGAGATCGCCAAAAATAATTATAATTTGCTTATTTTTGCTTTGTATCATAATTGGTATTGTCAAATAATTGCGGACCACCCAAACAGAATATTTGAAATCTTATTACAGCAACAATAAGATGCATACATACTGTTGTTTGCCAATATGCATTTACCAGTATGCATGTTGTTGGCGCTACTTACTATATTGTTCTTGTTGTTCCTTTTGGTTTCAGCATTAGAATAACTATCGCTCGTTGTGATTTTGTCCAGCGACTTGAAAACAATTTTAATTTTTGTAAGTAGTAGTCGAAAAGAAACATTAAACGAAACAGGTCCACCTCAACTTAAATTTGTGATTTTTCCAACAAAAGGTTTTCTGTGCAAACATTTGGCGACCGTGGCAGGACAGTGCGTAATACACTGATTAATGTAATTTGAGTTAAAGTGTTTCGGGGAGCAGCAATTTATTTCGAGCCACCTTTGGAGCCACAGATTCTTGGAATTCTCTTCGTTGGATCATCGTCATCGCAAATTTGCTGCTGTAATAGTGATACACATAATTCTTTGGACTTCATAATATTGCGGATGTACGAAAAATTATTAATCGGAGAAATCATTTAGTGATTTCTTTAACAGAAACTTTAAGGTTTATCGTTTTTTGTGGTTCGTATATAATCATCAAAATATATTTCGATAGTGTCATAACGAGAAATTCATATTTAATTTTGAAGTTTTTCGCGCTTTCCAGTCGTGATACGTAAATTGTTGCTCTTTTGTGGTAAATCTTTCTGTTGATACAAAATGTCGATAGACGGATCAGACACAGTGATGGAAGATGTTACAGCTAGTGGCACAGAACTTGTGTCTCTGAACCAGCAATGCAGTAACATGAAGAGAAACAACTCGAATATGCAGAAGAAGACGGTCAAAGATGGCGACAAGGTTGATGCCACCATTTTGGAATACCGGTTCCTGCTGGGATATTACATATGTTTACTTACACATTTTTAAAACAATAGGTATATAATGCAGATTAGCATATTCTTGGTGTTCACAGGGCGTTGGAAGTTTTAGGGATTTGTTGTAACTGATAATAATTTCGGCGGTAACAGAGTCTGCAATATTAAACCAGACTCCAGCATAACTAAAGTTCTTAAGCAATATCAAATTATTATTTGGAATGAACAATGACTCACAAATACTCAATAGAAGTCCTAGACCGTACAGTCTGGCGATTTTAGACAAACATTACGTTCAACACATGCTGATGAAATAAATGCTGCTCAAATTATTAAATTCCAGCACAAAAAACAACAATAAGCTCTCTCAAACTGTAAGCTCTTCCTCCCAGAATAAGTACAAGCAAAAACACTACTCAAAACGTCCAAAATTATGGTAGCAAAACCCGGCAAGAACCATACGCTCGTGTCGTCTTACAGGCCTATCAGCCTCCTACCTCTGCTTTCGAAAATATTTGAAAAACTGTTTAAGGCAATATCCCCTATAATAACAGATGGGCAAATGATCCCTCAACACCAGTTTGGCTTCAGAAAACATCATAGCACGATAGAACAAGTGCATCGCATTGTCTCGATTATTAGGAAGTCATTCGAAAATAAAGAATATTGCCCAGCAGTCTTCCTGGATATACCTCAGGCTTTTGACAAAGTATGCTTGTAAGCAAAAAGTCCAAACTATCCCTATCTTACAAAATACTACTATACAAATCCGTTGTAAAGCCAATATGGACCTACGGAATCCAGCTGTGGGGAACCGCATCGCCAACTAATATTGTTAAACTTCAACGTCGCCAATCAAAATGGCTTAGGACAATAACAGGTGCACCCTAGTACTTAAAAAATGAGAATATCCACAGAGATTTAAACGTATCTACAATAAAAGCAGAAATAAAAAATGCTGCAGAAGTTACTGACAGAAGCTGAAACTACACCCGAACACCTTAGCATGGGAGCTATTGTCAAACAAAGGTCACAAACGATTAAAAAGGAAAGATACCATTAACCTACTACAATAGAAATTAACTCTGTATATATAATCTCAACTGTACTGTATAATGTAATGTGTACCTATGTAATCCTATGCTAATTCATGTTATGTTCGGACCATTGGCGAAGAACATATTAATTTTAAATTAGTTCTTAAGATTCGAAAAAATTATTGTGAGTTTCTTATATTCTAAGAAAGATTCAATAAATAATATATATGAAAAAAAACTCAAAACTTAAAATACACTCTGACGAAGCTGCAGTAAAAACATTACAGAAAAGACCTAACCATACAATACAGAAAAGACTTAGCAGCTACATTCTAGTGCAACCAAAGGAGAAAACTAAGTCCCCAAAATAAAAATACTAGTCAATCCGCAAAAATTGTATAAACAGAAGAAGCAAATTGTGAGGATAATATTTAAACTAAAGCACGAGCCAAATAAAAAGATTCCAAGTACGAAAAAAGACTTTATTATTCCTATTTTTGTCTATTTATAGAAAAAATCAGTAATAAAAAGAGTTAAGCACATTGGCAGAATTAACGAATTAGCAAAATTGAAAGAGAAATAGCAAAAAGTGTTCATTTTAAGTATAAGAAAATATATTAGTAAATTGAATGAAGATGATTGAGGAGTGAGTTACATTAGAATAGTTATTTAATGCTTTTCTATATAAACTAAAATATATTTAAATGAATGTGCTCGAACAAAAATCCTCTGGGTACAATTAGATTCTTTTTTCGACAAATAGCTGTTCTGATACTACCACAGCCAAACCATCCAAACCACCACCTATATATTTGCGAGAACAGTCCACAAACAAGATAGTCGCTGAATTAGCGTGTCTAGTAGGTATCGATTTCTACATCGTCTCAATACATAAAGGTGCCATAAAGAAGATCCAAGCAGCCACTAAAGACAGCTTCCGCAAAATTATTGCTCGTTTTGAAGGTAGTGATAAAAAATTCTATACTTGCCAACTGAAAAGTAGTAGAGGCTGATGTGTGGTGAGCAAGCTGAGCTGATGTAGACAGCAATGTTGACTGTAACGAAATTAAAGAGGCATTCAAAATTTCAAAGTTTCCAACCAAATCTGTTTTCAATATAAGAAAAAAAACAATATTCCCCAACAGCAGTTCAAAATTGAACTTTAGCCAGAAACAAATAACTACAAAAATTTTAAGCGCATCCAATATACAATCTTAGGTACCTTCTGCATCGAAGAATTGTAGTTGAGGCACCCCTAACGAGACAAGGTCCAGCTCAGCGGCTCAATTGCCAGGAACACGGCCACACCAAGTCGTATTGCATTTTAACACCAGTTTGTGTAGTTTGTGTGGATCTACACCCAACAGCTCAATGCTCTCGTGACAGAAGTGCCTCTGCAGCAAAACAGTGTAGTAATTAGTCTGGTAATCACACGTCCAACTATAGGGGTTGTCCCGTTTTTAAAGAAAAAAGGAGAAAATCATCTCAAATGCAAAGACCAGAAAGACGTGTAGAAGAAACCCCTGCTCAATGCGCTCCAGATAATATCGCTCCAAACAGCGCATTGACTGGAAAGCCGAAATTGCTAGAGGTATGCAAAAAGAACAATCCAAAGAGACATCTTTCTCTCCGTTGGTAGAAGCTCTCATTACCAACTTAACATGCAGCATGACTCAATTCACGAACACCATGCAAAAAATGTTTCAAGAATTTGTCAAATCGCAAAATCAGTTGATGCAATTACTTTTATCCAAAAAATTAACATTTTAAAAATATGCCATTGAATGGTGTTTGCAAACGCAGAAACGAAATTCAAATTTTCCTGCTAACAAATGAAATTGACATACTACTACTTTCTGAAACCCATTTAATATCAAACAACTATTTTAACCTACCAGCATATAAATTTTACAACACAAATTGACTAGATGGTAAAGCATGTGGTGGAACAGAAATTTTTGTTAAAAACTACATTAAACACCATGCAATCGAATGCAAAGTATACGCTTTGCATACGACTTATACACCCAAAAGGAAGGCAACTGTACTCTGCTGTAATTAATATGACAAAAAAACTGGATATTATAACTACTGGTAAACCCACCTAAAGGCCATCTGATTCTAGAAACATTCCGGATCTAACTGATTTTGACATTGACCGACACTTCATCTTAGCGGAAGAATGCTTCGACTTATTGTATCAATGCTTCGACTTATTGAGTTTCGCATAGCAAAAATAAGTTCAGCTAGTGATTTCAGGAGTTAGTTCGTTTCTGACGATGGAGCTGTGCGGTTGTGCCAAAGAGGCAGTGCGTGAGAGCACAAGGAGCAGTGCGGTGCAATCTATGTGCAGAGAGCTGAGCCAGGAGAGAGTGCAATCTATGTGCAGGGAGTTGAGCCTGGAGAGAGTGCAATCTATGTGCAGGGAGCTGAGCCAGGAGAGCGGTGCAGAGCAGGGGATCTTAGACCAGGAGCCTATACAGAGTCTATACACAAGAGCAAGTATGAGCGGTGCCACAGGTATTCCTAGAGCAAATTTATGTAGACATATATTCGCTGAATATATGTGTTTCTATATATATTTATATACATGTATGTGCTAGTAATGTTTTGTATTGTGCGTCCAATTATATTTTGTACACATGCATTGCATACTTCCCAGTAATCTGTTGAGCTCAGTTAAGTAGAAATAAAAAGTGGTTTTTTCATAAGCTTTTTCCACTTAAACAGATTGGGTTTTATTTCCACTGAATTGCTGTAAGTATTGTGATAGCTTCATTATCGATTCGAAACATTGGTCCTTCGAGCCGGATATACTAGTGATCTATACAATACAGCATTGATGGTACTAGTACATGTATATACTCGTATGTTTGTAGTATTAAGTAGGTATATACATATATTAAGTGCAAAACTTAATTTCGCCTTTATTTTAAGCGTTCCTATGAAATCACGCCGGACTCTAAGTAAACGCAGATCGTATATGCAAGTATGTATGTATGTGCGATTGTGTACTGGCAGGGTAGGTAATAGATATTTCTTTCCTTTAAATTCCTTTGTTCCGTTGTGCCTGCGGGAAGAAAATAGAGAGCAAGTGCAACGCGATAAAGGACCATCAATTGTTGAATGCGTAATACGCATTCGGAACATACATATAATATGTATGTGAGCAGAGCGAAGAGCACACAGAGGAAACAGAACGGAGTGCGAAGGATAGCATCAATTATGAGATGCTCAAAATTTTCATTTTCAGCTGATATTTGACTATAAGTGAAAACAGCCGCAAAAAACAAGTTTATACTTCCTATATAAAAACAAAAAGAAAATTAAGGTAAGATACAGTCCACGGAGGTATAGAAGCAGATCCAACACTGCAATGCTTAAAAATAATAAACCAAGGGCGTATGTGCTCAAAGCACATACGACAAATTTTTACAGGGCATTGGGCATTGGGCTTGAAGAAAGCTAAAAGAATTTAGGGGTGAGTACAATATGCGCAGGCAAGCACTATGCGACGCAGCCATAGAGATGCGCAGTATACTACGCTATGGCTGCCGCCTTGCTGGTGGCCGACAGTGAGGCGGCATGTCTGCATGTGCGCGTGCTTGGTGCTGAAAATTATGTGCAAATGAGCGAATGAATCTCAAAATTTAATATGAGCGAGCGAAAATTATGTGCAAATAAACCAGTGCGGTTATTTGACTCAAAATTTAATATGAGCGAGTGAAAAATTATGTGCAAATGAGCGAATGAACCAGTGCGGTTATTCGTCTCAAAATTTAATATGAGCGAGCGAAAATTCTGTGCAAATGAGCGAATGAACCAGTGCGGTTATTCGTCTCAAAATTTAATATGAGCGACCGAAAACTATGTCCAAATGAGCGAATAAACCAGTGCGGTTATTCATCTCAAAATTTAATATGAGCGAGTGAAAATTATGTGCAAATGAGCGAATGAGCCAGTGCGGTTATTCGACTCAAAATTTAAAAATTGAGCGAGCATAGGTGCTAAAATTTCGTGCTAGTGAGCAAATATACCAATGAGGTTATTCGACTCAAAGTGCATAGATAATAAGTAGAGTTATATAGAGCAAATATGCAGTGTTGGCAGTCTGGGCAAGGGCTAGGAGGAAATAGTCATTTCCTCGCAAGAAATTAATTGTTTTTTTTTCTTTCTTCCTTTCCTTTCTCGAGCAGCTAGAAAATGAGCTACGGAAAGCATCAGTCGGCCTACAATGGCATCAAGAGGGCAGCAGAGCATGCGAAGACAAGGCAGTTCTCGCATTTGGGGCTTGAGGAAGCCAAGGTGCGGCTGACTCGTTTAGAACAACAGTGGGAGCGGTTCAATGCCCTCCATGACGAGATAGCATCTCGGGCCAAGCGCGGTGAGAGTGCTGATTTGGAGAGATCAATGGAGCGGGCCGAGCGACGGTACTTCGGAGCGAGTGGTGCACTGAACGCCAAGATTGAGCAATTGTGCCCAGCAAGGTGCGTTGAGCAATGCATAAAGGAGCCAATTTCGGTGCAGGTGACAATGCCGTTCCAGCAGCACGACCTCCAAAATACTTGGGGAGAATTTGATGGAAGCATCACCAAATGGCATGGTTTTCGCGACAGATTTGTCGCTGCAGTGCACAGCAACGACCAGATAGCGCCATCGTACAAGTTCTCGTACTTGAGAAAGTCGCTCACCCATAAAGCAGCGCGCACTTTGGGTGAGTGGGAGCTGACCGACAACAGTTACCATGAGGCATGGGAGCGGCTCAACCAAATTCATGACCGGAAGTATCCGGTATGCCGAGAGTACTTGCGGAAATTTATTAAGTTGCCAGAGCTAGAGGGACCACCCACTGCGGAGAGCCTACAGCGAATGGCGAATGTGACCCATGAATCCATGCGCCAACTAAAGGTACAGGGGTTACCATTGGAACATTGGGACATGTTCGTTGTGCATATGCTCCACGAGCGACTGGACAGCGACACTGCCAAGCAATGGGAGCTAGAGAGGAGCTCTGACTCTCCAAAGGTGGATGAGATGTTGGCTTTCCTGGAGAAGCAAGCCTCTGCTCTACCAGCACGGGAAGTCAAGCGAGCGCATCAATTGGAGCACGGGCGCGATCGAGCAACGGGCGCAGTACCCAAGAGCAGCGAGAGAATGGGCCACGGTGTGAGTGCAACAGGAGCAGCACCGATACGAGCAAGCCAAGGCAAGCTGTGCGAGATATGCAGCGCAGATCACGCATTGTTTCGATGCCCAGACTTCCTGTCACTCAATTTGAGAGCTAGGCAAGAGCTAGTTTGTAAACGCAACCTGTGCCACAACTGCCTGAAGAAGGGGCATAAGGCGTCGGAGTGCTTTGCGGGGCCATGTTTGCGGTGCCCAGGGGCGCAGAAGTACAATAGCGTGCTATGTGCAAAAAAAGAGCCACAGCAGCAGGTGTTGGTGGCACAGCAGCGAAAGCGGGGAGCCGCCGCGACAACAATGCCGAAGCTCAAGAGCGATTGACGGTACAGCAACCTTGCAAAGCCCGCAAGGGTAATAGAGCCTGGGCGAAATGCTAGATTTAAGAGCCTAAAATTTCAAAAACATAATAGAGCATTAAAGAAAGTGCGAGATATTCCTAATTGTGCAACTTACTATAAGTCCTTTCATTGTAATTTAGAGATGCAAGAGGCCTTGTTACCAACAGTTATGGTGCGTGTCGAGACTGCAGGAATGCTATATGGGCCAGTGCGAGCACTTATGGACACTGGAGCGCAGCCAAATGCAATGAGTGCCGAATTCCGGCGAAAGTACCAGTTGCCAATACGATCACAGAGCAGCAAAATGATAGGAATAGAAGGTAAATCATTTGACATAAAGCACTGTTTGAGTGCCAAGGTGTTTTCTTCTTACCCTATGAAGAGCGAGAATGATTATTTAGAGACTGAGTTTTGGGTGCTGCCAAGAGAATGTAACTGGTGCCCAGTTTTGCCAGCAAGAGATTTAGTGGAGATACCAATGCATTTTAAGAATGAGGGTTTATGGGCGGATCCTGAGTTTTGGCAGGCGAGACCAGTCGAGCTACTGTTAGGAGCAAATATGGTGGCTAGAGCCAATACGGCGATAATGCCAAATGAGGTGCAAGGCATTGCCATATATGAGAGCATGTTTGGGCAAGTCATTTTCGGGGCACAACCCTGTGAGAGAGATAGAGGGGCCGATGCTATAGTTGCTTCGATAGAATGTATCGATAACAAAAGGTTAGACGAGTTACTTCAGCGCCTGTGGCAGACAGATCAGGTGGAGACGATAACTCGCTGGAGAACAGATGAGGTGCAGGAATTGGAGCAAAATTTTATGGAGACTTATACTAAAGATGAAACAGGGCGTTTTATTATGACAATTCCAGTGAAAGACACGGTGCAAGGTTTAGGCACTTCAATAGCAATAGCATTCCGCAGGTTTATGTACTTGGAACGGAAATTAGAGAAAGACTCAGAGCTGAGAGAGCAATACGTAGAATTCATGAGAGAGTATGAGAGATTAGGGCATATGAAGTGCGCTATACAACCACCAAGAGTGGACGAGCCAGTTTATTATATCTGAATCAAGTGCTATGTTTAGGCGAGCAGTTACAAAAGGATCTTTACGAAATTGTCATGAGATTTAGGCGTCATAAGATTGCGATATGTGCCGACATCAAGAAGATGTTCCGAAAAGTGCGTGTTGCCGAAAGGCAATGGAATTTGCAAAGAATCTTTTGGCGAGAGCATAGTGGTGAGCCATTACGAGAATACTGGTTAACGGTTGTAACGTATGGAATGACATCCTCCGCTTATAATGCTGTCCGAGCTTTAATACAATGTGCTAGAGAGGCGAAAGATGAATACCCAAGAGCAGCGGACATCATAGAGAGTGACTTCTATATGGATGACTGTGCTACAGGCGCACGATCTGAGCAAGAAGCAATAGTGCTCGCGAAAGAGATAGACACTGTACTAAAAGGCGGCGGTTTCGAGCTGTGCAAATGGAAGTCGAACTCAAAAAGACTACTGAGGGCAATGAGAGCGGAGAGAGAAGAAGAGATGTTATTCCCGAGAGAAGACGAGATGTCAGTGCTAGGGCTGAAATGGCTGATAGAAGAAGACAAATTCACCTTTGTGGTGAAGACTCCTGCATTGGTCGGTGAGGTGACTAAAAGGAAGATAGTTAGTTGTGTGGCACAACTATACGATCCTGACGGGTTTTAACTCCAGTCACTATCAAGGTGAAAATTATTATACAATATTTATGGAGATTGAGCCTAGACTGGGATACAATAGTACCATCAGAGATACTGAAAAGATGGGAAGACTTTTGGGAAGAGATAGTGCATTTAGAGCAATTTAAAATTAGCAGGTGGATTGGTACCACAACAGATGCTAAGGTCCAGATTCATGGATTTGCGGACGCATCGATGAGCGCGTATGGTGCAGTAATTTATGTGCGAATTGATCATGGCAACCAGCAAGTGGAGGCCAATTTACTGACGTCTAAGGCGCGCGTAGCTCCTTTGAAGACGATTACAGTACCAAAGCTTCAACTGTCAGCAGCCAAATTACTGGCACAGCTACTATACAGCGTGAGCAAAGAAATGTAGTGGGCAAAATGTGAGTACAGCTTGTGGACAGATTCACAGGTTGTTCTGCACTGGATCAGAAAACTGCCATGTGAGCTGAAGATGTATGAAGCAAATAAAGTTTCAGAAATACAGAATCACACAGAGATTGGGCGTTGGCGCTATGTAAACACAAAACAAAATCCAGCAGATTTGTTAACTAGAGGCTTAACAGCGAGAGAGCTAGTTGGTAATAAGCTCTGTTTATATGGACCTGATTGGTTACGTAAATCAGAAATCAGTTGGCCAGCTAACATTTTTGAGCCGGAAAAACCAACTGAAGGGCTTAACGAGCTGGGAGCGTATCACGTGATACATTCACGAGACTTTTTACAAATATTTATACCGAGCAGGGGCAAGAGCATGGCGCTGACTGACTATGCGCGAAGTCTAGAGAAGAGCATCAACATATTGAGCTACATCATCAGGTTTGTGCGAAGAGCATGGCACTGAAAGAGGAGGCGCAGAACTCGGCACAACAACCGAGTAGTGCAAGCGCCAACAGTGGAAGAGAAATGTGGAGCAACGGAACTCCTGCTTAAGCAGGCACAGGAGAGCGATTACAGAACAAGAGATAGACAAACTAAGAGAGATTGGGCAGGTGCAAGAAGGGAGCAAAATTAGTGCGTTGAATCCAATAATGGACAGCAAGGGCCTATTGAGAGTGGGCTGGCGATTGGTGAGATCAGAAGAAGCCTATGAGATGATTCATCCGGTGATAGTGAAGGATGGTTCTCAAACAGCATGGCTGATAATGGACCACGCTCATCGTATGACTAAGCATGGTGCTGTGCAAGTGATGATGCATTTCATCAGACAAAAGTTTTGGATTCCAAAACTACGGAGCCAATTAAGAGCTTTTCTCCACAAGTGCGTGGTGTGCGCGCGCTATAATCACAGATTTGAGCAATAGCTGATGTCTGAATTGCCAGGCGACAGGGTGCAAGTGGGCAAGCCTTTTCTACACACAGGTATTGATTATGCTGGTCCTTTTAGAGTAAAGGCACCGGATAGAGCTGGAGAGCGAATGAAGGAGCGTAAGTGCTAGGGTGCCATTTTTGTATGCTTAAAAACAAAGGCCATTCATATTGACATTGTTTCTGATTTAACCTCTATAGCCTTTATTGCTTGTTATGACCGCCTTATTTGCAGAAGAGGGAGATGTGAGCGAATATACAGTGACAATGGTACATCATTTGTAGGGGCGGCAAAAGAGCTGAGAAGAGCACGAGAGAGCTGGCAAGTAAAAGAAGTTTTTGAGCATCTGAGCAACAAGGGGACAGAATGGATATTTATGACACCAGCAGAGCCGCATCAAGGCGGAATATATGAAGCTGCTGTGAAGTCAATGAAGTACCACCTCACGAGCATATCTGGGCAAAAGATTCTAACACAAGAGCAGCTATTTACCATCCTAGTAGAGATAGAAGCAATTTTGAACTCAAGGCCTTTGACACCCTTGAGTGATGATGCGGAAGATATTCAGGCCTTGACTCCCGGACGTTTTTTGATAGGGGAGCCATTGATCATTCCCTTACCATTTGTGAGCGAGCAGCAGTCAAACCTGAAAGGGGCAAGTTTGTGGAGAGCACGCCAGAAAATGGTTGAGCATTTCTGGAAGAGGTGGAGAGAGGAATATTTGACGACGCTGCAAGAGCGTAAAAAATGGCGCAGAGAACGAGAGCCAATGAGCCTGGGTCAATTAGTGCTGATCAAGAGTGAACTTTTTCCACCAGCGCAGTGGGCTTTGGGCAGAATTTGTGAGCTAATAAGGAGCCGAGATGGGCTAATACGTTCAGTCATTGTGCAGACGGCCACAAACCGTCTGACAAGGCCTGTTCAGAAAATATGTGTGCTTCCAATTGCGCCGAGCGAATAGAGGGCGACTTTATTAAAGCAAACACAGGATGTTCTTCTCTTGCTCGTGGGGACTGTGTCAAATGCAACCATGCGTTTGAGTTTCGCATAGCAAAAATAGGTTCAGCGAGTGATTTCAGGAGATAGTTCGTTTCTGACGATGGAGCTGTGCGGTTGTGCCAAAGGGGCAGTGCGTGAGAGCACAAGGAGCAGTGCGGTGCAATCTATGCGCAGGGAGCTGAGCCAGGAGAGCGGTGCAGAACAGGGGATCTTAGAGCAGGAGCCTATACAGAGCCTATACACAAGAGCAAGTATGAGCAGTGCCACAGGTATTCCTAGAGCAAATTTATGTAGACATATATTCGCTGAACATATGTGTATCTATATATATTTATATACTCGTACATGTATATCTGTATGTGCTAGTAATATTTTGTATTGTGCGTCCAATTATATTTTGTACACATGCATCGCATACTTCCCAGTAATCTGTTGAGCTCAGTTAAGTAGAAATAAAAAGTGGTTTTTTCATAAGCTTTTTCCACTTAAATAGATTGGGTTTTATTTCCACTGAATTGCTGTAAGTATTGTGATAGCTTCATTGTCGATTCGAAACACTTATCGTCGGATCATTCCTCTGTTATAATTTACTCGCAAAAACATCCCATGCGTAATGCACAGCCATTGAAAATAACAAACCGCAAAACAAGTTGGCTAAAATATCGTCAATACATTAGCAGCCATCTAAAGACTGATCTACTGTTAAAAACAGCAGAGGATATAGACTTCCTTGTTGACGAACTTAGCTCACTACTCTGCAGCCGTACATGCAACTACTTCAGCTCATTTATCTTCGTTCTCTATCGTACTGTCAATTCCGGAGATATTACTACGCTGGCAAGAGATGCTGAAAAGAGTGGCAGAGGTCTCGATCACCCTTGTTGAAACAAAAACTAGCTGAAGCCGATCAACGTCTAAAAGAAGCCCTTAGAAATCAGAGGGATATAAGTTTAGGAGAGTTCACGACAAAACTTACTCCATATATATATATATACAGTATGTCACAGAAGTATTCGTTTCTGGAATGTTTTATTTGATTTCTTTCTTTACTATATTCATAGCCTGATGCTTACGAAAGACTGCCCAGTTTGAAGTTTATAGCCCATATATATATATATATATATATATATATATATATATATATATATATATATATATATATATTTAAAAAATTTTTTTTTTCATATACTCGTATAATATATAATATAGTATATAATATAATATATAAGAAACTCACAATAAGTTTCGAAGTCGAATCTGAAGAACTAATTCAAAATTAATATGTTTTTCGCCAATGGTCCGAACATATCATGAATTAGCATTGGATTACGTTACATTATACAGTACAGTTGAGATAATATATACATAATTAATTTCTATTGTAGTAGGTTAATGGTACATTCCAGAAAGTAGGAGAAGACCTCAGGATGAGATAGGCTTATTAAATGGTAGGATAGATAACTTTCAGGGGGCAATTGAGAAGTTGCCTCGGGCTGTAGAAGCATTGAGTATGGTAGGGAAAGTGAGAGAGTCCCGAATGTACAGAGACGAAGCGGACATAGGAGTACAATCGCGTATGAGCGAGGCATTAGCAGAAACCCGAGAGGGCATGGATTTGTGGAATGCCCAGAAGAAAGGAAGGCGGTATCTTGTTATTGTTGTGGGATGGATGGAGTAGTGACTCCCAAGTGTCCTAGGTGTCGGTCAGGAAACGGTCCAGTGATCATGCAAAATACGGGAAAAGCATGTTCCGAGCGAGACCCCTTCGAGTAGTGAATGAGGTAAAAGACGCGAGCATGCGGCAGGTAAAACGGGAAAGACCAGGGTTAGTAGGAGGACCGATGGTAGGGAGGCCGCGGGCGAGAAATAGAGTAGTGAAGGTCAGGTTGAGGTATCAGTTAAGGAGGTTAAAAAACGCTAGGGAATTCAGGCGATAAGTCGCCGTATTCAGGCGGAAAGACGACTGTTCGCCGAGATACGAATTCAGTGTAAGAGCTTGCGTAGACTACTGGATACAGGAGCATCGGTTAGTGTTTGGAAAAATTGTAGAAAGTTGGTCAGTAACTTGGGTTTAAAGGTGCAAAAATATTTTACTAAGTTACGTACGGTTGGAGGGAATAAGCAGCCACTGTCACACAGTCGCGGTGCAGTTTAAAGAACAGAGTAAATAAATAAAATTTTACCTGTGTCCTACACTACAGCAAGAAGTTTACTTAGGGGTTGAGTTCTGGGAGCGTTTGGCTTGGCGCCAGAGATAATTGGGGTGAGTAAGTAGTCATTGAGCCAAGTAGAAAGGAATCCGATGGGAAAGGCGAGGTGGCGGTACGACATGATTTATCAGTACCCCAACAGGAACAGCTGGATAAACTAAAACAGGACATGAAGTCATACGAAGTGCATGGCCTGAGGAAGACTACTATAGAGAAGCATAGTATAAGATTAGTTCAGGGGGCAGAGTCAATGAAGGATCGATTTATCCGCTATCGCCGGCGGTACAGGAGTTATTGTATGCCGAGGTGGATCAGATACTAGCACTAGGGGTGATCGAAGAAAGTGCGACACCTTGGAGGAGTCGAGTTATATTGGTTAGGAAGCCAGGTAAGAATCATTTGTGTTTGGATGCAAGAAAGTTGAATGAGAGTACGGTGAAGGATGCGTATCCTATTCAGAAAATTGAAGGCATCTTAAGTCGTATAGACGAGACATTATTTATCAGCAGCATAGATCTCAAGTTTGCATTCTGGCAGATTGAATTGGAGAAAGAGATTAAAGCCTTTTTGATACCCGGGAGGCCACTTTACTATTTCCGGCCCATAGGCTATGCAGACTGATATATGAGGTGAGTCCACAGCGTCTCAGAGGCAATGTGTTTGTGTACCTGGATGATTTGTTGGTGATATCCCGAGGTTTCGATACACATATGCAATTGTTGAGAGAAGTGGCAAAGTATATTACGGGATCGAATCTTACGGTGGGGTTGAAATACCTGAGGTTTGTGATAGGCTATGGGGTTTTAAAAACTGACTCGGAAAAGGAATCAGAACAATTCCGATACCGAAAATACCAAAACAGGTCCGTAGTTTTCTGGGAACGGCTGGTTAGTATAGGAGATTTGTGGCAAATTTTCGGATATTGCAGTTCTCTAGACTGATACTTTGAGGAAATGAGGAAAGTTTGATATGGCTTCGGAAGTTACTGCAACGTTTACAAAATTGAAGCAGGCACGGAATACGGTACCAGTACCCTATTTTTGGGAAGAATCTCTATATCCAGGGCGATGCCTCCCACTATGGAGTTGTGGCGGTGCTTTTCAAAAAGGATGGGGCTGGTGAAGAGCGGTCAATAGCGCATTACTCATACAAAATGAATAATTGCCAGAATAACTATATCGTGACTGAAAAGGAGTGTCTGGCGGATGTTTTAGCGGTGCGGCGTTTCAGGCCCTATGTAGAGTTGATGCCGTTTACTGTGATCACGGATGATACCATCTTGAAGTGACTGATGGCGTTAAAAAACTCCAGTGGTAGATTCGCCAGGTGGTCACTTCAGCTGCAGGCGTTTGATTTCCAGATTTAGCACCGGTAAGGAAGTGGAAGTGTGTTTGGTGATACGCTATTCCGTTTGATGGAGGGAATTCCGATTAATGTTTTAATTATGGATACCACTGAATTCGAATCGCCTCGTCAGCGGAAGGAGACAATCGAAGAAAACCCGGATAGGTTCCCTGATTTGCAGGTACGCGATGGGGTAATTTTTAAACGTACTGCGGATAGTAAGGAATGAAGCTGGACACATGTTGGAAAATATGGGTTCTAGAAGCCTTGATTGGTACGGTAATAGCACAAGCAAATGACCTAGAGATAGCAGCTCATGGGGATGTCGTAAAGACATTGAGTAGGGTAAGACAATTTTATCGTGTGACGGTTCCAGGGCGGAACTTTCTGAGGGATTGCAGGATCTATAAAGAGACAAAGCACAGCAATCGGATTTCTAGACCTTTAATGGGGGAGGAAACTATTACCGAACGACCATTCCAGTGACTGTATGTACATTTTTTAGGGAAGTATCCACGCTCGAAGGCAGATCACGCGTACGTGTTTGTGGTATTAGACCATTTCACAAATTTCGTGTTTCTAAAAGCGATGAGAGAAGCTACGGCAACGAATGTAGTGAATTTTTTAAGTGAATAAATCTTTCGTAAGTTTGGCGTACCGGAAACTATTCATTCTGAAAGTGGAAAACAGTTTGGGCACACGAATTCAATAAGGTACTGAAGTCGTACGAATGATATTACCCAAACATTTTTTGATCACTAATCTGGTGCAATTGTAGAGCTTTGGCGCGTTGGGGTTACGTAGTAAAATGATAGGAGAACCATTTTTAGTGGCAATTTATGTGGTTGCATTCCTGGTAGATCTAATGAATTTAAAAACTCGTTTGGAAAATTAACATTTTAATTTTCATCAGCGACTGTATCAACGGATTTAAATGAATATAATTCTGTGTCCAAAACATTTTGTATTTTAATATTGATTTCATCAACATCAGCATTTTTGGCAGTCAAAATAGTTCTCTCGCTTAACCATTGATGGTTTCTGTGGTTTATACGAAGGTTTGGAAACTCATTTTGAATTGAAACGTCTCTAGATTGTGCAGTATTGCAAACATTTTGTAGACATTTTAATATTTGGCTTGTGGTGCTGACATTAAATTCCAAATTCAAGTAATTGAGCTGAATCTCTTCAGCTCAGATGGATCGTTTAATATTTGCTCTTTCATATTTTTTTTCAATTCAGTTTCAGCCTTGCGTGGAATTTTTCTGTCAGAACTACTAGTTTTTCTTTAACGGGGGCAATGTCTACATCGCGATGAATATTCACATTTCTCACGTACCATGGTGGGTTCACAATGATTTCTAGTATTCTAGACTGAGATCGTTGAAGTTTACCTATATTAGAAGAACTAGCAGTTGACCATAACTGAGCGCCATATGACCAAATTGATTATATAAAAGAACTTTGTGCTCTATCGGAAGGCGAGAATTTTTATGTAGTAAACAATTAAATTTTAGGGCTGCTATCTAACTCGTATATCTGCTTTTTTAGCTTCTATATGTTTGCGACAAGTCAGCCTTCACTGGATGCAGGAATCTTGACATTTTTGATTTTCAGGGTCACGGCTGCCTTAACGTAGTAGTAGAAACGTGACATGTATACCTTAACGTGACATGTTTGCTTTTCGTTTCGTTTACTCTTATGCGCCAGTTGCAGAGCCAGGTTTCCATCTTTCGCAAATGTCGATTTAGGCTAGCTGATGTAGCGTCTGTTACTGAGAGAGAGCATAGTATCGTAGTGTCGTCGGTATATATGCCGTAAACAAAATATACAAGACAGAGCCGAGAACACTGCCTTGGGGTGCACAAGATTCAATGATGTACTCGTACATGTTGTGGATTCGTTGAACTTCACTAATAATTTTCTCTCTCTAATGTACGATTCAAGGGTAGTGTGAAATTCCGCAGGAAGCATTTGTTTCATTCGGTGCACTTGCTCAATTGTTCCATGTTTTCTCCGAAACCAAATTGGTGACTTGGGATAAAGCTGTCAACATACGGCTGCACCTTGTTCAAAGATATTAATTCAAATAGCTTTGGAAGTATAGATAATAGGCTGATAGGTCTGTATGAAGAGGAACAGTTGGGTTCTGTATCCAGCTGGGAGATCATTTTTATTACTGACAATTTACAAATTTTTGGGAAGTAACCTATTCGAAGAACTGCATTAAACGAGTTTAAAATTGACGTGATTGCGCGAAGATGTTTGAAGGAAGATTTGGCTTAAACACACCTTTGAGGCGGGTTCGCAAATAGATTTGCTTTTTCAACATCACTATAGCCCACTTCCCAGTTTCAATTCTAAGGGGTGGATTGTGTTCTTCCGGAATTTTGAAGAATTTACCTGTTTTCCACAAAGAGTAGTTTGTCATAAACGATTAAAAAGGAAAGATACCATTAACCTACTACAATAGAAATTAACTCTGTATATATAATCTCAACTGTACTGTATAATGTAATGTGTACCTATGTAATCCTATGCTAATTCATGTTATATTCGGACCATTGGCGAAGAACATATTAATTTTAAATTAGTTCTTAAGATTCGAAAAACTTATTGTGAGTTTCTTATATTCTAAGAAAGATTCAAGAAATAATATATATGCAAAAAAAAATATATATTTATATATATATACGAGTATATATATATATATATATATATATATATATATATATGTATATATATATATATATATATATATATATATATATATATATATATACATATATATATATATATATATATATATATATATATATATATATATATATATATATAAATCTGACAAAAAGTGGTGAATTTTCTACATTTTCGACTTTTCGACCATGAAAACGAAGTTTTTTCTAAGTAATATGTTCAGAGAAATTGTAGCCCGAGACAATAGCTAAAATTTACTAAAATTTCAAATACTTTACGAAATATGAGCCTAAGAAAATTTGCACATTTTCCCAAAAAATAAAGTCTGAGAAAAAACTGCAAGTCAAAATCTGGAAACTC
The DNA here is from genome assembly GCA_920105625.2 of Clusia tigrina. Taxonomy (NCBI): domain Eukaryota; kingdom Metazoa; phylum Arthropoda; class Insecta; order Diptera; family Clusiidae; genus Clusia; species Clusia tigrina. The sequence goes on from OV050030.1 coordinate 151,899,114, forward strand.
GATTTTCACCGTAGACGTATGGTCTAGTGGACTTTTTTGTTCAGTACAATCCCAAGAATCAGAAACGCGAAGCTCCCATTAAGATTTTTTTCCATACTAATCGCCCCACCCTAATATATATACATATATATATATATATATATATATATATATATATATATATATATATATATATATATATATATATATATATATATATATATGTATATATATATATATATATATATATATATATATATATATATATATATATACATATATATATATATATATATATATATATATATACATATATATATATATATATATATATATATATATATATATATATATATATATAAAGTCAAAACTATCCCTATCTTACAAAATACTACTATACAAAGCCGTTGTAAAGCCAATATGGGCCTACGGAATCCAGCTGTAGGGGAACCGCATCGCCATCTAATATTGTTAATCTCCAACGTAGCCAATCAAAATGCCTTAGGGAAATTACATGTGCACCCTGGTAGTTAAAAAATGAGAATATCCACAGAGATTTAAACGAATCTACAATAAAAGAAGAAATAAAAAAATGCCGCAGAAGTTACTCACAGAAGCTGAAAATACACCCGAACACCGTTACAATGGAGCTATTGTCAAGCAAAGGTCACAAACGATTAAAAAGGAAAGATACCATTAACCTACTACAATAGAAATTAATTATGTATATATAATCTCAACTGTACTGTATAATGTAAAGTGTACCTATGTAATCTTATGCTAATTCATGATATGTTCGGACCATTGGCGAAGAACATATTAATTTTAAATTAGTTCTTAAGATTCGAAAAACTTATTGTGAGTTTCTTATATTCTAAGAAAGATTCAAGAAATAATATTTATGAAAAAAAATAAAATAAAATATATATATAGTCGTATATATATATATATATATATATATATATATATATATATATATATATATATATATATATATATATAAAGTCAAAACTATCCCTATCTTACAAAATACTACTATACAAAGCCGTTGTAAAGCCAATATGGGCCTACGGAATCCAGCTGTTGGGGAACCGGATCGCCATCTAATATTGTTAAACTCCAACGTAGCCAATCAAAATGCCTTAGGGCAATTACAGGTGCACCCTGGTACTTAAAAAATGAGAATATCCACAGAGATTTAAATGTATCTACAATAAAAGAAGAAATAAAAAAATGCTGCAGAAGTTACTCACTGAAGCTGAAACTACACCCGAACACCTTAGCAAGGGAGCTATTTTCAAACAAAGGTCACAAACGTTTAAAAAGGAAATGTACCATTAACCTACTACAATAGAAATTAATTATGTATATATTATCTCAACTGTACTGTATAATGTAACGTAATCCAATGCTAATTCATGATATGTTCGGACCATTGGCGAAAAACATATTAATTTTGAATTAGTTCTTCAGATTCGACTTCGAAACTTATTGTGAGTTTCTTATATATTATATTATATACTATATTATATATTATACGAGTATATGAAAAAAAAAATTTAAAAAAAAAAAATATATATATATATATATATATATATATATATATATATATATATATATATATATATATATATATATATATATTTTAAAATTTTTTTTTTCATATACTCGTATAATATATAATATAGTTTATAATATAATAAATAAGAAACTCACAATAAGTTTCGAAGTCGAATCTGAAGAACTAATTCAAAATTAATATGTTTTTCGCCAATGGTCCGAACATATCATGAATTAGCATTGGATTACGTTACATTATACAGTACAGTTGAGATAATATATACATAATTAATTTCTATTGTAGTAGGTTAATGGTACATTTCCTTTTTAAACGTTTGTGACCTTTGTTTGAAAATAGCTCCCTTGCTAAGGTGTTCGGGTGTAGTTTCAGCTTCAGTGAGTAACTTCTGCAGCATTTTTTTATTTCTTCTTTTATTGTAGATACATTTAAATCTCTGTGGATATTCTCATTTTTTAAGTACCAGGGTGCACCTGTAATTGCCCTAAGGCATTTTGATTGGCTACGTTGGAGTTTAACAATATTAGATGGCGATCCGGTTCCCCTACAGCTGGATTCCGTAGGCCCATATTGGCTTTACAACGGCTTTGTATAGTAGTATTTTGTAAGATAGGGATAGTTTTGACTTTATATATATATATATATATATATATATATATATATATATATATATATATATATATATATATATATATATATATATATATATATATATACGACTATATATATATTTTATTTTATTTTTTTTCATAAATATTATTTCTTGAATCTTTCTTAGAATATAAGAAACTCACAATAAGTTTTTCGAATCTTAAGAACTAATTTAAAATTAATATGTTCTTCGCCAATGGTCCGAACATATCATGAATTAGCATAAGATTACATAGGTACACTTTACATTATACAGTACAGTTGAGATTATATATACATAATTAATTTCTATTGTAGTAGGTTAATGGTATCTTTCCTTTTTAATCGTTTGTGACCTTTGTTTGACAATAGCTCCATTGTAACGGTGTTCGGGTGTATTTTCAGCTTCTGTGAGTAACTTCTGCGGCATTTTTTTATTTCTTCTTTTATTGTAGATACGTTTAAATCTCTGTGGATATTCTCATTTTTTAACTACCAGGGTGCACATGTAATTTCCCTAAGGCATTTTGATTGGCTACGTTGGAGATTAACAATATTAGATGGCGATGCGGTTCCCCTACAGCTGGATTCCGTAGGCCCATATTGGCTTTACAACGGCTTTGTATAGTAGTATTTTGTAAGATAGGGATAGTTTTGACTTTATATATATATATATATATATATATATATATATATATATATATATATATATATATATATATATATGTATGTATATATATATATATATATATATATATATATATATATATATATATATATATATATATATATATATGTATATATATATATATATATATATATATATATATATATATATATATATATATATGTATATATATTAGGGTGGGGCGATTAGTATGGAAAAAAATCTTAATGGGAGCTTCGCGTTTCTGATTCTTGGGATTGTACTGAACAAAAAAGTCCACTAGACCATACGTCTACGGTGAAAATCGAGTTTCCAGATTTTGACTTGCAGTTTTTTCTCAGACTTTATTTTTTGGGAAAATGTGCAAATTTTCTTAGGCTCATATTTCGTAAAGTATTTGAAATTTTAGTAAATTTTAGCTATTGTCTCGGGCTACAATTTCTCTGAACATATTACTTAGAAAAAACTTCGTTTTCATGGTCGAAAAGTCGAAAATGTAGAAAATTCACCACTTTTTGTCAGATTTATATATATATATATATATATATATATATATATATATATATATATATATATATATATATATATATATATATGTATATATATATATATATATATATATATATATATATATATATATATATATATATATATATATATATATATATATATATATATATATATATATATGTATATATATATATATATATATATATATATATATATATATATATATATATATATATATACATATATATATATATATATATATATATATATATATACTCGTATATATATATAAATATATATTTTTTTTTGCATATATATTATTTCTTGAATCTTTCTTAGAATATAAGAAACTCACAATAAGTTTTTCGAATCTTAAGAACTAATTTAAAATTAATATGTTCTTCGCCAATGGTCCGAATATAACATGAATTAGCATAGGATTACATAGGTACACATTACATTATACAGTACAGTTGAGATTATATATACAGAGTTAATTTCTATTGTAGTAGGTTAATGGTATCTTTCCTTTTTAATCGTTTATGACAAACTACTCTTTGTGGAAAACAGGTAAATTCTTCAAAATTCCGGAAGAACACAATCCACCCCTTAGAATTGAAACTGGGAAGTGGGCTATAGTGATGTTGAAAAAGCAAATCTATTTGCGAACCCGCCTCAAAGGTGTGTTTAAGCCAAATCTTCCTTCAAACATCTTCGCGCAATCACGTCAATTTTAAACTCGTTTAATGCAGTTCTTCGAATAGGTTACTTCCCAAAAATTTGTAAATTGTCAGTAATAAAAATGATCTCCCAGCTGGATACAGAACCCAACTGTTCCTCTTCATACAGACCTATCAGCCTATTATCTATACTTCCAAAGCTATTTGAATTAATATCTTTGAACAAGGTGCAGCCGTATGTTGACAGCTTTATCCCAAGTCACCAATTTGGTTTCGGAGAAAACATGGAACAATTAAGCGAGTGCACCGAATGAAACAAATGCTTCCTGCGGAATTTCACACTACCCTTGAATCGTACATTAGAGAGAGAAAATTATTAGTGAAGTTCAACGAATCCACAACATGTACGAGTACATCATTGAATCTTGTGCACCCCAAGGCAGTGTTCTCGGCTCTGTCTTGTATATTTTGTTTACGGCATATATACCGACGACACTACGATACTATGCTCTCTCTCAGTAGCAGACGCTACATCAGCTAGCCTAAATCGACATTTGCGAAAGATGGAAACCTGGCTCTGCAACTGGCGCATAAGAGTAAACGAAACGAAAAGCAAACATGTCACGTTAAGGTATACATGTCACGTTTCTACTACTACGTTAAGGCAGCCGTGACCCTGAAAATCAAAAATGTCAAGATTCCTGCATCCAGTGAAGGCTGACTTGTCGCAAACATATAGAAGCTAAAAAAAGCAGATATACGAGTTAGATAGCAGCCCTAAAATTTAATTGTTTACTACATAAAAATTCTCGCCTTCCGATAGAGCACAAAGTTCTTTTATATAATCAATTTGGTCATATGGCGCTCAGTTATGGTCAACTGCTAGTTCTTCTAATATAGGTAAACTTCAACGATCTCAGTCTAGAATACTAGAAATCATTGTGAACCCACCATGGTACGTGAGAAATGTGAATATTCATCGCGATGTAGACATTGCCCCCGTTAAAGAAAAACTAGTAGTTCTGACTGAAAAATTCCACGCAAGGCTGAAACTGAATTGAACAAAAATATGAAAGAGCAAATATTAAACGATCCATCTGAGCTGAAGAGATTCAGCTCAATTACTTGAATTTGGAATTTAATGTCAGCACCACAAGCCAAATATTAAAATGTCTACAAAATGTTTGCAATACTGCACAATCTAGAGACGTTTCAATTCAAAATGAGTTTCCAAACCTTCGTATAAACCACAGAAACCATCAATGGTTAAGCGAGAGAACTATTTTGACTGCCAAAAATGCTGATGTTGATGAAATCAATATTAAAATACAAAATGTTTTGGACACAGAATTATATTCATTTAAATCCGTTGATACAGTCGCTGATGAAAATTAAAATGTTAATTTTCCAAACGAGTTTTTAAATTCATTAGATCTACCAGGAATGCAACCACATAAATTGCCACTAAAAATGGTTCTCCTATCATTTTACTACGTAACCCCAACGCGCCAAAGCTCCACAATTGCACCAGATTAGTGATCAAAAAATGTTTGGGTAATATCATTCGTACGACTTCAGTACCTTATTGAATTCGTGTGCCCAAACTGTTTTCCACTTTCAGAATGAATAGTTTCCGGTACGCCAAACTTACGAAAGATTTATTCACTTAAAAAATTCACTACATTCGTTGCCGTAGCTTCTCTCATCGCTTTTAGAAACACGAAATTTGTGAAATGGTCTAATACCACAAACACGTACGCGTGATCTGCCTTCGAGCGTGGATACTTCCCTAAAAAATGTACATACAGTCACTGGAATGGTCGTTCGGTAATAGTTTCCTCCCCCATTAAAGGTCTAGAAATCCGATTGCTGTGCTTTGTCTCTTTATAGATCCTGCAATCCCTCAGAAAGTTCCGCCCTGGAACCGTCACACGAGGCCAATAATAAAATTGTCTTACCCTACTCAATGTCTTTACGACATCCCCATGAGCTGCTATCTCTAGGTCATTTGCTTGTGCTATTACCGTACCAATCAAGGCTTCTAGAACCCATATTTTCCAACATGTGTCCAGCTTCATTCCTTACTATCCGCAGTACGTTTAAAAATTACCCCATCGCGTACCTGCAAATCAGGGAACCTATCCGGGTTTTCTTCGATTGTCTCCTTCCGCTGACGAGGCGATTCGAATTCAGTGGTATCCATAATTAAAACATTAATCGGAATTCCCTCCATCAAACGGAATAGCGTATCACCAAACACACTTCCACTTCCTTACCGGTGCTAAATCTGGAAATCAAACGCCTGCAGCTGAAGTGACCACCTGGCGAATCTACCACTGGAGTTTTTTAACGCCATCAGTCACTTCAAGATGGTATCATCCGTGATCACAGTAAACGGCATCAACTCTACATAGGGCCTGAAACGCCGCACCGCTAAAACATCCGCCAGACACTCCTTTTCAGTCACGATATAGTTATTCTGGCAATTATTCATTTTGTATGAGTAATGCGCTATTGACCGCTCTTCACCAGCCCCATCCTTTTTGAAAAGCACCGCCACAACTCCATAGTGGGAGGCATCGCCCTGGATATAGAGATTCTTCCCAAAAATAGGGTACTGGTACCGTATTCCGTGCCTGCTTCAATTTTGTAAACGTTGCAGTAACTTCCGAAGCCATATCAAACTTTCCTCATTTCCTCAAAGTATCAGTCTAGAGAACTGCAATATCCGAAAATTTGCCACAAATCTCCTATACTAACCAGCCGTTCCCAGAAAACTACGGACCTGTTTTGGTATTTTCGGTATCGGAATTGTTCTGATTCCTTTTCCGAGTCAGTTTTTAAAACCCCATAGCCTATCACAAACCTCAGGTATTTCAACCCCACCGTAAGATTCGATCCCGTAATATACTTTGCCACTTCTCTCAACAATTGCATATGTGTATCGAAACCTCGGGATATCACCAACAAATCATCCAGGTACACAAACACATTGCCTCTGAGACGCTGTGGACTCACCTCATATATCAGTCTGCATAGCCTATGGGCCGGAAATAGTAAAGTGGCCTCCCGGGTATCAAAAAGGCTTTAATCTCTTTCTCCAATTCAATCTGCCAGAATGCAAACTTGAGATCTATGCTGCTGATAAATAATGTCTCGTCTATACGACTTAAGATGCCTTCAATTTTCTGAATAGGATACGCATCCTTCACCGTACTCTCATTCAACTTTCTTGCATCCAAACACAAATGATTCTTACCTGGCTTCCTAACCAATATAACTCGACTCCTCCAAGGTGTCGCACTTTCTTCGATCACCCCTAGTGCTAGTATCTGATCCACCTCGGCATACAATAACTCCTGTACCGCCGGCGATAGCGGATAAATCGATCCTTCATTGACTCTGCCCCCTGAACTAATCTTATACTATGCTTCTCTATAGTAGTCTTCCTCAGGCCATGCACTTCGTATGACTTCATGTCCTGTTTTAGTTTATCCAGCTGTTCCTGTTGGGGTACTGATAAATCATGTCGTACCGCCACCTCGCCTTTCCCATCGGATTCCTTTCTACTTGGCTCAATGACTACTTTACTCACCCCAATTATCTCTGGCGCCAAGCCAAACGCTCCCAGAACTCAACCCCTAAGTAAACTTCTTGCTGTAGTGTAGGACACAGGTAAAATTTTATTTATTTACTCTGTTCTTTAAACTGCACCGCGACTGTGTGACAGTGGCTGCTTATTCCCTCCAACCGTACGTAACTTAGTAAAATATTTTTGCACCTTTAAACCCAAGTTACTGACCAACTTTCTACAATTTTTCCAAACACTAACCGATGCTCCTGTATCCAGTAGTCTACGCAAGCTCTTACACTGAATTCGTATCTCGGCGAACAGTCGTCTTTCCGCCTGAATACGGCGACTTATCGCCTGAATTCCCTAGCGTTTTTTAACCTCCTTAACTGATACCTCAACCTGACCTTCACTACTCTATTTCTCGCCCGCGGCCTCCCTACCATCGGTCCTCCTACTAACCCTGGTCTTTCCCGTTTTACCTGCCGCATGCTCGCGTCTTTTACCTCATTCACTACTCGAAGGGGTCTCGCTCGGAACATGCTTTTCCCGTATTTTGCATGATCACTGGACCGTTTCCTGACCGACACCTAGGACACTTGGGAGTCACTACTCCATCCATCCCACAACAATAACAAGATACCGCCTTCCTTTCTTCTGGGCATTCCACAAATCCATGCCCTCTCGGGTTTCTGCTAATGCCTCGCTCATACGCGATTGTACTCCTATGTCCGCTTCGTCTCTGTACATTCGGGACTCTCTCACTTTCCCTACCATACTCAATGCTTCTACAGCCCGAGGCAACTTCTCAATTGCCCCCTGAAAGTTATCTATCCTACCATTTAATAAGCCTATCTCATCCTGAGGTCTTCTCCTACTTTCTGGAATCTCCCGCAGGTGAATAAGTAACCCCTCTTCAGGCTTTTTCTGGCGAATCGGAGTCCTGGGCAGCTATTTTGTCTTGGAAATGGCACTGGATATGGAAATCCTCGACAGGTGTCTTCCCTGTGGCTATAATTTTGTACTAAATTATTTAAATAAATTATTTTTTTAGTTAGCGTTAAATTTTCACTTTTAATTTTGTGTTTAAGAAAAGTGGCAACGCAAAAAAAACAATACTGATCACTTGAAATTTATTTATCTAAATGATAGTTTTCCTCAGAACTCTTACTTGTCACACTTAAATGCTCTCCTCAACATATGCGTCACGGTCCACCCTAATATCTCATCAATTTAAAGTTATTAATTGAAAATGAACTTAACCAAAAGCATATCCTATCTGCATATACTTATTTGCGTATATCTATTTCTAATTTCTCTTGTCTTATTTTACAAGTATGGAATGGGGGCTCCCTGGTTGGATTATTCTTGCTTGCTGCTGCTAGCTCCGTTTTCGCTTGAAGGTGAGTGTATTTCCCTCTAATTTTCACTAACACATTTCATACAAAAAATTCTCTTTTTTTTCTAGATATTTCCGAGACTGGCATCTCCTCACATTGACTCTATTGGTTACGAATTCCTTCGCCCCAAACCATCAATGTAACCTCCTGACACTTTATCAATTCTACTCGTACAGCACTAGCCAGCGAACGGAATCAACAAAATTTTAGTTTGGGCGCCATATTGTTATGTTCCCATTCGATCGATCGCAGCAAGTTCACCACGACAAGCTCTAGCTTCGTGGGAACGGATCTTACCCAGCCTCGCTGCGACGGGGGAGTAATCAATAACATTTTTATTTCCACGTTATACCATCCGTAGCCGCACTCACCTTCTTGCGCCGCAGTTTTCCAGTATCTGACCCTTCGCCATCAAAAATGATAGAGAAGAAGATTACGCATTGCGCAGGTCCGTTATAATTTTCTTTCTGAGTTTGACATTTCATTGCTGGGCTGTGACGTCAACGTAGCGATAAATACACAGTGCGGATCAAAAATAATAGAGTGCGGGTAGTGTATTTTAAATAAATATTAAAATAAAAGGAATATAAATAGACAATTATTTAAAATGAAATGTGCGGTGGTAGATTGTAATAACTCAAATGAAAGTAAAGCGTCGGAGTGCAGTTTTTTCACCTTTCCGTCCGATGCGACTGTTTTAAAAAGTGGATAAAATTTTGTCATTGGAAAATTAAGTTTGCTGCCATTTCAAAAAGGTTAAAATTTAATTATGTTTTATGTTTCCAATAATATATCAAAGTTTTATACTTGCAGGTATTATCCAGTCAAACAATGCGTTGAAGATGTTACATGGCTATATAAATAAGCGCTTCTAAGCAAGGTATGTATTAGCATATCGACTGAACCAGGATGTTCTAGAAAACTTTTTCGGTGTCATTCGTGCAAAAAGTGGGCTGCATGACCATCCAGATCAACAAGAGTTCAAATATCGCCTCAGATCATATATACTTGGTCGCAATGAAGGCGTTATATCGAACTCTGGTAATGTTGAAGTAGGTGATACTCCTGACTTGGAAAGCTCGCAACCATCTCTAACAGGTATTTCGAAATTAGACAATAACTTTATTTAAATTAATTTATCTCTATTTATCAAGGTATCATATTAAATACTATGTGTGTCCCGCGTGAAATCAACAACACCACAATGGAACAGACAGCGTTGGAAGGCCTGGCGTACGATGGTCTTGAAAATCTTGCTGGTTACAAAATACGCCACAAATTGCGTGAAGACATCGACAACACTGCGATTGAAAACAAGGCTGATTCTTTATATACGTGAGTTAACCATTTAAGTGAAGGGGGGTTAGCCAAACCATCAGAATATATGATGCTTTGTATAAGTGCATTACAAAATATTTTTGAATAATTTTATTGAAAAACATATTGAGCAAGCCTCCGATATTGATTGCAATATTAAAGTGAAAAAATTGTTTTTCCGGGCGAGAATGTTTTTTAAAATCAGAAAATTGAATAAAGAAATTGAAGAAAGCGCCTACAAAAGAAAAAGAAAATTTTATAAAATATTAACATAGTTTTATTATTATTACTAATATACTATTATTGTTATTATTATACTTTTATTATTATACTATTATTATTATTATTATTATTATTATTATTATTATTATTACTTTTACTATTCTTCACAATAAACTATTTGAAAAAAAAACAAATACACTTTACTTTTGTTTGCACAATTGATTTCACCAATTTAGCATATATGATGTATGAGCATATATTATGGGCGGTTTTCTAATACAAATAATTGCAATTTAAATTTAATATTTGCGCCAATATATTTGTAATATATTGTTATAAGTATTTCGCCGAAAAATGCTTCATGAAAAAAATAAATGTTTCTATTTTTAATATTACACAGCAATGTTTACTTTTTTGTTTACAAAATATACGCTAGTTTGATATTTCTCTTTGCAACCATGCTATAATGACTTAGATGCGCAGAACGAAAAATTTTTGTGCATCGCTTTGCGCAATCTTTGTCTCTATTATTTTTGCTTCGCCATAGCCTAACTTTTTTTTTTTCTTTTAGTTACTTATAAAACTATAAATATGTATATATATATTATTATTATTATTAACAGGCTAAAAGAACACCGCGACCTAAAAGATCTATTGTGCAGCCTCGTAACCAACTAAAACAGTCCTAGACTGTTTATAAATCTTGTAACTGCTGTGGGCTTAATTCTAACTAGGTGATTTGGAGATATGAACCCACTGACTATTTAATTATGTCTGCGTCTTGCCACCGCCGGGCAAGTGCATAGAATATGTTCTGCTGTTTCCTACTCCTCTTGACAGAGTCGACAGGAATCGTCTTCTACCACGCCTTTTTTTTTTAGATGGTAATTTAGTCTACAGTGTCCTGTTAAAAGTTCAGTATAGACTTTGATGTCATTTCTGCTGAGGTTTAAAGAAGCATCTACCCTGGTGTGTTCAGGATCAATGAGTAGTCTCGACTTCCGCATGCCTTTTTGGGCTCTCCAGTAGTTTAGCAGACCTCGTTTTTCCTGTTCGCACAACAAGTTATTTGTGAAGCTACTGTTTACCCCACAGAAGGGTTCTGGACCTATAAAGGCAGTATCTGCACCACTTTTTGCCAAAGAGTCTGCCATTTCGTTGCCCTCATGTCCCTCATGTCCCGGTACCCACGTTAGCGTAACAGAGTTTCACGCTGCTAGGGTATTGAAAAGTTTAGAGCATTCCCAGACCAGCTTTGATTGGAATGGGAAGTTTATTAATGATTTCAGAGCTGCCTGGCTATCTGAGAGTATGCATATTTTGGTGTTGCGTGTACCCCTGCCTAGCACATAACTCTAAAGCGTGGACATCCCCCTGAAAAATGGAAGCTGTGTTTCCCATTGCAATTGCTTTTTGGAAATTTGGCCCTACAATTCCAGCTCCTGCACTGCCATCTTCCATTTTGGACCCATCTGTATACCATATATATATTTTTATATATATATATATATATATATATATATATATATGTATATATATATATATATATATATATATATATATATATATATATATATATATATATGTATATATATATATATATATATATATATATATATATATATATATATATATATATATATATATATATATACGAGGTGTGATCAAAAAATAACCGTTATTTTCATCTTTTCGTGAGTTACGTATGTTCGATGTTCGTATTTTTTTTTCTGTTATGTTGGTACACATGTCTGTTATATATGTTGGCAATACCAATCATTTTGGATTGTCAGTTTGTTTTTGACAGATAAATAGTGTAACGACTCAAATTTATAGCTGGGGTAAAACTCAGCGGCTCCAGGGGTCGTTACAGGAAATTACTCAGTAGTTGTATTTTAAGTTTTCTTTATTTAATATTTACGCTTATCACTAGGCTTACACGTTATTACATAGAAATGATGGGCTTTATGAAGGCCGCTCCTGAACTTGGTGCTGTGCCGTCCTGTCTCCAGTCTCGACGGTGGTGGATTGAAAAACCACTTCCACCGGTTTGACTCTGAGAAGCAAGTCCTGGTTTTCTATGAAGGCGGATTGAAAAACCCAGCGTTCGTAGCAAACTCAGTTCTTCTTAATGTCTCAGTCTGTGCCTTTAGTCTTTCGTTTCAACGGTGGTGGATTGACAAACCACTTCCACCGCTTCTAACGCTGACAAACAAACTCTGGTTTATTATGAGAGTGGATTAAAGTCCAACACTCGTGGTAAATGCAGCGCTTGTGTGTGTGTGTGTCCGTTGGTAATGTTTCCTAATCTCGTGGCGTCTATGCGGCAAAGTTTCTTCAGTACTTACTTACGCGATGTCTTAGCAGGGAAAAAGAGAGCGTATGCCCGGTTGCAGGCGCTTTTATAGCCACCTGTTGAACTTCTAGTTGTTGTTCCAGTCCCGCTGGCCGGTGCTCCGACTACCGCTTCCTGCTGCTAAGGCCAAGGCATTGTTGGTGTTTTCCTCTTGACCTTAGGCGACCCTCAGCGTCTTCCTGGAAAAGTCCGGCTGTTGTCAAGCGCGTAGTAGTTGCAGCGGCCCGTCGTTGCTGTTGCACGCCCTGTAGTTGTTGTTGCACGCCCTGTTGTTGTTGTTGCACGCCCTGTTGTTGTTATTGTACGCATGATTTTCTTCTGCTGGTGGTTAATATTAATTCAATTATCCACCAGCGTTTGAAAACTATTTGTGCGTTTCCCCTTTGTGTGATGTCCGCGCAACTTGTCTGCACAACGATTGTTATGTCGTTGTCTCTTTTTCTTTTCATTCGTTCCTCGTGTTGTTGTCGTTCTATTTCCCGAGCTAACGCACTCGGTAAATTCTACCGAGTCGTGTTGTTGTAATTAACGACGGATTAATTGAAACCTGCTTGCAGTGTTGTTGTTGTTGTCGATCAGTGCACACGGCTGGCTTGAGTTCGCCAAGTCTGTCGGCGCAGTCGTGTTGGTATAATTCACATGCAATTCATTTTCCTTGTCTTACGCAAGCGGCTGGCTTGGCTTTACCAATGCTGCTGTTGACATTCCGCTTGCGTAGTTGTTGGTACCATTTGCATGTGATTTATTGACCAACGTTTATTATTTTGTGCATTTCATGCGCTCCCGCTTTCGCCGTGGTTTCTATTGGTGCGAAGGTATTCTAAGAATTTACATTAAGTGTTGATGGGGCCGCGCAAGGTGATTGGTTAGCACTCAAACTTCTTCGCACGCGAGTGATGCTGGCGGTCCATTCTCGCAGTGACTATTGCTTTGGGGAATTATTGTGCGAACAAAATTAGTCAATAATTTTGCTCGTCACACGCCCTCCCAACTTCACCGACGAGAAATTTTAACCACGTCATGGCAGAGGGTCACTCGGTAAGCGTCTCGCGTTAACCGCAATCGTCTTTGTGCCGGGTTCTCCTGTGCCTCCTTAGCTTTACGCAAAATTTCTGCTACTAAGCTCTGTGGTAGACCAGCTCCTTTCGATTCCTGTAGCTTTTCTAAACTTTGGAATGTGACATGGTTCCATTGTGTGGCTGAGTCGTCTGTATTTGGCATCCGTTTCTCTGTTGACGGGCTCCCTGTAGCACCGTTCCGTTGTCTACTACTGTTGCTGCGGTGGCTATGTGCGTCGCGTTCGTCCCTCTTGTCAATGCTTCTGCTGCTGTTAGAGCAGCTAATTGCACGCCGTAGGTCCCTGGATCTGTCGGTTTGTCTACGTGGCATTTCTCGGGTTTCCCGCGCTGGCGAACACCTTGCGGAATAACTGGAAGATGCGCTGCTTATCCTGGTCGTTTGACGCCTTAATGGCGTGATCTCACGACCACTTGGTGCGCCCGTGTTCTTCTCCTGTGGCCCCTGTGGTAATTCGTTTTTGGGTTTCCCTCGGCAGAATCCGTAGCAAGTGAATGCGTTCGTGTGTGTAATACTTGTTCCTGGTGATGTATATTTGCTACTGCGTTGGCTTCCGCTGTATTCTCTGTTGTGTCTCTGTTCCTTAGAATTTCTGACGTTAGTTGGCCTCTTGGAAGGCATTGATGCATTTACTTGTGGGAAGTTCTCAACGCGGATTGTCGTGCACGTTGCAAAGTCTCGTGGTTGCACACAACCGTTATGAGGTCCCAGCGTGATCTCCTGATCGCCGCACTTCAATGTCGTTCCCAGGCTTGTCATGAAATCCACTCCCAGAAGTAGATCATCACTGGAGTCAGGCATGATAAGTAGTTCTATCTGGCATGCCTGCCCTCCAAACCTTACATTCGTCACAAATGTCTCTTTGACCCTCCTAGCACTTCCATCTGCCATAAGCGCTCTGGTATGGGATTTTCCCAATTTGCCGGTAGAAGCGCGTAACTTGTGTGCTAGGCGTCTGCTCATAAAACTGTGCGTTGCACCTGTGTCCAGCGTCGCGGTGACCGTTTCTGTGCCAATAGAAACGTTAGCGCAGATTCGTTGCCCGACACAGTGCAATGCGTTTTTCCATGATAAAGTCTGGTGTCGCTGCTCTGCCCCATGCTGCGTGTCCGACGGTAGTCTTCTGTTGGGTGGTGCTCTCTGGTTGCAGCACTCGATCGTCCTAACTCCCCTACGGCCACACTCCCAACAAAACAGTATTTGCACGTTGCGACATAGTCGTGCTATGTGACCATTTTGGCCACAACGCCGGCAGGCTGTTTTGGGATGTATAGGTGCCACTTTGCTCTCTACCGTCACCTGTCGGTTCCTTACCTCTCGAGGTGGACCTTGCTCTGTTCGCCTTTGTGTGGGTGGCGCTGCTAGCTGTTCGCCTTCTCCCCGTATGCTCTCCAAATCCTCGGCCATCTCTATCAGCTCCTGTAGCGATACGAAATCTCTACGGCGCACGTATAGCTGATATTGTGGCAGACTGTTCTGGAAGATTCTTTCCAGTTTCTGCTCCTCCGAATACTCCACGTGTCGCATAAGATTTTGCAGTTCGAGAACATACTGCTTGAATGACTCTCGATGCCTCTGGTGACGCTGTCGGATCTGGTCGTCGAGTTTCTCCATGAAACGGGCCGGTAAAAAGAATTTCAGGAAGTCCCTCCTATATGTGCTCCATTCCCGCCACGCTCGATTGTTGTTTCTGAACCACATGAGTGCTCGTTCTCTCAAGAGTTCAGACATAGTACGAGGAAGGAAATCTTTGTTTATTCCGTACACATCTGCAAGTTCTTCCACTCGCTCGATAAAAGCTAGTGGGTCACGTCCACCGTCAAAGTTAAGAGACCACTTCCGTACTTGATCAATAACAGCGGCGTACTGTGTAGACCCGTTGTATTCTTGATCCATTGGTGCAGGTGAAACGTAAGGATGCTGTGGTATTCCCCGTACCTCTGGATTCCACGCTGGTAGAGTTGCACCTGCGTATGTGCTTGGCCTGTCCACTTCCAGCGTTTCGCTGGGAACTATGGATGCAGCCGGCCTTGGTGATGTGCTTTTAACATGACTGCGTTGTAGATTCATCAACCGGTATTGTTGCTCCTGAGTCAGTACCGTTTCTGTGAAAAACTCAGAAAGCCGCTTTCGGAGGTCATCTACTGTGCCTGTAGTTTCCAAACCGAATTCCTCCGCAAAAATCACCAACTCATCTTTCCGTAGCACGTACACCCAGCTTGTTTTCCCCATCCTGTGACTTTCCTGGTTAATGGCGAAGACTATGGGTGAGCGTCAGATGCGTTGAATTTCCTTGTTTTTATAGTCCCTGCTCGGGCGCCACTGTAACGACTCAAATTTATAGCTGGGGTAAAACTCAGC
Organism: Clusia tigrina; assembly: GCA_920105625.2. Taxonomy (NCBI): domain Eukaryota; kingdom Metazoa; phylum Arthropoda; class Insecta; order Diptera; family Clusiidae; genus Clusia; species Clusia tigrina. Next base: position 151,915,463 of record OV050030.1, read on the forward strand.
GGCTCCAGGGGTCGTTACAGGAAATTACTCAGTAGTTGTATTTTAAGTTTTCTTTATTTAATATTTACGCTTATCACTAGGCTTACACGTTATTACATAGAAATGATGGGCTTTATGAAGGCCGCTCCTGAACTTGGTGCTGTGCCGTCCTGTCTCCAGTCTCGACGGTGGTGGATTGAAAAACCACTTCCACCGGTTTGACTCTGAGAAGCAAGTCCTGGTTTTCTATGAAGGCGGATTGAAAAACCCAGCGTTCGTAGCAAACTCAGTTCTTCTTAATGTCTCAGTCTGTGCCTTTAGTCTTTCGTTTCAACGGTGGTGGATTGACAAACCACTTCCACCGCTTCTAACGCTGACAAACAAACTCTGGTTTATTATGAGAGTGGATTAAAGTCCAACACTCGTGGTAAATGCAGCGCTTGTGTGTGTGTGTGTCCGTTGGTAATGTTTCCTAATCTCGTGGCGTCTATGCGGCAAAGTTTCTTCAGTACTTACTTACGCGATGTCTTAGCAGGGAAAAAGAGAGCGTATGCCCGGTTGCAGGCGCTTTTATAGCCACCTGTTGAACTTCTAGTTGTTGTTCCAGTCCCGCTGGCCGGTGCTCCGACTACCGCTTCCTGCTGCTAAGGCCAAGGCATTGTTGGTGTTTTCCTCTTGACCTTAGGCGACCCTCAGCGTCTTCCTGGAAAAGTCCGGCTGTTGTCAAGCGCGTAGTAGTTGCAGCGGCCCGTCGTTGCTGTTGCACGCCCTGTAGTTGTTGTTGCACGCCCTGTTGTTGTTGTTGCACGCCCTGTTGTTGTTATTGTACGCATGATTTTCTTCTGCTGGTGGTTAATATTAATTCAATTATCCACCAGCGTTTGAAAACTATTTGTGCGTTTCCCCTTTGTGTGATGTCCGCGCAACTTGTCTGCACAACGATTGTTATGTCGTTGTCTCTTTTTCTTTTCATTCGTTCCTCGTGTTGTTGTCGTTCTATTTCCCGAGCTAACGCACTCGGTAAATTCTACCGAGTCGTGTTGTTGTAATTAACGACGGATTAATTGAAACCTGCTTGCAGTGTTGTTGTTGTTGTCGATCAGTGCACACGGCTGGCTTGAGTTCGCCAAGTCTGTCGGCGCAGTCGTGTTGGTATAATTCACATGCAATTCCTTTTCCTTGTCTTACGCAAGCGGCTGGCTTGGCTTTACCAATGCTGCTGTTGACATTCCGCTTGCGTAGTTGTTGGTACCATTTGCATGTGATTTATTGACCAACGTTTATTATTTTGTGCATTTCATGCGCTCCCGCTTTCGCCGTGGTTTCTATTGGTGCGAAGGTATTCTAAGAATTTACATTAAGTGTTGATGGGGCCGCGCAAGGTGATTGGTTAGCACTCAAACTTCTTCGCACGCGAGTGATGCTGGCGGTCCATTCTCGCAGTGACTATTGCTTTGGGGAATTATTGTGCGAACAAAATTAGTCAATAATTTTGCTCGTCACAATAGGTTAGTCGTGTTTTGGTGTTCTCTTCGATTTTGTACTATTCGAAAAAATGGATCAAAGAAACTGTATTCAGTTTTGTGTAAAAAATTAAATTAAATGCGCAAGGACATTTGAAAAGTTGACTGTGGCCTTTGGCGAGTCTACTATGAGCAGAACATAAGTTCAATTGTGGTATAACCGGTTTAGGGAAGGCCGAGAAGATGTCAATGACGATGCTCGTCCTGGTCGTCCGAGCACGTCAACAACCGATGAAAACATTGACGCAGTGAAGAAAATGATTTTGGATAATCGTCGAATCATTATCAGAGAGATTGCTGATGATGTTGGCATATCGTTCGGCTCATGCCAAGCAATTTTTACGGATGTTTTAGGCATGAAACGTGCGGCAGCGAAAATTGTTCCAAAATTGCTAAATTTTGAGCAAAAACAACGTCGCATGGACATCGCTCAGGAGCTGTTGAACATCGTCAACGACGATCCAGATTTTCTCAAAAAGATCATAACTGGTGACGAATCGTGGGTGTATGGCTATGACATTGAAACCAAAGCCAAATCATCCCAAAGGAAACGTCCAGATGAGCCAAGACCAAAAAAAGCACGTCAAGTTCGGTCGAACGTAAAGGTTTTGCCGACAGTTTTCTTTGATTGCAATGGCGTGGTGCATCATGAATTCTTGCCACAAGGTCGTACGGTCAACAAGGAATACTACCTTGAAGTTATGCGCCGTTTGCGAGAAGCAATTCGTCAGAAACGCCCAGAATTGTGGAAAAACCAATCATGGATTTTGCACCATGATAACGCACCAGCTCACACATCGATGCTTGTGCGTAATTTTTTAACCAAAAACAGAAGTGTTTCGAGGATTGGAAAAAACGCTGGCATAAGTGTATTATATCTGAGGGCAACTACTTTGAAGGGGACAAGATAGTTGTTGATGAATAAATAAATACTTTATTTTTTTATCACACAATAACGGTAATTTTTTGATCACACCTCGTATATATATATATATATATATATATATATATATATATATATATATATATATATATATATATATATATATATATATATATATATATATTTATATATATATATATATATATATATATAAATATATATATATATATATATATATATATATATATATATATATATATATATATATATATATATATATATATATATATATTGAAACGTGATTGCATACTTTTAGAATCCCATCTGGAGTTTGAGAATGAGTGCACCCTGTGTGTAAGTCAAGACACGATATATTCGAATAAAAGTTCACTTAAGAACACCATGTCGGTGGTGTAAAAGAATATTCCCGAAAATAAAAACTTCCTTCTAGGTGAATAGAAGATTCTAGAAAAATCCAAAGACTTCTTAAATAGCGTAGAGTTTTTTAATTGAACCATTCGAAAGCTATAAAAACCACAAGACTGTTCAAAGTCGGACGATCGAATAGAGATCGTAACAGTATGTACGTTGTGCATCGAAGCAGCAGTATTTGTAATTTTGTAAAGTGATGAAATTAATTATTAAATAAAGTGATTAATGAATTCTCAAATAAAGTGCAAATTGTAATAAAGTAAACTTTAAGCCTAATATTAAGTGTGTAAATTGCAATAATTAAATTCTGCTATTTTAATTTAACCAGCGACTGTTTGATGACTATACAATCTAGTGGTACGAATCCAAGTACAGAGAGCTAGATTAAATTGTAAGGAGCGCATTTTCGTAACAGTACAAATTGTCAACAGGGCAATTTCGTAACAATATAGATAAAATACTGCTTGTATTGAGCTGAAGGCTCCTTACACATCGTACACTTATAATTATGTAATTAGATAAGCAAATAAACAATTATCCGAATATACTTAAATACTTCGTAAATTTAATTAACTTATCTTATAAGATGGGACGGGAGGCACTCTCCTCCACAAGCACTAATCACTACAAGATTATAACTTGATATCGAATCTATTGTCACACATTAAAAACTACTACTTCTCTCGTGCATTTATTCAACTCAACCACTAATCAATGTAAACTTCATAACGTAACCCTGCAGCACTCGCGCGTGGCTCAAACCTCTTTTCTTCCTGGTCAAAACTCCTCCACGGTCAAAACTTAACTAACTGACCGAAGTCTACATTCATTCTCATCACCTAACCGTACTCAATGCTGCCGCCTCAGCTCCCACTCACACTTCTCGCATGCCCATTCAGAGGCCAACCGTCCATCATAGTCCCGCTATGCTATTGACTTTGACTGACTTTCGCACCTTATCGGTCAAAGCTTTGTGCCAAAGCTACGAATAGGTATGTGTAGGAGCGATCACCAACAGCTTGGCCGCATTGAGCCGAAACAGGCCAGAATACACAAATAAATGAACAATTGTAGAAAAAGGAAAAGCTGCATGCAACATTTTACCAACAAGGTATATATTTCCTTTGCCAATCCTCGGAAAATATTTGTTTTCAGATTTTCACATTACGAGTATTAATATAATAATAATGTAATATTCAAATTATTTTATTTATTTGCATACATATATTAAAAATCCCATTTTTCTTCAGACGGACAGATATGGCCTCTGTTGCGAAGTACATTTTCAGATAATTTATCGGAATGGTTTTTAAGTTTGCGCATATTTATTTTGCTTAGCCTTATAACCGCTTCTGATACGATAGGAATGCTCAAGTCCTTGTGAGTGTTGGCATTTTTTATATACTACGGAGCTCATGTAATAGTTCTCAAGGCTTTCAATTGTATCCGCTGTAACTTCTCAACGTTTATTGGTGTAGAAGTTCCCCACATTTTTATACCATATGTAGTTTTAGCATAGCCTTATACAGCAGCATTTTATACTCAAGTAGTAGTGTTGATTTTGAATTGAGCATCCAGTACAGGTTTAACATTTTTCATTTTATGCTGATGACTTTCGTATCAATGTGCCTTCGCGATGTAAGTCTTCTATCTAAGTAAATACTAAGATATTTGATTTCATTTTGATGAGATATAATGTGGACCTTGATTTTAATAGAAGTGTCTTTCCTTAGTGTGAATGTGATATGCACGCATTTGGATTCATTGATTTGCATTCTCCATGTTGTAAGCCAAGCATCCCATCCGTAAATATTCGTATGATTCTGCAGGATAGATGTTGTTGTTTTGGGATTTTCGTGTGCACACATTTTCGCAGAGTCGTCAGCGAATGTTGACGTCATTCTCTGGTTCGGCGTTGACATATCGGATGTGTACAGCACATATTAAACAGAACCTAGGACGCTGCCCAAAACTCTATCAAGCAAAGAGGAGCTCCTATAGGTGGCATTAAGTTGGTGAAGAAGGTATTAAATTACCACTGTAATGCACGTATATTGGGTGCGAGAAATATATGATAAATACCACAATATATATTATATATTATATATTAGAGCGTTGCTCGGCAAGACGCCATTGAGCAAATTCTAACTGTGAGCCGAAGAAAGGCTGAACGCAATAAAAATGCAAATGTTTGAGTTGCCAGTTTGTAACTGATTAGTTTAATTCCCGAGCAGGGTTTTTATATGGTTTATTTGAGTTACAAACTCGATAACAAATCTCGATTAATTGAATTGTTTACTTCTAATCCCTTTCGCTTAAGTCTAACTCAAATTCCACTCCATTGTAAAACAAACCAATTCACCAATGACCGCACGACAGGATTCTAATTACACTGCACATGTCAAGTGTCATAGTGTTGCAGTGCAGCGGATGGGTGTGTCTTATGTATTGGTATGGTTTGGATGTGTAGTTTGCGTAGGTAGACTTTGTGCTACTACGTTTGTGCGCAATAGTGCACATGCACTACACCACCATTGAATTGTGATGGGAGTATTATTATGTGGGTTGCCACCGGTGCAGTACTAAGATCAAGTGTATGTGTAAATATTACATTAAGTAGTATAAAGGAGATGATGCACTCAACGAAGGCGTACTGCACGAAGGCAAAGCACGAAGTGAATGTTAAAAACAAATTATGTGATTGATTGTAAAATATTATCCACCTTGGATGCAGTGTGGGGTGTTAAGGTCTGGGGCTAGTAACAATCTGAGTTGATCATTTCTGGTACCAAATGTGTATGAAACACTTCTTGTGTGATCTAACCGTTTCTACAATACTGTAAACAATTACTGGAGTTGGTAACAGTCTGAGATTATCATTTCTGGTACCAAATGTGTATAAAACACCTCGTGTACCAGAAATTCCACCGCGATCCGAGCTGTCGCTTCAATCATAACTTTTAAAAATCCCTAATATGAGTCTGGTGGCTCAAAAACCGTGACCACAGTTGTTTAAGCTTGCCGTGCCGATAAAATGAGATAGGTTACGTCATATTCACTTTAAAAAAGTAAAGGAATGGTTTTTAATCACAATCCTTGAATTCTTTTAGGAGATCAAATTAGATCAGATTAAGACCTATAATGAAAATATATGAAGTGTTTGTGATGGTGGACTAGGAAGATATAATGTGTAAATGAGATTATATGAGAATATTTTATGAGATTAAAAATTACCCATCAAAATTTCCCTGGAATTTTTAATTTCTCTCTGGTTTTTTTCAAACAGTGCTGCCAAGTTTACCATTTACTCGTTTAATGTTTTATTCGCACAACTGGATACGAGCTCGATACAAGATACGAATCGAATACGTTTCTTGTATGGTTAATAAAAAATTATAAAACAAAATTTTTATTTTAATTGTTTATGTTTTATGATTTATATTAGGCGCATTCGATTCGTAACTTGTATCGAGCTCATATCGAGTTGTGCGAATAAAACAACACACGAGTAAGTGGTAGACTTCGCAGCTGCTGTTTCAACTGTTTTTTTCAACATTTACTTTTTTTATATTTTTTAAATAAACTCATCATTTGAATATAATTTAAATAAACACAATAATTATATTTAAAATCAAAAAACAATATCCAAAGATTAATTTTTGTTAATAAATAAATATGAAAAAATCCCAAGGAAATTATTATGGGTGATTTTTAATCTAGTTGGTTTTCAAGCAATTTTCAATTTGGAAGTACGTTTCATCTGAGTATAATTTACTCGATATCTTTTTCCATATCCTCGATAGAGTGGCGAATCGAATACACCTAAAGAGAGGTCGGGTAACATTCGAAACCAACTTTTTCTTAAGGTGATTGCAAGACCAATTTTTTTTAAACTAATTTTTTTTTTGTTTAACTCTCAAAACCAAATTTGTAGAAAAATACGATGAAAACGGATATGTAAAGAATGCGTTCATTTACTTCACTCAGCAGAACTCCTCGGTTTAGCAAATTGTAAGGATGTAGTATACATGCTGGTTGATATATTGCGACAATATTTTGAGCACTGGAGTGTATAGCTGTGGTTAATCAGTTGTGTTAATTTCACTTATTTATTTATTTATTTATTGCAACATACTTTACAAATAAATTTATAAAATATTGGATGGTGTAGGACAACGAGGCCATTTACACCTGTTGTATAAAAATTGTTTATATTAAATTAAGTAGGTCATGTTGCCTTAAGGCTTCTTTAATTAATATTATGGTGTCTTTTTCTCTGCAGTCAAATATTATTCCGGATTTATCTATTTTTGAAATGGGGCTGTCAAGCATGATGTGCGAAACTGTTAGAGTTGCCAAAGTAATCCACTCTTCCCTTGTGAAGTTCTGAAAATCACAGGGTTAGTACCATTTTTTACATATTGGCACAAATATGTATCAATGTTGATGTTGGAAATAGAGTTTCTGGTTGTTGTTTGCTTAGTTTGATGCGGAATGTTACGTTCAACAAACAGAGTCAAGATGTTGCTACCACAATTTTTTGGCAATGGAGGAATATTTTTCACTATGTTTTAGTTTCTCCCAAAAAGGATTGTGTAGTCCATGTGATTTGATGGTAAGCGCTTTAGTGCCAAGTCTGACCGCCCTATTTTCAAACAGCCACTTAAAATTATGAAGACGTGGTTTAACTTCTAGGTCGTCTATAGGCGTTGGTGTTAGAATTCCAGTAGCTGTTCTGAAATATTTTCTAAGAGCTGTGTCCAATTTTTTTATATTGGTTGCCGTAGTGCAACCATAGACTATTATGCAATGCATAATTATACCAGATGTCAGAGCTCTACAAATTCCAATCGCAGTATCAATATGTGGACCTTTTGTCTAGAACTGCTTATTCCATAAAAGTGATTTTGTAAAAATCATTCCAAGAATTCTCATATAGCTTTTGACTGGAATTTGCTCATCTCTGACATTAATCGTTCTAGTGTAACAGTTATGTTTACGACAAACGTGTAGAATTTCACAGCTGTTGATAGGAATTCCTGCAACGTTAGATTGCGTATCATCCATTGATTCAAAATATTGGCAATGCCTGTCAATTACAAGCATCCCATGTCGGTAATCTTTGGAAATCCAACGATTTCTTCTACTTCTGACTACTCATCACACCTTTGTATTACTATGTGTATGAGCATAGCCTGCAACACTTGGGTTTCGTTACCCAATGACAACAGCGATCCATAAAGAGCAGAAGAGTCATCCATAAGACTCCTCAATTGCGTGCTACTAGGCTGTAGTGGGCAAATCAAAAAAGAGCCGAAATATTTTCCATAACCATGCTAAAGCATTTGGATAATTCTCATGTGCTACCTGGAATGCCCTTACTGTTTCAAACGCTTGGCCTTCGAGACAATTGATCAAGTGACTGAATTTTTCGAGATTTGTTATATTTAATTCTCGATCAATTATTTGGTTGAATGACACAATGAAATTTCGAAATTCAGAGTACTTGCCACTGAATGTAGGCAATTTGAAATTCAGCACTGGATTTGAACATGTTGATGTTAGTATTGTTGAATTGAGGGCATCATCCCCCAACTGCGATTGTATACAAAGTCTTCCAATAGATATCTTCTATAGATATCTTAAAAATCATCGCGACAATAGTCAGTTTCATGAAGCTTTTCAATATTAGATTCAATTGTTAAAGCTTTTTTGAAGTATGACTCCGGAATTCCCGAGCGGCATTTCAATTCTGCAGCGCACAACTCTTCTCTTGCCGTTTAGCACTGGTTTGAACATTGTTTTTTATGCGTGAAATGTTCTTTTTCACGCTTGCTTTTTGCTATGGAGAGTAACAAAAAAGAAACGAAAATGTTTTTGGGACAAGAGATACATTTACGGGTGGCAACAGCTAAAACTAAAAACGACGAAAATTATGGCAGCGATGAGATGGCACAGCTGACAGCATATACGACAGCAGCGATGAGCCGGCGCAGCTAAGCGATGGCAGCTAAATGACGCCGCAGCTAAGCGATGACAGCATAAACGATGGCAGTGATGACGGTTTAGCTAAGCGCAATCAGTTGAAAGAATGTGGTCTAATGGTCATTGATTTGCCCCGTTAGAAACGAATTAATTCACATAGTTATAAATATTTATATATAATTTATTAATAAATATGTATATCAATATGTTTAAAGTTATCGTTGCACAATAAAAAAAGTTGCACTGTTACTTATAATATTTGAATTTATATTATACAAAATTGCACGATGCGAATACCGCAATTTTAGATAAATATTTAATTGCTCAGTTTAATTTATTTTTAACATACAACAATTAAGTCCTGCTCGGTCGCCAAAAAATGTATAGTAAAGCGTTTTCTACTCTAGGTTAAAAAATTCAAACAAATATCTAGGATCCAATCCAATCCGAAATGCGTACCGACCGTTTGATCCTTCCAATACAACAGGTTTATTGTTTCTTAATTATTAAGTATGTACATATAAATATGTTTATGGGATAAGTATGTATATATATGAATGTGCATATGTATGTGCAATAAGCGGTATATTTCAAAAGAATAAATAGAGAAAATTACAAAAATTATACTCGGATGAATCGATCAAGTAATTCTATCCTCTATAGAAAGTGTTTCCAAATTGAAAATTGCTTGAAAAACAAACTAGATTAAAAATTACCCATGAAAATTTCCCTGGGATTTTTTATATTTCAGTGTTTTTTTTTAAACAGTGTTGTCAAGTATACCACTTACAAGTTTGCTGTTTTAAGGCCCAAATACAATAATGAGAGAGTCCGAGACGAGAGGGAGACCGAGTCTCGGCCGAGTTCTCGTTTTGCATTGTCTCGCATTCTAATATACAATAAATAAAGTGCGAGACATATGTCCACAAAAGCAAAAGTTTTAAAAAACTAAATGTTTTGAAATTTGTTAATTAATAAAATAAACGTAGAGCCACAAACAGCAAAACGGAAATAAACAAATACGTATTACAAAACAATTGATTACTTTGACAAATTGTCTCGGACGACAGTGCGAGAAATATCTAATTTTTTCGAAATGCCTCGTTTTGCCGTATCGCATCACGCATTATTGTATATTCCCACATACAATTCTTGGGTACAAATTCTTTTTGACATCTCGCCCGAGACTCGGTCTATCGAGTTATTATATACGGGCCTTTATTCGCACAACTCAACACAAATTCAATACAAGTTATGAATCGATTACGCCTAGCGAAAGTAATGTATAGTCTAGTAACTCCAATAATGTTATATAACACTGACTTAAGAAGAATTCCCAATATGGGAATTAACCATTCAAAATGGCAACTATAATATTTAGTTTTTGGTTAGTTCGAAAGGGATGAGTTTTGTGAACTTTTAGGTGAATACACAGCAGAAGTGCAAAGTGAATTACTTAAGTAAAGTACATTGCTACGAAGAAAAAGTTGTTGAAAAGCGTAATATAGATTTATGTGAATCCTAATGGTTAGTGCGACAGTCTGAAGCAAAACGATTTTCGTAGAAAGTTTATCTTAATATTGTGTTTTTATATTAACATTAAAAAAAGAAGTGCCCAAGTTTTAATTGCTGTACTGCTGGTAGTAGAATGAAAGATGTAAACATAATGCGGCTGTAGGTTAAAATATTAAATTTAGGTGGGTTGGAATGGAATTATTCTTTACGAATTGTGGATATCTAGTTATATTCCTAGAACTTTAGCTTGTATGAATAAGTGAACGTACAATATAGTGCTAAGATATTAGACTGAAGCAAACTGCCTTGTTATACTCTAAAATACTTGTTGAAGTTTCTGTAAATACATATTTAGTATCCAAAGAAAGAACAACCTGTTCTAATGAAAGTCGTTACTATTTTTTTTCGAACTCAATTGATTTGCATTTTGCTATCAATTTACTGCCATTTAACTGAGCGGTTCACTAGTTTCTGTCAATAAACAAATTTGGAAGTGATTTGTATAAATTTAAACATACACATGCATGTATGCAATAGTTAACATTGATGTTCTCCATATAATTTTTTGAGTTATAGGTCAAAAATCGATATCGATCAATTTAAACTGAGTTATTTCTTTTGTGCTCTTCGGGGATGCAGACTATTGCAGTGAAGACATTCAATACACAACAAAGTAAGCAAAATCAACTTTATTTAAAAATGTTTTTGTATGCTAATTTTTGGTTTTTATGGAATAAATCCATTTTAGTTATTTTGGATTGAAGGACTTTTTATCTCTTAGAATTATGAGCATCAAATACTTGATTTTTTTGTGAAGTAGCTCTTAATATGCATGACACCACTGCGGTATAATGATAGTGCTCTACCAGAGATATACTTTGTGAAATCAGATACATATGTAACTTATGTTTGTTAACAAGCCATTCAATTGAATGCTGCCATTCAAAACGATTGGGTTATATTTCAGCAAATTTAAATAAGAATGTGAATTGAGACAGCGAATGAACTCAACACATACAACAACAAAACAATCAAATATTCATTGCTGCAGGTAAGAAATCAAAACCGGATTCTTGCGAACATATGTATGCATTAATTTTCTATGATTTGATGTTTGAAGTTAAAATGTCAAAAGGGGCGTAAAAGTTAAGATAGCGATATGACAGTTTTCGAGTCTGTGAATAATTTCCACAGGAATGCCATTCATTCCATGTGCTAATGAGAATATTTAACCGATTTTTATCTCTGTTTTCGATTTTCTCATTCGACTTTTGTATTTCTTTAAATATCTCCTTTTCGATTTTTTCTCCTTTGACATTTATGTTTATTTTACATATTCCTGAAGTTTGGTTTTCTTTCTATTCTAGCGGTCAATAAAGTATTCGAAATCCATGCAATTTTTCTCTAATAAACTGCGAGCTATATACAATAACAAAACAATGATTGATTATTTTGAATAAAGGATCATTTTGCTTGTATTGTTGTAATTGTAATTGATATAAACAACAGTAAAGATGAAAAGTCACTACTATTAATTAAATACAGTTTGAAAAGCATAAAAAGTATTCGACATATTATGAAAAAATTAACAAATAATTTGAATAATATCGAATCGCTTCCCTTCTCGACGAAAAACTTGTCGTAAGCGCCTCGGCATCGATTTAACCCTTATATGCATTGTGTTGCAAATCTGCAACAAACCCTCAAAATTCATATCACAATAAGAATATTGTACCAATGTATACTATAGCATTTATATCACAAAGTGCTGATAATATTGTAACAATTTTGCAGCACTGTTTGTGTTTATTTCAATTTTAAAAGAGACATATTGGTTATTCAAGTTGTGCTTTTACATGTGGTCAGTGGACAGTTAGATTGCAATTTTATATACTCTCGCATTTTATCATTTTCAAACCTAAATAAATAAACGCTATTGATTGCGTTAAACACTTTTCATTTATCGTAAGCAAACTTTAATTAGTTATATGTAATTGGTATTTGCGAAAAGTGTGTTTATTTGAATGTTGCAGATTTGTAACACTATGCGCTTTTCATGCATTTTTTTTCTTGGAGTTAGAAAATTAAATTTTTTCTAACGTTTTGGGAAATGAGAAAGACTAAGTTGGTGATGAGGAAGGAGAAGTCACACTTTAGTGGAAACTCCCCAGGATGCAGAGCTTTTACAATCATATCCCTCAACAATCCAAGCTAGTCGTCGCGCAGGTATGAAGGGAATAATATGGAAGAAAACAAAATTTGTTTTCAACGCACAAACCGTTTTTCATGGTCATCCTACATATCCAGCAGAATTGAAAGGTTATGCTGGTACTGGTACGCCATACATATTTTTTTCAGACTTCTTTACTCTCGAGCTTATACGCAAAATTGTGGAAGAGTCGAATCTCTATGCGTTACAAAACAACATTGACAAGCTTCTCAATATAAATGAAACGGAGCTGAGAAAGTATATACCAATACTAATATATATGTCTGTCTTCAAAAATCCCAATGTTCGCCTCTACTGGTCAGATAACGTCGGTTTCGAACCAATAAAAAAAACTGTTGACAGTCAACAGATTGAAAATATACGCAGGTTCCTTCATTTCAATGATAACAACAAACATTTGCCATTGTCAGATTTCGGACCTGTAGGTAACGTTGTGATTCGTTTAGCCCGCAGTGTTCCCAAAAATATTAACCACATATTGTACTTTGGCAATTTTTACACGTCAATACCATTAGTCACCAATTTTGCTAAGCAAGGGATTTATTGTCTGGGTACTGTCCAAACCAACACTAATAAATTGCAAGTTTCCCGATAAAAAAGATATGTTGAAAAAAAATTATGCTCGCGGTTTTTATGAAGAGCGGGTAACAGATTCTTATGGAGATGAGTTCTTTCATCTTGTGTTGGAACAGAACCAGTCTCTGATATAGAACGATTTGACAAGGCGCAAAAGAAAAGAATAAACATTCCATGTCCACAAATAATAAAAGATTACAATGCACATATGGGTGGAGTGGACCTTATGAATAGCTTTATTGAAAGATATCGCATTGGCATGAGAAGTAGAAAATGGTATATACGTATATTCTACCACATGATTCACATGTGCGTAATAAACTCGTGGCTTGTATATAAAGATCTAAATGGTGTTGGAAATCTGAACTTATGTAAATATAGACTGGAGCTAGCGGAGGTCTTGGAAAATGTTGGACATGCACGCGAAAATCTCAATAAACGGGGACGACCCAGTGTCGAAAACAGCGTGGAACGTGAACTTCAAGCGAAGAAAAGGCGTGGACCGGCTCAGCATGTTCCGCCAAAGGATTTGAGGACCGCCAATATTGGGCATTGGCCTCAAACTCAAAAGTGTCACTCTGCTTTAATAAAACAAATAATTTTCTTTTTTTTTCAATTTCTGAATTGTGTGTACTTAATATAATATCGAATTTCTACATCTCTAAGAAACATCAAGAGTGGCAAAATTACCAACACAATTATAAATTAATAAACCCATCCGGAAAAGCACCAACATATCCTTCAAATATTCCAAAAAAATATCTTAAACAGTATATCCGCTTCAGAACAGGACATACGAGATTAACCCACTCCCACATTTTTACACCGTATTCCCCGCCATCATGCCCAATCTGCAACCAAACCACCGTCTCCTTCCAGCACATCATATCAGAATGCAACATAACAGACCAGATATGCCTCAAATATAATAAAACAATAAAAGAAATAATAACCAACATAACAAGCGAAAAAACATCTCCATATTCATAAAAATACTAAGATCCTACGAAATATTTTTTGAAATTTAACGCATCAACAATAAAATAAAAAATAGGCCGAAACCCCTAGCCGTTTGTGCCTTAGCTTTAGGCTTAACTTTAAGTTGTTTGTACAATTAATTATACCAATAAACACGATATAAAATATATATATATATATATATATATATATATATATATATATATATATTTATTTGAAATGGAAAAAAAATGCATTTAATGCTAAACCAAATTTATGGTTGTCTCCGTTTCAATTTTGACCCATTATTTTTTATTAGAAAAGTGGCGCTTTCTTAGCTTTTTCCCTAGAATACTCCACAGTGTTCTATCTGATGGAGGTCTGAACTTTCAACAGCGTTTCAATTACCTTTGGGCAATTATAAAGTAGCCAAAGTCTAGTGTTGTGGGGCCGAATGCTTAGGTTCGTTATCCTAGTAAAATTGGAAAATATTTTCTATTCCTAAATGCAGAGCACTAGGACGGAATTTTTCTTTTAGAAGTTCAATATAGTATTTATGGTCCGTAATCCCGTTGACTGGTACCATGAGACTCCCATACACCCAAAATTCTTTATAGTTTGACTTCAGTCGCAACGAAACAGATTAATTTGGCTCCCATCAGTAAACATAACATTACACTAAAATCTGGCTTACTTACATACGTGCTCTCGAACAAATTGTAGCAAAGTTGGATTATCGAATGTTTGCCTTGCGATTTATTAACAGTCATAGCGAAAGCAGGCATAATTGGACAACGAAATCGAACCCCAGCAAACAACCAGAATAATATAAGTAAATACTACAGTTAAGAATTACTTTACCTCGTGTTATTCCAATCAAAACCTCACAATCGATAGCATTATTATGTAATACCTTGTACCATTAACACATTCTTATACCATTAACCAAAGCTTCCATTGCATTTAAATTTCTTATTAAGAGTACAATGCAATTAACTTTCAATGTCAATTTATGTGGTGGTAGACCACTGATATTCAAGGAATTTCAAAATTCCTCTGGATAATTATTGCCTTCCGCGTGATTATCTCAAATTATTTTGTCGTAGGTTAGGTTAGGTTAATCTGGCTGGCATAAAGCCACGCATAGAGCGATTGGTCCCTAGCGATACCAGATGGGATCTGACCTTTATGCAGATTTCCAGTAGACATCTCGTGGAATGTCAACGATTTTTGCGAATTTAAGTAAATCCTATCTTGTGTGGATGTGCCGCCAGTAAATTATGGCCTGTCATTGTACGTATGATAGGTCTACAGTCTTTTCGTGAGAGCACGAGTATGAGTCGCGTTTGTTTCCTATCGTTAACCTTACAAATAACTTTTGTATTTTTGCAGGAGTTTAAACTGTGCCACCTTGCTTTCACATGCCTACTCAAGTTTCCGTCCGTTTCATTGAATAATCTTTAAGAAGTTTCTGTATGTCGTTTTCTTGTTCAAATGGTAAATAGACAACTTTTTGCAATCTCATATGCTATTTCATTCCCTTCTATTCCCTTATGACAAGGTACCCAGTAGATATGCAGGCTTCTATTTGGGACTAGCCTATCTATGGCTTCCCTGCTCTGTAGGACATTTTTGGATTTTATACTATATGAGTTAATCGCCTTTATCGCTACCTGGCTGTCCACGTATTTGTTTATTTTTGAGTCATTTCCTGTCTGTATGCTAGCTCTGCGGCTTTCCTGACAGCGAAGACTTACGCTTGAAAGATACTCCTTTGGTCAGGCAGCTTTATAGGCTGCCTAGTTCCCAACTCTGGGCAGTAGATGCCCGCTCCCACACCATCCATCGTTTTTGAGCCGTCTGTGTAAAAGTTAAAGGTCTTTCGGCTGGGCCTCATGCCCTTACGCCACCACTCCTTACTTTATGTGATCTTTGAGAGTAATTTCATTGGCACCTAGCTTCGGAAAGTTCCACGCGGGGCCGTCTACATTCTGGCAAAAAGTATCATGTCCATTTTATTCGCGTTTACCCCAAAGCCTGCTCGAGACGCCCACTGGTAGATCGTTTTAAGAGTGTTATTTATTACGTTACTGATGGTATCTAGGTACTTTCCCCCTACTACTATTGCTATGTCATCTGCATATGCCAATAGTTTAGGGGCCTTTCCATAAAATTCTCTAAGTAGTTCGTTTACTACAAGTAACCACAGATGCGGCGATAGCATTGCTCCTTGTGGGGTACCTCTACCTGCCTGTTGGGTCAGTTTAGCTTCGTTCCATTCCGCTCTTATCTTTCTCCAACCTAGAAGCTGCTTTATCCACAGATAAACAGCGGGTTCTACATTAATTTTGTCCATGCTATTCAAAATAGCATCCTTCGTCACGTTGTTGAAAGCTGCTGTTATATCTAGGAAAACCTCTAGGGCATATTCTTTATATTCTAAGGCACTTTCTATATTCAGTACTAGCGAGTGAAGTGCAGTCTCCATGAATCTGCCTTTATTATAAGCGTGTTGTGCTTTTGACATATTGTCTGGCGCAGTTGTGTCCCTGATATATGCGTCTAGTATCTTCTCTAACGTCTTCAGAAGGTATGAGGTCAAACTGATGGGCCTGTATTCTTTTGAGTAGATAGTGTTGCTTTTACCCGCTTTCGGTATAAACACAATCCTCGCCTGTCTCCACAAGGGTCAAAGGAATTTATTGCCCATTCTATTATTTGCTGTAATGATATTTGTTGGAATGCCGTTCACAGTATTTCTTATAGGTTCCAGATCTCCAGTGTCAGTACCGCCCGGGAAATGTGTACTGACAAGGTCCTCGAGGAATTCCTCACAGCTGTCAGTTCAGTCTCCATTGGTTTTTCATATTAAATTGGGCATGCTCGTATTTTTAGAAATCAGTCCCCTGAGCCTACCCGTTTCGTTTGTATATTCCATATTGCTACAAAAGTCTTTCAAAGATTCCCTCTAGGCTACGCGCACTTCCTTTTTGTATTCCTTTAATAATTCCCTGTACTCGATCCAACATAGCTCATATTCAGCCACTTTGGCCAACTTAAATAATTCATGTACCTTTCGCCTTTGCAACCCTAACTCCTTGCTCCACCAGGGAGGTTTCGAGTTGCGCTTTGTACGTTTTGGAGGACAAGAACTGTGATGAGGTTTAATGAGAGTACCTGTGAGTGAATTTACTCTTTTTTCAAGTTCAACGTGCCAGTTTTACCTTCTTGGTTTTATTTGTTTATTTTCTAGTATCTTCCTGTACTCCCAGTTCATGTTTCTAGGATTCCTGAAATTTAAATTTATATACTCGTATATAAAAATGAATGTCTGTCTGTCTGTTTGTTTGTTTGTGCTTTATAGGAGGCCAAACCCTTGGACCGATCTTCCTGAAATTTTCACAGCATGTTACTGTGACTCTGGAAGGATTAATAGGCTATATGAAGTTTTGATTGGACAAAGGGGCGTGGCACCGCCCATATAACCCAAAAATTTAAATCGCCATATTTTGGATATTTTTTGACCTACGTCGATGATATTTGGTACATATGGTATTGGCATAATTAGGAATACGTACCAGGAGAAAAGTGGGTAGGACCACGCCCCTTTCAAGAAAATTAAAAATCATAATACATATTAATTAAAATAGTGGGGTAACCCCATTCTCTTTCTCCCACAACTGTCTGCAAAACAGCTGATTTGTAATATATGTTAATTAAAATAGAGAGTAGGGTAACCCCATTCTCATTCTCCCACAACTGACTGCGAAACAGCTGATTGTGTAATTGCTGCTTTTTGATTGGTCTAAAAATAAAAAGCTAATTACATGCGGTTCAGTGCTGAATTCTAATTGGTTTACAACAAAAAAGGGGAGCACTAAGCTTACTGCATATTTACTATTGCCTTAACGCATTTGCAATAGTGAATTAGACAGAAGTTGCAGTTTTCTTTTTAAATTATTTTTTTAACTTAATTTTTATTAAATTTATAATCAAAAAATTTAAAAAAAACTTTAAAAAGTTAATATAATCAATGTTTAAATTAAGTGAGAAACGATTGTGTTAAAAACTTAGTTATAAATAAAAAAATGCCTCCAAAAAAATCATCCCAATAGAGCAAACGAAACGCATGCAGAACGTGAAGCACGCATTGAAATTGAACGGTCTCGAGCCTCAACCTCTAGAGCTGCAGAGAATTTACAGCAACGTGAAGCACGCCTAGAAATTCAGCGATATCGAACCTCAACATCAAGGGCTTCCGAGACTGCTGTTCAGCGCGAAACACGGTTACGAAGCGACCAATCTCGAGCCTTGACATCAAGGGCTTCCGAGACTTCTACTCAACGTCAATCACGCATGCGAAGTGACCGATCGCGATCCTCTTTATCAAGAGCTGCCGAGACACCGGAGCAACGTGAGGCACACCGTCTACAAGATCGTAGTCGAAGCATCATATGAGGCGATTGCATTCCACTACACATCAGAAATTGATTGCAGTGAAGATGAGTTAGTTGCCATTGGACCAATGAATAAAGTTTGCCAATACTGCAATGGAGCACCTGGAATGTCCTGCGCAAATAGTAAAATTGCTTTACCCGAACTGCTACCACCACCAGAACCACTACTATCGTTAGTTTCAGGTAAGAACAAATAAATAATTTGCCCCTAAGGCATCAAAAAAGGAAGAAGAGGAAAAATAAAATGATTATAATTCAAAATAATAATATTCCACTTCATAGGAACAACAGCGGACTCGCAACATTTCTTAAGCAACATACGAAAATACAATTCGTGTTTTCAAATGACATCGTTTGGTGCGACTAAAGTGGTTCGAGACAACTTCATGCCAACATTTAGAGTTCAAGGCCAAATTTATCACCGAATGGGATCAATTCCAGATCAAGATCCTAAGTTTCCAGATCAAGATCCTAAGTTTTTACAAATTTATTTCATGGGACAAGCGGATGATAACGACCAAGTGCAACAGCGTCAGCTCTACAGTCCAGGTACAAAACAGCGAATAGTAGCCGGTTTGAAAATAATGCCTCATGACAACAACCAGTTGGTGGGAACATTTAAGCAAACAAAAGATGATCCGCGATTGTCTTCAGATCAACTTTATTGTAATTCATGCTGATAAAACGCCAGCTGGACAACATCAAGGACGTTACAACGCGCCCACAGTTGACGATGTAGCAATCTTAATGGTTGGTGATCCAGTGGCACCACGTGATATAATTATTTGCCGTCGTGACGAGAGAATTAACAGAATATCTGAAACGCATCGCTCATATGACGCGCTTCAGTATCCTATTATTTTTCCATATGGAGAAGATGAATATCACTTTGAAATGCGTCAAATCAATCAAGCAAACCGTAAGTTAAGATTTTTTTTATAAACGTTTGTCGCACGTAACATAAAAAATAATATGTGAAATTTATATTTCTTATATATTTTAGATGAAACAACTAGCAAAAAAGTGAGTGCGATGAATTTTTACTCATATCGTTTAATGATTCGTCAACACATTGACAATCATGTTCTAAATTGTCGTGAGTTGTTTCACCAGTTTATTGTCGACATGTACGCCAAAATCGGAACGGAACGTTTGTTATACATACGATATCATCAAGCGATACTTCGAGTAGATGATTATATTCATCTTCGTGATGCAATGAACGATCAGAATGACTTCAATCCCAATGAACTAGGGCAACCTATTATACTGCCAGCAACATTCACAGGAAGGCCACGTCATATGCAAGAATATACACAAGACGCAATGCCATATGTGCGATCATACGGACGGCTAGATCAATTCATTATATTCACATGTAATCCGAAGTGGGAGGAAATCGTATCCGAATTGTCTTCTGGGCAAACATCTGCACATCGACACGACATTACAGTACGTGTGTTTAAACAAAAATTAAAATCATTAATGGCTTTCATTGTTAAGCTACAAGTTTTTGGAGAAACGCGATGCTGGATGTATTCAGTTGAATGGCAAAAACGTGGATTGCCACATGCACACATTTTAATTTGGTCAAAATTACGTCTGACAAAATAGATGATGTCATTTCTGCGGAAATACCTGATCCTGATATTGATCCACAATTGCATGAAATTGTAATCAAAAACATGATTCATGGGCCATGTGGAATCGTCAATCCAAATTCACCATGCATGGCCGATGGAAAATGCACGAAAAAGTATCCACGACAAATGCTTACAGAAACAATCTCAGGTATTGATTGCTATCCGCTTTATCGTCGCAGATCAACAGATGATGGTGGGCAATCAATTACAATAAGGGTGCGAAACAATGATATTGATAATCGCTGGACAGTACCCTATTGTCCATTTCTTTCAAAAACGTACAAAGCTCATATTAATGTAGAGTATTGCAATTCCGTAAAATCTATTAAATACATATGCAAATACGTTACCAAGGGATCAGATATGGCAGTGTTTTCGTTGCACAATCCAAATGATGAAATTATACGATATCAAATGGCGCGATACATCAGCAGCAATGAAGCCGTTTGGCGAATTTTAGTATTTCCCATTCATCCGGCTGTTGTTAATTTATCTGTTCACCTCGAAAATGGACAACGCGTTTATTTCACTGAAGTAACTGCACAAGAAAGGGCAGCAGCGCCTCCAACTGCAACGTTAACTTCTTTTTTTGATTTATGCACAAATGATTTATTTGCTCAGACTTTGCTGTATGCTCAAATGCCAACGTGTACTATACATGGAACGCATCAGCGAAAAGATTTCAGCGTCGCAAACAAGGAAAAGCAGTTGAAGGATGGCCAAATTTATATTCCACTGATGCATTAGGAAGACTGTATACTGTTCATCCCCAGAATGCAGAATGTTTCTATCTACGAATGCTTCTAATAAATGTTCGTGGACCAACTTCGTTCGAGAACTTACGTACAGTTAATGGCCAAATATTTGCAACTTATCGAGAGGCATGCCAAAAACTTAATTTATTGGAGAGCGATTCACATCAGCCGTGGCAGATAAGGTCATTATTTGCGATTATATTGGTAACATGCTATCCATCCCACCCGAAAGAACTTTGACATACATTTAAAGCATATATGAGTGAAGACATTTTGCATAGAGAGAGAATTACCAGAAACGACGAAACTATTAAATTTTCTGAAGCTACATATAATGAGGCTTTGATCTTACTGGAAGATAAGTTTTTGCAAATCAACAACAAGACTCTCATTCAAATTGGTATGATTACCCCAATTCGATCTGGCGATGATGCATCTGATCAAGATCTGCGACGAGAAAGGAATTACAATCCATAAGAATTAATGTTATTTATCGACCAAATTTACTAGCTAATCTACCAAATTTACAACAGGAGCAACTTTTGCATATAACACTTTAATGACAGCAATTTCAAATGAAAGAGGTGGATTGTATTTTTTAGATGCACCGGGCGGGACCGGAAAAACGTTTCTGATTTCGTTGATTTTGGCAATAGTTCGATCCCAAAACAATATTGCGTTGGCCATTGCGTCATCCGGCATTGCTGCAACGCTTTTGGATGGTGGCAGAACAGCGCTTTCGGTACTTAACTTACCACTGAAATTTCAATTCTCTGAGACGTACACATGCAATATAAAGAAAAATTCATCAATCCATCGGATCCAACAACAAACTGCATTACATTACCACCTGACTTTTGTAAAATGACACTGTCCATTGAAGAATTAATCAATTGTGTATTTCCCAATATTGAACGCAATTTTAAAAACAAGGAATGGCTGTGTGAACGAGCATTACTTGCTGCCAAAAAAATTGGTGTTAATTCCATAAACAGTGCTATTTTGAACAAAATCGATGAAACTGCAGCAACGTACAAGTCCATCGATACTGTAACGAGAGAAGAAGATGCCGTTAATTATCCTGCTGTGTTCTTAAATTCACTCGATGTGCCAGGCTTTCCTCCACATGTGCTACAACTTAAAATTGGAGTGCCCATTATTTTACTGCGTAATATCGATCCACCATGGCTTTGCAATGGCACTCGACTTGCAGTAAAAAAACTGAGAAATAATTTAATAGAAGCGACCATTATAACAGGAAAATATAAAGGGACAGATGTACTTTTGCCACGCATTCCAATGATACCAACAGATTTACCATTCGATTTTAAACGATTGCAGTTTCCTGTTCGGTTAGCGTTTGCGATGACTGTTAACAAAGCTCAAGGTCAATATCTGCAAGTTTGTGGCTTAAATTTAGAAAATCCATGTTTCTCGCATGGGCAGCTTTATGTTGCTTGCTCGCGTGTAGGAAAACCCAACGATTTATATGTGTAAGCTCCTGATGGGCAAACTAAAAATATTGTATATCCTAAAGCATTGCAATAATTAAATTAAAATTAAATAAATTAATTTTTGTAAATATATAAATACTTTTATTTTATAACGAGGGGGTAGCGAAGCACACCGGGTTCAGCTAGTTTTTATATATAGTCGAGAATGTAACAGATAAACTTATGTATTTGTGGTCCCAAAATGATTGTGCACTAAGCACCCCTCCAGTCTTCTACCATAGTACAATCAGTGTTACGTCTAGTACGTTCTTCGAAGTGGATCCAATGTATGTTGGTTTCAAGCAGCTTCATCTCCAACGCTTTCCACTGTTCTTCCGCCATTTGTCCCAGCGGATTACTACTTGGCAATCAGGTCGTTTTTGGTGCTATGTCGGTCGTGTACTCTTACCGCGTATCGCGCTTTTGCTTTCATCCCCTCCTTACTTGGTTTAGCTCTAGGCCTTTTCTTGCGATCAGAACTGGCATCTTCGAGTTTAGCCGGAGAGCGAAGTAGAGCGTCTTCGCCGGTTGTTGTTACACTCGCTACGCTTTCGAGGTCCGAGTCTTCCTGGACTATGGCACACGTGAGCTGCAGAGCGAATTTTGTCCTTGTTGTACCAGTTTGTACCAGTAGCAGTGCGACTGCTGTAACCTGCTCCCATTACAGCAGAAGTGTGGCCACTGGCGACACAGCTTATATCTTCACTGTGGTAGTAGCCACTTCTCCCACCGACGTTTGGGCTGATATCCCAACCAGCTTCTTTACTTTTTCGGCCTCCATTCTGAGTTTTTGTTTCGGGAAGATATTAACCCTAACGTTTTATACCTGCCAATGATCTTTATATTAGCTCCTCCGTCACCTATTGGGGCAACATATACAGTTATCCGCCAAGAGGAAAGGGGGAGTTCATATATTGATCTTGGCTTGGCACCACCTGTTTGCATTGCTGCAAATCATGTAGACCCCGCAACAGCACTGCAAACCATGATGCCCATTGCCCAGTCGTCACCCTCGTGGAGGGTACAGTAAGAGGATTTCTGCCGTATTTTGTCGTAGCTATAATAACTTTTCTCTTCCCCCTACATTCAGTTGAGAACATCTCGGTTTATGAAACCACAATCTTCATTGGTTGGTGGCAAAACAACGGAACTCAAAATGCGTTCTGATAAAATGTTTTCGGCAATATTCCCAATTACATTATCAATTACATTACTTTCATTTCTAACTAAGTGTTGCGGTATTCGATCACATTTCGACCAAACGCTGCGAATTCTCTTGCCTCGCCATTACCGCTACTTTTTCAAAAATTCAACAAATTCGATTTCCTCTGGTCGTGCTCACATATTTTGAATGAGTGTCGCATGATGTAACGAAGGAAGCTCGTTCCAAACAGTAACACAATTTTCAATTAAAGTGGAGCATGTAGCAGGGGGGACAAATGTCAATATTTACCGAAAATTTTTATTATTGTTATTATATCTTACACCGTAATTAATTATGAGTGCAAGGTGTTGGGGGAATGAGTACTAGCTGCAGCGGCTTTCGACTCGAAGAGAAAAGGATTTTTTTTATAGAAAGAAGCGATTTAGAGACCAAGCCCGTGGCAGGATTTGATCCTGCGACCCTCGGGGTGTGAGTCTAGCATGCTTACCACTAGACCTCAGAGGGCAGCTACAATTTATTTTTATTTTGTTCGTCTGTACACAAATGTCGCAAAAACTTATCTATGGCTTTCAAAATTAAAACAGGGCACATAGAAATTGAATAGATAATAATTAACGAAGATGACATTATATACCTGTAATAATCACTATTTACGGAAATGTTTGGTACTGAAGCTTCTAAAATTGGTAATGGCGACAGCATTGTGTAATGTTTAGCCACCAACTCAGAGGGCAGCAGCGATACCACTGAAGGCAGTTACTATACATGTAGGATTGAGTGCCTTTAACCAATGAATAAGGGCAAACAATATACATTTGAGCCAAGCTATACAAAAGCGAAGCACAGGCATACGCACAAAAGATGAAAATTCTTATAAATTCTTCAAGTGGTCCTCAAAGTTCACTTTTAACACATATTCCATTAGGCGTTCAAAAGTAGCTGGAGGATTATACAGTCCGAATGGTATCACCAAAAGTTGGCACAGTCCTTCACCGACACTAAATGCTGCATTTTCCTTGTCTTCTTAGTCTACTGCCACTTGCCAATATCCGCTTGAATATCCTACGTGGAGAACCAATTTGAGACAGAAAGTGTGTCCAAGGTATCATCGATGCGAGGTAATGCATTTCTTTGTTACCTCATAAAGGTACCGATAATCTACACAGAAACGTGTCCAAACATCCTTTTTTTTACTAATACCACGGGAGAACTGCAGGGGCTTGTTGATGGCTCAATGGATTCTTCTCTCTTTGCAGAGGTACTCTTCTTGATTCTTGACGAATGGATTTGGGATCATTAATATTGATTGTGTGTTTCACCATATTTGTTCTGCCTTCGTGTTTACCCTTTTCAGGAAATACTAACCAATGTCTTGCCAAAAGTTGGCTGGCTGTTTTCCTCTGCTCTCTGGATAACTCTTTAGTTTATTCTTTCGGAAATCCCTTCTGATTATTATGTGATGCGCCTCTATCCAATGTAACTACGATCTTTCACCAGCTTATTACACTGTCGACAGTTAGGCTGTTGATTTTCCAGGCAATCTGAGAAACGAAGATTCTGAGGCTACATGCTGTGGGAGTCACATCATACAGCTCCACTTTAAGTGCTGGTGTTTCCAATTTTACGCGTTCAGGCTCCTTCTTGAGCTGCTCCAATTTCAGTTTTTCAAATTTAACCATTGCTTATTACTGATACGCAATTCCTCTCTCTTCTGACACCAATTGTTATAAAATTGCCCTCCTGACAATTTATACCGACTCCCAATACTTGAATTCGTACCACTGGATTGTGTAGCCAAGCAATCGCTTGGTTATATTAAAATAATTAACTTTATTTAATTATTTTAATATAATTTTGCACGTTATTTATTTATTCATTTAACCACTATTTCTTTCTAATACTGTCATTGTTACTATTGAAATTAACTATGTACAAACTGCTACCAAAGTAGAATAAGAAAAGACGGTCGATTCCCGGTTTATTTATTTCCCGTTTCATCGATTTTTTTTGGTCACACTTATAGTGTAAGTGAACTTATTGTGTTTGTTGTCCACGTATTCCATATCCTGTAGTGAAAATTATAGACAGTCTTCAAAATATACTAGTACATTTAATAGTAAAAATCAAAAATCAATTGGTGAATTTACTAGTTCAAAGCTTATCTATAAGTTAACCAGTGGCTGACTTCTGCGACAGTTCTTTGCGTGTATAATAAATTTTGAGTATTTTTTGTTCTTTTCTTGTCAATTTGATAAAAAGATAAGTAAAGACAAGCAATGGAATTTGAAGAAAGATAGTTATTATAGCGAAAGTAATTGGTCGCAACAATAAGTTCGGCCAAACATTGAAATAACTTCATAGCCAAATTTTCACGTATTTTCAAAGTTTATTGGGAATTATTTATAAAATTCCGGCACCCCAAGTTCATTAAAGTTAAGTCGCAAAAGTGAATCACACTGGATTTCGATAACATCCATTTGCATATCACTTGGCACAGTTTCTATATTAATTGAACTTATTGGTGAAAATAATGAAAAGTTACCCTCCAAAGAATTAAAATAACGATTCTACTGTCGAATTCAGTTCTTAATTGAAACATTTTTTCCGTGTATTTTTTGTATGATGTCGTTTCAACTGAACTGGATTTATTCGGACTGCATATTGGAAAAAGGGGGATTTATTCGAACTGCATGTTGGAAAATGGGTTAAGTTTTAATTTTTCAGTTGATTTTCCCACAGTTGCAGCTTACCTTTAAATGCTTGTACTTGGTCACACATTTTGGTAATGATTTGATCTTTTGCTTGAAGTTTCAAATTTAAATCGGACAAGCATAAAGTACAAATCTTGTAGCCATGATACATTTGCAAAAATGCTTGATTTTTTGTAAATAAAAAAGGGCATATTTCTTCTTTCAAGTTCCAGAATTGCTTAAGAACTTTAGAGCTTGATAGTCAACGTACTTTAGTATAATAGTATCGACCAGAACATTCACTTTCTAATTCCTTTCAAAAAATAGAAAACTGTCGCTGATTTTAGCCCCGCAATATATTTTAGCATAGCAATATAAATAAATTATTTTTTTTTATATTGCTATTTCATATTTATTGTAACAACCCATAGAGACTAACAATAATATACATATATATCTTATATCATAAAACTAAACAACAATGTTTCATCCTCCTTACCACTGTACGGAGAAGATTTTATTGAACACTTATTATTTTAAGAAAACACAAAAAAAATAATATTAAGTACAGAAAGAAGATGATGATAAATAGATGATCGAAAATTAGGATGGTGGTAGATCTGCTCTCTTCAAACTTGATGTGGGATGGGTTGGAATTAGTTTCTTTGCTCTTATATTGGGGTGATTCATTAATTTTATTTGGTACTTCTTATTTATTTCTGAGTGCACCTGGCCAAATAATTCTTCATCGCTAAAGTAACTTAAAAAAAAATTAAAAATATTTTATGAATAAACTAAATAAATGTTAAATTAAATTAGTTTTTATTATTGTCAATATTAGAATGAATGAACATGATTTCATTAACAGAATCTGGATTTGAGGCGATCACACTACGTTTTTCGGAAATCAAGTGCCTAGCTTTTGAAAAGATTCTCTCAGAAGCGGCACTGCTAGCTGGATTTGAAAATATTGCGCAACTTACTTTACATAAAAACGGAAATTCATTTTGATGTAAATGCCACCACTGAAGTACATTATAATCATCATAATAATTGACATTTATATTCTGATAAGTGTTAATTTCGTTGCTGATTTCCTCCTGTGAGCTGTTCAACTCAACCGTTTGTACGAAATCTGTAAAAAGGCGAGCTTTCTTTGTTGGAACAAAACATTCGGATATGTTTTGTATGTTTTGTTTTTCATCATCCTCAAAATATAATTTGTTTGCTGGAGGAAACAAAAATAAAGCAACTTTATGATAGATTCTCAAGTTTTCCAAAACAACAGTCTTCTATCATATAATTCAACTTTTTTTTTAAATATTTTGATAACATTTACATCGGTTATATTGGGATTAAATTTTTTTTAAGTTGTTTATATGGACAAAAGTTAAATGAAGAGTTGGATAATTTTCCCCTTCAAACTCTTTTAAAGATTCTTCAAAAGGTTTTAAAATGTTAACAATTTAAATATATTTATTTGAGATTTAGAGTATTAAATTTTTTATATAATTAAACAACTTACAGCATCCAATTCCATTTTTAGTAGCAAAAACGAAAAATCTTGTGTTATTACAACATTTAAATTGACTCAAGTGTCAACATTTAACTATTCTTTTGCGTAATGATTCATTGCATTCAGTCTATTCAGTGTTTTTAATACCGTTAGGCATGACAATACTTTGAAAGTATTGCTAATAGTGACAATGAAAGAGAGCAAACAGTACATGCATTGTGGAGAGAAGCAAATGAGTATTGACTGCTGTTGATTTTTCGTTTTAGTGTTGTTTAAATACTGATCATTTACTGTAGTGAACGCTAGCGAAAAGAGTACACTGCACCGATTCACACTGTGTGTAGAGAGAAATGAATGTACTCATGCAGACCTTTATTATTTAATGGTTCTTGCATCATTGCTTGTATTGAGGTTATAAATTGTGTCATACATTGCGTTAAGGTTAAGTGCACTGCCTCTAAATTCTGCGGTTGTTTATTGATTTGTGAGTTCTCAGCTAAGTTAGATTTTAGTACATTAGGAAAAGTCATAATATATGGACCATTGTTACCGCTGGATATGGTCTGGATTAGGTCTTAAGGGTCTGTGAATCTCTTGCTGGGCATCGATATCTCTCTTCTTGGCTCGCAAAACCCCTTCTACGTATCGGCAAATTAAGTTCCAGTTTTCTTCGTATGTTAGCATTTTTTGACCATGTTTTCAGCTGCTTGTGAACTGGTATGTCTGTCGAGTTCAAATCTTTTCTCTGTCACACAAGTGAGTTTAGAATCCAGCATATTTCAGGTACGTTCATCGTAGACAAATTGGGGGGGTTTAACTTGTTTACGTATATCTGTTACTTCATTTTTTTCGTCTAGAGCTGTTTCGTGTTCGGCAAGCAAGGCGTGGCGATTTTGGCTGAGTGCTGTGTTGGTGGATTCTCCATTAATATCTGGTTTCTGGATTTTGTTTGGGTTATATTTAATGCTCCCAGATTTTTTTCTTAAAATACAGGAAAAACATGCGAAAATTGTTTAAAAAACAGGATGTTTTTTTTTCGAAAACAGGATTTTCGCAGGATTTTATTGAATTAATAAAAAACAGGTATTATTGTCAAAAAATAAGTGAAAAATACATGGTTTATTCATTGGTGGTAATTGGTATGCTTTGATCATCAATCATTCCTTTGTCTGGATCTATTTCAATGTTCTGGGTTCCATGTACGGTATGAACTTCGTACTTTGATTCGATTGAATCTTTCGGAGCATATCAGGCGGGTCTTTTAGCCAACGGAAAAATTCTAAGCACGACATTTTCAAATTAACTTTGGTTGTGAGAATGGCCTTTAGAGTTTCGACATTTAAATTCGATTTTTCCTCTGTCCACGTCTTATTCATCTCCGCAAACACTCTCTTGACAGAAGCTGTAGAACCGGGGAGACAAAGAATGTACTCAATTATTTTCGCCATTTCCTTGTTGTCACAGCTTTGGTCGTCCAAATGCTTGAATATTTCAACCCAACGCTCTGTCATTGAGCCTTTTTTCCCGATCCATTGTTTAATTTTACTGTCTGAACAATAGTTTTTCACGTAACAAAATTCTTTGTGCAATTGAGCTGAATTTTCATTCGCGTCGTACAACGACTTTTCATTCAATTGAGACATGGCTTCTTCTACATTTTTCCACGAAGGAATTTGACGCAGTGTGACCCATGAGTACTTTTTTAATTCCACAATTGGATTACCCCATTTTTCGAGATATTCACAAGCATCATCTGTGAAAGATAATATACCAATTCAAATTATAATCAATGCCACAGATGTTGAGATATGGAATGAGAAACTGTTTGTAAATAATTAAATAAATTACCAAAAAAGTCTTTGCATTTTGAAAATATGACACCGGTATCAAAACGATCGTCTACAAGAGCACCCATTTCGGCTTTTGTCTGTGGTGATAGGTATTCGTCCTCCTGTCGCATTTTCAAAGTAACGTTCAGCTCATCTAAATATTGAACAATTGCAACGGCCGACGTTCCATCGCCTTCTATTTTAAGAACACATTCTGCAAAGAGTTCAGCCTTAAATATGGAGCAGAAAGGGAACAGATTGAAAAACATGTTTCAGCTACTAATTCTCTAAACCTCAAATTTGATTTACCTGTTCTTGAACTAAGTGAAGCCAAAATTTGGACATCGGATTTCCGAAAAATTCTTTCAGCAATTTTTCTCCTTTCCTCAAACCGGTGAACAGCCTTTTCAATGGCTCATAAACTTGTAAAATACGTTTAATTGCAGGGCCAAGAGCTAGAAATCGGGTCTTTGCGTATCCCAGCAACTTCAAATATTTAACACCGCACATTTCACAGAACTCTTTTAGAGATGCAACATGAGTTGTATAAATGTAAAAATAGGAATATATTTTTACGACAATGCACATCGAAGGGTAAAACATCGCATGCATATTTCAGGGCATTGTACACAATTTGAGCCGAACAACCGATTCCAATTAAATGTGGCAGCCAAGTTTTCATTTTGTAAAATTCATTGTTGGTTCCGCCTCGCGTTTCACCCCCAAAATTCACTTTGGCATTATCTCCACAAAATGCAATGATTTTCTTCAGCAGGTCGTATGCTTCATCTGTATATTTAATTAAATCATTGATAATGGTTGATGTTTCACCGTCTTCTGATGAAATTTCCAAAACTTTTTCGCAAACACCGACTGTAGGAATGAAGAATCTGACCAGAACGGGAAATATTTTTATCGAACCATGATTTGATGCATCTACGGAAACCGAAACGAAGCTGCATTTCTTCAAATATTCAATTAGCATTTTTCGTACTTGTGGCGCAATAACATTCAATACGATGGCCTGACATTTGGTTTGTGAACACGTAAATTTTTTCATTTGAAAACAAGAGCTAAATATTTTTGACGCACAGTCTGAAGATTTAAAACTGTGATTCGCACTTATAACATGATATGCCCATGTTCCTTCCATTGCTGCAACTTCCAAATCAAATGAGCTTGAAAAAATTGTCAAAGCCGCCTGGTGTTTGCCTGTTTTCACATGTCGATCGATGTCAGCCTTTCCACCCGAAGCGATAGAAAATGTGCCTTTGCATTGTTTGCACCTAAGATCACTATCTGATGTGTTCGTTTCAAGAAAAGGATAACTTTTTTTAGTCTATCGTTGAAAACACATTTTCCTTCGTTGTTTTTCCCATTTCAAAACAAAAACTTTATATAAATGCAGTAAAACAAAAAAAATATAAGTTTGACAAGCACAACGACAATTGTTTCAATACGCTTCGATTGTTGCGAAATACATCTACGCATATATGAATGATGGAAGTTAGAGTGAGAGAACTATATGGCACACAGCAGACATACTTTCTCTGTTTATTACGCGCATTTGTTTAGCGGCCTTTACACGTTCACGTTTACTTGCAGTCATGCGTGGCGTGTTGAAGAGAATGTATATTTTACAGGATTTTCATAGGTAAATACAGGTGTGAATTTCTGGCAGGATTTCTCTTTAAAAAATAGGATAATCCTGCGAAATACAGGATAAATGGGAGCATTAGTTATATTCCTTATTTTTTAACGGACTTAATTTTCGCTTTATATTTATATAGCGATCCATGCCAGTCTGAATTGCCCTGCTACACGGTTTTTTATTTAGTTTCATATTACCTCATAGAGCGTTATTGCCAGCTGTAGGAGGAGATAATGAGTTAGCGCGTTGGGGCTGAATAACATAATTTATTGAGAGCATGCTAATTGCTTTGCTATTTAGTGTGTGCTGAGCTTTCGTCATCGAACATTCGGGAGACTGTTCAAGCAACAAATTGTATGTTTTGTCGGACAGCATCATATCTTTGTTTACATTACACGATGCGATGGTTGGAGAGAGCATAATGTGCTCATAAGCAAGCTCTTGCAGCTGGTCTTAGTTTACAGTTTATGTTTGTGTATATATGTTTTTACTATTGCTAATGCTTACTTACTGGAAAATATTACTGTCCCAACACCTTTTGTTAATATTTTTATTTTACTTTATCGAGTCTCTGTTTCTCATTTGGGCATATGTATGTATGTGGATTGCCCTATTTCGTTTTTCACCTTTTTAACACTTAACTTACTAGATTTTACAATATTTTTGATGGTTGTAAATACGTTTTCCATTTTTATGACTTTTGTACATAGCAATTCTGGATTAAAAATGCAATGCGTATGATGAGTCTTGAAGTCTTGACGAAGCTCACTTATCTTTTTTTGCAGTAATGCAACAAATCCATTAGTTTTTACAGTCATTGCAGGAGCTCCATCTTTTGCCACAGAAGTTTATTTTAGCAAAGGTAAATTATATTTTTCTAAAAGTTCATATACACCATTAAATATG
Organism: Clusia tigrina; assembly: GCA_920105625.2. Classification (NCBI taxonomy): domain Eukaryota; kingdom Metazoa; phylum Arthropoda; class Insecta; order Diptera; family Clusiidae; genus Clusia; species Clusia tigrina. The sequence goes on from OV050030.1 coordinate 151,947,648, forward strand.
TCTTCTCCTGTAGTAGTGTCATGCAAAGTAACTACATCCAAGAATTCCTCAAAAATGTTGAAATCGTCGTCAGAAACATGAATAAATGCAGTTTACTGAGCTACACCCCCGATATCTGTATTCTCATCACAAATAATAGAAAAAGTTGAAAGTCATGAGATTTTTTTGAGACAGAAGTTGTTTGAAAAGCCTTGACACTTTCAGGACAAATTATTTATGCAGTTTTAATAATGCAAATCTTAATAAAATCACCTTCAGTAATAGATTTCGAATTTTTAGCTATTAATTCAGATAAGACTTAGCTTGGATGCCAAACCGTTTCACTTTCATACAATACATTTGAAAATATCAGCTGTGGCTTTTTGAGTCCTAACTTGAACTGTTTCAACATTTCTTCTCTAATTATTGCTATTTACACACTTAATATTAGGCTTAAAGTTTACTTATTACAATTTGCACATAATATAAAAATATATTGATCACTTTATTACTTTTTAATCACAATTACAAATACTGCTGCTTCGAGTAAAATGCGCGATGTACATACGGTTACGATTGCTTTTCAACTGTTGTCGACTTTAAATTGCTTCAGCTTATATACCTTTCGAATGGCTGAAGTAGAAAATTCTATACTATTAAAGAAGTTTCTAGATCATTCTCACATCTTATATAGACACCTCGAAGAGGGTTCTTGAGTAAGCTTTTATTTTCGAGAACATTCTGTACACCATTATCCACACCACGAAAGAAGTTTTTATCTGCATGGATTGTGTCTTGACTTAGATACATAGGGTTGTACACTCATTCTCAAACTCCAGATGGGATCCTAATAGTGTGCAATCTCGTTTCACTGCCCTCCGCTTAATCTTGTTCGTCCCGAACAAGGATAGTACTGCAACTTATATAAGGAGATGCCTCTCCAGATGAACGGCTTTCATTCAGCTCCTCACATTTCTCACCAACTGGATGCGGTATACTACAACGTTGATCCCCTTAATCACCTTGTAAGGACCTTCCCAGTCTGTTTGAAGCTTTGGCGATAATCCCTTGTTCCTTTGCGGATTATGAAGCATATCTAGCTGCCCTTCTTGAAATTCCTTGGAATTTGCTCGTACATGATATCTGGCTTTAATTTTATCACCCATCAGTTGTGTGCTTTTTCTGATGATTCCATGACTTTCATTCAACTGTCTTCGTTTGTCAGCTACATAACTGCTACATGAAACTTCCGTAGATGAGTAGGTACCGAATTTCAGATCTGCAGGTAATCTTATATCACAACCAAAAATAGTTTAGCTGGTGTTGTATATGTTGTATCGTGAGTTGCCGATTGGTATGCCATTAGGTACAGGGGTATGTGTTGGTCCCAATCTTTCTGGTTTCTGTCCACGACTTTCCTTAAGTGTTCCTCAAGCGTACAATTAAATTTTTCAACCATTTTATTAGATTGCGGGTGCAAAGCATTTGTGCGAGTTTGGCGTATGCCTCATTTCCCTGAATATCGTTGACTCGAAATTTCTGCCTTGATCCAAGTGAAACTCAAGGGGAGCACCGAATCTGCAGACTCAATTATTGATAAATGCATCTGCAACGGTCTTAGCTTCTTGATCGGGGATGGGATATACTTCTGGCCATTTACTAAAATAGTCGATTACGACGAGAACATATTTGTTGCCGGAATCACTAATTGGAAACGGACCCGCGATGTCCATTGCAATACGCTCAAATGGCGCGCCCACATTGTATAAATGCATTTTCCCCTGACTGCGACGGCTCGGTCCCTTGGTAGCTGTACACTTTTCAGTCAACTACAGATTGCTGGCAACCCTAATTGTCCTCCGCTTGGCCCACTATGGTATTCCTGGAGATTTTCGGTTATACTTGCCTTGGGTACCACAATCAAGTTCTTCATGGTTTTTACATCTTCGCTCTCCCACGTGCGGAATAGGCATCCATTTTGCAACTGTAAGCTATTCCATTGAGCCCAATATGCTTTAGTTATGAGACTTTAGATCGAGATTTCATTCCATTCTGGTCGTTTTCCTTCTTTCTTACTTGACACGATTTTTGCCAATTCTGGGTCATTTCGTTGTTCTCCTTTTATTTTCTCTGCTGCCCATTCTTCGTTTGGTGAAACAACCTTTCAGCGGACATTGACTACTCCTTCTTTCCCTTCAGCTTTAGAACAGTGCTTACATTCCACATTGCAAGGACGTCGTGATAATGCATCAGCATTCCCGTGGCTACCGCCTCTGCTATCTTCTATTGTGAAATCGTAGCTTTGGAGTCTCTCAATCCATCTCGCCAACTGACCTACGGGATTTTTGAACTGTAATAGCCAGCGAAAATAATGAAAAGTTACCCTCCAAAGAATTAAAATAACGATTCTACTATCGAATTCAGTTCTTAATTTAAATATATTTTCCGTGTATTTTTTGTATGATGTCGTTTCAACTGAACTGGATTTATTCGGACTGCATATTGGAAAAAGGGGGATTTATTCAAACTGCATGTTGGAAAATGGGTTAAGTTTTAATTTTTCAGTTGATTTTCCCACAGTTGCAGCTTACCTTTAAATGCTTGTACTTGGTCACACATTTTGGTAATGATTTGATCTTTTGCTTGAAGTTTCAAATTTAAATCGGACAAGCATAAAGTACAAATCTTGTAGCCATGATAAATTTGCAAAAATGCTTGATTTTTTGTAAATAAAAAAGGGCATATTTCTTCTTTCAAGTTCCGGAATTGCTTAAGAACTTTAGAGCTTGATAGTCAACGTACTTTAGTATAATAGTATCGACCAGAACATTCACTTTCTAATTCCTTTCAAAAAATAGAAAACTGTCGCTGATTTTAGCCCCGCAATATATTTTAGCATAGCAATATAAATAAATTTTTTTTTTTATATTGCTATTTCATATTTATTGTAACAACCCATAGAGACTAACAATAATATATATATCTTATATCATAAAACTAAACAACAATGTTTCATCCTCCTTACCACTGTACGGAGAAGATTTTATTGAACACTTATTATTTTAAGAAAACACAAAAAAAATAATATTAAGTACAGAAATAAGATGATGATAAATAGATGATCGAAAATTAGGATGGTGGTAGATCTGCTCTCTTCAAACTTGATGTGGGATGGGTTGGAATTAGTTTCTTTGCTCTTATATTGGGGTGATTCATTAATTTATTTGGTACTTCTTTTTTATTTCTGAGTGCACCTGGCCAAATAATTCTTCATCGCTAAAGTAACTTAAAAAAGAAATTAAAAATATTTTATGAATAAACTAAATAAATGTTAAGTTAAATTAGTTTTTATTATTGTCAATATTAGAATTAATGAACATGATTTCATTAACAGAATCTGGATTTGAGGCGATCACACTACGTTTTTCGGAAATCAAGTGCCTAGCTTTTGAAAAGATTCTCTCAGAAGCGGCACTGCTAGCTGGAATTGAAAATATTGCGCAACTTACTTTACATAAAAACGGAAATTCATTTTGATGTAAATGCCACCACTGAAGTACATTATAATCATCATAATAATTGACACTTATATTCTGATAAGTGTTAATTTCGTTGCTGATTTCCTCCTGTGAGCTGTTCAACTCAACCGTTTGTACGAAATCTGTAAAAAGGCGAGCTTTCTTTGTTGGAACAAAACATTCAGATATGTTTTGTATGTTTTGTTTTTCATCATCCTCAAAATATAATTTGTTTGCTGGAGGAAACAAAAATAAAGCAACTTTATGATAGATTCTCAAGTTTTCCAAAACAACAGTCTTCTATCATATAATTCAACTTTTTTTTTTAATATTTTGATAACATTTACATCGGTTATATTGGGATTAAATTTTTTTAAAGTTGTTTATATGGACAAAAGTTAAATGAAGAGTTGGATAATTTTCCCCTTCAAACTCTTTTAAAGATTCTTCAAAAGGTTTTAAAATGTTAACAATTTAAATATATTTTTTAACAATTTAAATAACATTTTTAACATAATAAATAAATGTTAACAATTTAAATATATTTATTTGAGATTTAGAGTATTAAATTTTTTATATAATTAAACCACTTACAGCATCCAATTCCATTTTTAGTAGCAAAAACGAAAAATCTTGTGTTATTACAACATTTAAATTGACTCAAGTGTCAACATTTAACTATTCTTTTGCGTAATGATTCATTGCATTCAGTCTATTCAGTGTTTTTAATACCGTTAGGCATGACAATACTTTGAAAGTATTGCTAATAGTGACAATGAAAGAGAGCAAACAGTACATGCATTGTGGAGAGAAGCAAATGAGTATTGACTGCTGTTGATTTTTCGTTTTAGTGTTGTTTAAATACTGATCATTTACTGTAGTGAACGCTAGCGAAAAGAGTACACTGCACCGATTCACACTGTGTGTAGAGAGAAATGAATGTACTCATGCAGACCTTTATTATTTAATGGTTCTTGCATCATTGCTTGTATTGAGGTTATAAATTGTGTCATACATTGCGTTAAGGTTAAGTGCACTGCCTCTAAATTTTGCGGTTGTTTATTGATTTGTGAGTTCTCAGCTAAGTTACATTTTAGTACATTAGGAAAAGTCATAATATATGGACCATTGTTACCGCTGGATATGGTCTGGATTAGGTCTTAAGGGTCTGTGAATCTCTTGCTGGGCATCGATATCTCTCTTCTTGGCTCGCAAAACCCCTTCTACGTATCGGCAAATTAAGTTCCAGTTTTCTTCGTATGTTAGCATTTTTTGACCATGTTTTCAGCTGCTTGTGAACTGGTATGTCTGTCGATTTCAAATCTTTTCTCTGTCACACAAGTGAGTTTAGAATCCAGCATATTTCAGGTACGTTCATCGTAGACAAATTGGGGGGGTTTAACTTGTTTACGTATATCTGTTACTTCATTTTTTTTCGTCTAGAGCTGTTTCGTGTTCGGCAAGCAAGGCGTGGCGATTTTGGCTGAGTGCTGTGTTGGTGGATTCTCCATTAATATCTGGTTTATGGATTTTGTTTGGGTTATATTTAATGCTCCCAGATTTTTTTTCTTAAAATACAGGAAAAACATGCGAAAATTGTTTAAAAACAGGATGTTTTTTTTCGAAAACAGGATTTTCGCAGGATTTTATTGAATTAATAAAAAAACAGGTATTATTGTCAAAAAATAAGTGAAAAATACATGGTTTATTCATTGGTGGTAATTGGTATGCTTTGATCATCAATCATTCCTTTGTCTGGATCTATTTCAATGTTCTGGGTTCCATGTACGGTATGAACTTCGTACTTTTGATTCGATTGAATCTTTCGGAGCATATCAGGCGGGTCTTTTAGCCAACGGAAAAATTCTAAGCACGACATTTTCAAATTAACTTTGGTTGTGAGAATGGCCTTTAGAGTTTCGACATTTAAATTCGATTTTTCCTCTGTCCACGTCTTATTCATCTCCGCAAACACTCTCTCGACAGAAGCTGTAGAACCGGGGAGACAAAGAATGTACTCAATTATTTTCGCCATTTCCTTGTTGTCACAGCTTTGGTCGTCCAAATGCTTGAATATTTCAACCCAACGCTCTGTCATTGAGCCTTTTTTCCCGATCCATTGTTTAATTTTACTGTCTGAACAATAGTTTTTCACGTAACAAAATTCTTTGTGCAATTGAGCTGAATTTTCATTCGCGTCGTACAACGACTTTTCATTCAATTGAGACATGGCTTCTTCTACATTTTTCCACGAAGGAATTTGACGCAGTGTGACCCATGAGTACTTTTTTAATTCCACAATTGGATTACCCCATTTTTCGAGATATTCACAAGCATCATCTGTGAAAGATAATATACCAATTCAAATTATAATCAATGCCACAGATGTTGAGATATGGAATGAGAAACTGTTTGTAAATAATTAAATAAATTACCAAAAAAGTCTTTGCATTTTGAAAATATGACACCGGTATCAAAACGATCGTCTACAAGAGCATCCATTTCGGCTTTTGTCTGTGGTGATAGGTATTCGTCCTCCTGTCGCATTTTCAAAGTAACGTTCAGCTCATCTAAATATTGAACAATTGCAACGGCCGAAGTTTCATCGCCTTCTATTTTAAGAACACATTCTGCAAAGAGTTCAGCCTTAAATATGGAGCAGAAAGGGAACAGATTGAAAAACATGTTTCAGCTACTAATTCTCTAAACCTCAAATTTGATTTACCTGTTCTTGAACTAAGTGAAGCCAAAATTTGGACATCGGATTTCCGAAAAATTCTTTCAGCAATTTTTCTCCTTTCCTCAAACCGGTGAACAGCCTTTTCAATGGCTCATAAACTTGTAAAATACGTTTAATTGCAGGGCCAAGAGCTAGAAATCGGGTCTTTGCGTATCCCAGCAACTTCAAATATTTAACACCGCACATTTCACAGAACTCTTTTAGAGATGCAACATGAGTTGTATAAATGTAAAAATAGGAATATATTTTTACGACAATGCATTCAACATCGAAGGGCAAAACATCGCATGCATATTTCAGGGCATTGTACACAATTTGAGCCGAACAACCGATTCCAATTAAATGTGGCAGCCAAGTTTTCATTTTGTAAAATTCATTGTTGGTTCCGCCTCGCGTTTCACCCCCAAAATTCACTTTGGCATTATCTCCACAAAATGCAATGATTTTCTTCAGCAGGTCGTATGCTTCAGCTGTATATTTAATTAAATCATTGATAATGGTTGATGTTTCACCGTCTTCTGATGAAATTTCCAAAACTTTTTCGCAAACACCGACTGTAGGAATGAAGAATCTGACCAGAACGGGAAATATTTTTATCGAACCATGATTTGATGCATCTACGGAAACCGAAACGAAGCTGCATTTCTTCAAATATTCAATTAGCATTTTTCGTACTTGTGGCGCAATAACATTCAATACGATGGCCTGACATTTGGTTTGTGAACACGTAAACTTTTTCATTTGAAAACAAGAGCTAAATATTTTTGACGCACAGTCTGAAGATTTAAAACTGTGATTCGCACTTATAACATGATATGCCCATGTTCCTTCCATTGCTGCAACTTCCAAATCAAATGAGCTTGAAAAAATTGTCAAAGCCGCCTGGTGTTTGCCTGTTTTCACATGTCGATCGATGTCAGCCTTTCCACCCGAAGCGATAGAAAATGTGCCTTTGCATTGTTTGCACCTAAGATCACTATCTGATGTGTTCGTTTCAAGAAAAGGATAACTTTTTTTAGTCTATCGTTGAAAACACATTTTCCTTCGTTGTTTTTCCCATTTCAAAACAAAAACTTTATATAAATGCAGTAAAACAAAAAAAATATAAGTTTGACAAGCACAACGACAATTGTTTCAATACGCTTCGATTGTTGCGAAATACATCTACGCATATATGAATGATGGAAGTTAGAGTGAGAGAACTATATGGCACACAGCAGACATACTTTCTCTGTTTATTACGCGCATTTGTTTAGCGGCCTTTACACGTTCACGTTTACTTGCAGTCATGCGTGGCGTGTTGAAGAGAATGTATATTTTACAGGATTTTCATAGGTAAATACAGGTGTGAATTTCTGGCAGGATTTCTCTTTAAAAAATAGGATAATCCTGCGAAATACAGGATAAATGGGAGCATTAGTTATATTCCTTATTTTTTAACGGACTTAATTTTCGCTTTATATTTATATAGCGATCCATGCCAGTCTGAATTGCCCTGCTACACGGTTTTTTATTTAGTTTCATATTACCTCATAGAGCGTTATTGCCAGCTGTAGGAGGAGATAATGAGTTAGCGCGTTGGGGCTGAATAACATAATTTATTGAGAGCATGCTAATTGCTTTGCTATTTAGTGTGTGCTGAGCTTTCGTCATCGAACATTCGGGAGACTGTTCAAGCAACAAATTGTATGTTTTGTCGGACAGCATCATATCTTTGTTTACATTACACGATGCGATGGTTGGAGAGAGCATAATGTGCTCATAAGCAAGCTCTTGCAGCTGGTCTTAGTTTACAGTTTATGTTTGTGTATATATGTTTTTACTATTGCTAATGCTTACTTACTGGAAAATATTACTGTCCCAACACCTTTTGTTAATATTTTTATTTTACTTTATCGAGTCTCTGTTTCTCATTTGGGCATATGTATGTATGTGGATTGCCCTATTTCGTTTTTCACCTTTTTAACACTTAACTTACTAGATTTTACAATATTTTTGATGGTTGTAAATACGTTTTCCATTTTTATGACTTTTGTACATAGCAATTCTGGATTAAAAATGCAATGCGTATGATGAGTCTTGAAGTCTTGACGAAGCTCACTTATCTTTTTTTGCAGTAATGCAACAAATCCATTAGTTTTTACAGTCATTGCAGGAGCTCCATCTTTTGCCACAGAAGTTTATTTTAGCAAAGGTAAATTATATTTTTCTAAAAGTTCATATACACCATTAAATATGTCTTCTCCTGTAGTAGTGTCATGCAAAGTAACTACATCCAAGAATTCCTCAAAAATGTTGAAATCGTCGTCAGAAACATGAATAAATGCAGTTTACTGAGCTACACCCCCGATATCTGTATTCTCATCACAAATAATAGAAAAAGTTGAAAGTCATGAGATTTTTTTGAGACAGAAGTTGTTTGAAAAGCCTTGACACTTTCAGGACAAATTATTTATGCAGTTTTAATAATGCAAATCTTAATAAAATCACCTTCAGTAATAGATTTCGAATTTTTAGCTATTAATTCAGATAAGACTTAGCTTGGATGCCAAACCGTTTCACTTTCATACAATACATTTGAAAATATCAGCTGTGGCTTTTTGAGTCCTAACTTGAACTGTTTCAACATTTCTTCTCTAATTATTGCTATTTACACACTTAATATTAGGCTTAAAGTTTACTTATTACAATTTGCACATAATATAAAAATATATTGATCACTTTATTACTTTTTAATCACAATTACAAATACTGCTGCTTCGAGTAAAATGCGCGATGTACATACTGTTACGATTGCTTTTCAACTGTTGTCGACTTTAAATTGCTTCAGCTTATATACCTTTCGAATGGCTGAAGTAGAAAATTCTATACTATTAAAGAAGTTTCTAGATCATTCTCACATCTTATATAGACACCTCGAAGAGGGTTCTTGAGTAAGCTTTTATTTTCGAGAACATTCTGTACACCATTATCCACACCACGAAAGAAGTTTTTATCTGCATGGATTGTGTCTTGACTTAGATACATAGGGTTGTACACTCATTCTCAAACTCCAGATGGGATCCTAATAGTGTGCAATCACGTTTCACTGCCCTCCGCTTAATCTTGTTCGTCCCGAACAAGGATAGTACTGCAACTTATATAAGGAGATGCCTCTCCAGATGAACGGCTTTCATTCAGCTCCTCACATTTCTCGCCAACTGGATGCGGTATACTACAACGTTGATCCCCTTAATCACCTTGTAAGGACCTTCCCAGTCTGTTTGAAGCTTTGGCGATAATCCCTTGTTCCTTTGCGGATTATGAAGCATATCTAGCTGCCCTTCTTGAAATTCCTTGGAATTTGCTCGTACATGATATCTGGCTTTAATTTTATCACCCATCAGTTGTGTGCTTTTTCTGATGATTCCATGACTTTCATTCAAATGTCTTCGTTTGTCAGCTACATAACTGCTACATGAAACTTCCGTAGATGAGTAGGCACCGAATTTCAGATCTGCAGGTAATCTTATATCACAACCAAAAATAGTTTAGCTGGTGTTGTATATGTTGTATCGTGAGTTGCCGATTGGTATGCCATTAGGTACAGGGGTATGTGTTGGTCCCAATCTTTCTGGTTTCTGTCCACGACTTTCCTTAAGTGTTCCTCAAGCGTACAATTAAATTTTTCAACCATTTTATTAGATTGCGGGTGCAAAGCATTTGTGCGAGTTTGGCGTATGCCTCATTTCCCTGAATATCGTTGACTCGAAATTTCTGCCTTGATCCAAGTGAAACTCAAGGGGAGCACCGAATCTGCAGACTCAATTATTGATAAATGCATCTGCAACGGTCTTAGCTTCTTGATCGGGGATGGGATATACTTCTGACCATTTACTAAAATAGTCGATTACGACGAGAACATATTTGTTGCCGGAATCACTAATTGGAAACGGACCCGCGATGTCCATTGCAATACGCTCAAATGGCGCGCCCACATTGTATAAATGCATTTTCCCCTGACTGCGACGGCTCGGTCCCTTGGTAGCTGTACACTTTTCAGTCAACTACAGATTGCTGGCAACCCTAATTGTCCTCCGCTTGGCCCACTATGGTATTCCTGGAGATTTTCGGTTATACTTGCCTTGGGTACCACAATCAAGTTCTTCATGGTTTTTACATCTTCGCTCTCCCACGTGCGGAATAGGCATCCATTTTGCAACTGTAAGCTATTCCATTGAGCCCAATATGCTTTAGTTATGAGACTTTAGATCGAGATTTCATTCCATTCTGGTCGTTTTCCTTCTTTCTTACTTGACACGATTTTTGCCAATTCTGGGTCATTTCGTTGTTCTCCTTTTATTTTCTCTGCTGCCCATTCTTCGTTTGGTGAAACAACCTTTCAGCGGACATTGACTACTCCTTCTTTCCCTTCAGCTTTAGAACAGTGCTTACATTCCACATTGCAAGGACGTCGTGATAATGCATCAGCATTCCCGTGGCTACCGCCTCTGCTATCTTCTATTGTGAAATCGTAGCTTTGGAGTCTCTCAATCCATCTCGCCAACTGACCTACGGGATTTTTGAACTGTAATAGCCAGCGAAAATAATGAAAAGTTACCCTCCAAAGAATTAAAATAACGATTCTACTATCGAATTCAGTTCTTAATTGAAATATATTTTCCGTGTATTTTTTGTATGATGTCGTTTCAACTGAACTGGATTTATTCGGACTGCATATTGGAAAAAGGGGGATTTATTCAAACTGCATGTTGGAAAATGGGTTAAGTTTTAATTTTTCAGTTGATTTTCCCACAGTTGCAGCTTACCTTTAAATGCTTGTACTTGGTCACACATTTTGGTAATGATTTGATCTTTTGCTTGAAGTTTCAAATTTAAATCGGACAAGCATAAAGTACAAATCTTGTAGCCATGATAAATTTGCAAAAATGCTTGATTTTTTGTAAATAAAAAAGGGCATATTTCTTCTTTCAAGTTCCGGAATTGCTTAAGAACTTTAGAGCTTGATAGTCAACGTACTTTAGTATAATAGTATCGACCAGAACATTCACTTTCTAATTCCTTTCAAAAAATAGAAAACTGTCGCTGATTTTAGCCCCGCAATATATTTTAGCATAGCAATATAAATAAATTTTTTTTTTATATTGCTATTTCATATTTATTGTAACAACCCATAGAGACTAACAATAATATATATATCTTATATCATAAAACTAAACAACAATGTTTCATCCTCCTTACCACTGTACGGAGAAGATTTTATTGAACACTTATTATTTTAAGAAAACACAAAAAAAATAATATTAAGTACAGAAATAAGATGATGATAAATAGATGATCGAAAATTAGGATGGTGGTAGATCTGCTCTCTTCAAACTTGATGCGGGATGGGTTGGAATTAGTTTCTTTGCTCTTATATTGGGGTGATTCATTAATTTTATTTGGTACTTCTTTTTTATTTCTGAGTGCACCTGGCCAAATAATTCTTCATCGCTAAAGTAACTTAAAAAAAAAATTAAAAATATTTTATGAATAAACTAAATAAATGTTAAATTAAATTAGTTTTTATTATTGTCAATATTAGAATGAATGAACATGATTTCATTAACAGAATCTGGATTTGAGGCGATCACACTACGTTTTTCGGAAATCAAGTGCCTAGCTTTTGAAAAGATTCTCTCAGAAGCGGCACTGCTAGCTGGAATTGAAAATATTGCGCAACTTACTTTACATAAAAACGGAAATTCATTTTGATGTAAATGCCACCACTGAAGTACATTATAATCATCATAATAATTGACACTTATATTCTGATAAGTGTTAATTTCGTTGCTGATTTCCTCCTGTGAGCTGTTCAACTCAACCGTTTGTACGAAATCTGTAAAAAGGCGAGCTTTCTTTGTTGGAACAAAACATTCAGATATGTTTTGTATGTTTTGTTTTTCATCATCCTCAAAATATAATTTGTTTGCTGGAGGAAACAAAAATAAAGCAACTTTATGATAGATTCTCAAGTTTTCCAAAACAACAGTCTTCTATCATATAATTCAACTTTTTTTTTTAATATTTTGATAACATTTACATCGGTTATATTGGGATTAAATTTTTTTTAAGTTGTTTATATGGACAAAAGTTAAATGAAGAGTTGGATAATTTTCCCCTTCAAACTCTTTTAAAGATTCTTCAAAAGGTTTTAAAATGTTAACAATTTAAATATATTTATTTGAGATTTAGAGTATTAAATTTTTTATATAATTAAACCACTTACAGCATCCAATTCCATTTTTAGTAGCAAAAACGAAAAATCTTGTGTTATTACAACATTTAAATTGACTCAAGTGTCAACATTTAACTATTCTTTTGCGTAATGATTCATTGCATTCAGTCTATTCAGTGTTTTTAATACCGTTAGGCATGACAATACTTTGAAAGTATTGCTAATAGTGACAATGAAAGAGAGCAAACAGTACATGCATTGTGGAGAGAAGCAAATGAGTATTGACTGCTGTTGATTTTTCGTTTTAGTGTTGTTTAAATACTGATCATTTACTGTAGTGAACGCTAGCGAAAAGAGTACACTGCACCGATTCACACTGTGTGTAGAGAGAAATGAATGTACTCATGCAGACCTTTATTATTTAATGGTTCTTGCATCATTGCTTGTATTGAGGTTATAAATTGTGTCATACATTGCGTTAAGGTTAAGTGCACTGCCTCTAAATTCTGCGGTTGTTTATTGATTTGTGAGTTCTCAGCTAAGTTAGATTTTAGTACATTAGGAAAAGTCATAATATATGGACCATTGTTACCGCTGGATATGGTCTGGATTAGGTCTTAAGGGTCTGTGAATCTCTTGCTGGGCATCGATATCTCTCTTCTTGGCTCGCAAAACCCCTTCTACGTATCGGCAAATTAAGTTCCAGTTTTCTTCGTATGTTAGCATTTTTTGACCATGTTTTCAGCTGCTTGTGAACTGGTATGTCTGTCGATTTCAAATCTTTTCTCTGTCACACAAGTGAGTTTAGAATCCAGCATATTTCAGGTACGTTCATCGTAGACAAATTGGGGGGGTTTAACTTGTTTACGTATATCTGTTACTTCATTTTTTTTCGTCTAGAGCTGTTTCGTGTTCGGCAAGCAAGGCGTGGCGATTTTGGCTGAGTGCTGTGTTGGTGGATTCTCCATTAATATCTGGTTTATGGATTTTGTTTGGGTTATATTTAATGCTCCCAGATTTTTTTCTTAAAATACAGGAAAAACATGCGAAAATTGTTTAAAAACAGGATGTTTTTTTTCGAAAACAGGATTTTCGCAGGATTTTATTGAATTAATAAAAAACAGGTATTATTGTCAAAAAATAAGTGAAAAATACATGGTTTATGCATTGGTGGTAATTGGTATGCTTTGATCATCAATCATTCCTTTGTCTGGATCTATTTCAATGTTCTGGGTTCCATGTACGGTATGAACTTCGTACTTTTGATTCGATTGAATCTTTCGGAGCATATCAGGCGGGTCTTTTAGCCAACGGAAAAATTCTAAGCACGACATTTTCAAATTAACTTTGGTTGTGAGAATGGCCTTTAGAGTTTCGACATTTAAATTCGATTTTTCCTCTGTCCACGTCTTATTCATCTCCGCAAACACTCTCTCGACAGAAGCTGTAGAACCGGGGAGACAAAGAATGTACTCAATTATTTTCGCCATTTCCTTGTTGTCACAGCTTTGGTCGTCCAAATGCTTGAATATTTCAACCCAACGCTCTGTCATTGAGCCTTTTTTCCCGATCCATTGTTTAATTTTACTGTCTGAACAATAGTTTTTCACGTAACAAAATTCTTTGTGCAATTGAGCTGAATTTTCATTCGCATCGTACAACGACTTTTCATTCAATTGAGACATGGCTTCTTCTACATTTTTCCACGAAGGAATTTGACGCAGTGTGACCCATGAGTACTTTTTTAATTCCACAATTGGATTACCCCATTTTTCGAGATATTCACAAGCATCATCTGTGAAAGATAATATACCAATTCAAATTATAATCAATGCCACAGATGTTGAGATATGGAATGAGAAACTGTTTGTAAATAATTAAATAAATTACCAAAAAAGTCTTTGCATTTTGAAAATATGACACCGGTATCAAAACGATCGTCTACAAGAGCACCCATTTCGGCTTTTGTCTGTGGTGATAGGTATTCGTCCTCCTGTCGCATTTTCAAAGTAACGTTCAGCTCATCTAAATATTGAACAATTGCAACGGCCGACGTTCCATCGCCTTCTATTTTAAGAACACATTCTGCAAAGAGTTCAGCCTTAAATATGGAGCAGAAAGGGAACAGATTGAAAAACATGTTTCAGCTACTAATTCTCTAAACCTCAAATTTGATTTACCTGTTCTTGAACTAAGTGAAGCCAAAATTTGGACATCGGATTTCCGAAAAATTCTTTCAGCAATTTTTCTCCTTTCCTCAAACCGGTGAACAGCCTTTTCAATGGCTCATAAACTTGTAAAATACGTTTAATTGCAGGGCCAAGAGCTAGAAATCGGGTCTTTGCGTATCCCAGCAACTTCAAATATTTAACACCGCACATTTCACAGAACTCTTTTAGAGATGCAACATGAGTTGTATAAATGTAAAAATAGGAATATATTTTTACGACAATGCATTCAACATCGAACGGTAAAAAATCGCATGCATATTTCAGGGCATTGTACACAATGTGAGCCGAACAACCGATTCCAATTAAATGTGGCAGCCAAGTTTTCATTTTGTAAAATTCATTGTTGGTTCCGCCTCGCGTTTCACCCCCAAAATTCACTTTGGCATTATCTCCACAAAATGCAATGATTTTCTTCAGCAGGTCGTATGCTTCAGCTGTATTTTTAATTAAATCATTGATAATGGTTGATGTTTCACCGTCTTCTGATGAAATTTCCAAAACTTTTTCGCAAACACCGACTGTAGGAATGAAGAATCTGACCAGAACGGGAAATATTTTTATCGAACCATGATTTGATGCATCTACGGAAACCGAAACGAAGCTGCATTTCTTCAAATATTCAATTAGCATTTTTCGTACTTGTGGCGCAATAACATTCAATACGATGGCCTGACATTTGGTTTGTGAACACGTAAATTTTTTCATTTGAAAACAAGAGCTAAATATTTTTGACGCACAGTCTGAAGATTTAAAACTGTGATTCGCACTTATAACATGATATGCCCATGTTCCTTCCATTGCTGCAACTTCCAAATCAAATGAGCTTGAAAAAATTGTCAAAGCCGCCTGGTGTTTGCCTGTTTTCACATGTCGATCGATGTCAGCCTTTCCACCCGAAGCGATAGAAAATGTGCCTTTGCATTGTTTGCACCTAAGATCACTATCTGATGTGTTCGTTTCAAGAAAAGGATAACTTTTTTTAGTCTATCGTTGAAAACACATTTTCCTTTCGTTGTTTTTCCCATTTCAAAACAAAAACTTTATATAAATGCAGTAAAACAAAAAAAATATAAGTTTGACAAGCACAACGACAATTGTTTCAATACGCTTCGATTGTTGCGAAATACATCTACGCATATATGAATGATGGAAGTTAGAGTGAGAGAACTATATGGCACACAGCAGACATACTTTCTCTGTTTATTACGCGCATTTGTTTAGCGGCCTTTACACGTTCACGTTTACTTGCAGTCATGCGTGGCGTGTTGAAGAGAATGTATATTTTACAGGATTTTCATAGGTAAATACAGGTGTGAATTTCTGGCAGGATTTCTCTTTAAAAAATAGGATAATCCTGCGAAATACAGGATAAATGGGACCATTAGTTATATTCCTTATTTTTTAACGGACTTAATTTACGCTTTATATTTATATAGCGATCCATGCCAGTCTGAATTGCCCTGCTACACGGTTTTTTATTTAGTTTCATATTACCTCATAGAGCGTTATTGCCAGCTGTAGGAGGAGATAATGAGTTAGCGCGTTGGGGCTGAATAACATAATTTATTGAGAGCATGCTAATTGCTTTGCTATTTAGTGTGTGCTGAGCTTTCGTCATCGAACATTCGGGAGACTGTTCAAGCAACAAATTGTATGTTTTGTCGGACAGCATCATATCTTTGTTTACATTACACGATGCGATGGTTGGAGAGAGCATAATGTGCTCATAAGCAAGCTCTTGCAGCTGGTCTTAGTTTACAGTTTATGTTTGTGTATATATGTTTTTACTATTGCTAATGCTTACTTACTGGAAAATATTACTGTCCCAACACCTTTTGTTAATATTTTTATTTTACTTTATCGAGTCTCTGTTTCTCATTTGGGCATATGTATGTATGTGGATTGCCCTATTTCGTTTTTCACCTTTTTAACACTTAACTTACTAGATTTTACAATATTTTTGATGGTTGTAAATACGTTTTCCATTTTTATGACTTTTGTACATAGCAATTCTGGATTAAAAATGCAATGCGTATGATGAGTCTTGAAGTCTTGACGAAGCTCACTTATCTTTTTTTACAGTAATGCAACAAATCCATTAGTTTTTACAGTCATTGCAGGAGCTCCATCTTTTGCCACAGAAGTTTATTTTAGCAAAGGTAAATTATATTTTTCTAAAAGTTCATATACACCATTAAATATGTCTTCTCCTGTAGTAGTGTCATGCAAAGTAACTACATCCAAGAATTCCTCAAAAATGTTGAAATCGTCGTCAGAAAACATGAATAAATGCAGTTTACTGAGCTACACCCCCGATATCTGTATTCTCATCACAAATAATAGAAAAAGTTGAAAGTCATGAGATTTTTTTGAGACAGAAGTTGTTTGAAAAGCCTTGACACTTTCAGGAGAAATTATTTATGCAGTTTTAATAATGCAAATCTTAATAAAATCACCTTCAGTAATAGATTTCGAATTTTTAGCTATTAATTCAGATAAAACTTAGCTTGGATGCCAAACCGTTTCACTTTCATACAATACATTTGAAAATATCAACTGTGGCTTTTTGAGTCCTAACTTGAACTGTTTCAACATTTCTTCTCTAATTATTGCTATTTACACACTTAATATTAGGCTTAAAGTTTACTTATTACAATTTGCACATAATATAAAAATATATTGATCACTTTATTACTTTTTAATCACAATTACAAATACTGCTGCTTCGAGTAAAATGCGCGATGTACATACGGTTACGATTGCTTTTCAACTGTTGTCGACTTTAAATTGCTTCAGCTTATATACCTTTCGAATGGCTGAAGTAGAAAATTCTATACTATTAAAGAAGTTTCTAGATCATTCTCACATATTATATAGACACCTCGAAGAGGGTTCTTGAGTAAGCTTTTATTTTCGAGAACATTCTGTACACCATTATCCACACCACGAAAGAAGTTTTTATCTGCATGGATTGTGTCTTGACTTAGATACATAGGGTTGTACACTCATTCTCAAACTCCAGATGGGATCCTAATAGTGTGCAATCACGTTTCACTGCCCTCCGCTTAATCTTGTTCGTCCCGAACAAGGATAGTACTGCAACTTATATAAGGAGATGCCTCTCCAGATGAACGGCTTTCATTCAGCTCCTCACATTTCTCGCCAACTGGACGCGGTATACTACAACGTTGATCCCCTTAATCACCTTGTAAGGACCTTCCCAGTCTGTTTGAAGCTTTGGCGATAATCCCTTGTTCCTTTGCGGATTATGAAGCATATCTAGCTGCCCTTCTTGAAATTCCTTGGAATTTGCTCGTACATGATATCTGGCTTTAATTTTATCACCCATCAGTTGTGTGCTTTTTCTGATGATTCCATGACTTTCATTCAAATGTCTTCGTTTGTCAGCTACATAACTGCTACATGAAACTTCCGTAGATGAGTAGGCACCGAATTTCAGATCTGCAGGTAATCTTATATCACAACCAAAAATAGTTTAGCTGGTGTTGTATATGTTGTATCGTGAGTTGCCGATTGGTATGCCATTAGGTACAGGGGTATGTGTTGGTCCCAATCTTTCTGGTTTCTGTCCACGACTTTCCTTAAGTGTTCCTCAAGCGTACAATTAAATTTTTCAACCATTTTATTAGATTGCGGGTGCAAAGCATTTGTGCGAGTTTGGTGTATGCCTCATTTCCCTGAATATCGTTGACTCGAAATTTCTGCCTTGATCCAAGTGAAACTCAAGGGGAGCACCGAATCTGCAGACTCAATTATTGATAAATGCATCTGCAACGGTCTTAGCTTCTTGATCGGGGATGGGATATACTTCTGGCCATTTACTAAAATAGTCGATTACGACGAGAACATATTTGTTGCCGGAATCACTAATTGGAAACGGACCCGCGATGTCCATTGCAATACGCTCAAATGGCGCGCCCACATTGTATAAATGCATTTTCCCCTGACTGCGACGGCTCGGTCCCTTGGTAGCTGTACACTTTTCAGTCAACTACAGATTGCTGGCAACCCTAATTGTCCTCCGCTTGGCCCACTATGGTATTCCTGGAGATTTTCGGTTATACTTGCCTTGGGTACCACAATCAAGTTCTTCATGGTTTTTACATCTTCGCTCTCCCACGTGCGGAATAGGCATCCATTTTGCAACTGTAAGCTATTCCATTGAGCCCAATATGCTTTAGTTATGAGACTTTAGGTCGAGATTTCATTCCATTCTGGTCGTTTTCCTTCTTTCTTACTTGACACGATTTTTGCCAATTCTGGGTCATTTCGTTGTTCTCCTTTTATTTTCTCTGCTGCCCATTCTTCGTTTGGTGAAACAACCTTTCAGCGGACATTGACTACTCCTTCTTTCCCTTCAGCTTTAGAACAGTGCTTACATTCCACATTGCAAGGACGTCGTGATAATGCATCAGCATTCCCGTGGCTTCCGCCTCTGCTATCTTCTATTGTGAAATCGTAGCTTTGGAGTCTCTCAATCCATCTCGCCAACTGACCTACGGGATTTTTGAACTGTAATAGCCAGCGAAAATAATGAAAAGTTACCCTCCAAAGAATTAAAATAACGATTCTACTATCGAATTCAGTTCTTAATTGAAATATATTTTCCGTGTATTTTTTGTATGATGTCGTTTCAACTGAACTGGATTTATTCGGACTGCATATTGGAAAAAGGGGGATTTATTCAAACTGCATGTTGGAAAATGGGTTAAGTTTTAATTTTTCAGTTGATTTTCCCACAGTTGCAGCTTACCTTTAAATGCTTGTACTTGGTCACACATTTTGGTAATGATTTGATCTTTTGCTTGAAGTTTCAAATTTAAATCGGACAAGCATAAAGTACAAATCTTGTAGCCATGATAAATTTGCAAAAATGCTTGATTTTTTGTAAATAAAAAAGGGCATATTTCTTCTTTCAAGTTCCGGAATTGCTTAAGAACTTTAGAGCTTGATAGTCAACGTACTTTAGTATAATAGTATCGACCAGAACATTCACTTTCTAATTCCTTTCAAAAAATAGAAAACTGTCGCTGATTTTAGCCCCGCAATATATTTTAGCATAGCAATATAAATAAATATTTTTTTTTATATTGCTATTTCATATTTATTGTAACAACCCATAGAGACTAACAATAATATATATATCTTATATCATAAAACTAAACAACAATGTTTCATCCTCCTTACCACTGTACGGAGAAGATTTTATTGAACACTTATTATTTTAAGAAAACACAAAAAAAATAATATTAAGTACAGAAATAAGATGATGATAAATAGATGATCGAAAATTAGGATGGTGGTAGATCTGCTCTCTTCAAACTTGATGTGGGATGGGTTGGAATTAGATTCTTTGCTCTTATATTGGGGTGATTCATTAATTTTATTTGGTACTTCTTTTTTTTTCTGAGTGCACCTGGCCAAATAATTCTTCATCGCTAAAGTAACTTAAAAAAAAAATTAAAAATATTTTATGAATAAACTAAATAAATGTTAAATTAAATTAGTTTTTATTATTGTCAATATTAGAATGAATGAACATGATTTCATTAACAGAATCTGGATTTGAGGCGATCACACTACGTTTTTTGGAAATCAAGTGCCTAGCTTTTGAAAAGATTCTCTCAGAAGCGGCACTGCTAGCTGGAATTGAAAATATTGCGCAACTTACTTTACATAAAAACGGAAATTCATTTTGATGTAAATGCCACCACTGAAGTACATTATAATCATCATAATAATTGACACTTATATTCTGATAAGTGTTAATTTCGTTGCTGATTTCCTCCTGTGAGCTGTTCAACTCAACCGTTTGTACGAAATCTGTAAAAAGGCGAGCTTTCTTTGTTGGAACAAAACATTCAGATATGTTTTGTATGTTTTGTTTTTCATCATCCTCAAAATATAATTTGTTTGCTGGAGGAAACGAAAATAAAGCAACTTTATGATAGATTCTCAAGTTTTCCAAAACAACAGTCTTCTATCATATAATTCAACTTTTTTTTTTAATATTTTGATAACATTTACATCGGCTATATCGGGATTAAATTTTTTTTAAGTTGTTTATATGGACAAAAGTTAAATGAAGAGTTGGATAATTTTCCCCTTCAAACTCTTTTAAAGATTCTTCAAAAGGTTTTAAAATGTTAACAATTTAAATGTATTTATTTGAGATTTAGAGTATTAAATTTTTTATATAATTAAACAACTTACTGCATCCAATTCCATTTTTAGTAGCAAAAACGAAAAATCTTGTGTTATTACAACATTTAAATTGACTCAAGTGTCAACATTTAACTATTCTTTTGCGTAATGATTCATTGCATTCAGTCTATTCAGTGTTTTTAATACCGTTAGGCATGACAATACTTTGAAAGTATTGCTAATAGTGACAATGAAAGAGAGCAAACAGTACATGCATTGTGGAGAGAAGCAAATGAGTATTGACTGCTGTTGATTTTTCGTTTTAGTGTTGTTTAAATACTGATCATTTACTGTAGTGAACGCTAGCGAAAAGAGTACACTGCACCGATTCACACTGTGTGTAGAGAGAAATGAATGTACTCATGCAGACCTTTATTATTTAATGGTTCTTGCATCATTGCTTGTATTGAGGTTATAAATTGTGTCATACATTGCGTTAAGGTTAAGTGCACTGCCTCTAAATTTTGCGGTTGTTTATTGATTTGTGAGTTCTCAGCTAAGTTAGATTTTAGTACATTAGGAAAAGTCATAATATATGGACCATTGTTACCGCTGGATATGGTCTGGATTAGGTCTTAAGGGTCTGTGAATCTCTTGCTGGGCATCGATATCTCTCTTCTTGGCTCGCAAAACCCCTTCTACGTATCGGCAAATTAAGTTCCAGTTTTCTTCGTATGTTAGCATTTTTTGACCATGTTTTCAGCTGCTTGTGAACTGGTATGTATGTCGATTTCAAATCTTTTCTCTGTCACACAAGTGAGTTTAGAATCCAGCATATTTCAGGTACGTTCATCGTAGACAAATTGGGGGGGTTTAACTTGTTTACGTATATCTGTTACTTCATTTTTTTCGTCTAGAGCTGTTTCGTGTTCGGCAAGCAAGGCGTGGCGATTTTGGCTGAGTGCTGTGTTGGTGGATTCTCCATTAATATCTGGTTTATGGATTTTGTTTGGGTTATATTTAATGCTCCCAGATTTTTTTTCTTAAAATACAGGAAAAACATGCGAAAATTGTTTAAAAACAGGATGTTTTTTTTCGAAAACAGGATTTTCGCAGGATTTTATTGAATTAATAAAAAACAGGTATTATTGTCAAAAAATAAGTGAAAAATACATGGTTTATTCATTGGTGGTAATTGGTATGCTTTGATCATCAATCATTCCTTTGTCTGGATCTATTTCAATGTTCTGGGTTCCATGTACGGTATGAACTTCGTACTTTTGATTCGATTGAATCTTTCGGAGCATATCAGGCGGGTCTTTTAGCCAACGGAAAAATTCTAAGCACGACATTTTCAAATTAACTTTGGTTGTGAGAATGGCCTTTAGAGTTTCGACATTTAAATTCGATTTTTCCTCTGTCCACGTCTTATTCATCTCCGCAAACACTCTCTTGACAGAAGCTGTAGAACCGGGGAGACAAAGAATGTACTCAATTATTTTCGCCATTTCCTTGTTGTCACAGCTTTGGTCGTCCAAATGCTTGAATATTTCAACCCAACGCTCTGTCATTGAGCCTTTTTTCCCGATCCATTGTTTAATTTTACTGTCTGAACAATAGTTTTTCACGTAACAAAATTCTTTGTGCAATTGAGCTGAATTTTCATTCGCGTCGTACAACGACTTTTCATTCAATTGAGACATGGCTTCTTCTACATTTTTCCACGAAGGAATTTGACGCAGTGTGACCCATGAGTACTTTTTTAATTCCACAATTGGATTACCCCATTTTTCGAGATATTCACAAGCATCATCTGTGAAAGATAATATACCAATTCAAATTATAATCAATGCCACAGATGTTGAGATATGGAATGAGAAACTGTTTGTAAATAATTAAATAAATTACCAAAAAAGTCTGCATTTTGAAAATATGCCACCGGTATCAAAACGATCGTCTACAAGAGCATCCATTTCGGCTTTTGTCTGTGGTGATAGGTATTCGTCCTCCTGTCGCATTTTCAAAGTAATGTTCAGCTCATCTAAATATTGAACAATTGCAACGGCCGAAGTTTCATCGCCTTCTATTTTAAGAACACATTCTGCAAAGAGTTCAGCCTTAAATATGGAGCAGAAAGGAACAGATTGAAAAACATGTTTCAGCTACTAAATCTCTAAACCTCAAATTTGATTTACCTGTTCTTGAACTAAATGAAGCCAAAATTTGGACATCGGATTTCCGAAAAATTCTTTCAGCACTTTTTCTCCTTTCCTCAAACCGGTGAACAGCCTTTTCAATGGCTCATAAACTTGTAAAATACGTTTAATTGCAGGGCCAAGAGCTAGAAATCGGGTCTTTGCGTATCCCAGCAACTTCAAATATTTAACACCGCACATTTCACAGAACTCTTTTAGAGATGCAACATGAGTTGTATAAATGTAAAAATAGGAATATATTTTTACGACAATGCATTCAACATCGAAGGGTAAAACATCGCATGCATATTTCAGGGCATTGTACACAATGTGAGCCGAACAACCGATTCCAATTAAATGTGGCAGCCAAGTTTTCATTTTGTAAAATTCATTGTTGGTTCCGTCTCGCGTTTCACCCCCAAAATTCACTTTGGCATTATCTCCACAAAATGCAATGATTTTCTTCAGCAGGTCGTATGCTTCAGCTGTATTTTTAATTAAATCATTGATAATGGTTGATGTTTCACCGTCTTCTGATGAAATTTCCAAAACTTTTACGCAAACACCGACTGTAGGAATGAAGGATCTGACCAGAACGGGAAATATTTTTATCGAACCATGATTTGATGCATCTACGGAAACCGAAACGAAGCTGCATTTCTTCAAATATTCAATTAGCATTTTTCGTACTTGTGGCGCAATAACATTCAATACGATGGCCTGACATTTGGTTTGTGAACACGTAAACTTTTTCATTTGAAAACAAGAGCGAAATATTTTTGACGCACAGTCTGAAGATTTAAAACTGTGATTCGCACTTATAACATGATATGCCCATGTTCCTTCCATTGCTGCAACTTCCAAATCAAATGAGCTTGAAAAAATTGTCAAAGCCGCCTGGTGTTTGCCTGTTTTCACATGTCGATCGATGTCAGCCTTTCCACCCGAAGCGATAGAAAATGTGCCTTTGCATTGTTTGCACCTAAGATCACTATCTGATGTGTTCGTTTCAAGAAAAGGATAACTTTTTTTAGTCTATCGTTGAAAACACATTTTCCTTTCGTTGTTTTTCCCATTTCAAAACAAAAACTTTATATAAATGCAGTAAAACAAAAAAAATATAAGTTTGACAAGCACAACGACAATTGTTTCAATACGCTTCGATTGTTGCGAAATACATCTACGCATATATGAATGATGGAAGTTAGAGTGAGAGAACTATATGGCACACAGCAGACATACTTTCTCTGTTTATTACGCGCATTTGTTTAGCGGCCTTTACACGTTCACGTTTACTTGCAGTCATGCGTGGCGTGTTGAAGAGAATGTATATTTTACAGGATTTTCATAGGTAAATACAGGTGTGAATTTCTGGCAGGATTTCTCTTTAAAAAATAGGATAATCCTGCGAAATACAGGATAAATGGGACCATTAGTTATATTCCTTATTTTTTAACGGACTTAATTTACGCTTTATATTTATATAGCGATCCATGCCAGTCTGAATTGCCCTGCTACACGGTTTTTTATTTAGTTTCATATTACCTCATAGAGCGTTATTGCCAGCTGTAGGAGGAGATAATGAGTTAGCGCGTTGGGGCTGAATAACATAATTTATTGAGAGCATGCTAATTGCTTTGCTATTTAGTGTGTGCTGAGCTTTCGTCATCGAACATTCGGGAGACTGTTCAAGCAACAAATTGTATGTTTTGTCGGACAGCATCATATCTTTGTTTACATTACACGATGCGATGGTTGGAGAGAGCATAATGTGCTCATAAGCAAGCTCTTGCAGCTGGTCTTAGTTTACAGTTTATGTTTGTGTATATATGTTTTTACTATTGCTAATGCTTACTTACTGGAAAATATTACTGTCCCAACACCTTTTGTTAATATTTTTATTTTACTTTATCGAGTCTCTGTTTCTCATTTGGGCATATGTATGTATGTGGATTGCCCTATTTCGTTTTTCACCTTTTTAACACTTAACTTACTAGATTTTACAATATTTTTGATGGTTGTAAATACGTTTTCCATTTTTATGACTTTTGTACATAGCAATTCTGGATTAAAAATGCAATGCGTATGATGAGTCTTGAAGTCTTGACGAAGCTCACTTATCTTTTTTTACAGTAATGCAACAAATCCATTAGTTTTTACAGTCAATGCAGGAGCTCCATCTTTTGCCACAGAAGTTTATTTTAGCAAAGGTAAATTATATTTTTCTAAAAGTTCATATACACCATTAAATATGTCTTCTCCTGTAGTAGTGTCATGCAAAGTAACTACATCCAAGAATTCCTCAAAAATGTTGAAATCGTCGTCAGAAAACATGAATAAATGCAGTTTACTGAGCTACACCCCCGATATCTGTATTCTCATCACAAATAATAGAAAAAGTTGAAAGTCATGAGATTTTTTTGAGACAGAAGTTGTTTGAAAAGCCTTGACACTTTCAGGACAAATTATTTATGCAGTTTTAATAATGCAAATCTTAATAAAATCACCTTCAGTAATAGATTTCGAATTTTTAGCTATTAATTCAGATAAGACTTAGCTTGGATGCCAAACCGTTTCACTTTCATACAATACATTTGAAAATATCAACTGTGGCTTTTTGAGTCCTAACTTGAACTGTTTCAACATTTCTTCTCTAATTATTGCTATTTACACACTTAATATTAGGCTTAAAGTTTACTTATTAAAATTTGCACATAATATAAAAATATATTGATCACTTTATTACTTTTTAATCACAATTACAAATACTGCTGCTTCGAGTAAAATGCGCGATGTACATACTGTTACGATTGCTTTTCTTATATACCTTTCGAATGGCTGAAGTAGAAAATTCTATACTATTAAAGAAGTTTCTAGATCATTCTCACATCTTATATAGACACCTCGAAGAGGGTTCTTCAGTAAGCTTTTATTTTCGAGAACATTCTGTACACCATTATCCACACCACGAAAGAAGTTTTTATCTGCATGGATTGTGTCTTGACTTAGATACATAGGGTTGTACACTCATTCTCAAACTCCAGATGGGATCCTAATAGTGTGCAATCACGTTTCACTGCCCTCCGCTTAATCTTGTTCGTCCCGAACAAGGATAGTACTGCAACTTATATAAGGAGATGCCTCTCCAGATGAACGGCTTTCATTCAGCTCCTCACATTTCTCGCCAACTGGATGCGGTATACTACAACGTTGATCCCCTTAATCACCTTGTAAGGACCTTCCCAGTCTGTTTGAAGCTTTGGCGATAATCCCTTGTTCCTTTGCGGATTATGAAGCATATCTAGCTGCCCTTCTTGAAATTCCTTGGAATTTGCTCGTACATGATATCTGGCTTTAATTTTATCACCCATCAGTTGTGTGCTTTTTCTGATGATTCCATGACTTTCATTCAAATGTCTTCGTTTGTCAGCTACATAACTGCTACATGAAACTTCCGTAGATGAGTAGGCACCGAATTTCAGATCTGCAGGTAATCTTATATCACAACCAAAAATAGTTTAGCTGGTGTTGTATATGTTGTATCGTGAGTTGCCGATTGGTATGCCATTAGGTACAGGGGTATGTGTTGGTCCCAATCTTTCTGGTTTCTGTCCACGACTTTCCTTAAGTGTTCCTCAAGCGTACAATTAAATTTTTCAACCATTTTATTAGATTGCGGGTGCAAAGCATTTGTGCGAGTTTGGCGTATGCCTCATTTCCCTGAATATCGTTGACTCGAAATTTCTGCCTTGATCCAAGTGAAACTCAAGGGGAGCACCGAATCTGCAGACTCAATTATTGATAAATGCATCTGCAACGGTCTTAGCTTCTTGATCGGGGATGGGATATACTTCTGGCCATTTACTAAAATAGTCGATTACGACGAGAACATATTTGTTGCCGGAATCACTAATTGGAAACGGACCCGCGATGTCCATTGCAATACGCTCAAATGGCGCGCCCACATTGTATAAATGCATTTTCCCCTGACTGCGACGGCTCGGTCCCTTGGTAGCTGTACACTTTTCAGTCAACTACAGATTGCTGGCAACCCTAATTGTCCTCCGCTTGGCCCACTATGGTATTCCTGGAGATTTTCGGTTATACTTGCCTTGGGTACCACAATCAAGTTCTTCATGGTTTTTACATCTTCGCTCTCCCACGTGCGGAATAGGCATCCATTTTGCAACTGTAAGCTATTCCATTGAGCCCAATATGCTTTAGTTATGAGACTTTAGATCGAGATTTCATTCCATTCTGGTCGTTTTCCTTCTTTCTTACTTGACACGATTTTTGCCAATTCTGGGTCATTTCGTTGTTCTCCTTTTATTTTCTCTGCTGCCCATTCTTCGTTTGGTGAAACAACCTTTCAGCGGACATTGACTACTCCTTCTTTCCCTTCAGCTTTAGAACAGTGCTTACATTCCACATTGCAAGGACGTCGTGATAATGCATCAGCATTCCCGTGGCTACCGCCTCTGCTATCTTCTATTGTGAAATCGTAGCTTTGGAGTCTCTCAATCCATCTCGCCAACTGACCTACGGGATTTTTGAACTGTAATAGCCAGCGAAAATAATGAAAAGTTACCCTCCAAAGAATTAAAATAACGATTCTACTATCGAATTCAGTTCTTAATTGAAATATATTTTCCGTGTATTTTTTGTATGATGTCGTTTCAACTGAACTGGATTTATTCGGACTGCATATTGGAAAAAGGGGGATTTATTCAAACTGCATGTTGGAAAATGGGTTAAGTTTTAATTTTTCAGTTGATTTTCCCACAGTTGCAGCTTACCTTTAAATGCTTGTACTTGGTCACACATTTTGGTAATGATTTGATCTTTTGCTTGAAGTTTCAAATTTAAATCGGACAAGCATAAAGTACAAATCTTGTAGCCATGATAAATTTGCAAAAATGCTTGATTTTTTGTAAATAAAAAAGGGCATATTTCTTCTTTCAAGTTCCGGAATTGCTTAAGAACTTTAGAGCTTGATAGTCAACGTACTTTAGTATAATAGTATCGACCAGAACATTCACTTTCTAATTCCTTTCAAAAAATAGAAAACTGTCGCTGATTTTAGCCCCGCAATATATTTTAGCATAGCAATATAAATAAATTATTTTTTTTTATATTGCTATTTCATATTTATTGTAACAACCCATAGAGACTAACAATAATATATATATCTTATATCATAAAACTAAACAACAATGTTTCATCCTCCTTACCACTGTACGGAGAAGATTTTATTGAACACTTATTATTTTAAGAAAACACAAAAAAAATAATATTAAGTACAGAAATAAGATGATGATAAATAGATGATCGAAAATTAGGATGGTGGTAGATCTGCTCTCTTCAAACTTGATGTGGGATGGGTTGGAATTAGTTTCTTTGCTCTTATATTGGGGTGATTCATTAATTTTATTTGGTACTTCTTTTTTATTTCTGAGTGCACCTGGCCAAATAATTCTTCATCGCTAAAGTAACTTAAAAAAAAAATTAAAAATATTTTATGAATAAACTAAATAAATGTTAAATTAAATTAGTTTTTATTATTGTCAATATTAGAATGAATGAACATGATTTCATTAACAGAATCTGGATTTGAGGCGATCACACTACGTTTTTCGGAAATCAAGTGCCTAGCTTTTGAAAAGATTCTCTCAGAAGCGGCACTGCTAGCTGGAATTGAAAATATTGCGCAACTTACTTTACATAAAAACGGAAATTCATTTTGATGTAAATGCCACCACTGAAGTACATTATAATCATCATAATAATTGACACTTATATTCTGATAAGTGTTAATTTCGTTGCTGATTTCCTCCTGTGAGCTGTTCAACTCAACCGTTTGTACGAAATCTGTAAAAAGGCGAGCTTTCTTTGTTGGAACAAAACATTCAGATATGTTTTGTATGTTTTGTTTTTCATCATCCTCAAAATATAATTTGTTTGCTGGAGGAAACAAAAATAAAGCAACTTTATGATAGATTCTCAAGTTTTCCAAAACAACAGTCTTCTATCATATAATTCAACTTTTTTTTTTAATATTTTGATAACATTTACATCGGTTATATTGGGATTAAATTTTTTTTAAGTTGTTTATATGGACAAAAGTTAAATGAAGAGTTGGATAATTTTCCCCTTCAAACTCTTTTAAAGATTCTTCAAAAGGTTTTAAAATGTTAACAATTTAAATATATTTATTTGAGATTTAGAGTATTAAATTTTTTATATAATTAAACCACTTACAGCATCCAATTCCATTTTTAGTAGCAAAAACGAAAAATCTTGTGTTATTACAACATTTAAATTGACTCAAGTGTCAACATTTAACTATTCTTTTGCGTAATGATTCATTGCATTCAGTCTATTCAGTGTTTTTAATACCGTTAGGCATGACAATACTTTGAAAGTATTGCTAATAGTGACAATGAAAGAGAGCAAACAGTACATGCATTGTGGAGAGAAGCAAATGAGTATTGACTGCTGTTGATTTTTCGTTTTAGTGTTGTTTAAATACTGATCATTTACTGTAGTGAACGCTAGCGAAAAGAGTACACTGCACCGATTCACACTGTGTGTAGAGAGAAATGAATGTACTCATGCAGACCTTTATTATTTAATGGTTCTTGCATCATTGCTTGTATTGAGGTTATAAATTGTGTCATACATTGCGTTAAGGTTAAGTGCACTGCCTCTAAATTCTGCGGTTGTTTATTGATTTGTGAGTTCTCAGCTAAGTTAGATTTTAGTACATTAGGAAAAGTCATAATATATGGACCATTGTTACCGCTGGATATGGTCTGGATTAGGTCTTAAGGGTCTGTGAATCTCTTGCTGGGCATCGATATCTCTCTTCTTGGCTCGCAAAACCCCTTCTACGTATCGGCAAATTAAGTTCCAGTTTTCTTCGTATGTTAGCATTTTTTGACCATGTTTTCAGCTGCTTGTGAACTGGTATGTCTGTCGATTTCAAATCTTTTCTCTGTCACACAAGTGAGTTTAGAATCCAGCATATTTCAGGTACGTTCATCGTAGACAAATTGGGGGGGTTTAACTTGTTTACGTATATCTGTTACTTCATTTTTTTTCGTCTAGAGCTGTTTCGTGTTCGGCAAGCAAGGCGTGGCGATTTTGGCTGAGTGCTGTGTTGGTGGATTCTCCATTAATATCTGGTTTATGGATTTTGTTTGGGTTATATTTAATGCTCCCAGATTTTTTTCTTAAAATACAGGAAAAACATGCGAAAATTGTTTAAAAACAGGATGTTTTTTTTCGAAAACAGGATTTTCGCAGGATTTTATTGAATTAATAAAAAACAGGTATTATTGTCAAAAAATAAGTGAAAAATACATGGTTTATGCATTGGTGGTAATTGGTATGCTTTGATCATCAATCATTCCTTTGTCTGGATCTATTTCAATGTTCTGGGTTCCATGTACGGTATGAACTTCGTACTTTTGATTCGATTGAATCTTTCGGAGCATATCAGGCGGGTCTTTTAGCCAACGGAAAAATTCTAAGCACGACATTTTCAAATTAACTTTGGTTGTGAGAATGGCCTTTAGAGTTTCGACATTTAAATTCGATTTTTCCTCTGTCCACGTCTTATTCATCTCCGCAAACACTCTCTCGACAGAAGCTGTAGAACCGGGGAGACAAAGAATGTACTCAATTATTTTCGCCATTTCCTTGTTGTCACAGCTTTGGTCGTCCAAATGCTTGAATATTTCAACCCAACGCTCTGTCATTGAGCCTTTTTTCCCGATCCATTGTTTAATTTTACTGTCTGAACAATAGTTTTTCACGTAACAAAATTCTTTGTGCAATTGAGCTGAATTTTCATTCGCATCGTACAACGACTTTTCATTCAATTGAGACATGGCTTCTTCTACATTTTTCCACGAAGGAATTTGACGCAGTGTGACCCATGAGTACTTTTTTAATTCCACAATTGGATTACCCCATTTTTCGAGATATTCACAAGCATCATCTGTGAAAGATAATAT
Organism: Clusia tigrina; assembly: GCA_920105625.2. Taxonomy (NCBI): domain Eukaryota; kingdom Metazoa; phylum Arthropoda; class Insecta; order Diptera; family Clusiidae; genus Clusia; species Clusia tigrina. The sequence continues at coordinate 151,978,711 of OV050030.1, forward strand.
ACCAATTCAAATTATAATCAATGCCACAGATGTTTAGATATGGAATGAGAAACTGTTTGTAAATAATTAAATAAATTACCAAAAAAGTCTTTGCATTTTGAAAATATGACACCGGTATCAAAACGATCGTCTACAAGAGCATCCATTTCGGCTTTTGTCTGTGGTGATAGGTATTCGTCCTCCTGTCGCATTTTCAAAGTAACGTTCAGCTCATCTAAATATTGAACAATTGCAACGGCCGAAGTTTCATCGCCTTCTATTTTAAGAACACATTCTGCAAAGAGTTCAGCCTTAAATATGGAGCAGAAAGGGAACAGATTGAAAAACATGTTTCAGCTACTAATTCTCTAAACCTCAAATTTGATTTACCTGTTCTTGAACTAAGTGAAGCCAAAATTTGGACATCGGATTTCCGAAAAATTCTTTCAGCAATTTTTCTCCTTTCCTCAAACCGGTGAACAGCCTTTTCAATGGCTCATAAACTTGTAAAATACGTTTAATTGCAGGGCCAAGAGCTAGAAATCGGGTCTTTGCGTATCCCAGCAACTTCAAATATTTAACACCGCACATTTCACAGAACTCTTTTAGAGATGCAACATGAGTTGTATAAATGTAAAAATAGGAATATATTTTTACGACAATGCATTCAACATCGAACGGTAAAAAATCGCATGCATATTTCAGGGCATTGTACACAATGTGAGCCGAACAACCGATTCCAATTAAATGTGGCAGCCAAGTTTTCATTTTGTAAAATTCATTGTTGGTTCCGCCTCGCGTTTCACCCCCAAAATTCACTTTGGCATTATCTCCACAAAATGCAATGATTTTCTTCAGCAGGTCGTATGCTTCAGCTGTATTTTTAATTAAATCATTGATAATGGTTGATGTTTCACCGTCTTCTGATGAAATTTCCAAAACTTTTTCGCAAACACCGACTGTAGGAATGAAGAATCTGACCAGAACGGGAAATATTTTTATCGAACCATGATTTGATGCATCTACGGAAACCGAAACGAAGCTGCATTTCTTCAAATATTCAATTAGCATTTTTCGTACTTGTGGCGCAATAACATTCAATACGATGGCCTGACATTTGGTTTGTGAACACGTAAATTTTTTCATTTGAAAACAAGAGCTAAATATTTTTGACGCACAGTCTGAAGATTTAAAACTGTGATTCGCACTTATAACATGATATGCCCATGTTCCTTCCATTGCTGCAACTTCCAAATCAAATGAGCTTGAAAAAATTGTCAAAGCCGCCTGGTGTTTGCCTGTTTTCACATGTCGATCGATGTCAGCCTTTCCACCCGAAGCGATAGAAAATGTGCCTTTGCATTGTTTGCACCTAAGATCACTATCTGATGTGTTCGTTTCAAGAAAAGGATAACTTTTTTTAGTCTATCGTTGAAAACACATTTTCCTTTCGTTGTTTTTCCCATTTCAAAACAAAAACTTTATATAAATGCAGTAAAACAAAAAAAATATAAGTTTGACAAGCACAACGACAATTGTTTCAATACGCTTCGATTGTTGCGAAATACATCTACGCATATATGAATGATGGAAGTTAGAGTGAGAGAACTATATGGCACACAGCAGACATACTTTCTCTGTTTATTACGCGCATTTGTTTAGCGGCCTTTACACGTTCACGTTTACTTGCAGTCATGCGTGGCGTGTTGAAGAGAATGTATATTTTACAGGATTTTCATAGGTAAATACAGGTGTGAATTTCTGGCAGGATTTCTCTTTAAAAAATAGGATAATCCTGCGAAATACAGGATAAATGGGACCATTAGTTATATTCCTTATTTTTTAACGGACTTAATTTACGCTTTATATTTATATAGCGATCCATGCCAGTCTGAATTGCCCTGCTACACGGTTTTTTATTTAGTTTCATATTACCTCATAGAGCGTTATTGCCAGCTGTAGGAGGAGATAATGAGTTAGCGCGTTGGGGCTGAATAACATAATTTATTGAGAGCATGCTAATTGCTTTGCTATTTAGTGTGTGCTGAGCTTTCGTCATCGAACATTCGGGAGACTGTTCAAGCAACAAATTGTATGTTTTGTCGGACAGCATCATATCTTTGTTTACATTACACGATGCGATGGTTGGAGAGAGCATAATGTGCTCATAAGCAAGCTCTTGCAGCTGGTCTTAGTTTACAGTTTATGTTTGTGTATATATGTTTTTACTATTGCTAATGCTTACTTACTGGAAAATATTACTGTCCCAACACCTTTTGTTAATATTTTTATTTTACTTTATCGAGTCTCTGTTTCTCATTTGGGCATATGTATGTATGTGGATTGCCCTATTTCGTTTTTCACCTTTTTAACACTTAACTTACTAGATTTTACAATATTTTTGATGGTTGTAAATACGTTTTCCATTTTTATGACTTTTGTACATAGCAATTCTGGATTAAAAATGCAATGCGTATGATGAGTCTTGAAGTCTTGACGAAGCTCACTTATCTTTTTTTACAGTAATGCAACAAATCCATTAGTTTTTACAGTCATTGCAGGAGCTCCATCTTTTGCCACAGAAGTTTATTTTAGCAAAGGTAAATTATATTTTTCTAAAAGTTCATATACACCATTAAATATGTCTTCTCCTGTAGTAGTGTCATGCAAAGTAACTACATCCAAGAATTCCTCAAAAATGTTGAAATCGTCGTCAGAAAACATGAATAAATGCAGTTTACTGAGCTACACCCCCGATATCTGTATTCTCATCACAAATAATAGAAAAAGTTGAAAGTCATGAGATTTTTTTGAGACAGAAGTTGTTTGAAAAGCCTTGACACTTTCAGGAGAAATTATTTATGCAGTTTTAATAATGCAAATCTTAATAAAATCACCTTCAGTAATAGATTTCGAATTTTTAGCTATTAATTCAGATAAAACTTAGCTTGGATGCCAAACCGTTTCACTTTCATACAATACATTTGAAAATATCAACTGTGGCTTTTTGAGTCCTAACTTGAACTGTTTCAACATTTCTTCTCTAATTATTGCTATTTACACACTTAATATTAGGCTTAAAGTTTACTTATTACAATTTGCACATAATATAAAAATATATTGATCACTTTATTACTTTTTAATCACAATTACAAATACTGCTGCTTCGAGTAAAATGCGCGATGTACATACGGTTACGATTGCTTTTCAACTGTTGTCGACTTTAAATTGCTTCAGCTTATATACCTTTCGAATGGCTGAAGTAGAAAATTCTATACTATTAAAGAAGTTTCTAGATCATTCTCACATATTATATAGACACCTCGAAGAGGGTTCTTGAGTAAGCTTTTATTTTCGAGAACATTCTGTACACCATTATCCACACCACGAAAGAAGTTTTTATCTGCATGGATTGTGTCTTGACTTAGATACATAGGGTTGTACACTCATTCTCAAACTCCAGATGGGATCCTAATAGTGTGCAATCACGTTTCACTGCCCTCCGCTTAATCTTGTTCGTCCCGAACAAGGATAGTACTGCAACTTATATAAGGAGATGCCTCTCCAGATGAACGGCTTTCATTCAGCTCCTCACATTTCTCGCCAACTGGACGCGGTATACTACAACGTTGATCCCCTTAATCACCTTGTAAGGACCTTCCCAGTCTGTTTGAAGCTTTGGCGATAATCCCTTGTTCCTTTGCGGATTATGAAGCATATCTAGCTGCCCTTCTTGAAATTCCTTGGAATTTGCTCGTACATGATATCTGGCTTTAATTTTATCACCCATCAGTTGTGTGCTTTTTCTGATGATTCCATGACTTTCATTCAAATGTCTTCGTTTGTCAGCTACATAACTGCTACATGAAACTTCCGTAGATGAGTAGGCACCGAATTTCAGATCTGCAGGTAATCTTATATCACAACCAAAAATAGTTTAGCTGGTGTTGTATATGTTGTATCGTGAGTTGCCGATTGGTATGCCATTAGGTACAGGGGTATGTGTTGGTCCCAATCTTTCTGGTTTCTGTCCACGACTTTCCTTAAGTGTTCCTCAAGCGTACAATTAAATTTTTCAACCATTTTATTAGATTGCGGGTGCAAAGCATTTGTGCGAGTTTGGCGTATGCCTCATTTCCCTGAATATCGTTGACTCGAAATTTCTGCCTTGATCCAAGTGAAACTCAAGGGGAGCACCGAATCTGCAGACTCAATTATTGATAAATGCATCTGCAACGGTCTTAGCTTCTTGATCGGGGATGGGATATACTTCTGGCCATTTACTAAAATAGTCGATTACGACGAGAACATATTTGTTGCCGGAATCACTAATTGGAAACGGACCCGCGATGTCCATTGCAATACGCTCAAATGGCGCGCCCACATTGTATAAATGCATTTTCCCCTGACTGCGACGGCTCGGTCCCTTGGTAGCTGTACACTTTTCAGTCAACTACAGATTGCTGGCAACCCTAATTGTCCTCCGCTTGGCCCACTATGGTATTCCTGGAGATTTTCGGTTATACTTGCCTTGGGTACCACAATCAAGTTCTTCATGGTTTTTACATCTTCGCTCTCCCACGTGCGGAATAGGCATCCATTTTGCAACTGTAAGCTATTCCATTGAGCCCAATATGCTTTAGTTATGAGACTTTAGGTCGAGATTTCATTCCATTCTGGTCGTTTTCCTTCTTTCTTACTTGACACGATTTTTGCCAATTCTGGGTCATTTCGTTGTTCTCCTTTTATTTTCTCTGCTGCCCATTCTTCGTTTGGTGAAACAACCTTTCAGCGGACATTGACTACTCCTTCTTTCCCTTCAGCTTTAGAACAGTGCTTACATTCCACATTGCAAGGACGTCGTGATAATGCATCAGCATTCCCGTGGCTTCCGCCTCTGCTATCTTCTATTGTGAAATCGTAGCTTTGGAGTCTCTCAATCCATCTCGCCAACTGACCTACGGGATTTTTGAACTGTAATAGCCAGCGAAAATAATGAAAAGTTACCCTCCAAAGAATTAAAATAACGATTCTACTATCGAATTCAGTTCTTAATTGAAATATATTTTCCGTGTATTTTTTGTATGATGTCGTTTCAACTGAACTGGATTTATTCGGACTGCATATTGGAAAAAGGGGGATTTATTCAAACTGCATGTTGGAAAATGGGTTAAGTTTTAATTTTTCAGTTGATTTTCCCACAGTTGCAGCTTACCTTTAAATGCTTGTACTTGGTCACACATTTTGGTAATGATTTGATCTTTTGCTTGAAGTTTCAAATTTAAATCGGACAAGCATAAAGTACAAATCTTGTAGCCATGATAAATTTGCAAAAATGCTTGATTTTTTGTAAATAAAAAAGGGCATATTTCTTCTTTCAAGTTCCGGAATTGCTTAAGAACTTTAGAGCTTGATAGTCAACGTACTTTAGTATAATAGTATCGACCAGAACATTCACTTTCTAATTCCTTTCAAAAAATAGAAAACTGTCGCTGATTTTAGCCCCGCAATATATTTTAGCATAGCAATATAAATAAATATTTTTTTTTATATTGCTATTTCATATTTATTGTAACAACCCATAGAGACTAACAATAATATATATATCTTATATCATAAAACTAAACAACAATGTTTCATCCTCCTTACCACTGTACGGAGAAGATTTTATTGAACACTTATTATTTTAAGAAAACACAAAAAAAATAATATTAAGTACAGAAATAAGATGATGATAAATAGATGATCGAAAATTAGGATGGTGGTAGATCTGCTCTCTTCAAACTTGATGTGGGATGGGTTGGAATTAGATTCTTTGCTCTTATATTGGGGTGATTCATTAATTTTATTTGGTACTTCTTTTTTTTTCTGAGTGCACCTGGCCAAATAATTCTTCATCGCTAAAGTAACTTAAAAAAAAAATTAAAAATATTTTATGAATAAACTAAATAAATGTTAAATTAAATTAGTTTTTATTATTGTCAATATTAGAATGAATGAACATGATTTCATTAACAGAATCTGGATTTGAGGCGATCACACTACGTTTTTTGGAAATCAAGTGCCTAGCTTTTGAAAAGATTCTCTCAGAAGCGGCACTGCTAGCTGGAATTGAAAATATTGCGCAACTTACTTTACATAAAAACGGAAATTCATTTTGATGTAAATGCCACCACTGAAGTACATTATAATCATCATAATAATTGACACTTATATTCTGATAAGTGTTAATTTCGTTGCTGATTTCCTCCTGTGAGCTGTTCAACTCAACCGTTTGTACGAAATCTGTAAAAAGGCGAGCTTTCTTTGTTGGAACAAAACATTCAGATATGTTTTGTATGTTTTGTTTTTCATCATCCTCAAAATATAATTTGTTTGCTGGAGGAAACGAAAATAAAGCAACTTTATGATAGATTCTCAAGTTTTCCAAAACAACAGTCTTCTATCATATAATTCAACTTTTTTTTTTAATATTTTGATAACATTTACATCGGCTATATCGGGATTAAATTTTTTTTAAGTTGTTTATATGGACAAAAGTTAAATGAAGAGTTGGATAATTTTCCCCTTCAAACTCTTTTAAAGATTCTTCAAAAGGTTTTAAAATGTTAACAATTTAAATGTATTTATTTGAGATTTAGAGTATTAAATTTTTTATATAATTAAACAACTTACTGCATCCAATTCTATTTTTAGTAGCAAAAACGAAAAATCTTGTGTTATTACAACATTTAAATTGACTCAAGTGTCAACATTTAACTATTCTTTTGCGTAATGATTCATTGCATTCAGTCTATTCAGTGTTTTTAATACCGTTAGGCATGACAATACTTTGAAAGTATTGCTAATAGTGACAATGAAAGAGAGCAAACAGTACATGCATTGTGGAGAGAAGCAAATGAGTATTGACTGCTGTTGATTTTTCGTTTTAGTGTTGTTTAAATACTGATCATTTACTGTAGTGAACGCTAGCGAAAAGAGTACACTGCACCGATTCACACTGTGTGTAGAGAGAAATGAATGTACTCATGCAGACCTTTATTATTTAATGGTTCTTGCATCATTGCTTGTATTGAGGTTATAAATTGTGTCATACATTGCGTTAAGGTTAAGTGCACTGCCTCTAAATTTTGCGGTTGTTTATTGATTTGTGAGTTCTCAGCTAAGTTAGATTTTAGTACATTAGGAAAAGTCATAATATATGGACCATTGTTACCGCTGGATATGGTCTGGATTAGGTCTTAAGGGTCTGTGAATCTCTTGCTGGGCATCGATATCTCTCTTCTTGGCTCGCAAAACCCCTTCTACGTATCGGCAAATTAAGTTCCAGTTTTCTTCGTATGTTAGCATTTTTTGACCATGTTTTCAGCTGCTTGTGAACTGGTATGTATGTCGATTTCAAATCTTTTCTCTGTCACACAAGTGAGTTTAGAATCCAGCATATTTCAGGTACGTTCATCGTAGACAAATTGGGGGGGTTTAACTTGTTTACGTATATCTGTTACTTCATTTTTTTCGTCTAGAGCTGTTTCGTGTTCGGCAAGCAAGGCGTGGCGATTTTGGCTGAGTGCTGTGTTGGTGGATTCTCCATTAATATCTGGTTTATGGATTTTGTTTGGGTTATATTTAATGCTCCCAGATTTTTTTTCTTAAAATACAGGAAAAACATGCGAAAATTGTTTAAAAACAGGATGTTTTTTTTCGAAAACAGGATTTTCGCAGGATTTTATTGAATTAATAAAAAACAGGTATTATTGTCAAAAAATAAGTGAAAAATACATGGTTTATTCATTGGTGGTAATTGGTATGCTTTGATCATCAATCATTCCTTTGTCTGGATCTATTTCAATGTTCTGGGTTCCATGTACGGTATGAACTTCGTACTTTTGATTCGATTGAATCTTTCGGAGCATATCAGGCGGGTCTTTTAGCCAACGGAAAAATTCTAAGCACGACATTTTCAAATTAACTTTGGTTGTGAGAATGGCCTTTAGAGTTTCGACATTTAAATTCGATTTTTCCTCTGTCCACGTCTTATTCATCTCCGCAAACACTCTCTTGACAGAAGCTGTAGAACCGGGGAGACAAAGAATGTACTCAATTATTTTCGCCATTTCCTTGTTGTCACAGCTTTGGTCGTCCAAATGCTTGAATATTTCAACCCAACGCTCTGTCATTGAGCCTTTTTTCCCGATCCATTGTTTAATTTTACTGTCTGAACAATAGTTTTTCACGTAACAAAATTCTTTGTGCAATTGAGCTGAATTTTCATTCGCGTCGTACAACGACTTTTCATTCAATTGAGACATGGCTTCTTCTACATTTTTCCACGAAGGAATTTGACGCAGTGTGACCCATGAGTACTTTTTTAATTCCACAATTGGATTACCCCATTTTTCGAGATATTCACAAGCATCATCTGTGAAAGATAATATACCAATTCAAATTATAATCAATGCCACAGATGTTGAGATATGGAATGAGAAACTGTTTGTAAATAATTAAATAAATTACCAAAAAAGTCTGCATTTTGAAAATATGCCACCGGTATCAAAACGATCGTCTACAAGAGCATCCATTTCGGCTTTTGTCTGTGGTGATAGGTATTCGTCCTCCTGTCGCATTTTCAAAGTAACGTTCAGCTCATCTAAATATTGAACAATTGCAACGGCCGAAGTTTCATCGCCTTCTATTTTAAGAACACATTCTGCAAAGAGTTCAGCCTTAAATATGGAGCAGAAAGGAACAGATTGAAAAACATGTTTCAGCTACTAAATCTCTAAACCTCAAATTTGATTTACCTGTTCTTGAACTAAATGAAGCCAAAATTTGGACATCGGATTTCCGAAAAATTCTTTCAGCACTTTTTCTCCTTTCCTCAAACCGGTGAACAGCCTTTTCAATGGCTCATAAACTTGTAAAATACGTTTAATTGCAGGGCCAAGAGCTAGAAATCGGGTCTTTGCGTATCCCAGCAACTTCAAATATTTAACACCGCACATTTCACAGAACTCTTTTAGAGATGCAACATGAGTTGTATAAATGTAAAAATAGGAATATATTTTTACGACAATGCATTCAACATCGAAGGGTAAAACATCGCATGCATATTTCAGGGCATTGTACACAATGTGAGCCGAACAACCGATTCCAATTAAATGTGGCAGCCAAGTTTTCATTTTGTAAAATTCATTGTTGGTTCCGTCTCGCGTTTCACCCCCAAAATTCACTTTGGCATTATCTCCACAAAATGCAATGATTTTCTTCAGCAGGTCGTATGCTTCAGCTGTATTTTTAATTAAATCATTGATAATGGTTGATGTTTCACCGTCTTCTGATGAAATTTCCAAAACTTTTACGCAAACACCGACTGTAGGAATGAAGGATCTGACCAGAACGGGAAATATTTTTATCGAACCATGATTTGATGCATCTACGGAAACCGAAACGAAGCTGCATTTCTTCAAATATTCAATTAGCATTTTTCGTACTTGTGGCGCAATAACATTCAATACGATGGCCTGACATTTGGTTTGTGAACACGTAAACTTTTTCATTTGAAAACAAGAGCGAAATATTTTTGACGCACAGTCTGAAGATTTAAAACTGTGATTCGCACTTATAACATGATATGCCCATGTTCCTTCCATTGCTGCAACTTCCAAATCAAATGAGCTTGAAAAAATTGTCAAAGCCGCCTGGTGTTTGCCTGTTTTCACATGTCGATCGATGTCAGCCTTTCCACCCGAAGCGATAGAAAATGTGCCTTTGCATTGTTTGCACCTAAGATCACTATCTGATGTGTTCGTTTCAAGAAAAGGATAACTTTTTTTAGTCTATCGTTGAAAACACATTTTCCTTTCGTTGTTTTTCCCATTTCAAAACAAAAACTTTATATAAATGCAGTAAAACAAAAAAAATATAAGTTTGACAAGCACAACGACAATTGTTTCAATACGCTTCGATTGTTGCGAAATACATCTACGCATATATGAATGATGGAAGTTAGAGTGAGAGAACTATATGGCACACAGCAGACATACTTTCTCTGTTTATTACGCGCATTTGTTTAGCGGCCTTTACACGTTCACGTTTACTTGCAGTCATGCGTGGCGTGTTGAAGAGAATGTATATTTTACAGGATTTTCATAGGTAAATACAGGTGTGAATTTCTGGCAGGATTTCTCTTTAAAAAATAGGATAATCCTGCGAAATACAGGATAAATGGGACCATTAGTTATATTCCTTATTTTTTAACGGACTTAATTTACGCTTTATATTTATATAGCGATCCATGCCAGTCTGAATTGCCCTGCTACACGGTTTTTTATTTAGTTTCATATTACCTCATAGAGCGTTATTGCCAGCTGTAGGAGGAGATAATGAGTTAGCGCGTTGGGGCTGAATAACATAATTTATTGAGAGCATGCTAATTGCTTTGCTATTTAGTGTGTGCTGAGCTTTCGTCATCGAACATTCGGGAGACTGTTCAAGCAACAAATTGTATGTTTTGTCGGACAGCATCATATCTTTGTTTACATTACACGATGCGATGGTTGGAGAGAGCATAATGTGCTCATAAGCAAGCTCTTGCAGCTGGTCTTAGTTTACAGTTTATGTTTGTGTATATATGTTTTTACTATTGCTAATGCTTACTTACTGGAAAATATTACTGTCCCAACACCTTTTGTTAATATTTTTATTTTACTTTATCGAGTCTCTGTTTCTCATTTGGGCATATGTATGTATGTGGATTGCCCTATTTCGTTTTTCACCTTTTTAACACTTAACTTACTAGATTTTACAATATTTTTGATGGTTGTAAATACGTTTTCCATTTTTATGACTTTTGTACATAGCAATTCTGGATTAAAAATGCAATGCGTATGATGAGTCTTGAAGTCTTGACGAAGCTCACTTATCTTTTTTTACAGTAATGCAACAAATCCATTAGTTTTTACAGTCAATGCAGGAGCTCCATCTTTTGCCACAGAAGTTTATTTTAGCAAAGGTAAATTATATTTTTCTAAAAGTTCATATACACCATTAAATATGTCTTCTCCTGTAGTAGTGTCATGCAAAGTAACTACATCCAAGAATTCCTCAAAAATGTTGAAATCGTCGTCAGAAAACATGAATAAATGCAGTTTACTGAGCTACACCCCCGATATCTGTATTCTCATCACAAATAATAGAAAAAGTTGAAAGTCATGAGATTTTTTTGAGACAGAAGTTGTTTGAAAAGCCTTGACACTTTCAGGACAAATTATTTATGCAGTTTTAATAATGCAAATCTTAATAAAATCACCTTCAGTAATAGATTTCGAATTTTTAGCTATTAATTCAGATAAGACTTAGCTTGGATGCCAAACCGTTTCACTTTCATACAATACATTTGAAAATATCAACTGTGGCTTTTTGAGTCCTAACTTGAACTGTTTCAACATTTCTTCTCTAATTATTGCTATTTACACACTTAATATTAGGCTTAAAGTTTACTTATTAAAATTTGCACATAATATAAAAATATATTGATCACTTTATTACTTTTTAATCACAATTACAAATACTGCTGCTTCGAGTAAAATGCGCGATGTACATACTGTTACGATTGCTTTTCTTATATACCTTTCGAATGGCTGAAGTAGAAAATTCTATACTATTAAAGAAGTTTCTAGATCATTCTCACATCTTATATAGACACCTCGAAGAGGGTTCTTCAGTAAGCTTTTATTTTCGAGAACATTCTGTACACCATTATCCACACCACGAAAGAAGTTTTTATCTGCATGGATTGTGTCTTGACTTAGATACATAGGGTTGTACACTCATTCTCAAACTCCAGATGGGATCCTAATAGTGTGCAATCACGTTTCACTGCCCTCCGCTTAATCTTGTTCGTCCCGAACAAGGATAATACTGCAACTTATATAAGGAGATGCCTCTCCAGATGAACGGCTTTCATTCAGCTCCTCACATTTCTCGCCAACTGGATGCGGTATACTACAACGTTGATCCCCTTAATCACCTTGTAAGGACCTTCCCAGTCTGTTTGAAGCTTTGGCGATAATCCCTTGTTCCTTTGCGGATTATGAAGCATATCTAGCTGCCCTTCTTGAAATTCCTTGGAATTTGCTCGTACATGATATCTGGCTTTAATTTTATCACCCATCAGTTGTGTGCTTTTTCTGATGATTCCATGACTTTCATTCAAATGTCTTCGTTTGTCAGCTACATAACTGCTACATGAAACTTCCGTAGATGAGTAGGCACCGAATTTCAGATCTGCAGGTAATCTTATATCACAACCAAAAATAGTTTAGCTGGTGTTGTATATGTTGTATCGTGAGTTGCCGATTGGTATGCCATTAGGTACAGGGGTATGTGTTGGTCCCAATCTTTCTGGTTTCTGTCCACGACTTTCCTTAAGTGTTCCTCAAGCGTACAATTAAATTTTTCAACCATTTTATTAGATTGCGGGTGCAAAGCATTTGTGCGAGTTTGGCGTATGCCTCATTTCCCTGAATATCGTTGACTCGAAATTTCTGCCTTGATCCAAGTGAAACTCAAGGGGAGCACCGAATCTGCAGACTCAATTATTGATAAATGCATCTGCAACGGTCTTAGCTTCTTGATCGGGGATGGGATATACTTCTGGCCATTTACTAAAATAGTCGATTACGACGAGAACATATTTGTTGCCGGAATCACTAATTGGAAACGGACCCGCGATGTCCATTGCAATACGCTCAAATGGCGCGCCCACATTGTATAAATGCATTTTCCCCTGACTGCGACGGCTCGGTCCCTTGGTAGCTGTACACTTTTCAGTCAACTACAGATTGCTGGCAACCCTAATTGTCCTCCGCTTGGCCCACTATGGTATTCCTGGAGATTTTCGGTTATACTTGCCTTGGGTACCACAATCAAGTTCTTCATGGTTTTTACATCTTCGCTCTCCCACGTGCGGAATAGGCATCCATTTTGCAACTGTAAGCTATTCCATTGAGCCCAATATGCTTTAGTTATGAGACTTTAGATTGAGATTTCATTCCATTCTGGTCGTTTTCCTTCTTTCTTACTTGACACGATTTTTGCCAATTCTGGGTCATTTCGTTGTTCTCCTTTTATTTTCTCTGCTGCCCATTCTTCGTTTGGTGAAACAACCTTTCAGCGGACATTGACTACTCCTTCTTTCCCTTCAGCTTTAGAACAGTGCTTACATTCCACATTGCAAGGACGTCGTGATAATGCATCAGCATTCCCGTGGCTACCGCCTCTGCTATCTTCTATTGTGAAATCGTAGCTTTGGAGTCTCTCAATCCATCTCGCCAACTGACCTACGGGATTTTTGAACTGTAATAGCCAGCGAAAATAATGAAAAGTTACCCTCCAAAGAATTAAAATAACGATTCTACTATCGAATTCAGTTCTTAATTGAAATATATTTTCCGTGTATTTTTTGTATGATGTCGTTTCAACTGAACTGGATTTATTCGGACTGCATATTGGAAAAAGGGGGATTTATTCAAACTGCATGTTGGAAAATGGGTTAAGTTTTAATTTTTCAGTTGATTTTCCCACAGTTGCAGCTTACCTTTAAATGCTTGTACTTGGTCACACATTTTGGTAATGATTTGATCTTTTGCTTGAAGTTTCAAATTTAAATCGGACAAGCATAAAGTACAAATCTTGTAGCCATGATAAATTTGCAAAAATGCTTGATTTTTTGTAAATAAAAAAGGGCATATTTCTTCTTTCAAGTTCCGGAATTGCTTAAGAACTTTAGAGCTTGATAGTCAACGTACTTTAGTATAATAGTATCGACCAGAACATTCACTTTCTAATTCCTTTCAAAAAATAGAAAACTGTCGCTGATTTTAGCCCCGCAATATATTTTAGCATAGCAATATAAATAAATATTTTTTTTTATATTGCTATTTCATATTTATTGTAACAACCCATAGAGACTAACAATAATATATATATCTTATATCATAAAACTAAACAACAATGTTTCATCCTCCTTACCACTGTACGGAGAAGATTTTATTGAACACTTATTATTTTAAGAAAACACAAAAAAAATAATATTAAGTACAGAAATAAGATGATGATAAATAGATGATCGAAAATTAGGATGGTGGTAGATCTGCTCTCTTCAAACTTGATGTGGGATGGGTTGGAATTAGTTTCTTTGCTCTTATATTGGGGTGATTCATTAATTTTATTTGGTACTTCTTTTTTATTTCTGAGTGCACCTGGCCAAATAATTCTTCATCGCTAAAGTAACTTAAAAAAAAAATTAAAAATATTTTATGAATAAACTAAATAAATGTTAAATTAAATTAGTTTTTATTATTGTCAATATTAGAATGAATGAACATGATTTCATTAACAGAATCTGGATTTGAGGCGATCACACTACGTTTTTCGGAAATCAAGTGCCTAGCTTTTGAAAAGATTCTCTCAGAAGCGGCACTGCTAGCTGGAATTGAAAATATTGCGCAACTTACTTTACATAAAAACGGAAATTCATTTTGCTGTAAATGCCACCACTGAAGTACATTATAATCATCATAATAATTGACACTTATATTCTGATAAGTGTTAATTTCGTTGCTGATTTCCTCCTGTGAGCTGTTCAACTCAACCGTTTGTACGAAATCTGTAAAAAGGCGAGCTTTCTTTGTTGGAACAAAACATTCAGATATGTTTTGTATGTTTTGTTTTTCATCATCCTCAAAATATAATTTGTTTGCTGGAGGAAACAAAAATAAAGCAACTTTATGATAGATTCTCAAGTTTTCCAAAACAACAGTCTTCTATCATATAATTCAACTTTTTTTTTTAATATTTTGATAACATTTACATCGGTTATATTGGGATTAAATTTTTTTTAAGTTGTTTATATGGACAAAAGTTAAATGAAGAGTTGGATAATTTTCCCCTTCAAACTCTTTTAAAGATTCTTCAAAAGGTTTTAAAATGTTAACAATTTAAATATATTTATTTGAGATTTAGAGTATTAAATTTTTTATATAATTAAACCACTTACAGCATCCAATTCCATTTTTAGTAGCAAAAACGAAAAATCTTGTGTTATTACAACATTTAAATTGACTCAAGTGTCAACATTTAACTATTCTTTTGCGTAATGATTCATTGCATTCAGTCTATTCAGTGTTTTTAATACCGTTAGGCATGACAATACTTTGAAAGTATTGCTAATAGTGACAATGAAAGAGAGCAAACAGTACATGCATTGTGGAGAGAAGCAAATGAGTATTGACTGCTGTTGATTTTTCGTTTTAGTGTTGTTTAAATACTGATCATTTACTGTAGTGAACGCTAGCGAAAAGAGTACACTGCACCGATTCACACTGTGTGTAGAGAGAAATGAATGTACTCATGCAGACCTTTATTATTTAATGGTTCTTGCATCATTGCTTGTATTGAGGTTATAAATTGTGTCATACATTGCGTTAAGGTTAAGTGCACTGCCTCTAAATTCTGCGGTTGTTTATTGATTTGTGAGTTCTCAGCTAAGTTAGATTTTAGTACATTAGGAAAAGTCATAATATATGGACCATTGTTACCGCTGGATATGGTCTGGATTAGGTCTTAAGGGTCTGTGAATCTCTTGCTGGGCATCGATATCTCTCTTCTTGGCTCGCAAAACCCCTTCTACGTATCGGCAAATTAAGTTCCAGTTTTCTTCGTATGTTAGCATTTTTTGACCATGTTTTCAGCTGCTTGTGAACTGGTATGTCTGTCGATTTCAAATCTTTTCTCTGTCACACAAGTGAGTTTAGAATCCAGCATATTTCAGGTACGTTCATCGTAGACAAATTGGGGGGGTTTAACTTGTTTACGTATATCTGTTACTTCATTTTTTTTCGTCTAGAGCTGTTTCGTGTTCGGCAAGCAAGGCGTGGCGATTTTGGCTGAGTGCTGTGTTGGTGGATTCTCCATTAATATCTGGTTTATGGATTTTGTTTGGGTTATATTTAATGCTCCCAGATTTTTTTCTTAAAATACAGGAAAAACATGCGAAAATTGTTTAAAAACAGGATGTTTTTTTTCGAAAACAGGATTTTCGCAGGATTTTATTGAATTAATAAAAAACAGGTATTATTGTCAAAAAATAAGTGAAAAATACATGGTTTATGCATTGGTGGTAATTGGTATGCTTTGATCATCAATCATTCCTTTGTCTGGATCTATTTCAATGTTCTGGGTTCCATGTACGGTATGAACTTCGTACTTTTGATTCGATTGAATCTTTCGGAGCATATCAGGCGGGTCTTTTAGCCAACGGAAAAATTCTAAGCACGACATTTTCAAATTAACTTTGGTTGTGAGAATGGCCTTTAGAGTTTCGACATTTAAATTCGATTTTTCCTCTGTCCACGTCTTATTCATCTCCGCAAACACTCTCTCGACAGAAGCTGTAGAACCGGGGAGACAAAGAATGTACTCAATTATTTTCGCCATTTCCTTGTTGTCACAGCTTTGGTCGTCCAAATGCTTGAATATTTCAACCCAACGCTCTGTCATTGAGCCTTTTTTCCCGATCCATTGTTTAATTTTACTGTCTGAACAATAGTTTTTCACGTAACAAAATTCTTTATGCAATTGAGCTGAATTTTCATTCGCATCGTACAACGACTTTTCATTCAATTGAGACATGGCTTCTTCTACATTTTTCCACGAAGGAATTTGACGCAGTGTGACCCATGAGTACTTTTTTAATTCCACAATTGGATTACCCCATTTTTCGAGATATTCACAAGCATCATCTGTGAAAGATAATATACCAATTCAAATTATAATCAATGCCACAGATGTTTAGATATGGAATGAGAAACTGTTTGTAAATAATTAAATAAATTACCAAATAAGTCTTTGCATTTTGAAAATATGACACCGGTATCAAAACGATCGTCTACAAGAGCATCCATTTCGGCTTTTGTCTGTGGTGATAGGTATTCGTCCTCCTGTCGCATTTTCAAAGTAACGTTCAGCTCATCTAAATATTGAACAATTGCAACGGCCGAAGTTTCATCGCCTTCTATTTTAAGAACACATTCTGCAAAGAGTTCAGCCTTAAATATGGAGCAGAAAGGGAACAGATTGAAAAACATGTTTCAGCTACTAATTCTCTAAACCTCAAATTTGATTTACCTGTTCTTGAACTAAGTGAAGCCAAAATTTGGACATCGGATTTCCGAAAAATTCTTTCAGCAATTTTTCTCCTTTCCTCAAACCGGTGAACAGCCTTTTCAATGGCTCATAAACTTGTAAAATACGTTTAATTGCAGGGCCATGAGCTAGAAATCGGGTCTTTGCGTATCCCAGCAACTTCAAATATTTAACACCGCACATTTCACAGAACTCTTTTAGAGATGCAACATGAGTTGTATAAATGTAAAAATAGGAATATATTTTTACGACAATGCATTCAACATCGAACGGTAAAAAATCGCATGCATATTTCAGGGCATTGTACACAATGTGAGCCGAACAACCGATTCCAATTAAATGTGGCAGCCAAGTTTTCATTTTGTAAAATTCATTGTTGGTTCCGCCTCGCGTTTCACCCCCAAAATTCACTTTGGCATTATCTCCACAAAATGCAATGATTTTCTTCAGCAGGTCGTATGCTTCAGCTGTATTTTTAATTAAATCATTGATAATGGTTGATGTTTCACCGTCTTCTGATGAAATTTCCAAAACTTTTTCGCAAACACCGACTGTAGGAATGAAGAATCTGACCAGAACGGGAAATATTTTTATCGAACCATGATTTGATGCATCTACGGAAACCGAAACGAAGCTGCATTTCTTCAAATATTCAATTAGCATTTTTCGTACTTGTGGCGCAATAACATTCAATACGATGGCCTGACATTTGGTTTGTGAACACGTAAATTTTTTCATTTGAAAACAAGAGCTAAATATTTTTGACGCACAGTCTGAAGATTTAAAACTGTGATTCGCACTTATAACATGATATGCCCATGTTCCTTCCATTGCTGCAACTTCCAAATCAAATGAGCTTGAAAAAATTGTCAAAGCCGCCTGGTGTTTGCCTGTTTTCACATGTCGATCGATGTCAGCCTTTCCACCCGAAGCGATAGAAAATGTGCCTTTGCATTGTTTGCACCTAAGATCACTATCTGATGTGTTCGTTTCAAGAAAAGGATAACTTTTTTTAGTCTATCGTTGAAAACACATTTTCCTTTCGTTGTTTTTCCCATTTCAAAACAAAAACTTTATATAAATGCAGTAAAACAAAAAAAATATAAGTTTGACAAGCACAACGACAATTGTTTCAATACGCTTCGATTGTTGCGAAATACATCTACGCATATATGAATGATGGAAGTTAGAGTGAGAGAACTATATGGCACACAGCAGACATACTTTCTCTGTTTATTACGCGCATTTGTTTAGCGGCCTTTACACGTTCACGTTTACTTGCAGTCATGCGTGGCGTGTTGAAGAGAATGTATATTTTACAGGATTTTCATAGGTAAATACAGGTGTGAATTTCTGGCAGGATTTCTCTTTAAAAAATAGGATAATCCTGCGAAATACAGGATAAATGGGAGCATTAGTTATATTCCTTATTTTTTAACGGACTTAATTTACGCTTTATATTTATATAGCGATCCATGCCAGTCTGAATTGCCCTGCTACACGGTTTTTTATTTAGTTTCATATTACCTCATAGAGCGTTATTGCCAGCTGTAGGAGGAGATAATGAGTTAGCGCGTTGGGGCTGAATAACATAATTTATTGAGAGCATGCTAATTGCTTTGCTATTTAGTGTGTGCTGAGCTTTCGTCATCGAACATTCGGGAGACTGTTCAAGCAACAAATTGTATGTTTTGTCGGACAGCATCATATCTTTGTTTACATTACACGATGCGATGGTTGGAGAGAGCATAATGTGCTCATAAGCAAGCTCTTGCAGCTGGTCTTAGTTTACAGTTTATGTTTGTGTATATATGTTTTTACTATTGCTAATGCTTACTTACTGGAAAATATTACTGTCCCAACACCTTTTGTTAATATTTTTATTTTACTTTATCGAGTCTCTGTTTCTCATTTGGGCATATGTATGTATGTGGATTGCCCTATTTCGTTTTTCACCTTTTTAACACTTAACTTACTAGATTTTACAATATTTTTGATGGTTGTAAATACGTTTTCCATTTTTATGACTTTTGTACATAGCAATTCTGGATTAAAAATGCAATGCGTATGATGAGTCTTGAAGTCTTGACGAAGCTCACTTATCTTTTTTTACAGTAATGCAACAAATCCATTAGTTTTTACAGTCATTGCAGGAGCTCCATCTTTTGCCACAGAAGTTTATTTTAGCAAAGGTAAATTATATTTTTCTAAAAGTTCATATACACCATTAAATATGTCTTCTCCTGTAGTAGTGTCATGCAAAGTAACTACATCCAAGAATTCCTCAAAAATGTTGAAATCGTCGTCAGAAAACATGAATAAATGCAGTTTACTGAGCTACACCCCCGATATCTGTATTCTCATCACAAATAATAGAAAAAGTTGAAAGTCATGAGATTTTTTTGAGACAGAAGTTGTTTGAAAAGCCTTGACACTTTCAGGAGAAATTATTTATGCAGTTTTAATAATGCAAATCTTAATAAAATCACCTTCAGTAATAGATTTCGAATTTTTAGCTATTAATTCAGATAAAACTTAGCTTGGATGCCAAACCGTTTCACTTTCATACAATACATTTGAAAATATCAACTGTGGCTTTTTGAGTCCTAACTTGAACTGTTTCAACATTTCTTCTCTAATTATTGCTATTTACACACTTAATATTAGGCTTAAAGTTTACTTATTACAATTTGCACATAATATAAAAATATATTGATCACTTTATTACTTTTTAATCACAATTACAAATACTGCTGCTTCGAGTAAAATGCGCGATGTACATACGGTTACGATTGCTTTTCAACTGTTGTCGACTTTAAATTGCTTCAGCTTATATACCTTTCGAATGGCTGAAGTAGAAAATTCTATACTATTAAAGAAGTTTCTAGATCATTCTCACATATTATATAGACACCTCGAAGAGGGTTCTTGAGTAAGCTTTTATTTTCGAGAACATTCTGTACACCATTATCCACACCACGAAAGAAGTTTTTATCTGCATGGATTGTGTCTTGACTTAGATACATAGGGTTGTACACTCATTCTCAAACTCCAGATGGGATCCTAATAGTGTGCAATCACGTTTCACTGCCCTCCGCTTAATCTTGTTCGTCCCGAACAAGGATAGTACTGCAACTTATATAAGGAGATGCCTCTCCAGATGAACGGCTTTCATTCAGCTCCTCACATTTCTCGCCAACTGGATGCGGTATACTACAACGTTGATCCCCTTAATCACCTTGTAAGGACCTTCCCAGTCTGTTTGAAGCTTTGGCGATAATCCCTTGTTCCTTTGCGGATTATGAAGCATATCTAGCTGCCCTTCTTGAAATTCCTTGGAATTTGCTCGTACATGATATCTGGCTTTAATTTTATCACCCATCAGTTGTGTGCTTTTTCTGATGATTCCATGACTTTCATTCAAATGTCTTCGTTTGTCAGCTACATAACTGCTACATGAAACTTCCGTAGATGAGTAGGCACCGAATTTCAGATCTGCAGGTAATCTTATATCACAACCAAAAATAGTTTAGCTGGTGTTGTATATGTTGTATCGTGAGTTGCCGATTGGTATGCCATTAGGTACAGGGGTATGTGTTGGTCCCAATCTTTCTGGTTTCTGTCCACGACTTTCCTTAAGTGTTCCTCAAGCGTACAATTAAATTTTTCAACCATTTTATTAGATTGCGGGTGCAAAGCATTTGTGCGAGTTTGGCGTATGCCTCATTTCCCTGAATATCGTTGACTCGAAATTTCTGCCTTGATCCAAGTGAAACTCAAGGGGAGCACCGAATCTGCAGACTCAATTATTGATAAATGCATCTGCAACGGTCTTAGCTTCTTGATCGGGGATGGGATATACTTCTGGCCATTTACTAAAATAGTCGATTACGACGAGAACATATTTGTTGCCGGAATCACTAATTGGAAACGGACCCGCGATGTCCATTGCAATACGCTCAAATGGCGCGCCCACATTGTATAAATGCATTTTCCCCTGACTGCGACGGCTCGGTCCCTTGGTAGCTGTACACTTTTCAGTCAACTACAGATTGCTGGCAACCCTAATTGTCCTCCGCTTGGCCCACTATGGTATTCCTGGAGATTTTCGGTTATACTTGCCTTGGGTACCACAATCAAGTTCTTCATGGTTTTTACATCTTCGCTCTCCCACGTGCGGAATAGGCATCCATTTTGCAACTGTAAGCTATTCCATTGAGCCCAATATGCTTTAGTTATGAGACTTTAGATTGAGATTTCATTCCATTCTGGTCGTTTTCCTTCTTTCTTACTTGACACGATTTTTGCCAATTCTGGGTCATTTCGTTGTTCTCCTTTTATTTTCTCTGCTGCCCATTCTTCGTTTGGTGAAACAACCTTTCAGCGGACATTGACTACTCCTTCTTTCCCTTCAGCTTTAGAACAGTGCTTACATTCCACATTGCAAGGACGTCGTGATAATGCATCAGCATTCCCGTGGCTACCGCCTCTGCTATCTTCTATTGTGAAATCGTAGCTTTGGAGTCTCTCAATCCATCTCGCCAACTGACCTACGGGATTTTTGAACTGTAATAGCCAGCGAAAATAATGAAAAGTTACCCTCCAAAGAATTAAAATAACGATTCTACTATCGAATTCAGTTCTTAATTGAAATATATTTTCCGTGTATTTTTTGTATGATGTCGTTTCAACTGAACTGGATTTATTCGGACTGCATATTGGAAAAAGGGGGATTTATTCAAACTGCATGTTGGAAAATGGGTTAAGTTTTAATTTTTCAGTTGATTTTCCCACAGTTGCAGCTTACCTTTAAATGCTTGTACTTGGTCACACATTTTGGTAATGATTTGATCTTTTGCTTGAAGTTTCAAATTTAAATCGGACAAGCATAAAGTACAAATCTTGTAGCCATGATAAATTTGCAAAAATGCTTGATTTTTTGTAAATAAAAAAGGGCATATTTCTTCTTTCAAGTTCCGGAATTGCTTAAGAACTTTAGAGCTTGATAGTCAACGTACTTTAGTATAATAGTATCGACCAGAACATTCACTTTCTAATTCCTTTCAAAAAATAGAAAACTGTCGCTGATTTTAGCCCCGCAATATATTTTAGCATAGCAATATAAATAAATATTTTTTTTTATATTGCTATTTCATATTTATTGTAACAACCCATAGAGACTAACAATAATATATATATCTTATATCATAAAACTAAACAACAATGTTTCATCCTCCTTACCACTGTACGGAGAAGATTTTATTGAACACTTATTATTTTAAGAAAACACAAAAAAAATAATATTAAGTACAGAAATAAGATGATGATAAATAGATGATCGAAAATTAGGATGGTGGTAGATCTGCTCTCTTCAAACTTGATGTGGGATGGGTTGGAATTAGTTTCTTTGCTCTTATATTGGGGTGATTCATTAATTTTATTTGGTACTTCTTTTTTATTTCTGAGTGCACCTGGCCAAATAATTCTTCATCGCTAAAGTAACTTAAAAAAAAAATTAAAAATATTTTATGAATAAACTAAATAAATGTTAAATTAAATTAGTTTTTATTATTGTCAATATTAGAATGAATGAACATGATTTCATTAACAGAATCTGGATTTGAGGCGATCACACTACGTTTTTCGGAAATCAAGTGCCTAGCTTTTGAAAAGATTCTCTCAGAAGCGGCACTGCTAGCTGGAATTGAAAATATTGCGCAACTTACTTTACATAAAAACGGAAATTCATTTTGCTGTAAATGCCACCACTGAAGTACATTATAATCATCATAATAATTGACACTTATATTCTGATAAGTGTTAATTTCGTTGCTGATTTCCTCCTGTGAGCTGTTCAACTCAACCGTTTGTACGAAATCTGTAAAAAGGCGAGCTTTCTTTGTTGGAACAAAACATTCAGATATGTTTTGTATGTTTTGTTTTTCATCATCCTCAAAATATAATTTGTTTGCTGGAGGAAACAAAAATAAAGCAACTTTATGATAGATTCTCAAGTTTTCCAAAACAACAGTCTTCTATCATATAATTCAACTTTTTTTTTTAATATTTTGATAACATTTACATCGGTTATATTGGGATTAAATTTTTTTTAAGTTGTTTATATGGACAAAAGTTAAATGAAGAGTTGGATAATTTTCCCCTTCAAACTCTTTTAAAGATTCTTCAAAAGGTTTTAAAATGTTAACAATTTAAATGTATTTATTTGAGATTTAGAGTATTAAATTTTTTATATAATTAAACAACTTACTGCATCCAATTCCATTTTTAGTAGCAAAAACGAAAAATCTTGTGTTAGTACAACATTTAAATTGACTCAAGTGTCAACATTTAACTATTCTTTTGCGTAATGATTCATTGCATTCAGTCTATTCAGTGTTTTTAATACCGTTAGGCATGACAATACTTTGAAAGTATTGCTAATAGTGACAATGAAAGAGAGCAAACAGTACATGCATTGTGGAGAGAAGCAAATGAGTATTGACTGCTGTTGATTTTTCGTTTTAGTGTTGTTTAAATACTGATCATTTACTGTAGTGAACGCTAGCGAAAAGAGTACACTGCACCGATTCACACTGTGTGTAGAGAGAAATGAATGTACTCATGCAGACCTTTATTATTTAATGGTTCTTGCATCATTGCTTGTATTGAGGTTATAAATTGTGTCATACATTGCGTTAAGGTTAAGTGCACTGCCTCTAAATTCTGCGGTTGTTTATTGATTTGTGAGTTCTCAGCTAAGTTAGATTTTAGTACATTAGGAAAAGTCATAATATATGGACCATTGTTACCGCTGGATATGGTCTGGATTAGGTCTTAAGGGTCTGTGAATCTCTTGCTGGGCATCGATATCTCTCTTCTTGGCTCGCAAAACCCCTTCTACGTATCGGCAAATTAAGTTCCAGTTTTCTTCGTATGTTAGCATTTTTTGACCATGTTTTCAGCTGCTTGTGAACTGGTATGTCTGTCGATTTCAAATCTTTTCTCTGTCACACAAGTGAGTTTAGAATCCAGCATATTTCAGGTACGTTCATCGTAGACAAATTGGGGGGGTTTAACTTGTTTACGTATATCTGTTACTTCATTTTTTTCGTCTAGAGCTGTTTCGTGTTCGGCAAGCAAGGCGTGGCGATTTTGGCTGAGTGCTGTGTTGGTGGATTCTCCATTAATATCTGGTTTATGGATTTTGTTTGGGTTATATTTAATGCTCCCAGATTTTTTTCTTAAAATACAGGAAAAACATGCGAAAATTGTTTAAAAACAGGATGTTTTTTTTCGAAAACAGGATTTTCGCAGGATTTTATTGAATTAATAAAAAACAGGTATTATTGTCAAAAAATAAGTGAAAAATACATGGTTTATTCATTGGTGGTAATTGGTATGCTTTGATCATCAATCATTCCTTTGTCTGGATCTATTTCAATGTTCTGGGTTCCATGTACGGTATGAACTTCGTACTTTTGATTCGATTGAATCTTTCGGAGCATATCAGGCGGGTCTTTTAGCCAACGGAAAAATTCTAAGCACGACATTTTCAAATTAACTTTGGTTGTGAGAATGGCCTTTAGAGTTTCGACATTTAAATTCGATTTTTCCTCTGTCCACGTCTTATTCATCTCCGCAAACACTCTCTTGACAGAAGCTGTAGAACCGGGGAGACAAAGAATGTACTCAATTATTTTCGCCATTTCCTTGTTGTCACAGCTTTGGTCGTCCAAATGCTTGAATATTTCAACCCAACGCTCTGTCATTGAGCCTTTTTTCCCGATCCATTGTTTAATTTTACTGTCTGAACAATAGTTTTTCACGTAACAAAATTCTTTATGCAATTGAGCTGAATTTTCATTCGCATCGTACAACGACTTTTCATTCAATTGAGACATGGCTTCTTCTACATTTTTCCACGAAGGAATTTGACGCAGTGTGACCCATGAGTACTTTTTTAATTCCACAATTGGATTACCCCATTTTTCGAGATATTCACAAGCATCATCTGTGAAAGATAATATACCAATTCAAATTATAATCAATGCCACAGATGTTTAGATATGGAATGAGAAACTGTTTGTAAATAATTAAATAAATTACCAAAAAAGTCTTTGCATTTTGAAAATATGACACCGGTATCAAAACGATCGTCTACAAGAGCATCCATTTCGGCTTTTGTCTGTGGTGATAGGTATTCGTCCTCCTGTCGCATTTTCAAAGTAATGTTCAGCTCATCTAAATATTGAACAATTGCAACGGCCGAAGTTTCATCGCCTTCTATTTTAAGAACACATTCTGCAAAGAGTTCAGCCTTAAATATGGAGCAGAAAGGAACAGATTGAAAAACATGTTTCAGCTACTAAATCTCTAAACCTCAAATTTGATTTACCTGTTCTTGAACTAAATGAAGCCAAAATTTGGACATCGGATTTCCGAAAAATTCTTTCAGCACTTTTTCTCCTTTCCTCAAACCGGTGAACAGCCTTTTCAATGGCTCATAAACTTGTAAAATACGTTTAATTGCAGGGCCAAGAGCTAGAAACCGGGTCTTTGCGTATCCCAGCAACTTCAAATATTTAACACCGCACATTTCACAGAACTCTTTTAGAGATGCAACATGAGTTGTATAAATGTAAAAATAGGAATATATTTTTACGACAATGCATTCAACATCGAAGGGTAAAACATCGCATGCATATTTCAGGGCATTGTACACAATGTGAGCCGAACAACCGATTCCAATTAAATGTGGCAGCCAAGTTTTCATTTTGTAAAATTCATTGTTGGTTCCGTCTCGCGTTTCACCCCCAAAATTCACTTTGGCATTATCTCCACAAAATGCAATGATTTTCTTCAGCAGGTCGTATGCTTCAGCTGTATTTTTAATTAAATCATTGATAATGGTTGATGTTTCACCGTCTTCTGATGAAATTTCCAAAACTTTTACGCAAACACCGACTGTAGGAATGAAGGATCTGACCAGAACGGGAAATATTTTTATCGAACCATGATTTGATGCATCTACGGAAACCGAAACGAAGCTGCATTTCTTCAAATATTCAATTAGCATTTTTCGTACTTGTGGCGCAATAACATTCAATACGATGGCCTGACATTTGGTTTGTGAACACGTAAACTTTTTCATTTGAAAACAAGAGCGAAATATTTTTGACGCACAGTCTGAAGATTTAAAACTGTGATTCGCACTTATAACATGATATGCCCATGTTCCTTCCATTGCTGCAACTTCCAAATCAAATGAGCTTGAAAAAATTGTCAAAGCCGCCTGGTGTTTGCCTGTTTTCACATGTCGATCGATGTCAGCCTTTCCACCCGAAGCGATAGAAAATGTGCCTTTGCATTGTTTGCACCTAAGATCACTATCTGATGTGTTCGTTTCAAGAAAAGGATAACTTTTTTTAGTCTATCGTTGAAAACACATTTTCCTTTCGTTGTTTTTCCCATTTCAAAACAAAAACTTTATATAAATGCAGTAAAACAAAAAAAATATAAGTTTGACAAGCACAACGACAATTGTTTCAATACGCTTCGATTGTTGCGAAATACATCTACGCATATATGAATGATGGAAGTTAGAGTGAGAGAACTATATGGCACACAGCAGACATACTTTCTCTGTTTATTACGCGCATTTGTTTAGCGGCCTTTACACGTTCACGTTTACTTGCAGTCATGCGTGGCGTGTTGAAGAGAATGTATATTTTACAGGATTTTCATAGGTAAATACAGGTGTGAATTTCTGGCAGGATTTCTCTTTAAAAAATAGGATAATCCTGCGAAATACAGGATAAATGGGAGCATTAGTTATATTCCTTATTTTTTAACGGACTTAATTTACGCTTTATATTTATATAGCGATCCATGCCAGTCTGAATTGCCCTGCTACACGGTTTTTTATTTAGTTTCATATTACCTCATAGAGCGTTATTGCCAGCTGTAGGAGGAGATAATGAGTTAGCGCGTTGGGGCTGAATAACATAATTTATTGAGAGCATGCTAATTGCTTTGCTATTTAGTGTGTGCTGAGCTTTCGTCATCGAACATTCGGGAGACTGTTCAAGCAACAAATTGTATGTTTTGTCGGACAGCATCATATCTTTGTTTACATTACACGATGCGATGGTTGGAGAGAGCATAATGTGCTCATAAGCAAGCTCTTGCAGCTGGTCTTAGTTTACAGTTTATGTTTGTGTATATATGTTTTTACTATTGCTAATGCTTACTTACTGGAAAATATTACTGTCCCAACACCTTTTGTTAATATTTTTATTTTACTTTATCGAGTCTCTGTTTCTCATTTGGGCATATGTATGTATGTGGATTGCCCTATTTCGTTTTTCACCTTTTTAACACTTAACTTACTAGATTTTACAATATTTTTGATGGTTGTAAATACGTTTTCCATTTTTATGACTTTTGTACATAGCAATTCTGGATTAAAAATGCAATGCGTATGATGAGTCTTGAAGTCTTGACGAAGCTCACTTATCTTTTTTTACAGTAATGCAACAAATCCATTAGTTTTTACAGTCAATGCAGGAGCTCCATCTTTTGCCACAGAAGTTTATTTTAGCAAAGGTAAATTATATTTTTCTAAAAGTTCATATACACCATTAAATATGTCTTCTCCTGTAGTAGTGTCATGCAAAGTAACTACATCCAAGAATTCCTCAAAAATGTTGAAATCGTCGTCAGAAAACATGAATAAATGCAGTTTACTGAGCTACACCCCCGATATCTGTATTCTCATCACAAATAATAGAAAAAGTTGAAAGTCATGAGATTTTTTTGAGACAGAAGTTGTTTGAAAAGCCTTGACACTTTCAGGACAAATTATTTATGCAGTTTTAATAATGCAAATCTTAATAAAATCACCTTCAGTAATAGATTTCGAATTTTTAGCTATTAATTCAGATAAGACTTAGCTTGGATGCCAAACCGTTTCACTTTCATACAATACATTTGAAAATATCAACTGTGGCTTTTTGAGTCCTAACTTGAACTGTTTCAACATTTCTTCTCTAATTATTGCTATTTACACACTTAATATTAGGCTTAAAGTTTACTTATTAAAATTTGCACATAATATAAAAATATATTGATCACTTTATTACTTTTTAATCACAATTACAAATACTGCTGCTTCGAGTAAAATGCGCGATGTACATACTGTTACGATTGCTTTTCTTATATACCTTTCGAATGGCTGAAGTAGAAAATTCTATACTATTAAAGAAGTTTCTAGATCATTCTCACATCTTATATAGACACCTCGAAGAGGGTTCTTCAGTAAGCTTTTATTTTCGAGAACATTCTGTACACCATTATCCACACCACGAAAGAAGTTTTTATCTGCATGGATTGTGTCTTGACTTAGATACATAGGGTTGTACACTCATTCTCAAACTCCAGATGGGATCCTAATAGTGTGCAATCACGTTTCACACATGAAACTTCCGTAGATGAGTAGGCACCGAATTTCAGATCTGCAGGTAATCTTATATCACAACCAAAAATAGTTTAGCTGGTGTTGTATATGTTGTATCGTGAGTTGCCGATTGGTATGCCATTAGGTACAGGGGTATGTGTTGGTCCCAATCTTTCTGGTTTCTGTCCACGACTTTCCTTAAGTGTTCCTCAAGCGTACAATTAAATTTTTCAACCATTTTATTAGATTGCGGGTGCAAAGCATTTGTGCGAGTTTGGCGTATGCCTCATTTCCCTGAATATCGTTGACTCGAAATTTCTGCCTTGATCCAAGTGAAACTCAAGGGGAGCACCGAATCTGCAGACTCAATTATTGATAAATGCATCTGCAACGGTCTTAGCTTCTTGATCGGGGATGGGATAAACTTCTGGCCATTTACTAAAATAGTCGATTACGACGAGAACATATTTGTTGCCGGAATCACTAATTGGAAACGGACCCGCGATGTCCATTGCAATACGCTCAAATGGCGCGCCCATATTGTATAAATGCATTTTCCCCTGACTGCGACGGCTCGGTCCCTTGGTAGCTGTACACTTTTCAGTCAACTACAGATTGCTGGCAACCCTAATTGTCCTCCGCTTGGCCCACTATGGTATTCCTGGAGATTTTCGGTTATACTTGCCTTGGGTACCACAATCAAGTTCTTCATGGTTTTTACATCTTCGCTCTCCCACGTGCGGAATAGGCATCCATTTTGCAACTGTAAGCTATTCCATTGAGCCCAATATGCTTTAGTTATGAGACTTTAGATCGAGATTTCATTCCATTCTGGTCGTTTTCCTTCTTTCTTACTTGACACGATTTTTGCCAATTCTGGGTCATTTCGTTGTTCTCCTTTTATTTTCTCTGCTGCCCATTCTTCGTTTGGTGAAACAACCTTTCAGCGGACATTGACTACTCCTTCTTTCCCTTCAGCTTTAGAACAGTGCTTACATTCCACATTGCAAGGACGTCGTGATAATGCATCAGCATTCCCGTGGCTACCGCCTCTGCTATCTTCTATTGTGAAATCGTAGCTTTGGAGTCTCTCAATCCATCTCGCCAACTGACCTACGGGATTTTTGAACTGTAATAGCCAGCGAAAATAATGAAAAGTTACCCTCCAAAGAATTAAAATAACGATTCTACTATCGAATTCAGTTCTTAATTGAAATATATTTTCCGTGTATTTTTTGTGTGATGTCGTTTCAACTGAACTGGATTTATTCGGACTGCATATTGGAAAAAGGGGGATTTATTCAAACTGCATGTTGGAAAATGGGTTAAGTTTTAATTTTTCAGTTGATTTTCCCACAGTTGCAGCTTACCTTTAAATGCTTGTACTTGGTCACACATTTTGGTAATGATTTGATCTTTTGCTTGAAGTTTCAAATTTAAATCGGACAAGCATAAAGTACAAATCTTGTAGCCATGATAAATTTGCAAAAATGCTTGATTTTTTGTAAATAAAAAAGGGCATATTTCTTCTTTCAAGTTCCGGAATTGCTTAAGAACTTTAGAGCTTGATAGTCAACGTACTTTAGTATAATAGTATCGACCAGAACATTCACTTTCTAATTCCTTTCAAAAAATAGAAAACTGTCGCTGATTTTAGCCCCGCAATATATTTTAGCATAGCAATATAAATAAATTTTTTTTTTTATATTGCTATTTCATATTTATTGTAACAACCCTTAGAGACTAACAATAATATATATATCTTATATCATAAAACTAAACAACAATGTTTCATCCTCCTTACCACTGTACGGAGAAGATTTTATTGAACACTTATTATTTTAAGAAAACACAAAAAAAAATAATATTAAGTACAGAAATAAGATGATGATAAATAGATGATCGAAAATTAGGATGGTGGTAGATCTGCTCTCTTCAAACTTGATGTGGGATGGGTTGGAATTAGTTTCTTTGCTCTTATATTGGGGTGATTCATTAATTTTATTTGGTACTTCTTTTTTATTTCTGAGTGCACCTGGCCAAATAATTCTTCATCGCTAAAGTAACTTAAAAAAAAAATTAAAAATATTTTATGAATAAACTAAATAAATGTTAAATTAAATTAGTTTTTATTATTGTCAATATTAGAATGAATGAACATGATTTCATTAACAGAATCTGGATTTGAGGCGATCACACTACGTTTTTCGGAAATCAAGTGCCTAGCTTTTGAAAAGATTCTCTCAGAAGCGGCACTGCTAGCTGGAATTGAAAATATTGCGCAACTTACTTTACATAAAAACGGAAATTCATTTTGATGTAAATGCCACCACTGAAGTACATTATAATCATCATAATAATTGACACTTATATTCTGATAAGTGTTAATTTCGTTGCTGATTTCCTCCTGTGAGCTGTTCAACTCAACCGTTTGTACGAAATCTGTAAAAAGGCGAGCTTTCTTTGTTGGAACAAAACATTCAGATATGTTTTGTATGTTTTGTTTTTCATCATCCTCAAAATATAATTTGTTTGCTGGAGGAAACAAAAATAAAGCAACTTTATGATAGATTCTCAAGTTTTCCAAAACAACAGTCTTCTATCATATAATTCAACTTTTTTTTTTAATATTTTGATAACATTTACATCGGCTATATCGGGATTAAATTTTTTTTAAGTTGTTTATATGGACAAAAGTTAAATGAAGAGTTGGATAATTTTCCCCTTCAAACTCTTTTAAAGATTCTTCAAAAGGTTTTAAAATGTTAACAATTTAAATATATTTATTTGAGATTTAGAGTATTAAATTTTTTATATAATTAAACCACTTACAGCATCCAATTCCATTTTTAGTAGCAAAAACGAAAAATCTTGTGTTATTACAACATTTAAATTGACTCAAGTGTCAACATTTAACTATTCTTTTGCGTAATGATTCATTGCATTCAGTCTATTCAGTGTTTTTAATACCGTTAGGCATGACAATACTTTGAAAGTATTGCTAATAGTGACAATGAAAGAGAGCAAACAGTACATGCATTGTGGAGAGAAGCAAATGAGTATTGACTGCTGTTGATTTTTCGTTTTAGTGTTGTTTAAATACTGATCATTTACTGTAGTGAACGCTAGCGAAAAGAGTACACTGCACCGATTCACACTGTGTGTAGAGAGAAATGAATGTACTCATGCAGACCTTTATTATTTAATGGTTCTTGCATCATTGCTTGTATTGAGGTTATAAATTGTGTCATACATTGCGTTAAGGTTAAGTGCACTGCCTCTAAATTCTGCGGTTGTTTATTGATTTGTGAGTTCTCAGCTAAGTTAGATTTTAGTACATTAGGAAAAGTCATAATATATGGACCATTGTTACCGCTGGATATGGTCTGGATTAGGTCTTAAGGGTCTGTGAATCTCTTGCTGGGCATCGATATCTCTCTTCTTGGCTCGCAAAACCCCTTCTACGTATCGGCAAATTAAGTTCCAGTTTTCTTCGTATGTTAGCATTTTTTGACCATGTTTTCAGCTGCTTGTGAACTGGTATGTCTGTCGATTTCAAATCTTTTCTCTGTCACACAAGTGAGTTTAGAATCCAGCATATTTCAGGTACGTTCATCGTAGACAAATTGGGGGGGTTTAACTTGTTTACGTATATCTGTTACTTCATTTTTTTTCGTCTAGAGCTGTTTCGTGTTCGGCAAGCAAGGCGTGGCGATTTTGGCTGAGTGCTGTGTTGGTGGATTCTCCATTAATATCTGGTTTATGGATTTTGTTTGGGTTATATTTAATGCTCCCAGATTTTTTTCTTAAAATACAGGAAAAACATGCGAAAATTGTTTAAAAACAGGATGTTTTTTTTCGAAAACAGGATTTTCGCAGGATTTTATTGAATTAATAAAAAACAGGTATTATTGTCAAAAAATAAGTGAAAAATACATGGTTTATGCATTGGTGGTAATTGGTATGCTTTGATCATCAATCATTCCTTTGTCTGGATCTATTTCAATGTTCTGGGTTCCATGTACGGTATGAACTTCGTACTTTTGATTCGATTGAATCTTTCGGAGCATATCAGGCGGGTCTTTTAGCCAACGGAAAAATTCTAAGCACGACATTTTCAAATTAACTTTGGTTGTGAGAATGGCCTTTAGAGTTTCGACATTTAAATTAGATTTTTCCTCTGTCCACGTCTTATTCATCTCCGCAAACACTCTCTCGACAGAAGCTGTAGAACCGGGGAGACAAAGAATGTACTCAATTATTTTCGCCATTTCCTTGTTGTCACAGCTTTGGTCGTCCAAATGCTTGAATATTTCAACCCAACGCTCTGTCATTGAGCCTTTTTTCCCGATCCATTGTTTAATTTTACTGTCTGAACAATAGTTTTTCACGTAACAAAATTCTTTGTGCAATTGAGCTGAATTTTCATTCGCGTCGTACAACGACTTTTCATTCAATTGAGACATGGCTTCTTCTACATTTTTCCACGAAGGAATTTGACGCAGTGTGACCCATGAGTACTTTTTTAATTCCACAATTGGATTACCCCATTTTTCGAGATATTCACAAGCATCATCTGTGAAAGATAATATACCAATTCAAATTATAATCAATGCCACAGATGTTGAGATATGGAATGAGAAACTGTTTGTAAATAATTAAATAAATTACCAAAAAAGTCTTTGCATTTTGAAAATATGCCACCGGTATCAAAACGATCGTCTACAAGAGCATCCATTTCGGCTTTTGTCTGTGGTGATAGGTATTCGTCCTCCTGTCGCATTTTCAAAGTAACGTTCAGCTCATCTAAATATTGAACAATTGCAACGGCCGAAGTTTCATCGCCTTCTATTTTAAGAACACATTCTGCAAAGAGTTCAGCCTTAAATATGGAGCAGAAAGGAACAGATTGAAAAACATGTTTCAGCTACTAAATCTCTAAACCTCAAATTTGATTTACCTGTTCTTGAACTAAATGAAGCCAAAATTTGGACATCGGATTTCCGAAAAATTCTTTCAGCACTTTTTCTCCTTTCCTCAAACCGGTGAACAGCCTTTTCAATGGCTCATAAACTTGTAAAATACGTTTAATTGCAGGGCCAAGAGCTAGAAACCGGGTCTTTGCGTATCCCAGCAACTTCAAATATTTAACACCGCACATTTCACAGAACTCTTTTAGAGATGCAACATGAGTTGTATAAATGTAAAAATAGGAATATATTTTTACGACAATGCATTCAACATCGAAGGGTAAAACATCGCATGCATATTTCAGGGCATTGTACACAATGTGAGCCGAACAACCGATTCCAATTAAATGTGGCAGCCAAGTTTTCATTTTGTAAAATTCATTGTTGGTTCCGTCTCGCGTTTCACCCCCAAAATTCACTTTGGCATTATCTCCACAAAATGCAATGATTTTCTTCAGCAGGTCGTATGCTTCAGCTGTATTTTTAATTAAATCATTGATAATGGTTGATGTTTCACCGTCTTCTGATGAAATTTCCAAAACTTTTACGCAAACACCGACTGTAGGAATGAAGGATCTGACCAGAACGGGAAATATTTTTATCGAACCATGATTTGATGCATCTACGGAAACCGAAACGAAGCTGCATTTCTTCAAATATTCAATTAGCATTTTTCGTACTTGTGGCGCAATAACATTCAATACGATGGCCTGACATTTGGTTTGTGAACACGTAAACTTTTTCATTTGAAAACAAGAGCGAAATATTTTTGACGCACAGTCTGAAGATTTAAAACTGTGATTCGCACTTATAACATGATATGCCCATGTTCCTTCCATTGCTGCAACTTCCAAATCAAATGAGCTTGAAAAAATTGTCAAAGCCGCCTGGTGTTTGCCTGTTTTCACATGTCGATCGATGTCAGCCTTTCCACCCGAAGCGATAGAAAATGTGCCTTTGCATTGTTTGCACCTAAGATCACTATCTGATGTGTTCGTTTCAAGAAAAGGATAACTTTTTTTAGTCTATCGTTGAAAACACATTTTCCTTTCGTTGTTTTTCCCATTTCAAAACAAAAACTTTATATAAATGCAGTAAAACAAAAAAAATATAAGTTTGACAAGCACAACGACAATTGTTTCAATACGCTTCGATTGTTGCGAAATACATCTACGCATATATGAATGATGGAAGTTAGAGTGAGAGAACTATATGGCACACAGCAGACATACTTTCTCTGTTTATTACGCGCATTTGTTTAGCGGCCTTTACACGTTCACGTTTACTTGCAGTCATGCGTGGCGTGTTGAAGAGAATGTATATTTTACAGGATTTTCATAGGTAAATACAGGTGTGAATTTCTGGCAGGATTTCTCTTTAAAAAATAGGATAATCCTGCGAAATACAGGATAAATGGGAGCATTAGTTATATTCCTTATTTTTTAACGGACTTAATTTACGCTTTATATTTATATAGCGATCCATGCCAGTCTGAATTGCCCTGCTACACGGTTTTTTATTTAGTTTCATATTACCTCATAGAGCGTTATTGCCAGCTGTAGGAGGAGATAATGAGTTAGCGCGTTGGGGCTGAATAACATAATTTATTGAGAGCATGCTAATTGCTTTGCTATTTAGTGTGTGCTGAGCTTTCGTCATCGAACATTCGGGAGACTGTTCAAGCAACAAATTGTATGTTTTGTCGGACAGCATCATATCTTTGTTTACATTACACGATGCGATGGTTGGAGAGAGCATAATGTGCTCATAAGCAAGCTCTTGCAGCTGGTCTTAGTTTACAGTTTATGTTTGTGTATATATGTTTTTACTATTGCTAATGCTTACTTACTGGAAAATATTACTGTCCCAACACCTTTTGTTAATATTTTTATTTTACTTTATCGAGTCTCTGTTTCTCATTTGGGCATATGTATGTATGTGGATTGCCCTATTTCGTTTTTCACCTTTTTAACACTTAACTTACTAGATTTTACAATATTTTTGATGGTTGTAAATACGTTTTCCATTTTTATGACTTTTGTACATAGCAATTCTGGATTAAAAATGCAATGCGTATGATGAGTCTTGAAGTCTTGACGAAGCTCACTTATCTTTTTTTACAGTAATGCAACAAATCCATTAGTTTTTACAGTCAATGCAGGAGCTCCATCTTTTGCCACAGAAGTTTATTTTAGCAAAGGTAAATTATATTTTTCTAAAAGTTCATATACACCATTAAATATGTCTTCTCCTGTAGTAGTGTCATGCAAAGTAACTACATCCAAGAATTCCTCAAAAATGTTGAAATCGTCGTCAGAAAACATGAATAAATGCAGTTTACTGAGCTACACCCCCGATATCTGTATTCTCATCACAAATAATAGAAAAAGTTGAAAGTCATGAGATTTTTTTGAGACAGAAGTTGTTTGAAAAGCCTTGACACTTTCAGGACAAATTATTTATGCAGTTTTAATAATGCAAATCTTAATAAAATCACCTTCAGTAATAGATTTCGAATTTTTAGCTATTAATTCAGATAAGACTTAGCTTGGATGCCAAACCGTTTCACTTTCATACAATACATTTGAAAATATCAACTGTGGCTTTTTGAGTCCTAACTTGAACTGTTTCAACATTTCTTCTCTAATTATTGCTATTTACACACTTAATATTAGGCTTAAAGTTTACTTATTAAAATTTGCACATAATATAAAAATATATTGATCACTTTATTACTTTTTAATCACAATTACAAATACTGCTGCTTCGAGTAAAATGCGCGATGTACATACTGTTACGATTGCTTTTCTTATATACCTTTCGAATGGCTGAAGTAGAAAATTCTATACTATTAAAGAAGTTTCTAGATCATTCTCACATCTTATATAGACACCTCGAAGAGGGTTCTTCAGTAAGCTTTTATTTTCGAGAACATTCTGTACACCATTATCCACACCACGAAAGAAGTTTTTATCTGCATGGATTGTGTCTTGACTTAGATACATAGGGTTGTACACTCATTCTCAAACTCCAGATGGGATCCTAATAGTGTGCAATCACGTTTCACACATGAAACTTCCGTAGATGAGTAGGCACCGAATTTCAGATCTGCAGGTAATCTTATATCACAACCAAAAATAGTTTAGCTGGTGTTGTATATGTTGTATCGTGAGTTGCCGATTGGTATGCCATTAGGTACAGGGGTATGTGTTGGTCCCAATCTTTCTGGTTTCTGTCCACGACTTTCCTTAAGTGTTCCTCAAGCGTACAATTAAATTTTTCAACCATTTTATTAGATTGCGGGTGCAAAGCATTTGTGCGAGTTTGGCGTATGCCTCATTTCCCTGAATATCGTTGACTCGAAATTTCTGCCTTGATCCAAGTGAAACTCAAGGGGAGCACCGAATCTGCAGACTCAATTATTGATAAATGCATCTGCAACGGTCTTAGCTTCTTGATCGGGGATGGGATAAACTTCTGGCCATTTACTAAAATAGTCGATTACGACGAGAACATATTTGTTGCCGGAATCACTAATTGGAAACGGACCCGCGATGTCCATTGCAATACGCTCAAATGGCGCGCCCATATTGTATAAATGCATTTTCCCCTGACTGCGACGGCTCGGTCCCTTGGTAGCTGTACACTTTTCAGTCAACTACAGATTGCTGGCAACCCTAATTGTCCTCCGCTTGGCCCACTATGGTATTCCTGGAGATTTTCGGTTATACTTGCCTTGGGTACCACAATCAAGTTCTTCATGGTTTTTACATCTTCGCTCTCCCACGTGCGGAATAGGCATCCATTTTGCAACTGTAAGCTATTCCATTGAGCCCAATATGCTTTAGTTATGAGACTTTAGATCGAGATTTCATTCCATTCTGGTCGTTTTCCTTCTTTCTTACTTGACACGATTTTTGCCAATTCTGGGTCATTTCGTTGTTCTCCTTTTATTTTCTCTGCTGCCCATTCTTCGTTTGGTGAAACAACCTTTCAGCGGACATTGACTACTCCTTCTTTCCCTTCAGCTTTAGAACAGTGCTTACATTCCACATTGCAAGGACGTCGTGATAATGCATCAGCATTCCCGTGGCTACCGCCTCTGCTATCTTCTATTGTGAAATCGTAGCTTTGGAGTCTCTCAATCCATCTCGCCAACTGACCTACGGGATTTTTGAACTGTAATAGCCAGCGAAAATAATGAAAAGTTACCCTCCAAAGAATTAAAATAACGATTCTACTATCGAATTCAGTTCTTAATTGAAATATATTTTCCGTGTATTTTTTGTGTGATGTCGTTTCAACTGAACTGGATTTATTCGGACTGCATATTGGAAAAAGGGGGATTTATTCAAACTGCATGTTGGAAAATGGGTTAAGTTTTAATTTTTCAGTTGATTTTCCCACAGTTGCAGCTTACCTTTAAATGCTTGTACTTGGTCACACATTTTGGTAATGATTTGATCTTTTGCTTGAAGTTTCAAATTTAAATCGGACAAGCATAAAGTACAAATCTTGTAGCCATGATAAATTTGCAAAAATGCTTGATTTTTTGTAAATAAAAAAGGGCATATTTCTTCTTTCAAGTTCCGGAATTGCTTAAGAACTTTAGAGCTTGATAGTCAACGTACTTTAGTATAATAGTATCGACCAGAACATTCACTTTCTAATTCCTTTCAAAAAATAGAAAACTGTCGCTGATTTTAGCCCCGCAATATATTTTAGCATAGCAATATAAATAAATTTTTTTTTTTATATTGCTATTTCATATTTATTGTAACAACCCTTAGAGACTAACAATAATATATATATCTTATATCATAAAACTAAACAACAATGTTTCATCCTCCTTACCACTGTACGGAGAAGATTTTATTGAACACTTATTATTTTAAGAAAACACAAAAAAAAATAATATTAAGTACAGAAATAAGATGATGATAAATAGATGATCGAAAATTAGGATGGTGGTAGATCTGCTCTCTTCAAACTTGATGTGGGATGGGTTGGAATTAGTTTCTTTGCTCTTATATTGGGGTGATTCATTAATTTTATTTGGTACTTCTTTTTTATTTCTGAGTGCACCTGGCCAAATAATTCTTCATCGCTAAAGTAACTTAAAAAAAAAATTAAAAATATTTTATGAATAAACTAAATAAATGTTAAATTAAATTAGTTTTTATTATTGTCAATATTAGAATGAATGAACATGATTTCATTAACAGAATCTGGATTTGAGGCGATCACACTACGTTTTTCGGAAATCAAGTGCCTAGCTTTTGAAAAGATTCTCTCAGAAGCGGCACTGCTAGCTGGAATTGAAAATATTGCGCAACTTACTTTACATAAAAACGGAAATTCATTTTGATGTAAATGCCACCACTGAAGTACATTATAATCATCATAATAATTGACACTTATATTCTGATAAGTGTTAATTTCGTTGCTGATTTCCTCCTGTGAGCTGTTCAACTCAACCGTTTGTACGAAATCTGTAAAAAGGCGAGCTTTCTTTGTTGGAACAAAACATTCAGATATGTTTTGTATGTTTTGTTTTTCATCATCCTCAAAATATAATTTGTTTGCTGGAGGAAACAAAAATAAAGCAACTTTATGATAGATTCTCAAGTTTTCCAAAACAACAGTCTTCTATCATATAATTCAACTTTTTTTTTTAATATTTTGATAACATTTACATCGGCTATATCGGGATTAAATTTTTTTTAAGTTGTTTATATGGACAAAAGTTAAATGAAGAGTTGGATAATTTTCCCCTTCAAACTCTTTTAAAGATTCTTCAAAAGGTTTTAAAATGTTAACAATTTAAATATATTTATTTGAGATTTAGAGTATTAAATTTTTTATATAATTAAACCACTTACAGCATCCAATTCCATTTTTAGTAGCAAAAACGAAAAATCTTGTGTTATTACAACATTTAAATTGACTCAAGTGTCAACATTTAACTATTCTTTTGCGTAATGATTCATTGCATTCAGTCTATTCAGTGTTTTTAATACCGTTAGGCATGACAATACTTTGAAAGTATTGCTAATAGTGACAATGAAAGAGAGCAAACAGTACATGCATTGTGGAGAGAAGCAAATGAGTATTGACTGCTGTTGATTTTTCGTTTTAGTGTTGTTTAAATACTGATCATTTACTGTAGTGAACGCTAGCGAAAAGAGTACACTGCACCGATTCACACTGTGTGTAGAGAGAAATGAATGTACTCATGCAGACCTTTATTATTTAATGGTTCTTGCATCATTGCTTGTATTGAGGTTATAAATTGTGTCATACATTGCGTTAAGGTTAAGTGCACTGCCTCTAAATTCTGCGGTTGTTTATTGATTTGTGAGTTCTCAGCTAAGTTAGATTTTAGTACATTAGGAAAAGTCATAATATATGGACCATTGTTACCGCTGGATATGGTCTGGATTAGGTCTTAAGGGTCTGTGAATCTCTTGCTGGGCATCGATATCTCTCTTCTTGGCTCGCAAAACCCCTTCTACGTATCGGCAAATTAAGTTCCAGTTTTCTTCGTATGTTAGCATTTTTTGACCATGTTTTCAGCTGCTTGTGAACTGGTATGTCTGTCGATTTCAAATCTTTTCTCTGTCACACAAGTGAGTTTAGAATCCAGCATATTTCAGGTACGTTCATCGTAGACAAATTGGGGGGGTTTAACTTGTTTACGTATATCTGTTACTTCATTTTTTTTCGTCTAGAGCTGTTTCGTGTTCGGCAAGCAAGGCGTGGCGATTTTGGCTGAGTGCTGTGTTGGTGGATTCTCCATTAATATCTGGTTTATGGATTTTGTTTGGGTTATATTTAATGCTCCCAGATTTTTTTCTTAAAATACAGGAAAAACATGCGAAAATTGTTTAAAAACAGGATGTTTTTTTTCGAAAACAGGATTTTCGCAGGATTTTATTGAATTAATAAAAAACAGGTATTATTGTCAAAAAATAAGTGAAAAATACATGGTTTATGCATTGGTGGTAATTGGTATGCTTTGATCATCAATCATTCCTTTGTCTGGATCTATTTCAATGTTCTGGG
This sequence comes from Clusia tigrina, assembly GCA_920105625.2. Classification (NCBI taxonomy): domain Eukaryota; kingdom Metazoa; phylum Arthropoda; class Insecta; order Diptera; family Clusiidae; genus Clusia; species Clusia tigrina. Next base: position 152,019,385 of record OV050030.1, read on the forward strand.
TTCCATGTACGGTATGAACTTCGTACTTTTGATTCGATTGAATCTTTCGGAGCATATCAGGCGGGTCTTTTAGCCAACGGAAAAATTCTAAGCACGACATTTTCAAATTAACTTTGGTTGTGAGAATGGCCTTTAGAGTTTCGACATTTAAATTAGATTTTTCCTCTGTCCACGTCTTATTCATCTCCGCAAACACTCTCTCGACAGAAGCTGTAGAACCGGGGAGACAAAGAATGTACTCAATTATTTTCGCCATTTCCTTGTTGTCACAGCTTTGGTCGTCCAAATGCTTGAATATTTCAACCCAACGCTCTGTCATTGAGCCTTTTTTCCCGATCCATTGTTTAATTTTACTGTCTGAACAATAGTTTTTCACGTAACAAAATTCTTTGTGCAATTGAGCTGAATTTTCATTCGCGTCGTACAACGACTTTTCATTCAATTGAGACATGGCTTCTTCTACATTTTTCCACGAAGGAATTTGACGCAGTGTGACCCATGAGTACTTTTTTAATTCCACAATTGGATTACCCCATTTTTCGAGATATTCACAAGCATCATCTGTGAAAGATAATATACCAATTCAAATTATAATCAATGCCACAGATGTTGAGATATGGAATGAGAAACTGTTTGTAAATAATTAAATAAATTACCAAAAAAGTCTTTGCATTTTGAAAATATGACACCGGTATCAAAACGATCGTCTACAAGAGCATCCATTTCGGCTTTTGTCTGTGGTGATAGGTATTCGTCCTCCTGTCGCATTTTCAAAGTAACGTTCAGCTCATCTAAATATTGAACAATTGCAACGGCCGAAGTTTCATCGGCTTCTATTTTAAGAACACATTCTGCAAAGAGTTCAGCCTTAAATATGGAGCAGAAAGGGAACAGATTGAAAAACATGTTTCAGCTACTAATTCTCTAAACCTCAAATTTGATTTACCTGTTCTTGAACTAAATGAAGCCAAAATTTGGACATCGGATTTCCGAAAAATTCTTTCAGCACTCTTTCTCCTTTCCTCAAACCGGTGAACAGCCTTTTCAATGGCTCATAAACTTGTAAAATACGTTTAATTGCAGGGCCAAGAGCTAGAAATCAGGTCTTTGCGTATCCCAGCAACTTCAAATATTTAACACCGCACATTTCACAGAACTCTTTTAGAGATGCAACATGAGTTGTATAAATGTAAAAATAGGAATATATTTTTACGACAATGCATTCAACATCGAAGGGTAAAACATCGCATGCATATTTCAGGGCATTGTACACAATGTGAGCCGAACAACCGATTCCAATTAAATGTGGCAGCCAAGTTTTCATTTTGTAAAATTCATTGTTGGTTCCGCCTCGCGTTTCACCCCCAAAATTCACTTTGGCATTATCTCCACAAAATGCAATGATTTTCTTCAGCAGGTCGTATGCTTCAGCTGTATTTTTAATTAAATCATTGATAATGGTTGATGTTTCACCGTCTTCTGATGAAATTTCCAAAACTTTTTCGCAAACACCGACTGTAGGAATGAAGAATCTGACCAGAACGGGAAATATTTTTATCGAACCATGATTTGATGCATCTACGGAAACCGAAACGAAGCTGCATTTCTTCAAATATTCAATTAGCATTTTTCGTACTTGTGGCGCAATAACATTCAATACGATGGCCTGACATTTGGTTTGTGAACACGTAAACTTTTTCATTTGAAAACAAGAGCGAAATATTTTTGACGCACAGTCTGAAGATTTAAAACTGTGATTCGCACTTATAACATGATATGCCCATGTTCCTTCCATTGCTGCAACTTCCAAATCAAATGAGCTTGAAAAAATTGTCAAAGCCGCCTGGTGTTTGCCTGTTTTCACATGTCGATCGATGTCAGCCTTTCCACCCGAAGCGATAGAAAATGTGCCTTTGCATTGTTTGCACCTAAGATCACTATCTGATGTGTTCGTTTCAAGAAAAGGATAACTTTTTTTAGTCTATCGTTGAAAACACATTTTCCTTTCGTTGTTTTTCCCATTTCAAAACAAAAACTTTATATAAATGCAGTAAAACAAAAAAAATATAAGTTTGACAAGCACAACGACAATTGTTTCAATACGCTTCGATTGTTGCGAAATACATCTACGCATATATGAATGATGGAAGTTAGAGTGAGAGAACTATATGGCACACAGCAGACATACTTTCTCTGTTTATTACGCGCATTTGTTTAGCGGCCTTTACACGTTCACGTTTACTTGCAGTCATGCGTGGCGTGTTGAAGAGAATGTATATTTTACAGGATTTTCATAGGTAAATACAGGTGTGAATTTCTGGCAGGATTTCTCTTTAAAAAATAGGATAATCCTGCGAAATACAGGATAAATGGGAGCATTAGTTATATTCCTTATTTTTTAACGGACGCTTACGCTTTATATTTATATAGCGATCCATGCCAGTCTGAATTGCCCTGCTACACGGTTTTTTATTTAGTTTCATATTACCTCATAGAGCGTTATTGCCAGCTGTAGGAGGAGATAATGAGTTAGCGCGTTGGGGCTGAATAACATAATTTATTGAGAGCATGCAATTAGCTTTGCTATTTAGTGTGTGCTGAGCTTTCGTCATCGAACATTCGGGAGACTGTTCAAGCAACAAATTGTATGTTTTGTCGGACAGCATCATATCTTTGTTTACATTACACGATGCGATGGTTGGAGAGAGCATAATGTGCTCATAAGCAAGCTCTTGCAGCTGGTCTTAGTTTACAGTTTATGTTTGTGTATATATGTTTTTACTATTGCTAATGCTTACTTACTGGAAAATATTACTGTCCCAACACCTTTTGTTAATATTTTTATTTTACTTTATCGAGTCTCTGTTTCTCATTTGGGCATATGTATGTATGTGGATTGCCCTATTTCGTTTTTCACCTTTTTAACACTTAACTTACTAGATTTTACAATATTTTTGATGGTTGTAAATACGTTTTCCATTTTTATGACTTTTGTACATAGCAATTCTGGATTAAAAATGCAATGCGTATGATGAGTCTTGAAGTCTTGACGAAGCTCACTTATCTTTTTTTACAGTAATGCAACAAATCCATTAGTTTTTACAGTCATTGCAGGAGCTCCATCTTTTGCCACAGAAGTTTATTTTAGCAAAGGTAAATTATATTTTTCTAAAAGTTCATATACACCATTAAATATGTCTTCTCCTGTAGTAGTGTCATGCAAAGTAACTAAATCCAAGAATTCCTCAAAAATGTTGAAATCGTCGTCAGAAAACATGAATAAATGCAGTTTACTGAGCTACACCCCCGATATCTGTATTCTCATCACAAATAATAGAAAAAGTTGAAAGTCATGAGATTTTTTTGAGACAGAAGTTGTTTGAAAAGCCTTGACACTTTCAGGACAAATTATTTATGCAGTTTTAATAATGCAAATCTTAATAAAATCACCTTCAGTAATAGATTTCGAATTTTTAGCTATTAATTCAGATAAGACTTAGCTTGGATGCCAAACCGTTTCACTTTCATACAATACATTTGAAAATATCAGCTGTGGCTTTTTGAGTCCTAACTTGAACTGTTTCAACATTTCTTCTCTAATTATTGCTATTTACACACTTAATATTAGGCTTAAAGTTTACTTATTACAATTTGCACATAATATAAAAATATATTGATCACTTTATTACTTTTTAATCACAATTACAAATACTGCTGCTTCGAGTAAAATGCGCGATGTACATACTGTTACGATTGCTTTTCAACTGTTGTCGACTTTAAATTGCTTCAGCTTATATACCTTTCGAATGGCTGAAGTAGAAAATTCTATACTATTAAAGAAGTTTCTAGATCATTCTCACATCTTATATAGACACCTCGAAGAGGGTTCTTGAGTAAGCTTTTATTTTCGAGAACATTCTGTACACCATTATCCACACCACGAAAGAAGTTTTTATCTGCATGGATTGTGTCTTGACTTAGATACATAGGGTTGTACACTCATTCTCAAACTCCAGATGGGATCCTAATAGTGTGCAATCTCGTTTCACTGCCCTCCGCTTAATCTTGTTCGTCCCGAACAAGGATAGTACTGCAACTTATATAAGGAGATGCCTCTCCAGATGAACGGCTTTCATTCAGCTCCTCACATTTCTCGCCAACTGGATGCGGTATACTACAACGTTGATCCCCTTAATCACCTTGTAAGGACCTTCCCAGTCTGTTTGAAGCTTTGGCGATAATCCCTTGTTCCTTTGCGGATTATGAAGCATATCTAGCTGCCCTTCTTGAAATTCCTTGGAATTTGCTCGTACATGATATCTGGCTTTAATTTTATCACCCATCAGTTGTGTGCTTTTTCTGATGATTCCATGACTTTCATTCAAATGTCTTCGTTTGTCAGCTACATAACTGCTACATGAAACTTCCGTAGATGAGTAGGCACCGAATTTCAGATCTGCAGGTAATCTTATATCACAACCAAAAATAGTTTAGCTGGTGTTGTATATGTTGTATCGTGAGTTGCCGATTGGTATGCCATTAGGTACAGGGGTATGTGTTGGTCCCAATCTTTCTGGTTTCTGTTAAGAAGGTTAAGAATTACAGCTTTTAATATAATTCCGCTCTTTTCTTTTCAAGGTTTTTTTATAATAGTTGGTTTATTTATTGAATTATCTTATAATAAGACTAACAATAACTTTTCAAATCTTAAAAGTAATAGCAATATTAGCCCCCAGCCAGTTTATTGGAGTTATTAAGTAACTAAAGTAAATTATTGAAATATTTAATTATAACAGTTTAAACTAGTGGGAACAATTCAATTAAATGATTTCAGTCTTGCCTACATAACCCTGTGTGTATTTTAGTTTGAAGTAATTGTCTTGCCTAGTACCAGAGGGTGCACAATTGTTCGAAGAATTTTCGATTGTGCACGCTGTATTAATTCAATGTTAAATGAACTAGCATTTCCCCACAGCTGGGTTCCATACGTCCATATTGGCTTTCATTGGCTCATGACGTCAAATAATTAGGGCTACATCTTGATCGACTTCTGACATGGCAGAAGCATATTCTTACGAAGAGAAAAAAAATTTGGAATCAAGCTTACTTCATTATATTGGCTCTTGGGTATAAATCCCAGTTATCGCTTGACAATAAACTGCTCGTTTATAACACAATCCTAAAACTCATATGGACATATGGTATATAGCTATGGGGTTCAGCGGCAAAAACAAATATAAAAATCATTGAGAGATTCCAATCAAAAGTATTACGCATGATAGTAAAGTCTCCATGGTTCGTCAGGAATGATGTAATACGTCACGACCTAAACATCCCTACTGTCGATGAGGATACAGCATTAAATACCTGGAACGACTAAGTAAGAATCCCAATATACTAGCTTCAAATCTTCTGGAGAGGACAGGCCCAACACGGCGACTGAAGCGAGCAACACCACTCAATTTATAATAATAATTTTATAATGCAATAGTTCTGAACTAACATTATGGGAGATTAGCACTGGCTCCTCTTCCTCATGTTGATTTAAATAACAATTTAAAAGATTACTTTGTGTATTTATTTATGTAGTTGTTTAATATTGTTATTTAATTTGATTATTGCCCCAAGGGATAGAATGCAAATAAAACTGGAGTTTAAAAAAAAAAAAACCCATATGGAGACAGTAGCTAGCGCTTTAACTTCAGAGACAGCAGCTTTGGTGTGTCAGCCAGAATGCAGAGCCCGTCAGGTAAGAGTCGAAAGCGGACAAAGTTTCACGGGGAAATACTTTACTTGCGGAGAGGTCAGACACATGGCTCGTAATTGCCAGTCGAGACCCAAAACGTTCTACATCCCGGTCGCCGGTAAGACCACCAAAGCAAGTCAGATTCCAAAATAGGGAATCAGAAAATGTTGATAAGCCGCCGACAAACCAAATGGAGTCAGTCTTGAGGGGCGTGATCATACTCCCACAACATGTAGCCCTCTTCGTTTCTCAGATGGCTCGGAAAATCAGCAGCTTAACTGTCGACAGCGTAATAAACGGATTAAACATCGTGGTAACATTGGATATGGGCGTATCACATTCCATAATTAGAAGGTATCTCGTTCGGGGAATCGAGCCGCTTCTAGGAATAAGGTTGCGTACGACAACTGGAGATGATGCACCGGTACTGGTAAAATCACTATGGCACGACAACAGTGACGCACGAGTTTGTAGTTGCGGATATTGTGGTCGAATTAATGTTCGGTGTGGATTTTATGATACGGAATGGATTCCTGCTAGATTTCAAAAGCCGAGTCCTGAAATATCCGAACCCAGAAATACCGTTATTCATTGGTAAGGATAATTATGGAGGTGTTAAACAAGCCATTGTATCGCGGCGGACAAAAATCCCACCCATGTCAGAGGCAGTTATACGGTCCATAATGGGCGGAGATGTGGAGAAGCACAAGGGCCGAATCCACAAGCATCGATGTGTGAGTTGGTGCGTTATCATGGTGCAAAATCCATGATTGGTTTTTCCACAATTCTGGGCGTTTCTGACGAATTGCTTCTCGCAAACGGCGCATAACTCCAAGGTAGTATTCCTTGTTGACCGTACGACCTTGTGGCAAGAATTCATGATGCACCACGCCATTGCAATCAAAGAAAACTGTCAGCAAAACCTTTACGTTCGACCGAACTTGACGTGCTTTTTTCGGTCTTGGCTCATCTGGACGTTTCCTTTGGGATGATTGGGCTTTGGTTTCAATGTCATAGCCATGCACCCACGATTCAGCACCAGTTATGATCTTTTTCAGGAAATCTGGATCGTCGTTGACGATGTTCAACAGCTCCTGAGCGATGTCTATGCGACGTTGTTTTTGCTCAAAATTTAGCAATTTTGGAACAATCTTCGCTGCCGCAGGTTTCATGCCTAAAACATCCGTAAAAATTGCTTGGCATGAGCCGAACGATATGCCAACATCATCAGCAACCTCTCTGATAGTGATTCGACGATTATCCAAAATCAGTTTCTTCACTGCGTCAATGTTTTCATCGGTTGTTGACGTGCTCGGGCGACCAGGACGAGCATCGTCATTGACATCTTCTTGGCCTTCCTTAAACCGGTTATACCACAATTGAACTTGTGTTCTGCTCATAGTAGACTCGCCAAAGGCAACAGTCAACATTTCAAATGTCCTTGCGCATTTAATTTCATTTTTTCCACAAAACTGAATACAGTTTCTTTGATCCATTTTTTCGAATAGTACAAAATCGAAGAGCACACCAAAACACGACTAACCTTTTTATATGTCAAAAACAAACTGACAATCCAAAATGTTTGGTATTGCCAACATATATAACAGCCATGTGTACCAACATAACAGAAAAAAATGCGAACATCGAACATACGTAACTCACGAAATTTGAAAGTAACGGTTATTTTTTTATCACACCTCGTATATAAGATTCGAGAATGATCCAGAAACTTCTTTAATGGTGTAGAGATATTCTAGAAATAGAAAAGATATTTCTTCTTCAACTATTCAAAAGCTAGCTTTATAAGCCACCACACTATTAAAGTGAGAAACAGTTGAAAAGCAACCGTAACAGTGTGTACATCGCGCATTTTAATCGAAGCAGCAATATTTGTAATTGTGATTAAGAAGTAATAAAGTGATTAATGAAATATTAAAAACTTTAACTTAAACTTTAAGCCTAATATTAAGTGTGTAAATTGCAATAATTAAATAAAACTAATTATTTTATTTTAACCAGCGATTGTTTGATTATTACACAATCCAGTGGTACGAATCCGAGTATAGAGAGTTAGAGTAAATTGTCGTAACAGAATAAATTGTCAAGAGGGCAATTTCGTCACAATTGGTGTGAGAAGTGGGATTGTGTATCTGTAATAAACAATGGTTAAATTTGAAAAACTGAGATGGGAAGCAGGTCAAGAAGGAGCTTCTTGAGCGCTTAAACTTGCAAACACAAGGGCTTGTAGCGGAGCTGCAGGTGCAGTTAAGAAGCACTTTGGAGGAGTAGGGTATAGACGTCGATGAGTATGAATTCCAATTTGAAGAGCAAACGACATCTCGAGAGGAAGAAACACCTCAAGGAACTAATACTGGTAGCTTTGACATGAGCGCACTTATTGGAGTAATACAGATGCAGTTCAAACAAAATGCTGAATCAGTCGAAAAAAGTGTTGCATCCGTCAAACAAGATGTCTAAATAACAGTTGGAACAGTAACTACAGAAAAGCTATGACAAGTTGCAGCAGCGGTTAGAGCAGAGTGAAACACGACTTGATCTACTAGCGGAACAAAACTCACAGCAGATGAAAGAATTGTCGGAGATGGTAGACAGGAAGGTGTGTGAAATTGAGACACGGCAAGAATCGTTCGAAAAATCTGTAGAACAAAAATTCATTGCGAACGTGCAAAAGCATAACGAATTTAAGCAACAAATAGAACAAAGGATGCACCTACTACAGGCAGGTGCATTACCTGAGCCAGCTTTATCCTCAATAAAACTGAAGCCTCATAACTATGATGGAACCATGGCATTTAGCGTCTTCAGAATGCTGTTTGAGACTCCCGCTAGCACAAATGGTTGGAGTGCTCGCGAAAAAGTGGCTGCATTAACCGTTTCGTTGAAAGGTGCTACCACTGATGTACTTCAAACTATCTCAGAAAGTGAGCGAGACTGTTATGAAAGTGTGATGAATGCCGTTCAGCGCAAGTATGGTAGTGAAGCAGATGTACCAAGTAGAGCTACGAACACGTGTACAGAAGAGTGGTGAGTCTCTACAACAGTTTGCGGCGGAAGTGGAACGACTGGCGCATCTTGCATACCCAGGAGAGATTACTCAGAGGTGTATGATGGACACCTTTGTATATGGCATTCGCTATGCGGAGATAAAAGGTTCGGCGATAACAAATCATAAAGCTACATATATGGAGACAGTAGCTAGCGCTTTAACTTCAGAGACAGCAGCCTTGGTGTGTCAGCCAGAATGCAGAGCCCATCAGGTAAGAGTCGAAAGCGGACAAAGATTCACGGGGAAACACTTTACTTGCGGAGAGGTCAGACACATAGCTTGTAATTGCCAGTCGAGACCCAAAACGTTATACATCCCACTCGCCGGTACGACCACCAAAGCTAGTAAGATTCCAAAATAGGGAATCAGAAAATGTTGATAAGCCGGCGACAAACTAAATGGAGTTAGTCTTGAGGGGCGTGATCTGACTCCCACAACATGTAGCCCCAGAGTCATCGTTTCTCAGATGGCTCGGAAAATCAGCAGCTTAACTGTCGACAGCGTAATAAACTGATTAAAAATCGTGGTAACATTGGATACGAGCGCATCACATTCCATAATTAGAAGGCATCTCGTTCGGGAAATCCAGCCGCTTTTAGGAATAAGATTGCGTACGACAACTGGAGATGATGCACCGGTACTGGTAAAATCACTATGGCACTACAACAGTGACGCACTAGTTTGTAGTTGCGGATATTGTGGACGAATTAATCTTCGGTGTGGATTTTATGATACGGAATGAATTCCTGCTAGATTTCCTGAAATATCCGAACACCGAAATACCGTGATTCATTGGTAAGGATAATTATGGAGGTGTTAAACAAGCCATTGTATCGCGGCGGACAAAAATCCCACCCATATCAGAGGCAGTTATACTGTCCAAAATGGGCGGAGATGTTGAGAAGCACAAAAGCCGAATCCTACCAGAAAAGTTATCAATGTTTCAAATACCGCTAGACCCACAGAGTAACGAAAGCTAATTGTAAATTGCCAGGCAATTTCAGAAATTATAAACTGAGAGAAGCAACTGCGAGACACGAAAAGAAAGATACGAGCTAATAAAAAGGTGTTGGACGACCTGGCGAAAGAATGGACTAAACAGTTATCTACAGTACTTATATGCAGCAGTTATATACCTGAAAAACGAGAACAGTTGAATGAAATTCATGGAAACATCAGAAAGCGCACACAACTGATGAGTGATAAAATGAAAGCCAGATATGATGTACGAGCAAAGGCCAAAGGATTTCAGGAAGGGCAGCTAGTTATGCTTCATAATCCGCAAAGGTACAAGGGATTATCGCCAAAACTGCAAACACACTGGGAAGGTCCTTACAAGGTGATAAAGCAGATCAACGATGTAGTGTACCACATTCAGTTGGCGAGAAATGTCAGGAGCAAAATAAAAGTCGTTCATCTGGAGAGGCTATCTCCTTATATAGGTTGCAGTACTATCCTTGTTCGGGACGAACAAGATTAAGTGGAGGGCAGTGAAACGTGATTGCATACTTTTAGGATCCCATCTGGAGTTTGACAATGAGTGCACCACACTATGTATCTACGTCAAGACACGATCCATGCAGATAAAAACTTCTATCGAGGTGTAGATAATGGTGTAGAGAATGTTCTCGAAAATAAAAGCTTGCTCAAGAACCCTCTTTCGAGGTGTACGAGGTTTGATAAAAAAATAACCGTTATTTTCAAAAAGTATTTATTTATTCATCAACAACTATCTTGTCCCCTTCAAAGTAATTCCCATCAGATATAATACACTTATGCCAGCGTTTTTTCCAATCCTCGAAACACTTCTGAAACGCTTTTTTTGGTATCGCCAACAGCTCCTGTTTCCGTTTTTCTTTTATCTCCTCAATCGTAGCAAAACGCTTTCCTTTCATCGGTGTCTTCAGTTTTGGAAAGAGGAAAAAGTCTGCGGGGGCCAAGTCCGGTGAATACGGTGGTTGAGGCATGATAACGGTTTTGTTTTTGGCCAAAAAATTACGCACAAGCATCGATGTGTGAGTTGGTGCGTTATCATGGTGCAAAATCCATGATTGGATTTTCCACAATTCGGGGCGTTTCTGACGAATTGCTTCTCGCAAACGGCGCATAACTCCAAGGTAGTATTCCTTGTTGACCGTACGACCTTGTGGCAAGAATTCATGATGCACCACGCCATTGCAATCAAAGAAAACTGTCAGCAAAACCTTTACGTTCGACCGAACTTGACGTGCTTTTTTCGGTCTTGGCTCATCTGGACGTTTCCTTTGGGATGATTGGGCTTTGGTTTCAATGTCATAGCCATGCACCCACGATTCGGCACCAGTTATGATATTTTTGAGGAAATCTGGATCGTCGTTGACGATGTTCAACAGCTCCTGAGCGATGTCTATGCGACGTTGTTTTTGCTCAAAATTTAGCAATTTTGGAACAATCTTCGCTGCCGCAGGTTTCATGCCTAAAACATCCGTAAAAATTGCTTGGCATGAGCCGAACGATATGCCAACATCATCAGCAACCTCTCTGATAGTGATTCGACGATTATCCAAAATCAGTTTCTTCACTGCGTCAATGTTTTCATCGGTTGTTGACGTGCTCGGGCGACCAGGACGAGCATCGTCATTGACATCTTCTCGGCCTTCCTTAAACCGGTTATACCACAATTGAACTTGTGTTCTGCTCATAGTAGACTCGCCAAAGGCAACAGTCAACATTTCAAATGTCCTTGCGCATTTAATTTCATTTTTTCCACAAAACTGAATACAGTTTCTTTGATCCATTTTTTCGAATAGTACAAAATCGAAGAGCACACCAAAACACGACTAACCTTTTTATCTGTCAAAAACAAACTGACAATCCAAAATGTTTGGTATTGCCAACATATATAACAGCCATGTGTACCAACATAACAGAAAAAAATGCGAACATCGAACATACGTAACTCACGAAATTTGAAATTAACGGTTATTTTTTTATCACACCTCGTATATAAGATTCGAGAATGATCCAGAAACTTCTTTAATGGTGTAGAGATATTCTAGAAATAGAAAAGATATTTCTTCTTCAACTATTCAAAAGCTAGCTTTATAAGCCACCACACTATTAAAGTGAGAAACAGTTGAAAAGCAACCGTAACAGTGTGTACATCGCGCATTTTAATCGAAGCAGCAATATTTGTAATTGTGATTAAGAAGTAATAAAGTGATTAATGAAATATTAAAAACTTTAAGCCTAATATTAGGTGTGTAAATTGCAATAATTAAATAAAACTAATTATTTTATTTTAACCAGCTATTGTTTGATTATTACACAATCCAGTGGTACGAATCCGAGTATAGAGAGTTAGAGTAAATTGTCGTAACAGAATAAATTGTCAAGAGGGCAATTTCGTCACAATTGGTGTGAGAAGTGGGTTTGTGTATCTGTAATAAACAATGGTTAAATTTGAAAAACAGAGATGGGAGCAGCTCAAGAAGGAGCTTGAGCGCTTAAACTTGCAAACACAAGGGCATATAGTGGAGCTGCAGGTGCAGTTAAGAAGCGCTTTGGAGGAGCAGGGTATAGACGTCGATGAGTATGAATTCCAATTTGAAGAGCAAACGACATCTCGAGAGGAAGAAACACCTCAAGGAACTAATACTGGTAGCTTTGACATGGGCGCACTTATTGGAGTAATACAGATGCAGTTCAAACAAAATGCTGAATCAGTCGAAAAAAGTGTTGCATCCGTCAAACAAGATGTCTAAGAACAGTTGGAACAGTAACTACAGAAAAGCTATGACAAGTTGCAGCAGCGGTTAGAGCAGAGTGAAACACGACTTGATCTACTAGCGGAACAAAACTCACAGCAGATGAAAGAATTGTCGGAGATGGTAGACAGGAAGGTGTGTGAAATTGAGACACGGCAAGAATCGTTCGAAAAATCTGTAGAACAAAAATTCATTGCGAACGTGCAAAAGCATAACGAATTTAAGCAACAAATAGAACAAAGGATGCACCTACTACAGGCAGGTGCATTACCTGAGCCAGCTTTATCCTCAATAAAACTGAAGCCTCATAACTATGATGGAACCATGGCATTTAGCGTCTTCAGAATGCTGTTTGAGACTCCCGCTAGCACAAATGGTTGGAGTGCTCGCGAAAAAGTGGCTGCATTAACCGTTTCGTTGAAAGGTGCTACCGCTGATGTACTTCAAACTATCTCAGAAAGTGAGCGAGACTGTTATGAAAGTGTGATGAATGCCGTTCAGCGCAAGTATGGTAGTGAAGCAGATGTACCAAGTAGAGCTACGAACACGTGTACAGAAGAGTGGTGAGTCTCTACAACAGTTTGCGGCGGAAGTGGAACGACTGGCGCATCTTGCATACCCAGGAGAGATTACTCAGAGGTGTATGATGGACACCTTTGTATATGGCATTCGCTATGCGGAGATAAAAGGTTCGGCGATAACAAATCATAAAGCTACATATATGGAGACAGTAGCTAGCGCTTTAACTTCAGAGACAGCAGCCTTGGTGTGTCAGCCAGAATGCAGAGCCCATCAGGTAAGAGTCGAAAGCGGACAAAGATTCACGGGGAAACACTTTACTTGCGGAGAGGTCAGACACATAGCTTGTAATTGCCAGTCGAGACCCAAAACGTTATACATCCCACTCGCCGGTACGACCACCAAAGCTAGTAAGATTCCAAAATAGGGAATCAGAAAATGTTGATAAGCCGGCGACAAACTAAATGGAGTTTGTCTTGAGGGGCGTGATCTGACTCCCACAACATGTAGCCCCAGAGTCATCGTTTCTCAGATGGCTCGGAAAATCAGCAGCTTAACTGTCGACAGCGTAATAAACTGATTAAAAATCGTGGTAACATTGGATACGAGCGCATCACATTCCATAATTAGAAGGCATCTCGTTCGGGAAATCCAGCCGCTTTTAGGAATAAGATTGCGTACGACAACTGGAGATGATGCACCGGTACTGGTAAAATCACTATGGCACTACAACAGTGACGCACTAGTTTGTAGTTGCGGATATTGTGGACGAATTAATCTTCGGTGTGGATTTTATGATACGGAATGAATTCCTGCTAGATTTCCTGAAATATCCGAACACCGAAATACCGTGATTCATTGGTAAGGATAATTATGGAGGTGTTAAACAAGCCATTGTATCGCGGCGGACAAAAATCCCACCCATATCAGAGGCAGTTATACTGTCCAAAATGGGCGGAGATGTTGAGAAGCACAAAAGCCGAATCCTACCAGAAAAGTTATCAATGTTTCAAATACCGCTAGACCCACAGAGTAACGAAAGCTAATTGTAAATTGCCAGGCAATTTCAGAAATTATAAACTGAGAGAAGCAACTGCGAGACACGAAAAGAAAGATACGAGCTAATAAAAAGGTGTTGGACGACCTGGCGAAAGAATGGACTAAACAGTTATCTACAGTACTTATATGCAGCAGTTATATACCTGAAAAACGAGAACAGTTGAATGAAATTCATGGAAACATCAGAAAGCGCACACAACTGATGAGTGATAAAATGAAAGCCAGATATGATGTACGAGCAAAGGCCAAAGGATTTCAGGAAGGGCAGCTAGTTATGCTTCATAATCCGCAAAGGTACAAGGGATTATCGCCAAAACTGCAAACACACTGGGAAGGTCCTTACAAGGTGATAAAGCAGATCAACGATGTAGTGTACCACATTCAGTTGGCGAGAAATGTCAGGAGCAAAATAAAAGTCGTTCATCTGGAGAGGCTATCTCCTTATATAGGTTGCAGTACTATCCTTGTTCGGGACGAACAAGATTAAGTGGAGGGCAGTGAAACGTGATTGCATACTTTTAGGATCCCATCTGGAGTTTGACAATGAGTGCACCACACTATGTATCTACGTCAAGACACGATCCATGCAGATAAAAACTTCTATCGAGGTGTAGATAATGGTGTAGAGAATGTTCTCGAAAATAAAAGCTTGCTCAAGAACCCTCTTTCGAGGTGTACGAGGTTTGATCAAAAAATAACCGTTATTTTCAAAAAGTATTTATTTATTCATCAACAACTATCTTGTCCCCTTCAAAGTAATTCCCATCAGATATAATACACTTATGCCAGCGTTTTTTCCAATCCTCGAAACACTTCTGAAACGCTTTTTTTGGTATCGCCAACAGCTCCTGTTTCCGTTTTTCTTTTATCTCCTCAATCGTAGCAAAACGCTTTCCTTTCATCGGTGTCTTCAGTTTTGGAAAGAGGAAAAAGTCAGCGGGGGCCAAGTCCGGTGAATACGGTGGTTGAGGCATGATAACGGTTTTGTTTTTGGCCAAAAAATTACGCACAAGCATCGATGTGTGAGTTGGTGCGTTATCATGGTGCAAAATCCATGATTGGTTTTTCCACAATTCTGGGCGTTTCTGACGAATTGCTTCTCGCAAACGGCGCATAACTCCAAGGTAGTATTCCTTGTTGACCGTACGACCTTGTGGCAAGAATTCATGATGCACCACGCCATTGCAATCAAAGAAAACTGTCAGCAAAACCTTTACGTTCGACCGAAGTTGACGTGCTTTTTTCGGTCTTGGCTCATCTGGACGTTTCCTTTGGGATGATTGGGCTTTGGTTTCAATGTCATAGCCATGCACCCAGGATTCGGCACCAGTTATGATCTTTTTGAGGAAATCTGGATCGTCGTTGACGATGTTCAACAGCTCCTGAGCGATGTCTATGCGACGTTGTTTTTGCTCAAAATTTAGCAATTTTGGAACAATCTTCGCTGCCGCAGGTTTCATGCCTAAAACATCCGTAAAAATTGCTTGGCATGAGCCGAACGATATGCCAACATCATCAGCAACCTCTCTGATAGTGATTCGACGATTATCCAAAATCATTTTCTTCACTGCGTCAATGTTTTCATCGGTTGTTGACGTGCTCGGGCGACCAGGACGCGCATTGTCATTGACATCTTCTCGGCCTTCCTTAAACCGGTTATACCACAATTGAATTTGTGTTCTGCTCATAGTAGACTCGCCAAAGGCAACAGTCAACATTTCAAATGTCCTTGCGCATTTAATTTCATTTTTTACACAAAACTGAATACAGTTTCTTTGATCCATTTTTTCGAATAGTACAAAATCGAAGAGCACACCAAAACACGACTAACCTTTTTATCTGTCAAAAACAAACTGACAATCCAAAATGGTTGGTATTGCCAACATATATAACAGACATGTGTACCAACATAACAGAAAAAAATGCGAACATCGAACATACGTAACTCACGAAATTTGAAAATAACGGTTATTTTTTTATCACATCTCGTATATAAGATTCGAGAATGATCCAGAAACTTCTTTAATGGTGTAGAGATATTCTAGAAATAGAAAATATATTTCTTCTTCAACCATTCAAAAGCTAGCTTTATAAGGCACCACACTATTAAAGTGAGAAACAGTTGAAAAGCAACCGTAACAGTGTGTACATCGCGCATTTTAATAGAAGCAGCAATATTTGTAATTGTGATTAAGAAGTAATAAAGTGATTAATGAAATATTAAAAACTTTAACTTAAACTTTAAGCCTAATATTAAGTGTGTAAATTGCAATAATTAAATAAAACTAATTATTTTATTTTAACCAGCGATTGTTTGATTATTACACAATCCAGTGGTACGAATCCGAGTATAGAGAGTTAGAGTA
The DNA here is from genome assembly GCA_920105625.2 of Clusia tigrina. NCBI lineage: Eukaryota > Metazoa > Arthropoda > Insecta > Diptera > Clusiidae > Clusia > Clusia tigrina. The sequence goes on from OV050030.1 coordinate 152,035,888, forward strand.
AATTGTCGTAACAGAATAAATTGTCAAGAGGGCAATTTCGTCACAATTGGTGTGAGAAGTGGGATTGTGTATCTGTAATAAACAATGGTTAAATTTGAAAAACTGAGATGGGAAGCAGGTCAAGAAGGAGCTTCTTGAGCGCTTAAACTTGCAAACACAAGGGCTTATAGCGGAGCTGCAGGTGCAGTTAAGAAGCGCTTTGGAGGAGCAGGGTATAGACGTCGATGAGTACGAATTCCAATTTGAAGAGCAAACGACATCTCGAGAGGAAGAAACACCTCAAGCAACTAATACTGGTAGCTTTGACATGGGCGCACTTATTGGAGTAATACAGATGCAGTTCAAACAAAATGCTGAATCAGTCGAAAAAAGTGTTGCATCCGTCAAACAAGATGTCTAAGAACAGTTGGAACAGTAACTACAGAAAAGCTATGACAAGTTGCAGCAGCGGTTAGAGCAGAGTGAAACACGACTTGATCTACTAGCGGAACAAAACTCACAGCAGATGAAAGAATTGTCGGAGATGGTAGACAGGAAGGTGTGTGAAATTGAGACACGGCAAGAATCGTTCGAAAAATCTGTAGAACAAAAATTCATTGCGACCGTGCAAAAGCATAACGAATTTAAGCAACAAATAGAACAAAGGATGCACCTACTACAGGCAGGTGCATTACCTGCGCCAGCTTTATCCTCAATAAAACTGAAGCCTCATAACTATGATGGAACCATGGCATTTAGCGTCTTCAGAATGCTGTTTGAGACTCCCGCTAGCACAAATGGTTGGAGTGCTCGCGAAAAAGTGGCTGCATTAACCGTTTCGTTGAAAGGTGCTGCCGCTGATGTACTTCAAACTATCTCAGAAAGTGAGCGAGACTGTTATGAAAGTGTGATGAATGCCGTTCAGCGCAAGTATGGTAGTGAAGCAGATGTACCAAGTAGAGCTACGAACACGTGTACAGAAGAGTGGTGAGTCTCTACAACAGTTTGCGGCGGAAGTGGAACGACTGGCGCATCTTGCATACCCAGGAGAGATTACTGAGAGGTGTATGATGGACACCTTTGTATATGGCATTCGCGATGCGGAGATAAAAGGTTCGGCGATAACAAATCATAAAGCTACATATATGGAGACAGTAGCTAGCGCTTTAACTTCAGAGACAGCAGCCTTGGTGTGTCAGCCAGAATGCAGAGCCCATCAGGTAAGAGTCGAAAGCGGACAAAGTTTCACGGGGAAATACTTTACTTGCGGAGAGGTCAGACACATAGTTTGTAATTGCCAGTCGAGACCCAAAACGTTATACATCCCGCTCGCCGGTACGACCACCAAAGCTAGTTAGATTCCAAAATAGGGAATCAGAAAATGTTGATAAGCCGCCGACAAACTAAATGGAGCCAGTCTTGAGGGGCGTGATCTGACTCCCACAACATGTAGCCCCAGAGTCATCGTTTCTCAGATGGCTCGGAAAATCAGCAGCTTAACTGTCGACAGCGTAATAAACTGATTAAAAATCGTGGTAGCATTGGATACGGGCGCATCACATTCCATAATTAGAAGGTATCTCGTTCGGGAAATCCAGCCGCTTTTAGGAATAAGATTGCGTACGACAACTGGAGATGATGCACCGGTACTGGTAAAATCACTATGGCACTACAACAGTGACGCACTAGTTTGTAGTTGCGGATATTGTGGACGAATTAATCTTCGGTGTGGATTTTATGATACGGAATGAATTCCTGCTAGATTTCCTGAAATATCCGAACACCGAAATACCGTGATTCATTGGTAAGGATAATTATGGAGGTGTTAAACAAGCCATTGTATCGCGGCGGACAAAAATCCCACCCATATCAGAGGCAGTTATACTGTCCAAAATGGGCGGAGATGTTGAGAAGCACAAAAGCCGAATCCTACCAGAAAAGTTATCAATGTTTCAAATACCGCTAGACCCACAGAGTAACGAAAGCTAATTGTAAATTGCCAGGCAATTTCAGAAATTATAAACTGAGAGAAGCAACTGCGAGACACGAAAAGAAAGATACGAGCTAATAAAAAGGTGTTGGACGACCTGGCGAAAGAATGGACTAAACAGTTATCTACAGTACTTATATGCAGCAGTTATATACCTGAAAAACGAGAACAGTTGAATGAAATTCATGGAAACATCAGAAAGCGCACACAACTGATGAGTGATAAAATGAAAGCCAGATATGATGTACGAGCAAAGGCCAAGCGATTTCAGGAAGGGCAGCTAGTTATGCTGCATAATCCGCAAAGGTACAAGGGATTATCGCCAAAACTGCAAACACACTGGGAAGGTCCTTACAAGGTGATAAAGCAGATCAACGATGTAGTGTACCACATTCAGTTGGCGAGAAATGTCAGGAGCAAAATAAAAGTCGTTCATCTGGAGAGGCTATCTCCTTATATAGGTTGCAGTACTATCCTTGTTCGGGACGAACAAGATTAAGTGGAGGGCAGTGAAACGTGATTGCATACTTTTAGGATCCCATCTGGAGTTTGACAATGAGTGCACCACCCTATGTATCTAAGTCAAGACACAATCCATGCAGATAAAAACTTCTTTCCAGGTGTAGATAATGGTGTAGAGAATGTTCTCGAAAATAAAAGCTTACTCAAGAACCCTCTTTCGAGGTGTACGAGGTTTGATAAAAAAATAACCGTTATTTTTAAAAAGTATTTATTTATTCATCAACAACTATCTTGTCCCCTTCAAAGTAATTCCCCTCAGATATAATACACTTATGCCAGCGTTTTTTCCAATCCTCGAAACACTTCTGAAACGCTTTTTTTGGTATCGCCAACAGCTCCTGTTTCGATTTTTCTTTTATCTCCTCAATCGTAGCAAAACGCTTTCCTTTCATCGGTGTCTTCAGTTTTCGAAAGAGGAAAAAGTCAGCGGGGGCCAAGTCCGGTGAATACGGTGGTTGAGGCATGATAACGGTTTTGTTTTTGGCCAAAAAATTACGCACAAGCATCGATGTGTGAGTTGGTGCGTTATCATGGTGCAAAATCCATGATTGGTTTTTCCACAATTCTGGGCGTTTCTGACGAATTGCTTCTCGCAAACGGCGCATAACTTCAAGGTAGTATTCCTTGTTGACCGTACGACCTTGTGGCAAGAATTCATGATGCACCACGCCATTGCAATCAAAGAAAACTGTCAGCAAAACCTTTACGTTCGACCGAACTTGACGTGCTTTTTTCGGTCTTAGCTCATCTGGACGTTTCCTTTGGGATGATTGGGCTTTGGTTTCAATGTCATAGCCATGCACCCAGGATTCGGCACCAGTTATGATCTTTTTGAGGAAATCTGGATCGTCGTTGACGATGTTCAACAGCTCCTGAGCGATGTCTATGCCACGTTGTTTTTGCTCAAAATTTAGCAATTTTGGAACAATCTTCGCTGCCGCAGGTTTCATGCCTAACACATCCGTAAAAATTGCTTGGCATGAGCCGAACGATATGCCAACATCATCAGCAACCTCTCTGATAGTGATTCGACGATTATCCAAAATCATTTTCTTCACTGCGTCAATGTTTTCATCGGTTGTTGACGTGCTCGGGCGACCAGGACGCGCATTGTCATTGACATCTTCTCGGCCTTCCTTAAACCGGTTATACCACAATTGAACTTGTGTTCTGCTCATAGTAGACTCGCCAAAGGCAACAGTCAACATTTCAAATGTCCTTGCGCATTTAATTTCATTTTTTACACAAAACTGAATACAGTTTCTTTGATCCATTTTTTCGAATAGTACAAAATCGAAGAGCACACCAAAACACGACTAACCTTTTTATCTGTCAAAAACAAACTGACAATCCAAAATGGTTGGTATTGCCAACATATATAACAGACATGTGTACCAACATAACAGAAAAAAATGCGAACATCGAACATACGTAACTCACGAAATTTGAAAATAACGGTTATTTTTTTATCACACCTCGTATATAAGATTCGAGAATGATCCAGAAACTTCTTTAATGGTGTAGAGATATTCTAGAAATAGAAAATATATTTCTTCTTCAACCATTCAAAAGCTAGCTTTATAAGGCACCACACTATTAAAGTGAGAAACAGTTGAAAAGCAACCGTAACAGTGTGTACATCGCGCATTTTAATAGAAGCAGCAATATTTGTAATTGTGATTAAGAAGTAATAAAGTGATTAATGAAATATTAAAAACTTTAACTTAAACTTTAAGCCTAATATTAAGTGTGTAAATTGCAATAATTAAATAAAACTAATTATTTTATTTTAACCAGCGATTGTTTGATTATTACACAATCCAGTGGTACGAATCCGAGTATAGAGAGTTAGAGTAAATTGTCGTAACAGAATAAATTGTCAAGAGGGCAATTTCGTCACAATTGGTGTGAGAAGTGGGATTGTGTATCTGTAATAAACAATGGTTAAATTTGAAAAACTGAGATGGGAAGCAGGTCAAGAAGGAGCTTCTTGAGCGCTTAAACTTGCAAACACAAGGGCTTATAGCGGAGCTGCAGGTGCAGTTAAGAAGCGCTTTGGAGGAGCAGGGTATAGACGTCGATGAGTATGAATTCCAATTTGAAGAGCAAACGACATCTCGAGAGGAAGAAACACCTCAAGCAACTAATACTGGTAGCTTTGACATGGGCGCACTTATTGGAGTAATACAGATGCAGTTCAAACAAAATGCTGAATCAGTCGAAAAAAGTGTTGCATCCGTCAAACAAGATGTCTAAGAACAGTTGGAACAGTAACTACAGAAAAGCTATGACAAGTTGCAGCAGCGGTTAGAGCAGAGTGAAACACGACTTGATCTACTAGCGGAACAAAACTCACAGCAGATGAAAGAATTGTCGGAGATGGTAGACAGGAAGGTGTGTGAAATTGAGACACGGCAAGAATCGTTCGAAAAATCTGTAGAACAAAAATTCATTGCGACCGTGCAAAAGCATAACGAATTTAAGCAACAAATAGAACAAAGGATGCACCTACTACAGGCAGGTGCATTACCTGAGCCAGCTTTATCCTCAATAAAACTGAAGCCTCATAACTATGATGGAACCATGGCATTTAGCGTCTTCAGAATGCTGTTTGAGACTCCCGCTAACACAAATGGTTGGAGTGCTCGCGAAAAAGTGGCTGCATTAACCGTTTCGTTGAAAGGTGCTGCCGCTGATGTACTTCAAACTATCTCAGAAAGTGAGCGAGACTGTTATGCAAGTGTGATGAATGCCGTTCAGCGCAAGTATGGTAGTGAAGCAGATGTACCAAGTAGAGCTACGAACACGTGTACAGAAGAGTGGTGAGTCTCTACAACAGTTTGCGGCGGAAGTGGAACGACTGGCGCATCTTGCATACCCAGGAGAGATTACTGAGAGGTGTATGATGGACACCTTTGTATATGGCATTCGCGATGCGGAGATAAAAGGTTCGGCGATAACAAATCATAAAGCTACATATATGGAGACAGTAGCTAGCGCTTTAACTTCAGAGACAGCAGCCTTGGTGTGTCAGCCAGAATGCAGAGCCCATCAGGTAAGAGTCGAAAGCGGACAAAGTTTCACGGGGAAATACTTTACTTGCGGAGAGGTCAGACACATAGCTTGTAATTGCCAGTCGAGACCCAAAACGTTATACATCCCGCTCGCCGGTACGACCACCAAAGCTAGTTAGATTCCAAAATAGGGAATCAGAAAATGTTGATAAGCCGCCGACAAACTAAATGGAGCCAGTCTTGAGGAGCGTGATCTGACTCTCACAACATGTAGCCCCAGAGTCATCGTTTCTCAGATTGCTCGGAAAATCAGCAGCTTAACTGTCGACAGCGTAATAAACTGATTAAAAATCGTGGTAACATTGGATACGGGCGCATCACATTCCATAATTAGAAGGTATCTCGTTCGGGAAATCCAGCCGCTTTTAGGAATAAGATTGCGTACGACAACTGGAGATGATGCACCGGTACTGGTAAAATCACTATGGCACTACAACAGTGACGCACTAGTTTGTAGTTGCGGATATTGTGGACGAATTAATCTTCGGTGTGGATTTTATGATACGGAATGAATTCCTGCTAGATTTCCTGAAATATCCGAACACCGAAATACCGTGATTCATTGGTAAGGATAATTATGGAGGTGTTAAACAAGCCATTGTATCGCGGCGAACAAAAATCCCACCCATATCAGAGGCAGTTATACTGTCCAAAATGGGCGGAGATGTTGAGAAGCACAAAAGCCGAATCCTACCAGAAAAGTTATCAATGTTTCAAATACCGCTAGACCCACAGAGTAACGAAAGCTAATTGTAAATTGCCAGGCAATTTCAGCAATTATAAACTGAGAGAAGCAACTGCGAGACACGAAAAGAAAGATACGAGCTAATAAAAAGGTGTTGGACGACCTGGCGAAAGAATGGACTAAACAGTTATCTACAGTACTTATATGCAGCAGTTATATACCTGAAAAACGAGAACAGTTGAATGAAATTCATGGAAACATCAGAAAGCGCACACAACTGATGAGTGATAAAATGAAAGCCAGATATGATGTACGAGCAAAGGCCAAGGGATTTCAGGAAGGGCAGCTAGTTATGCTGCATAATCCGCAAAGGTACAAGGGATTATCGCCAAAACTGCAAACACACTGGGAAGGTCCTTACAAGGTGATAAAGCAGATCAACGATGTAGTGTACCACATTCAGTTGGCGAGAAATGTCAGGAGCAAAATAAAAGTCGTTCATCTGGAGAGGCTATCTCCTTATATAGGTTGCAGTACTATCCTTGTTCGGGACGAACAAGATTAAGTGGAGGGCAGTGAAACGTGATTGCATACTTTTAGGATCCCATCTGGAGTTTGACAATGAGTGCACCACCCTATGTATCTAAGTCAAGACACAATCCATGCAGATAAAAACTTCTTTCCAGGTGTAGATAATGGTGTAGAGAATAAAAGCTTACTCAAGAACCCTCTTTCGAGGTGTACGAGGTTTGATCAAAAAATAACCGTTATTTTCAAAAAGTATTTATTTATTCATCAACAACTATCTTGTCCCCTTCAAAGTAATTCCCCTCAGATATAATACACTTATGCCAGCGTTTTTTCCAATCCTCGAAACACTTCTGAAACGCTTTTTTTGGTATCACCAACAGCTCCTGTTTCGATTTTTCTTTTATCTCCTCAATCGTAGCAAAACGCTTTCCTTTCATCGGTGTCTTCAGTTTTCGAAAGAGGAAAAAGTCAGCGGGGGCCAAGTCCGGTGAATACGGTGGTTGAGGCATGATAACGGTTTTGTTTTTGGCCAAAAAATTACGCACAAGCATCGATGTGTGAGTTGGTGCGTTATCATGGTGCAAAATCCATGATTGGTTTTTCCACAATTCTGGGCGTTTCTGACGAATTGCTTCTCGCAAACGGCGCATAACTTCAAGGTAGTATTCCTTGAAGGCACGAAGGTAGTACGACCTTGTGGCAAGAATTCATGATGCACCACGCCATTGCAATCAAAGAAAACTGTCAGCAAAACCTTTACGTTCGACCGAACTTGACGTGCTTTTTTCGGTCTTAGCTCATCTGGACGTTTCCTTTGGGATGATTGGGCTTTGGTTTCAATGTCATAGCCATGCACCCAGGATTCGGCACCAGTTATGATCTTTTTGAGGAAATCTGGATCGTCGTTGACGATGTTCAACAGCTCCTGAGCGATGTCTATGCGACGTTGTTTTTGCTCAAAATTTAGCAATTTTGGAACAATCTTCGCTGCCGCAGGTTTCATGCCTAAAACATCCGTAAAAATTGCTTGGCATGAGCCGAACGATATGCCAACATCATCAGCAACCTCTCTGATAGTGATTCGACGATTATCCAAAATCATTTTCTTCACTGCGTCAATGTTTTCATCGGTTGTTGACGTGCTCGGGCGACCAGGACGCGCATTGTCATTGACATCTTCTCGGCCTTCCTTAAACCGGTTATACCACAATTGAACTTGTGTTCTGCTCATAGTAGACTCGCCAAAGGCAACAGTCAACATTTCAAATGTCCTTGCGCATTTAATTTCATTTTTTACACAAAACTGAATACAGTTTCTTTGATCCATTTTTTCGAATAGTACAAAATCGAAGAGCACACCAAAACACGACTAACCTTTTTATCTGTCAAAAACAAACTGACAATCCAAAATGGTTGGTATTGCCAACATATATAACAGACATGTGTACCAACATAACAGAAAAAAATGCGAACATCGAACATACGTAACTCACGAAATTTGAAAATAACGGTTATTTTTTTATCACACCTCGTATATAAGATTCGAGAATGATCCAGAAACTTCTTTAATGGTGTAGAGATATTCTAGAAATAGAAAATATATTTCTTCTTCAACCATTCAAAAGCTAGCTTTATAAGGCACCACACTATTAAAGTGAGAAACAGTTGAAAAGCAACCGTAACAGTGTGTACATCGCGCATTTTAATAGAAGCAGCAATATTTGTAATTGTGATTAAGAAGTAATAAAGTGATTAATGAAATATTAAAAACTTTAACTTAAACTTTAAGCCTAATATTAAGTGTGTAAATTGCAATAATTAAATAAAACTAATTATTTTATTTTAACCAGCGATTGTTTGATTATTACACAATCCAGTGGTACGAATCCGAGTATAGAGAGTTAGAGTAAATTGTCGTAACAGAATAAATTGTCAAGAGGGCAATTTCGTCACAATTGGTGTGAGAAGTGGGATTGTGTATCTGTAATAAACAATGGTTAAATTTGAAAAACTGAGATGGGAAGCAGGTCAAGAAGGAGCTTCTTGAGCGCTTAAACTTGCAAACACAAGGGCTTATAGCGGAGCTGCAGGTGCAGTTAAGAAGCGCTTTGGAGGAGCAGGGTATAGACGTCGATGAGTATGAATTCCAATTTGAAGAGCAAACGACATCTCGAGAGGAAGAAACACCTCAAGCAACTAATACTGGTAGCTTTGACATGGGCGCACTTATTGGAGTAATACAGATGCAGTTCAAACAAAATGCTGAATCAGTCGAAAAAAGTGTTGCATCCGTCAAACAAGATGTCTAAGAACAGTTGGAACAGTAACTACAGAAAAGCTATGACAAGTTGCAGCAGCGGTTAGAGCAGAGTGAAACACGACTTGATCTACTAGCGGAACAAAACTCACAGCAGATGAAAGAATTGTCGGAGATGGTAGACAGGAAGGTGTGTGAAATTGAGACACGGCAAGAATCGTTCGAAAAATCTGTAGAACAAAAATTCATTGCGACCGTGCAAAAGCATAACGAATTTAAGCAACAAATAGAACAAAGGATGCACCTACTACAGGCAGGTGCATTACCTGAGCCAGCTTTATCCTCAATAAAACTGAAGCCTCATAACTATGATGGAACCATGGCATTTAGCGTCTTCAGAATGCTGTTTGAGACTCCCGCTAGCACAAATGGTTGGAGTGCTCGCGAAAAAGTGGCTGCATTAACCGTTTCGTTGAAAGGTGCTGCCGCTGATGTACTTCAAACTATCTCAGAAAGTGAGCGAGACTGTTATGAAAGTGTGATGAATGCCGTTCAGCGCAAGTATGGTAGTGAAGCAGATGTACCAAGTAGAGCTACGAACACGTGTACAGAAGAGTGGTGAGTCTCTACAACAGTTTGCGGCGGAAGTGGAACGACTGGCGCATCTTGCATACCCAGGAGAGATTACTGAGAGGTGTATGATGGACACCTTTGTATATGGCATTCGCGATGCGGAGATAAAAGGTTCGGCGATAACAAATCATAAAGCTACATATATGGAGACAGTAGCTAGCGCTTTAACTTCAGAGACAGCAGCCTTGGTGTGTCAGCCAGAATGCAGAGCCCATCAGGTAAGAGTCGAAAGCGGACAAAGTTTCACGGGGAAATACTTTACTTGCGGAGAGGTCAGACACATAGCTTGTAATTGCCAGTCGAGACCCAAAACGTTATACATCCCGCTCGCCGGTACGACCACCAAAGCTAGTTAGATTCCAAAATAGGGAATCAGAAAATGTTGATAAGCCGCCGACAAACTAAATGGAGCCAGTCTTGAGGAGCGTGATCTGACTCTCACAACATGTAGCCCCAGAGTCATCGTTTCTCAGATTGCTCGGAAAATCAGCAGCTTAACTGTCGACAGCGTAATAAACTGATTAAAAATCGGGGTAACATTGGATACGGGCGCATCACATTCCATAATTAGAAGGTATCTCGTTCGGGAAATCAAGCCGCTTTTAGGAATAAGATTGCGTACGACAACTGGAGATGATGCACCGGTACTGGTAAAATCACTATGGCACTACAACAGTGACGCACTAGTTTGTAGTTGCGGATATTGTGGACGAATTAATCTTCGGTGTGGATTTTATGATACGGAATGAATTCCTGCTAGATTTCCTGAAATATCCGAACACCGAAATACCGTGATTCATTGGTAAGGATAATTATGGAGGTGTTAAACAAGCCATTGTATCGCGGCGAACAAAAATCCCACCCATATCAGAGGCAGTTATACTGTCCAAAATGGGCGGAGATGTTGAGAAGCACAAAAGCCGAATCCTACCAGAAAAGTTATCAATGTTTCAAATACCGCTAGACCCACAGAGTAACGAAAGCTAATTGTAAATTGCCAGGCAATTTCAGAAATTATAAACTGAGAGAAGCAACTGCGAGACACGAAAAGAAAGATACGAGCTAATAAAAAGGTGTTGGACGACCTGGCGAAAGAATGGACTAAACAGTTATCTACAGTATTTATATGCAGCAGTTATATACCTGAAAAACGAGAACAGTTGAATGAAATTCATGGAAACATCAGAAAGCGCACACAACTGATGAGTGATAAAATGAAAGCCAGATATGGTGTACGAGCAAAGGCCAAGGGATTTCAGGAAGGGCAGCTAGTTATGCTTCATAATCCGCAAAGGTACAAGGGATTATCGCCAAAACTGCAAACACACTGGGAAGGTCCTTACAAGGTGATAAAGCAGATCAACGATGTAGTGTACCACATTCAGTTGGCGAGAAATGTCAGGAGCAAAATAAAAGTCGTTCATCTGGAGAGGCTATCTCCTTATATAGGTTGCAGTACTATCCTTGTTCGGGACGAACAAGATTAAGTGGAGGGCAGTGAAACGTGATTGCATACTTTTAGGATCCCATCTGGAGTTTGACAATGAGTGCACCACCCTATGTATCTAAGTCAAGACACAATCCATGCAGATAAAAACTTCTTTCCAGGTGTAGATAATGGTGTAGAGAATGTTCTCGAAAATAAAAGCTTACTCAAGAACCCTCTTTCGAGGTGTACGAGGTTTGATAAAAAATAAAACCGTTATTTTCAAAAAGTATTTATTTATTCATCAACAACTATCTTGTCCCCTTCAAAGTAATTCCCCTCAGATATAATACACTTATGCCAGCGTTTTTTCCAATCCTCGAAACACTTCTGAAACGCTTTTTTTGGTATCGCCAACAGCTCCTGTTTCGATTTTTCTTTTATCTCCTCAATCGTAGCAAAACGCTTTCCTTTCATCGGTGTCTTCAGTTTTGGAAAGAGGAAAAAGTCAGCGGGGGCCAAGTCCGGTGAATACGGTGGTTGAGGCATGATAACGGTTTTGTTTTTGGCCAAAAAATTACGCACAAGCATCGATGTGTGAGTTGGTGCGTTATCATGGTGCAAAATCCATGATTGATTTTTCCACAATTCTGGGCGTTTCTGACGAATTGCTTCTCGCAAACGGCGCATAACTTCAAGGTAGTATTCCTTGTTGACCGTACGACCTTGTGGCAAGAATTCATGATGCACCACGCCATTGCAATCAAAGAAAACTGTCAGCAAAACCTTTACGTTCGACCGAAGTTGACGTGCTTTTTTCGGTCTTGGCTCATCTGGACGTTTCCTTTGGGATGATTGGGCTTTGGTTTCAATGTCATAGCCATACACCCACGATTCGTCACCAGTTATGATCTTTTTGAGGAAATCTGGATCGTCGTTGACGATGTTCAACAGCTCCTGAGCGATGTCTATGCGACGTTGTTTTTGCTCAAAATTTAGCAATTTTGGAACAATCTTCGCTGCCGCAGGTTTCATGCCTAAAACATCCGTAAAAATTGCTTGGCATGAGCCGAACGATATGCCAACATCATCAGCAACCTCTCTGATAGTGATTCGACGATTATCCAAAATCATTTTCTTCACTGCGTCAATGTTTTCATCGGTTGTTGACGTGCTCGGGCGACCAGGACGCGCATTGTCATTGACATCTTCTCGGCCTTCCTTAAACCGGTTATACCACAATTGAACTTGTGTTCTGCTCATAGTAGACTCGCCAAAGGCAACAGTCAACATTTCAAATGTCCTTGCGCATTTAATTTCATTTTTTACACAAAACTGAATACAGTTTCTTTGATCCATTTTTTCGAATAGTACAAAATCGAAGAGCACACCAAAACACGACTAACCTTTTTATCTGTCAAAAACAAACTGACAATCCAAAATGGTTGGTATTGCCAACATATATAACAGACATGTGTACCAACATAACAGAAAAAAATGCGAACATCGAACATACGTAACTCACGAAATTTGAAAATAACGGTTATTTTTTTATCACACCTCGTATATAAGATTCGAGAATGATCCAGAAACTTCTTTAATGGTGTAGAGATATTCTAGAAATAGAAAATATATTTCTTCTTCAACCATTCAAAAGCTAGCTTTATAAGGCACCACACTATTAAAGTGAGAAACAGTTGAAAAGCAACCGTAACAGTGTGTACATCGCGCATTTTAATAGAAGCAGCAATATTTGTAATTGTGATTAAGAAGTAATAAAGTGATTAATGAAATATTAAAAACTTTAACTTAAACTTTAAGCCTAATATTAAGTGTGTAAATTGCAATAATTAAATAAAACTAATTATTTTATTTTAACCAGCGATTGTTTGATTATTACACAATCCAGTGGTACGAATCCGAGTATAGAGAGTTAGAGTAAATTGTCGTAACAGAATAAATTGTCAAGAGGGCAATTTCGTCACAATTGGTGTGAGAAGTGGGATTGTGTATCTGTAATAAACAATGGTTAAATTTGAAAAACTGAGATGGGAAGCAGGTCAAGAAGGAGCTTCTTGAGCGCTTAAACTTGCAAACACAAGGGCTTATAGCGGAGCTGCAGGTGCAGTTAAGAAGCGCTTTGGAGGAGCAGGGTATAGACGTCGATGAGTATGAATTCCAATTTGAAGAGCAAACGACATCTCGAGAGGAAGAAACACCTCAAGGAACTAATACTGGTAGCTTTGACATGGGCGCACTTATTGGAGTAATACAGATGCAGTTCAAACAAAATGCTGAATCAGTCGAAAAAAGTGTTGCATCCGTCAAACAAGATGTCTAAGAACAGTTGGAACAGTAACTACAGAAAAGCTATGACAAGTTGCAGCAGCGGTTAGAGCAGAGTGAAACACGACTTGATCTACTAGCGGAACAAAACTCACAGCAGATGAAAGAATTGTCGGAGATGGTAGACAGGAAGGTGTGTGAAATTGAGACACGGCAAGAATCGTTCGAAAAATCTGTAGAACAAAAATTCATTGCGACCGTGCAAAAGCATAACGAATTTAAGCAACAAATAGAACAAAGGATGCACCTACTACAGGCAGGTGCATTACCTGAGCCAGCTTTATCCTCAATAAAACTGAAGCCTCATAACTATGATGGAACCATGGCATTTAGCGTCTTCAGAATGCTGTTTGAGACTCCCGCTAGCACAAATGGTTGGAGTGCTCGCGAAAAAGTGGCTGCATTAACCGTTTCGTTGAAAGGTGCTGCCGCTGATGTACTTCAAACTATCTCAGAAAGTGAGCGAGACTGTTATGCAAGTGTGATGAATGCCGTTCAGCGCAAGTATGGTAGTGAAGCAGATGTACCAAGTAGAGCTACGAACACGTGTACAGAAGAGTGGTGAGTCTCTACAACAGTTTGCGGCGGAAGTGGAACGACTGGCGCATCTTGCATACCCAGGAGAGATTACTGAGAGGTGTATGATGGACACCTTTGTATATGGCATTCGCGATGCGGAGATAAAAGGTTCGGCGATAACAAATCATAAAGCTACATATATGGAGACAGTAGCTAGCGCTTTAACTTCAGAGACAGCAGCCTTGGTGTGTCAGCCAGAATGCAGAGCCCATCAGGTAAGAGTCGAAAGCGGACAAAGTTTCACGGGGAAATACTTTACTTGCGGAGAGGTCAGACACATAGCTTGTAATTGCCAGTCGAGACCCAAAACGTTATACATCCCGCTCGCCGGTACGACCACCAAAGCTAGTTAGATTCCAAAATAGGGAATCAGAAAATGTTGATAAGCCGCCGACAAACTAAATGGAGCCAGTCTTGAGGAGCGTGATCTGACTCTCACAACATGTAGCCCCAGAGTCATCGTTTCTCAGATTGCTCGGAAAATCAGCAGCTTAACTGTCGACAGCGTAATAAACTGATTAAAAATCGTGGTAACATTGGATACGGGCGCATCACATTCCATAATTAGAAGGTATCTCGTTCGGGAAATCAAGCCGCTTTTAGGAATAAGATTGCGTACGACAACTGGAGATGATGCACCGGTACTGGTAAAATCACTATGGCACTACAACAGTGACGCACTAGTTTGTAGTTGCGGATATTGTGGACGAATTAATCTTCGGTGTGGATTTTATGATACGGAATGAATTCCTGCTAGATTTCCTGAAATATCCGAACACCGAAATACCGTGATTCATTGGTAAGGATAATTATGGAGGTGTTAAACAAGCCATTGTATCGCGGCGAACAAAAATCCCACCCATATCAGAGGCAGTTATACTGTCCAAAATGGGCGGAGATGTTGAGAAGCACAAAAGCCGAATCCTACCAGAAAAGTTATCAATGTTTCAAATACCGCTAGACCCACAGAGTAACGAAAGCTAATTGTAAATTGCCAGGCAATTTCAGAAATTATAAACTGAGAGAAGCAACTGCGAGACACGAAAAGAAAGATACGAGCTAATAAAAAGGTGTTGGACGACCTGGCGAAAGAATGGACTAAACAGTTATCTACAGTATTTATATGCAGCAGTTATATACCTGAAAAACGAGAACAGTTGAATGAAATTCATGGAAACATCAGAAAGCGCACACAACTGATGAGTGATAAAATGAAAGCCAGATATGATGTACGAGCAAAGGCCAAGGGATTTCAGGAAGGGCAGCTAGTTATGCTTCATAATCCGCAAAGGTACAAGGGATTATCGCCAAAACTGCAAACACACTGGGAAGGTCCTTACAAGGTGATAAAGCAGATCAACGATGTAGTGTACCACATTCAGTTGGCGAGAAATGTCAGGAGCAAAATAAAAGTCGTTCATCTGGAGAGGCTATCTCCTTATATAGGTTGCAGTACTATCCTTGTTCGGGACGAACAAGATTAAGTGGAGGGCAGTGAAACGTGATTGCATACTTTTAGGATCCCATCTGGAGTTTGACAATGAGTGCACCACCCTATGTATCTAAGTCAAGACACAATCCATGCAGATAAAAACTTCTTTCCAGGTGTAGATAATGGTGTAGAGAATGTTCTCGAAAATAAAAGCTTACTCAAGAACCCTCTTTCGAGGTGTACGAGGTTTGATAAAAAATATAACCGTTATTTTCAAAAAGTATTTATTTATTCATCAACAACTATCTTGTCCCCTTCAAAGTAATTCCCCTCAGATATAATACACTTATGCCAGCGTTTTTTCCAATCCTCGAAACACTTCTGAAACGCTTTTTTTGGTATCGCCAACAGCTCCTGTTTCGATTTTTCTTTTATCTCCTCAATCGTAGCAAAACGCTTTCCTTTCATCGGTGTCTTCAGTTTTGGAAAGAGGAAAAAGTCAGCGGGGGCCAAGTCCGGTGAATACGGTGGTTGAGGCATGATAACGGTTTTGTTTTTGGCCAAAAAATTACGCACAAGCATCGATGTGTGAGTTGGTGCGTTATCATGGTGCAAAATCCATGATTGATTTTTCCACAATTCTGGGCGTTTCTGACGAATTGCTTCTCGCAAACGGCGCATAACTTCAAGGTAGTATTCCTTGTTGACCGTACGACCTTGTGGCAAGAATTCATGATGCACCACGCCATTGCAATCAAAGAAAACTGTCAGCAAAACCTTTACGTTCGACCGAAGTTGACGTGCTTTTTTCGGTCTTGGCTCATCTGGACGTTTCCTTTGGGATGATTGGGCTTTGGTTTCAATGTCATAGCCATACACCCACGATTCGTCACCAGTTATGATCTTTTTGAGGAAATCTGGATCGTCGTTGACGATGTTCAACAGCTCCTGAGCGATGTCTATGCGACGTTGTTTTTGCTCAAAATTTAGCAATTTTGGAACAATCTTCGCTGCCGCAGGTTTCATGCCTAAAACATCCGTAAAAATTGCTTGGCATGAGCCGAACGATATGCCAACATCATCAACAACCTCTCTGATAGTGCTTCGACGATTATCCAAAATCATTTTCTTCACTGCGTCAATGTTTTCATCGGTTGTTGACGTGCTCGGGCGACCAGGACGCGCATCGTCATTGACATCTTCTCGGCCTTCCTTAAACCGGTTATACCACAATTGAACTTGTGTTCTGCTCATAGTAGACTCACCAAAGGCCACAGTCAACATTTCAAATGTCCTTGCGCATTTAATTTCATTTTTTACACAAAACTGAATACAGTTTCTTTGATCCATTTTTTCGAATAGTACAAAATCGAAGAGCACACCAAAACACGACTAACCGTTTTATCTGTCAAAAACAAACTGACAATCCAAAATGGTTGGTATTGCCAACATATATAACAGACATGTGTACCAACATAACAGAAAAAAATGCGAACATCGAACATACGTAACTCACGAAATTTGAAAATAACGGTTATTTTTTTATCACACCTCGTATATAAGATTCGAGAATGATCCAGAAACTTCTTTAATGGTGTAGAGATATTCTAGAAATAGAAAATATATTTCTTCTTCAACCATTCAAAAGCTAGCTTTATAAAAGTGAGAAACAGTTGAAAAGCAACCGTAACAGTGTGTACATCGCGCATTTTAATCGAAGCAGCAATATTTGTAATTGTGATTAAGAAGTAATAAAGTGATTAATGAAATATTAAAAACTTTAACTTAAACTTTAAGCCTAATATTAAGTGTGTAAATTGCAATAATTAAATAAAACTAATTATTTTATTTTAACCAGCGATTGTTTGATTATTACACAATCCAGTGGTACGAATCCGAGTATAGAGAGTTAGAGTAAATTGTCGTAACAGAATAAATTGTCAAGAGGGCAATTTCGTCACAATTGGTGTGAGAAGTGGGATTGTGTATCTGTAATAAACAATGGTTAAATTTGAAAAACTGAGATGGGAAGCAGGTCAAGAAGGAGCTTCTTGAGCGCTTAAACTTGCAAACACAAGGGCTTATAGCGGAGCTGCAGGTGCAGTTAAGAAGCGCTTTGGAGGAGCAGGGTATAGACGTCGATGAGTATGAATTCCAATTTGAAGAGCAAACGACATCTCGAGAGGAAGAAACACCTCAAGGAACTAATACTGGTAGCTTTGACATGGGCGCACTTATTGGAGTAATACAGATGCAGTTCAAACAAAATGCTGAATCAGTCGAAAAAAGTGTTGCATCCGTCAAACAAGATGTCTAAGAACAGTTGGAACAGTAACTACAGAAAAGCTATGACAAGTTGCAGCAGCGGTTAGAGCAGAGTGAAACACGACTTGATCTACTAGCGGAACAAAACTCACAGCAGATGAAAGAATTGTCGGAGATGGTAGACAGGAAGGTGTGTGAAATTGAGACACGGCAAGAATCGTTCGAAAAATCTGTAGAACAAAAATTCATTGCGACCGTGCAAAAGCATAACGAATTTAAGCAACAAATAGAACAAAGGATGCACCTACTACAGGCAGGTGCATTACCTGAGCCAGCTTTATCCTCAATAAAACTGAAGCCTCATAACTATGATGGAACCATGGCATTTAGCGTCTTCAGAATGCTGTTTGAGACTCCCGCTAGCACAAATGGTTGGAGTGCTCGCGAAAAAGTGGCTGCATTAACCGTTTCGTTGAAAGGTGCTGCCGCTGATGTACTTCAAACTATCTCAGAAAGTGAGCGAGACTGTTATGCAAGTGTGATGAATGCCGTTCAGCGCAAGTATGGTAGTGAAGCAGATGTACCAAGTAGAGCTACGAACACGTGTACAGAAGAGTGGTGAGTCTCTACAACAGTTTGCGGCGGAAGTGGAACGACTGGCGCATCTTGCATACCCAGGAGAGATTACTGAGAGGTGTATGATGGACACCTTTGTATATGGCATTCGCGATGCGGAGATAAAAGGTTCGGCGATAACAAATCATAAAGCTACATATATGGAGACAGTAGCTAGCGCTTTAACTTCAGAGACAGCAGCCTTGGTGTGTCAGCCAGAATGCAGAGCCCATCAGGTAAGAGTCGAAAGCGGACAAAGTTTCACGGGGAAATACTTTACTTGCGGAGAGGTCAGACACATAGCTTGTAATTGCCAGTCGAGACCCAAAACGTTATACATCCCGCTCGCCGGTACGACCACCAAAGCTAGTTAGATTCCAAAATAGGGAATCAGAAAATGTTGATAAGCCGCCGACAAACTAAATGGAGCCAGTCTTGAGGAGCGTGATCTGACTCTCACAACATGTAGCCCCAGAGTCATCGTTTCTCAGATTGCTCGGAAAATCAGCAGCTTAACTGTCGACAGCGTAATAAACTGATTAAAAATCGTGGTAACATTGGATACGGGCGCATCACATTCCATAATTAGAAGGTATCTCGTTCGGGAAATCAAGCCGCTTTTAGGAATAAGATTGCGTACGACAACTGGAGATGATGCACCGGTACTGGTAAAATCACTATGGCACTACAACAGTGACGCACTAGTTTGTAGTTGCGGATATTGTGGACGAATTAATCTTCGGTGTGGATTTTATGATACGGAATGAATTCCTGCTAGATTTCCTGAAATATCCGAACACCGAAATACCGTGATTCATTGGTAACGATAATTATGGAGGTGTTAAACAAGCCATTGTATCGCGGCGAACAAAAATCCCACCCATATCAGAGGCAGTTATACTGTCCAAAATGGGCGGAGATGTTGAGAAGCACAAAAGCCGAATCCTACCAGAAAAGTTATCAATGTTTCAAATACCGCTAGACCCACAGAGTAACGAAAGCTAATTGTAAATTGCCAGGCAATTTCAGCAATTATAAACTGAGAGAAGCAACTGCGAGACACGAAAAGAAAGATACGAGCTAATAAAAAGGTGTTGGACGACTTGGCGAAAGAATGGACTAAACAGTTATCTACAGTACTTATATGCAGCAGTTATATACCTGAAAAACGAGAACAGTTGAATGAAATTCATGGAAACATCAGAAAGCGCACACAACTGATGAGTGATAAAATGAAAGCCAGATATGATGTACGAGCAAAGGCCAAGGGATTTCAGGAAGGGCAGCTAGTTATGCTTCATAATCCGCAAAGGTACAAGGGATTATCGCCAAAACTGCAAACACACTGGGAAGGTCCTTACAAGGTGATAAAGCAGATCAACGATGTAGTGTACCACATTCAGTTGGCGAGAAATGTCAGGAGCAAAATAAAAGTCGTTCATCTGGAGAGGCTATCTCCTTATATAGGTTGCAGTACTATCCTTGTTCGGGACGAACAAGATTAAGTGGAGGGCAGTGAAACGTGATTGCATACTTTTAGGATCCCATCTGGAGTTTGACAATGAGTGCACCACCCTATGTATCTAAGTCAAGACACAATCCATGCAGATAAAAACTTCTTTCCAGGTGTAGATAATGGTGTAGAGAATGTTCTCGAAAATAAAAGCTTACTCAAGAACCCTCTTTCGAGGTGTACGAGGTTTGATAAAAAATATAACCGTTATTTTCAAAAAGTATTTATTTATTCATCAACAACTATCTTGTCCCCTTCAAAGTAATTCCCCTCAGATATAATACACTTATGCCAGCGTTTTTTCCAATCCTCGAAACACTTCTGAAACGCTTTTTTTGGTATCGCCAACAGCTCCTGTTTCGATTTTTCTTTTATCTCCTCAATCGTAGCAAAACGCTTTCCTTTCATCGGTGTCTTCAGTTTTGGAAAGAGGAAAAAGTCAGCGGGGGCCAAGTCCGGTGAATACGGTGGTTGAGGCATGATAACGGTTTTGTTTTTGGCCAAAAAATTACGCACAAGCATCGATGTGTGAGTTGGTGCGTTATCATGGTGCAAAATCCATGATTGATTTTTCCACAATTCTGGGCGTTTCTGACGAATTGCTTCTCGCAAACGGCGCATAACTTCAAGGTAGTATTCCTTGTTGATCGTACGACCTTGTGGCAAGAATTCATGATGCACCACGCCATTGCAATCAAAGAAAACTGTCAGCAAAACCTTTACGTTCGACCGAAGTTGACGTGCTTTTTTCGGTCTTGGCTCATCTGGACGTTTCCTTTGGGATGATTGGGCTTTGGTTTCAATGTCATAGCCATACACCCACGATTCGTCACCAGTTATGATCTTTTTGAGGAAATCTGGATCGTCGTTGACGATGTTCAACAGCTCCTGAGCGATGTCTATGCGACGTTGTTTTTGCTCAAAATTTAGCAATTTTGGAACAATCTTCGCTGCCGCAGGTTTCATGCCTAAAACATCCGTAAAAATTGCTTGGCATGAGCCGAACGATATGCCAACATCATCAACAACCTCTCTGATAGTGCTTCGACGATTATCCAAAATAATTTTCTTCACTGCGTCAATGTTTTCATCGGTTGTTGACGTGCTCGGGCGACCAGGACGCGCATCGTCATTGACATCTTCTCGGCCTTCCTTAAACCGGTTATACCACAATTGAACTTGTGTTCTGCTCATAGTAGACTCACCAAAGGCCACAGTCAACATTTCAAATGTCCTTGCGCATTTAATTTCATTTTTTACACAAAACTGAATACAGTTTCTTTGATCCATTTTTTCGAATAGTACAAAATCGAAGAGCACACCAAAACACGACTAACCGTTTTATCTGTCAAAAACAAACTGACAATCCAAAATGGTTGGTATTGCCAACATATATAACAGACATGTGTACCAACATAACAGAAAAAAATGCGAACATCGAACATACGTAACTCACGAAATTTGAAAATAACGGTTATTTTTTTATCACACCTCGTATATAAGATTCGAGAATGATCCAGAAACTTCTTTAATGGTGTAGAGATATTCTAGAAATAGAAAATATATTTCTTCTTCAACCATTCAAAAGCTAGCTTTATAAAAGTGAGAAACAGTTGAAAAGCAACCGTAACAGTGTGTACATCGCGCATTTTAATCGAAGCAGCAATATTTGTAATTGTGATTAAGAAGTAATAAAGTGATTAATGAAATATTAAAAACTTTAACTTAAACTTTAAGCCTAATATTAAGTGTGTAAATTGCAATAATTAAATAAAACTAATTATTTTATTTTAACCAGCGATTGTTTGATTATTACACAATCCAGTGGTACGAATCCGAGTATAGAGAGTTAGAGTAAATTGTCGTAACAGAATAAATTGTCAAGAGGGCAATTTCGTCACAATTGGTGTGAGAAGTGGGATTGTGTATCTGTAATAAACAATGGTTAAATTTGAAAAACTGAGATGGGAAGCAGGTCAAGAAGGAGCTTCTTGAGCGCTTAAACTTGCAAACACAAGGGCTTATAGCGGAGCTGCAGGTGCAGTTAAGAAGCGCTTTGGAGGAGCAGGGTATAGACGTCGATGAGTATGAATTCCAATTTGAAGAGCAAACGACATCTCGAGAGGAAGAAACACCTCAAGGAACTAATACTGGTAGCTTTGACATGGGCGCACTTATTGGAGTAATACAGATGCAGTTCAAACAAAATGCTGAATCAGTCGAAAAAAGTGTTGCATCCGTCAAACAAGATGTCTAAGAACAGTTGGAACAGTAACTACAGAAAAGCTATGACAAGTTGCAGCAGCGGTTAGAGCAGAGTGAAACACGACTTGATCTACTAGCGGAACAAAACTCACAGCAGATGAAAGAATTGTCGGAGATGGTAGACAGGAAGGTGTGTGAAATTGAGACACGGCAAGAATCGTTCGAAAAATCTGTAGAACAAAAATTCATTGCGACCGTGCAAAAGCATAACGAATTTAAGCAACAAATAGAACAAAGGATGCACCTACTACAGGCAGGTGCATTACCTGAGCCAGCTTTATCCTCAATAAAACTGAAGCCTCATAACTATGATGGAACCATGGCATTTAGCGTCTTCAGAATGCTGTTTGAGACTCCCGCTAGCACAAATGGTTGGAGTGCTCGCGAAAAAGTGGCTGCATTAACCGTTTCGTTGAAAGGTGCTGCCGCTGATGTACTTCAAACTATCTCAGAAAGTGAGCGAGACTGTTATGCAAGTGTGATGAATGCCGTTCAGCGCAAGTATGGTAGTGAAGCAGATGTACCAAGTAGAGCTACGAACACGTGTACAGAAGAGTGGTGAGTCTCTACAACAGTTTGCGGCGGAAGTGGAACGACTGGCGCATCTTGCATACCCAGGAGAGATTACTGAGAGGTGTATGATGGACACCTTTGTATATGGCATTCGCGATGCGGAGATAAAAGGTTCGGCGATAACAAATCATAAAGCTACATATATGGAGACAGTAGCTAGCGCTTTAACTTCAGAGACAGCAGCCTTGGTGTGTCAGCCAGAATGCAGAGCCCATCAGGTAAGAGTCGAAAGCGGACAAAGTTTCACGGGGAAATACTTTACTTGCGGAGAGGTCAGACACATAGCTTGTAATTGCCAGTCGAGACCCAAAACGTTATACATCCCGCTCGCCGGTACGACCACCAAAGCTAGTTAGATTCCAAAATAGGGAATCAGAAAATGTTGATAAGCCGCCGACAAACTAAATGGAGCCAGTCTTGAGGAGCGTGATCTGACTCTCACAACATGTAGCCCCAGAGTCATCGTTTCTCAGATTGCTCGGAAAATCAGCAGCTTAACTGTCGACAGCGTAATAAACTGATTAAAAATCGTGGTAACATTGGATACGGGCGCATCACATTCCATAATTAGAAGGTATCTCGTTCGGGAAATCAAGCCGCTTTTAGGAATAAGATTGCGTACGACAACTGGAGATGATGCACCGGTACTGGTAAAATCACTATGGCACTACAACAGTGACGCACTAGTTTGTAGTTGCGGATATTGTGGACGAATTAATCTTCGGTGTGGATTTTATGATACGGAATGAATTCCTGCTAGATTTCCTGAAATATCCGAACACCGAAATACCGTGATTCATTGGTAACGATAATTATGGAGGTGTTAAACAAGCCATTGTATCGCGGCGAACAAAAATCCCACCCATATCAGAGGCAGTTATACTGTCCAAAATGGGCGGAGATGTTGAGAAGCACAAAAGCCGAATCCTACCAGAAAAGTTATCAATGTTTCAAATACCGCTAGACCCACAGAGTAACGAAAGCTAATTGTAAATTGCCAGGCAATTTCAGCAATTATAAACTGAGAGAAGCAACTGCGAGACACGAAAAGAAAGATACGAGCTAATAAAAAGGTGTTGGACGACTTGGCGAAAGAATGGACTAAACAGTTATCTACAGTACTTATATGCAGCAGTTATATACCTGAAAAACGAGAACAGTTGAATGAAATTCATGGAAACATCAGAAAGCGCACACAACTGATGAGTGATAAAATGAAAGCCAGATATGATGTACGAGCAAAGGCCAAGGGATTTCAGGAAGGGCAGCTAGTTATGCTTCATAATCCGCAAAGGTACAAGGGATTATCGCCAAAACTGCAAACACACTGGGAAGGTCCTTACAAGGTGATAAAGCAGATCAACGATGTAGTGTACCACATTCAGTTGGCGAGAAATGTCAGGAGCAAAATAAAAGTCGTTCATCTGGAGAGGCTATCTCCTTATATAGGTTGCAGTACTATCCTTGTTCGGGACGAACAAGATTAAGTGGAGGGCAGTGAAACGTGATTGCATACTTTTAGGATCCCATCTGGAGTTTGACAATGAGTGCACCACCCTATGTATCTAAGTCAAGACACAATCCATGCAGATAAAAACTTCTTTCCAGGTGTAGATAATGGTGTAGAGAATGTTCTCGAAAATAAAAGCTTACTCAAGAACCCTCTTTCGAGGTGTACGAGGTTTGATAAAAAATATAACCGTTATTTTCAAAAAGTATTTATTTATTCATCAACAACTATCTTGTCCCCTTCAAAGTAATTCCCCTCAGATATAATACACTTATGCCAGCGTTTTTTCCAATCCTCGAAACACTTCTGAAACGCTTTTTTTGGTATCGCCAACAGCTCCTGTTTCGATTTTTCTTTTATCTCCTCAATCGTAGCAAAACGCTTTCCTTTCATCGGTGTCTTCAGTTTTGGAAAGAGGAAAAAGTCAGCGGGGGCCAAGTCCGGTGAATACGGTGGTTGAGGCATGATAACGGTTTTGTTTTTGGCCAAAAAATTACGCACAAGCATCGATGTGTGAGTTGGTGCGTTATCATGGTGCAAAATCCATGATTGATTTTTCCACAATTCTGGGCGTTTCTGACGAATTGCTTCTCGCAAACGGCGCATAACTTCAAGGTAGTATTCCTTGTTGATCGTACGACCTTGTGGCAAGAATTCATGATGCACCACGCCATTGCAATCAAAGAAAACTGTCAGCAAAACCTTTACGTTCGACCGAAGTTGACGTGCTTTTTTCGGTCTTGGCTCATCTGGACGTTTCCTTTGGGATGATTGGGCTTTGGTTTCAATGTCATAGCCATACACCCACGATTCGTCACCAGTTATGATCTTTTTGAGGAAATCTGGATCGTCGTTGACGATGTTCAACAGCTCCTGAGCGATGTCTATGCGACGTTGTTTTTGCTCAAAATTTAGCAATTTTGGAACAATCTTCGCTGCCGCAGGTTTCATGCCTAAAACATCCGTAAAAATTGCTTGGCATGAGCCGAACGATATGCCAACATCATCAACAACCTCTCTGATAGTGCTTCGACGATTATCCAAAATAATTTTCTTCACTGCGTCAATGTTTTCATCGGTTGTTGACGTGCTCGGGCGACCAGGACGCGCATCGTCATTGACATCTTCTCGGCCTTCCTTAAACCGGTTATACCACAATTGAACTTGTGTTCTGCTCATAGTAGACTCACCAAAGGCCACAGTCAACATTTCAAATGTCCTTGCGCATTTAATTTCATTTTTTACACAAAACTGAATACAGTTTCTTTGATCCATTTTTTCGAATAGTACAAAATCGAAGAGCACACCAAAACACGACTAACCGTTTTATCTGTCAAAAACAAACTGACAATCCAAAATGGTTGGTATTGCCAACATATATAACAGACATGTGTACCAACATAACAGAAAAAAATGCGAACATCGAACATACGTAACTCACGAAATTTGAAAATAACGGTTATTTTTTTATCACACCTCGTATATAAGATTCGAGAATGATCCAGAAACTTCTTTAATGGTGTAGAGATATTCTAGAAATAGAAAATATATTTCTTCTTCAACCATTCAAAAGCTAGCTTTATAAAAGTGAGAAACAGTTGAAAAGCAACCGTAACAGTGTGTACATCGCGCATTTTAATCGAAGCAGCAATATTTGTAATTGTGATTAAGAAGTAATAAAGTGATTAATGAAATATTAAAAACTTTAACTTAAACTTTAAGCCTAATATTAAGTGTGTAAATTGCAATAATTAAATAAAACTAATTATTTTATTTTAACCAGCGATTGTTTGATTATTACACAATCCAGTGGTACGAATCCGAGTATAGAGAGTTAGAGTAAATTGTCGTAACAGAATAAATTGTCAAGAGGGCAATTTCGTCACAATTGGTGTGAGAAGTGGGATTGTGTATCTGTAATAAACAATGGTTAAATTTGAAAAACTGAGATGGGAAGCAGGTCAAGAAGGAGCTTCTTGAGCGCTTAAACTTGCAAACACAAGGGCTTATAGCGGAGCTGCAGGTGCAGTTAAGAAGCGCTTTGGAGGAGCAGGGTATAGACGTCGATGAGTATGAATTCCAATTTGAAGAGCAAACGACATCTCGAGAGGAAGAAACACCTCAAGGAACTAATACTGGTAGCTTTGACATGGGCGCACTTATTGGAGTAATACAGATGCAGTTCAAACAAAATGCTGAATCAGTCGAAAAAAGTGTTGCATCCGTCAAACAAGATGTCTAAGAACAGTTGGAACAGTAACTACAGAAAAGCTATGACAAGTTGCAGCAGCGGTTAGAGCAGAGTGAAACACGACTTGATCTACTAGCGGAACAAAACTCACAGCAGATGAAAGAATTGTCGGAGATGGTAGACAGGAAGGTGTGTGAAATTGAGACACGGCAAGAATCGTTCGAAAAATCTGTAGAACAAAAATTCATTGCGACCGTGCAAAAGCATAACGAATTTAAGCAACAAATAGAACAAAGGATGCACCTACTACAGGCAGGTGCATTACCTGAGCCAGCTTTATCCTCAATAAAACTGAAGCCTCATAACTATGATGGAACCATGGCATTTAGCGTCTTCAGAATGCTGTTTGAGACTCCCGCTAGCACAAATGGTTGGAGTGCTCGCGAAAAAGTGGCTGCATTAACCGTTTCGTTGAAAGGTGCTGCCGCTGATGTACTTCAAACTATCTCAGAAAGTGAGCGAGACTGTTATGCAAGTGTGATGAATGCCGTTCAGCGCAAGTATGGTAGTGAAGCAGATGTACCAAGTAGAGCTACGAACACGTGTACAGAAGAGTGGTGAGTCTCTACAACAGTTTGCGGCGGAAGTGGAACGACTGGCGCATCTTGCATACCCAGGAGAGATTACTGAGAGGTGTATGATGGACACCTTTGTATATGGCATTCGCGATGCGGAGATAAAAGGTTCGGCGATAACAAATCATAAAGCTACATATATGGAGACAGTAGCTAGCGCTTTAACTTCAGAGACAGCAGCCTTGGTGTGTCAGCCAGAATGCAGAGCCCATCAGGTAAGAGTCGAAAGCGGACAAAGTTTCACGGGGAAATACTTTACTTGCGGAGAGGTCAGACACATAGCTTGTAATTGCCAGTCGAGACCCAAAACGTTATACATCCCGCTCGCCGGTACGACCACCAAAGCTAGTTAGATTCCAAAATAGGGAATCAGAAAATGTTGATAAGCCGCCGACAAACTAAATGGAGCCAGTCTTGAGGAGCGTGATCTGACTCTCACAACATGTAGCCCCAGAGTCATCGTTTCTCAGATTGCTCGGAAAATCAGCAGCTTAACTGTCGACAGCGTAATAAACTGATTAAAAATCGTGGTAACATTGGATACGGGCGCATCACATTCCATAATTAGAAGGTATCTCGTTCGGGAAATCAAGCCGCTTTTAGGAATAAGATTGCGTACGACAACTGGAGATGATGCACCGGTACTGGTAAAATCACTATGGCACTACAACAGTGACGCACTAGTTTGTAGTTGCGGATATTGTGGACGAATTAATCTTCGGTGTGGATTTTATGATACGGAATGAATTCCTGCTAGATTTCCTGAAATATCCGAACACCGAAATACCGTGATTCATTGGTAAGGATAATTATGGAGGTGTTAAACAAGCCATGGTATCGCGGCGAACAAAAATCCCACCCATATCAGAGGCAGTTATACTGTCCAAAATGGGCGGAGATGTTGAGAAGCACAAAAGCCGAATCCTACCAGAAAAGTTATCAATGTTTCAAATACCGCTAGACCCACAGAGTAACGAAAGCTAATTGTAAATTGCCAGGCAATTTCAGCAATTATAAACTGAGAGAAGCAACTGCGAGACACGAAAAGAAAGATACGAGCTAATAAAAAGGTGTTGGACGACTTGGCGAAAGAATGGACTAAACAGTTATCTACAGTACTTATATGCAGCAGTTATATACCTGAAAAAGGAGAACAGTTGAATGAAATTCATGGAAACATCAGAAAGCGCACACAACTGATGAGTGATAAAATGAAAGCCAGATATGATGTACGAGCAAAGGCCAAGGGATTTCAGGAAGGGCAGCTAGTTATGCTTCATAATCCGCAAAGGTACAAGGGATTATCGCCAAAACTGCAAACACACTGGGAAGGTCCTTACAAGGTGATAAAGCAGATCAACGATGTAGTGTACCACATTCAGTTGGCGAGAAATGTCAGGAGCAAAATAAAAGTCGTTCATCTGGAGAGGCTATCTCCTTATATAGGTTGCAGTACTATCCTTGTTCGGGACGAACAAGATTAAGTGGAGGGCAGTGAAACGTGATTGCATACTTTTAGGATCCCATCTGGAGTTTGACAATGAGTGCACCACCCTATGTATCTAAGTCAAGACACAATCCATGCAGATAAAAACTTCTTTCCAGGTGTAGATAATGGTGTAGAGAATGTTCTCGAAAATAAAAGCTTACTCAAGAACCCTCTTTCGAGGTGTACGAGGTTTGATAAAAAATATAACCGTTATTTTCAAAAAGTATTTATTTATTCATCAACAACTATCTTGTCCCCTTCAAAGTAATTCCCCTCAGATATAATACACTTATGCCAGCGTTTTTTCCAATCCTCGAAACACTTCTGAAACGCTTTTTTTGGTATCGCCAACAGCTCCTGTTTCGATTTTTCTTTTATCTCCTCAATCGTAGCAAAACGCTTTCCTTTCATCGGTGTCTTCAGTTTTGGAAAGAGGAAAAAGTCAGCGGGGGCCAAGTCCGGTGAATACGGTGGTTGAGGCATGATAACGGTTTTGTTTTTGGCCAAAAAATTACGCACAAGCATCGATGTGTGAGTTGGTGCGTTATCATGGTGCAAAATCCATGATTGATTTTTCCACAATTCTGGGCGTTTCTGACGAATTGCTTCTCGCAAACGGCGCATAACTTCAAGGTAGTATTCCTTGTTGACCGTACGACCTTGTGGCAAGAATTCATGATGCACCACGCCATTGCAATCAAAGAAAACTGTCAGCAAAACCTTTACGTTCGACCGAAGTTGACGTGCTTTTTTCGGTCTTGGCTCATCTGGACGTTTCCTTTGGGATGATTGGGCTTTGGTTTCAATGTCATAGCCATACACCCACGATTCGTCACCAGTTATGATCTTTTTGAGGAAATCTGGATCGTCGTTGACGATGTTCAACAGCTCCTGAGCGATGTCTATGCGACGTTGTTTTTGCTCAAAATTTAGCAATTTTGGAACAATCTTCGCTGCCGCAGGTTTCATGCCTAAAACATCCGTAAAAATTGCTTGGCATGAGCCGAACGATATGCCAACATCATCAACAACCTCTCTGATAGTGCTTCGACGATTATCCAAAATCATTTTCTTCACTGCGTCAATGTTTTCATCGGTTGTTGACGTGCTCGGGCGACCAGGACGCGCATCGTCATTGACATCTTCTCGGCCTTCCTTAAACCGGTTATACCACAATTGAACTTGTGTTCTGCTCATAGTAGACTCACCAAAGGCCACAGTCAACATTTCAAATGTCCTTGCGCATTTAATTTCATTTTTTACACAAAACTGAATACAGTTTCTTTGATCCATTTTTTCGAATAGTACAAAATCGAAGAGCACACCAAAACACGACTAACCGTTTTATCTGTCAAAAACAAACTGACAATCCAAAATGGTTGGTATTGCCAACATATATAACAGACATGTGTACCAACATAACAGAAAAAAATGCGAACATCGAACATACGTAACTCACGAAATTTGAAAATAACGGTTATTTTTTTATCACACCTCGTATATAAGATTCGAGAATGATCCAGAAACTTCTTTAATGGTGTAGAGATATTCTAGAAATAGAAAATATATTTCTTCTTCAACCATTCAAAAGCTAGCTTTATAAAAGTGAGAAACAGTTGAAAAGCAACCGTAACAGTGTGTACATCGCGCATTTTAATCGAAGCAGCAATATTTGTAATTGTGATTAAGAAGTAATAAAGTGATTAATGAAATATTAAAAACTTTAACTTAAACTTTAAGCCTAATATTAAGTGTGTAAATTGCAATAATTAAATAAAACTAATTATTTTATTTTAACCAGCGATTGTTTGATTATTACACAATCCAGTGGTACGAATCCGAGTATAGAGAGTTAGAGTAAATTGTCGTAACAGAATAAATTGTCAAGAGGGCAATTTCGTCACAATTGGTGTGAGAAGTGGGATTGTGTATCTGTAATAAACAATGGTTAAATTTGAAAAACTGAGATGGGAAGCAGGTCAAGAAGGAGCTTCTTGAGCGCTTAAACTTGCAAACACAAGGGCTTATAGCGGAGCTGCAGGTGCAGTTAAGAAGCGCTTTGGAGGAGCAGGGTATAGACGTCGATGAGTATGAATTCCAATTTGAAGAGCAAACGACATCTCGAGAGGAAGAAACACCTCAAGGAACTAATACTGGTAGCTTTGACATGGGCGCACTTATTGGAGTAATACAGATGCAGTTCAAACAAAATGCTGAATCAGTCGAAAAAAGTGTTGCATCCGTCAAACAAGATGTCTAAGAACAGTTGGAACAGTAACTACAGAAAAGCTATGACAAGTTGCAGCAGCGGTTAGAGCAGAGTGAAACACGACTTGATCTACTAGCGGAACAAAACTCACAGCAGATGAAAGAATTGTCGGAGATGGTAGACAGGAAGGTGTGTGAAATTGAGACACGGCAAGAATCGTTCGAAAAATCTGTAGAACAAAAATTCATTGCGACCGTGC
The DNA here is from genome assembly GCA_920105625.2 of Clusia tigrina. Classification (NCBI taxonomy): domain Eukaryota; kingdom Metazoa; phylum Arthropoda; class Insecta; order Diptera; family Clusiidae; genus Clusia; species Clusia tigrina. The sequence continues at coordinate 152,066,866 of OV050030.1, forward strand.
AAAAGCATAACGAATTTAAGCAACAAATAGAACAAAGGATGCACCTACTACAGGCAGGTGCATTACCTGAGCCAGCTTTATCCTCAATAAAACTGAAGCCTCATAACTATGATGGAACCATGGCATTTAGCGTCTTCAGAATGCTGTTTGAGACTCCCGCTAGCACAAATGGTTGGAGTGCTCGCGAAAAAGTGGCTGCATTAACCGTTTCGTTGAAAGGTGCTGCCGCTGATGTACTTCAAACTATCTCAGAAAGTGAGCGAGACTGTTATGCAAGTGTGATGAATGCCGTTCAGCGCAAGTATGGTAGTGAAGCAGATGTACCAAGTAGAGCTACGAACACGTGTACAGAAGAGTGGTGAGTCTCTACAACAGTTTGCGGCGGAAGTGGAACGACTGGCGCATCTTGCATACCCAGGAGAGATTACTGAGAGGTGTATGATGGACACCTTTGTATATGGCATTCGCGATGCGGAGATAAAAGGTTCGGCGATAACAAATCATAAAGCTACATATATGGAGACAGTAGCTAGCGCTTTAACTTCAGAGACAGCAGCCTTGGTGTGTCAGCCAGAATGCAGAGCCCATCAGGTAAGAGTCGAAAGCGGACAAAGTTTCACGGGGAAATACTTTACTTGCGGAGAGGTCAGACACATAGCTTGTAATTGCCAGTCGAGACCCAAAACGTTATACATCCCGCTCGCCGGTACGACCACCAAAGCTAGTTAGATTCCAAAATAGGGAATCAGAAAATGTTGATAAGCCGCCGACAAACTAAATGGAGCCAGTCTTGAGGGGCGTGATCTGACTCCCACAACATGCAGCCCCAGAGTCATCGTTTCTCAGATTGCTCGGAAAATCAGCAGCTTAACTGTCGACAGCGTAATAAACTGATTAAAAATCGTGGTAACATTGGATACGGGCGCATCACATTCCATAATTAGAAGGTATCTCGTTCGGGAAATCAAGCCGCTTTTAGGAATAAGATTGCGTACGACAACTGGAGATGATGCACCGGTACTGGTAAAATCACTATGGCACTACAACAGTGACGCACTAGTTTGTAGTTGCGGATATTGTGGACGAATTAATCTTCGGTGTGGATTTTATGATACGGAATGAATTCCTGCTAGATTTCCTGAAATATCCGAACACCGAAATACCGTGATTCATTGGTAAGGATAATTATGGAGGTGTTAAACAAGCCATGGTATCGCGGCGAACAAAAATCCCACCCATATCAGAGGCAGTTATACTGTCCAAAATGGGCGGAGATGTTGAGAAGCACAAAAGCCGAATCCTACCAGAAAAGTTATCAATGTTTCAAATACCGCTAGACCCACAGAGTAACGAAAGCTAATTGTAAATTGCCAGGCAATTTCAGCAATTATAAACTGAGAGAAGCAACTGCGAGACACGAAAAGAAAGATACGAGCTAATAAAAAGGTGTTGGACGACTTGGCGAAAGAATGGACTAAACAGTTATCTACAGTACTTATATGCAGCAGTTATATACCTGAAAAACGAGAACAGTTGAATGAAATTCATGGAAACATCAGAAAGCGCACACAACTGATGAGTGATAAAATGAAAGCCAGATATGATGTACGAGCAAAGGCCAAGGGATTTCAGGAAGGGCAGCTAGTTATGCTTCATAATCCGCAAAGGTACAAGGGATTATCGCCAAAACTGCAAACACACTGGGAAGGTCCTTACAAGGTGATAAAGCAGATCAACGATGTAGTGTACCACATTCAGTTGGCGAGAAATGTCAGGAGCAAAATAAAAGTCGTTCATCTGGAGAGGCTATCTCCTTATATAGGTTGCAGTACTATCCTTGTTCGGGACGAACAAGATTAAGTGGAGGGCAGTGAAACGTGATTGCATACTTTTAGGATCCCATCTGGAGTTTGACAATGAGTGCACCACCCTATGTATCTAAGTCAAGACACAATCCATGCAGATAAAAACTTCTTTCCAGGTGTAGATAATGGTGTAGAGAATGTTCTCGAAAATAAAAGCTTACTCAAGAACCCTCTTTCGAGGTGTACGAGGTTTGATAAAAAATATAACCGTTATTTTCAAAAAGTATTTATTTATTCATCAACAACTATCTTGTCCCCTTCAAAGTAATTCCCCTCAGATATAATACACTTATGCCAGCGTTTTTTCCAATCCTCGAAACACTTCTGAAACGCTTTTTTTGGTATCGCCAACAGCTCCTGTTTCGATTTTTCTTTTATCTCCTCAATCGTAGCAAAACGCTTTCCTTTCATCGGTGTCTTCAGTTTTGGAAAGAGGAAAAAGTCAGCGGGGGCCAAGTCCGGTGAATACGGTGGTTGAGGCATGATAACGGTTTTGTTTTTGGCCAAAAAATTACGCACAAGCATCGATGTGTGAGTTGGTGCGTTATCATGGTGCAAAATCCATGATTGATTTTTCCACAATTCCGGGCGTTTCTGACGAATTGCTTCTCGCAAACGGCGCATAACTTCAAGGTAGTATTCCTTGTTGACCGTACGACCTTGTGGCAAGAATTCATGATGCACCACGCCATTGCAATCAAAGAAAACTGTCAGCAAAACCTTTACGTTCGACCGAAGTTGACGTGCTTTTTTCGGTCTTGGCTCATCTGGACGTTTCCTTTGGGATGATTGGGCTTTGGTTTCAATGTCATAGCCATACACCCACGATTCGTCACCAGTTATGATCTTTTTGAGGAAATCTGGATCGTCGTTGACGATGTTCAACAGCTCCTGAGCGATGTCTATGCGACGTTGTTTTTGCTCAAAATTTAGCAATTTTGGAACAATCTTCGCTGCCGCAGGTTTCATGCCTAAAACATCCGTAAAAATTGCTTGGCATGAGCCGAACGATATGCCAACATCATCAACAACCTCTCTGATAGTGATTCGACGATTATCCAAAATTATTTTCTTCACTGCGTCAATGTTTTCATCGGTTGTTGACGTGCTCGGGCGACCAGGACGCGCATCGTCATTGACATCTTCTCGGCCTTCCTTAAACCGGTTATACCACAATTGAACTTGTGTTCTGCTCATAGTAGACTCACCAAAGGCCACAGTCAACATTTCAAATGTCCTTGCGCATTTAATTTCATTTTTTACACAAAACTGAATACAGTTTCTTTGATCCATTTTTTCGAATAGTACAAAATCGAAGAGCACACCAAAACACGACTAACCTTTTTATCTGTCAAAAACAAACTGACAATCCAAAATGGTTGGTATTGCCAACATATATAACAGACATGTGTACCAACATAACAGAAAAAAATGCGAACATCGAACATACGTAACTCACGAAATTTGAAAATAACGGTTATTTTTTTATCACACCTCGTATATAAGATTCGAGAATGATCCAGAAACTTCTTTAATGGTGTAGAGATATTCTAGAAATAGAAAATATATTTCTTCTTCAACCATTCAAAAGCTAGCTTTATAAGGCACCACACTATTAAAGTGAGAAACAGTTGAAAAGCAACCGTAACAGTGTGTACATCGCGCATTTTAATCGAAGCAGCAATATTTGTAATTGTGATTAAGAAGTAATAAAGTGATTAATGAAATATTAAAAACTTTAAGCCTAATATTAGGTGTGTAAATTGCAATAATTAAATAAAACTAATTATTTTATTTTAACCAGCGATTGTTTGATTATTACACAATCCAGTGGTACGAATCCGAGTATAGAGAGTTAGAGTAAATTGTCGTAACAGAATAAATTGTCAAGAGGGCAATTTCGTCACAATTGGTGTGAGAAGTGGGATTGTGTATCTGTAATAAACAATGGTTAAATTTGAAAAACTGAGATGGGAAGCAGGTCAAGAAGGAGCTTCTTGAGCGCTTAAACTTGCAAACACAAGGGCTTATAGCGGAGCTGCAGGTGCAGTTAAGAAGCGCTTTGGAGGAGCAGGGTATAGACGTCGATGAGTATGAATTCCAATTTGAAGAGCAAACGACATCTCGAGAGGAAGAAACACCTCAAGGAACTAATACTGGTAGCTTTGACATGGGCGCACTTATTGGAGTAATACAGATGCAGTTCAAACAAAATGCTGAATCAGTCGAAAAAAGTGTTGCATCCGTCAAACAAGATGTCTAAGAACAGTTGGAACAGTAACTACAGAAAAGCTATGACAAGTTGCAGCAGCGGTTAGAGCAGAGTGAAACACGACTTGATCTACTAGCGGAACAAAACTCACAGCAGATGAAAGAATTGTCGGAGATGGTAGACAGGAAGGTGTGTGAAATTGAGACACGGCAAGAATCGTTCGAAAAATCTGTAGAACAAAAATTCATTGCGACCGTGCAAAAGCATAACGAATTTAAGCAACAAATAGAACAAAGGATGCACCTACTACAGGCAGGTGCATTACCTGAGCCAGCTTTATCCTCAATAAAACTGAAGCCTCATAACTATGATGGAACCATGGCATTTAGCGTCTTCAGAATGCTGTTTGAGACTCCCGCTAGCACAAATGGTTGGAGTGCTCGCGAAAAAGTGGCTGCATTAACCGTTTCGTTGAAAGGTGCTGCCGCTGATGTACTTCAAACTATCTCAGAAAGTGAGCGAGACTGTTATGCAAGTGTGATGAATGCCGTTCAGCGCAAGTATGGTAGTGAAGCAGATGTACCAAGTAGAGCTACGAACACGTGTACAGAAGAGTGGTGAGTCTCTACAACAGTTTGCGGCGGAAGTGGAACGACTGGCGCATCTTGCATACCCAGGAGAGATTACTGAGAGGTGTATGATGGACACCTTTGTATATGGCATTCGCGATGCGGAGATAAAAGGTTCGGCGATAACAAATCATAAAGCTACATATATGGAGACAGTAGCTAGCGCTTTAACTTCAGAGACAGCAGCCTTGGTGTGTCAGCCAGAATGCAGAGCCCATCAGGTAAGAGTCGAAAGCGGACAAAGTTTCACGGGGAAATACTTTACTTGCGGAGAGGTCAGACACATAGCTTGTAATTGCCAGTCGAGACCCAAAACGTTATACATCCCGCTCGCCGGTACGACCACCAAAGCTAGTTAGATTCCAAAATAGGGAATCAGAAAATGTTGATAAGCCGCCGACAAACTAAATGGAGCCAGTCTTGAGGGGCGTGATCTGACTCCCACAACATGCAGCCCCAGAGTCATCGTTTCTCAGATTGCTCGGAAAATCAGCAGCTTAACTGTCGACAGCGTAATAAACTGATTAAAAATCGTGGTAGCATTGGATACGGGCGCATCACATTCCATAATTAGAAGGTATCTCGTTCGGGAAATCCAGCCGCTTTTAGGAATAAGATTGCGTACGACAACTGGAGATGATGCACCGGTACTGGTAAAATCACTATGGCACTACAACAGTGACGCACTAGTTTGTAGTTGCGGATATTGTGGACGAATTAATCTTCGGTGTGGATTTTATGATACGGAATGAATTCCTGCTAGATTTCCTGAAATATCCGAACACCGAAATACCGTGATTCATTGGTAAGGATAATTATGGAGGTGTTAAACAAGCCATTGTATCGCGGCGGACAAAAATCCCACCCATATCAGAAGCAGTTATACTGTCCAAAATGGGCGGAGATGTTGAGAAGCACAAAAGCCGAATCCTACCAGAAAAGTTATCAATGTTTCAAATACCGCTAGACCCACAGAGTAACGAAAGCTAATTGTAAATTGCCAGGCAATTTCAGCAATTATAAACTGAGAGAAGCAACTGCGAGACACGAAAAGAAAGATACGAGCTAATAAAAAGGTGTTGGACGACCTGGCGAAAGAATGGACTAAACAGTTATCTACAGTACTTATATGCAGCAGTTATATACCTGAAAAACGAGAACAGTTGAATGAAATTCATGGAAACATCAGAAAGCGCACACAACTGATGAGTGATAAAATGAAAGCCAGATATGATGTACGAGCAAAGGCCAAGGGATTTCAGGAAGGGCAGCTAGTTATGCTTCATAATCCGCAAAGGTACAAGGGATTATCGCCAAAACTGCAAACACACTGGGAAGGTCCTTTCAAGGTGATAAAGCAGATCAACGATGTAGTGTACCACATTCAGTTGGCGAGAAATGTCAGGAGCAAAATAAAAGTCGTTCATCTGGAGAGGCTATCTCCTTATATAGGTTGCAGTACTATCCTTGTTCGGGACGAACAAGATTAAGTGGAGGGCAGTGAAACGTGATTGCATACTTTTAGGATCCCATCTGGAGTTTGACAATGAGTGCACCACCCTATGTATCTAAGTCAAGACACAATCCATGCAGATAAAAACTTCTTTCCAGGTGTAGATAATGGTGTAGAGAATGTTCTCGAAAATAAAAGCTTACTCAAGAACCCTCTTTCGAGGTGTACGAGGTTTGATAAAAAAATAACCGTTATTTTCAAAAAGTATTTATTTATTCATCAACAACTATCTTGTCCCCTTCAAAGTAATTCCCCTCAGATATAATACACTTATGCCAGCGTTTTTTCCAATCCTCGAAACACTTCTGAAACGCTTTTTTTGGTATCGCCAACAGCTCCTGTTTCGATTTTTCTTTTATCTCCTCAATCGTAGCAAAACGCTTTCCTTTCATCGGTGTCTTCAGTTTTGGAAAGAGGAAAAAGTCAGCGGGGGCCAAGTCCGGTGAATACGGTGGTTGAGGCATGATAACGGTTTTGTTTTTGGCCAAAAAATTACGCACAAGCATCGATGTGTGAGTTGGTGCGTTATCATGGTGCAAAATCCATGATTGATTTTTCCACAATTCCGGGCGTTTCTGACGAATTGCTTCTCGCAAACGGCGCATAACTTCAAGGTAGTATTCCTTGTTGACCGTACGACCTTGTGGCAAGAATTCATGATGCACCACGCCATTGCAATCAAAGAAAACTGTCAGCAAAACCTTTACGTTCGACCGAACTTGACGTGCTTTTTTCGGTCTTGGCTCATCTGGACGTTTCCTTTGGGATGATTGGGCTTTGGTTTCAATGTCATAGCCATACACCCACGATTCGTCACCAGTTATGATCTTTTTGAGGAAATCTGGATCGTCGTTGACGATGTTCAACAGCTCCTGAGCGATGTCTATGCGACGTTGTTTTTGCTCAAAATTTAGCAATTTTGGAACAATCTTCGCTGCCGCAGGTTTCATGCCTAAAACATCCGTAAAAATTGCTTGGCATGAGCCGAACGATATGCCAACATCATCAACAACCTCTCTGATAGTGATTCGACGATTATCCAAAATCATTTTCTTCACTGCGTCAATGTTTTCATCGGTTGTTGACGTGCTCGGGCGACCAGGACGCGCATCGTCATTGACATCTTCTCGGCCTTCCTTAAACCGGTTATACCACAATTGAACTTGTGTTCTGCTCATAGTAGACTCACCAAAGGCCACAGTCAACATTTCAAATGTCCTTGCGCATTTAATTTCATTTTTTACACAAAACTGAATACAGTTTCTTTGATCCATTTTTTCGAATAGTACAAAATCGAAGAGCACACCAAAACACGACTAACCTTTTTATCTGTCAAAAACAAACTGACAATCCAAAATGGTTGGTATTGCCAACATATATAACAGACATGTGTACCAACATAACAGAAAAAAATGCGAACATCGAACATACGTAACTCACGAAATTTGAAAATAACGGTTATTTTTTTATCACACCTCGTATATAAGATTCGAGAATGATCCAGAAACTTCTTTAATGGTGTAGAGATATTCTAGAAATAGAAAATATATTTCTTCTTCAACCATTCAAAAGCTAGCTTTATAAGGCACCACACTATTAAAGTGAGAAACAGTTGAAAAGCAACCGTAACAGTGTGTACATCGCGCATTTTAATCGAAGCAGCAATATTTGTAATTGTGATTAAGAAGTAATAAAGTGATTAATGAAATATTAAAAACTTTAAGCCTAATATTAGGTGTGTAAATTGCAATAATTAAATAAAACTAATTATTTTATTTTAACCAGCGATTGTTTGATTATTACACAATCCAGTGGTACGAATCCGAGTATAGAGAGTTAGAGTAAATTGTCGTAACAGAATAAATTGTCAAGAGGGCAATTTCGTCACAATTGGTGTGAGAAGTGGGATTGTGTATCTGTAATAAACAATGGTTAAATTTGAAAAACTGAGATGGGAAGCAGGTCAAGAAGGAGCTTCTTGAGCGCTTAAACTTGCAAACACAAGGGCTTATAGCGGAGCTGCAGGTGCAGTTAAGAAGCGCTTTGGAGGAGCAGGATATAGACGTCGATGAGTATGAATTCCAATTTGAAGAGCAAACGACATCTCGAGAGGAAGAAACACCTCAAGGAACTAATACTGGTAGCTTTGACATGGGCGCACTTATTGGAGTAATACAGATGCAGTTCAAACAAAATGCTGAATCAGTCGAAAAAAGTGTTGCATCCGTCAAACAAGATGTCTAAGAACAGTTGGAACAGTAACTACAGAAAAGCTATGACAAGTTGCAGCAGCGGTTAGAGCAGAGTGAAACACGACTTGATCTACTAGCGGAACAAAACTCACAGCAGATGAAAGAATTGTCGGAGATGGTAGACAGGAAGGTGTGTGAAATTGAGACACGGCAAGAATCGTTCGAAAAATCTGTAGAACAAAAATTCATTGCGACCGTGCAAAAGCATAACGAATTTAAGCAACAAATAGAACAAAGGATGCACCTACTACAGGCAGGTGCATTACCTGAGCCAGCTTTATCCTCAATAAAACTGAAGCCTCATAACTATGATGGAACCATGGCATTTAGCGTCTTCAGAATGCTGTTTGAGACTCCCGCTAGCACAAATGGTTGGAGTGCTCGCGAAAAAGTGGCTGCATTAACCGTTTCGTTGAAAGGTGCTGCCGCTGATGTACTTCAAACTATCTCAGAAAGTGAGCGAGACTGTTATGCAAGTGTGATGAATGCCGTTCAGCGCAAGTATGGTAGTGAAGCAGATGTACCAAGTAGAGCTACGAACACGTGTACAGAAGAGTGGTGAGTCTCTACAACAGTTTGCGGCGGAAGTGGAACGACTGGCGCATCTTGCATACCCAGGAGAGATTACTGAGAGGTGTATGATGGACACCTTTGTATATGGCATTCGCGATGCGGAGATAAAAGGTTCGGCGATAACAAATCATAAAGCTACATATATGGAGACAGTAGCTAGCGCTTTAACTTCAGAGACAGCAGCCTTGGTGTGTCAGCCAGAATGCAGAGCCCATCAGGTAAGAGTCGAAAGCGGACAAAGTTTCACGGGGAAATACTTTACTTGCGGAGAGGTCAGACACATAGCTTGTAATTGCCAGTCGAGACCCAAAACGTTATACATCCCGCTCGCCGGTACGACCACCAAAGCTAGTTAGATTCCAAAATAGGGAATCAGAAAATGTTGATAAGCCGCCGACAAACTAAATGGAGCCAGTCTTGAGGGGCGTGATCTGACTCCCACAACATGTAGCCCCAGAGTCATCGTTTCTCAGATTGCTCCGAAAATCAGCAGCTTAACTGTCGACAGCGTAATAAACTGATTAAAAATCGTGGTAACATTGGATACGGGCGCATCACATTCCATAATTAGAAGGTATCTCGTTCGGGAAATCCAGCCGCTTTTAGGAATAAGATTGCGTACGACAACTGGAGATGATGCACCGGTACTGGTAAAATCACTATGGCACTACAACAGTGACGCACTAGTTTGTAGTTGCGGATATTGTGGACGAATTAATCTTCGGTGTGGATTTTATGATACGGAATGAATTCCTGCTAGATTTCCTGAAATATCCGAACACCGAAATACCGTGATTCATTGGTAAGGATAATTATGGAGGTGTTAAACAAGCCGAAGCCGTTGAGAAGCACAAAAGCCGAATCCTACCAGAAAAGTTATCAATGTTTCAAATACCGCTAGACCCACAGAGTAACGAAAGCTAATTGTAAATTGCCAGGCAATTTCAGAAATTATAAACTGAGAGAAGCAACTGCGAGACACGAAAAGAAAGATACGAGCTAATAAAAAGGTGTTGGACGACCTGGCGAAAGAATTGACTAAACAGTTATCTACACTACTTATATGCAGCAGTTATATACCTGAAAAACGAGAACAGTTGAATGAAATTCATGGAAACATCAGAAAGCGCACACAACTGATGAGTGATAAAATGAAAGCCAGATATGATGTACGAGCAAAGGCCAAGGGATTTCAGGAAGTGCAGCTAGTTATGCTTCATAATCCGCAAAGGTACAAGGGATTATCGCCAAAACTGCAAACACACTGGGAAGGTCCTTTCAAGGTGATAAAGCAGATCAACGATGTAGTGTACCACATTCAGTTGGCGAGAAATGTCAGGAGCAAAATAAAAGTCGTTCATCTGGAGAGGCTATCTCCTTATATAGGTTGCAGTACTATCCTTGTTCGGGACGAACAAGATTAAGTGGAGGGCAGTGAAACGTGATTGCATACTTTTAGGATCCCATCTGGAGTTTGACAATGAGTGCACCACCCTATGTATCTAAGTCAAGACACAATCCATGCAGATAAAAACTTCTTTCCAGGTGTAGATAATGGTGTAGAAAATGTTCTCGAAAATAAAAGCTTACTCAAGAACCCTCTTTCGAGGTGTACGAGGTTTGATAAAAAAATAACCGTTATTTTCAAAAAGTATTTATTTATTCATCAACAACTATCTTGTCCCCTTCAAAGTAATTCCCCTCAGATATAATACACTTATGCCAGCGTTTTTTCCAATCCTCGAAACACTTCTGAAACGCTTTTTTTGGTATCGCCAACAGCTCCTGTTTCGATTTTTCTTTTATCTCCTCAATCGTAGCAAAACGCTTTCCTTTCATCGGTGTCTTCAGTTTTGGAAAGAGGAAAAAGTCAGCGGGGGCCAAGTCCGGTGAATACGGTGGTTGAGGCATGATAACGGTTTTGTTTTTGGCCAAAAAATTACGCACAAGCATCGATGTGTGAGTTGTTGCGTTATCATGGTGCAAAATCCATGATTGGTTTTTCCACAATTCTGGGCGTTTCTGACGAATTGCTTCTCGCAAACGGCGCATAACTTCAAGGTAGTATTCCTTGTTGACCGTACGACCTTGTGGCAAGAATTCATGATGCACCACGCCATTGCAATCAAAGAAAACTGTCAGCAAAACCTTTACGTTCGACCGAACTTGACGTGCTTTTTTCGGTCTTGGCTCATCTGGACGTTTCCTTTGGGATGATTGGGCTTTGGTTTCAATGTCATAGCCATGCACCCACGATTCGGCACCAGTTATGATATTTTTGAGGAAATCTGGATCGTCGTTGACGATGTTCAACAGCTCCTGAGCGATGTCTATGCGACGTTGTTTTTGCTCAAAATTTAGCAATTTTGGAACAATCTTCGCTGCCGCAGGTTTCATGCCTAAAACATCCGTAAATAAATCATCAGCAACCTCTCTGATAGTGATTCGACGATTATCCAAAATCATTTTCTTCACTGCGTCAATGTTTTCATCGGTTGTTGACGTGCTCGGGCGACCAGGACGAGCATCGTCATTGACATCTTCTCGGCCTTCCTTAAACCGGTTATACCACAATTGAACTTGTGTTCTGCTCATAGTAGACTCGCCAAAGGCAACAGTCAACATTTCAAATGTCCTTGCGCATTTAATTTCATTTTTTACACAAAACTGAATACAGTTTCTTTGATCCATTTTTTCGAATAGTTCAAAATCGAAGAGCACACCAAAACACGACTAACCTTTTTATCTGTCAAAAACAAACTGACAATCCAAAATGGTTGGTATTGCCAACATATATAACAGCCATGTGTACCAACATAACAGAAAAAAATGCGAACATCGAACATACGTAACTCACGAAATTTGAAAATAACGGTTATTTTTTTATCACACCTCGTATATAAGATTCGAGAATGATCCAGAAACTTCTTTAATGGTGTAGAGATATTCTAGAAATAGAAAAGATATTTCTTCTTCAACCATTCAAAAGCTAGCTTTATAAGCCACCACACTATTAAAGTGAGAAACAGTTGAAAAGCAACCGTAACAGTGTGTACATGGCGCATTTTAATCGAAGCAGCAATATTTGTAATTGTGATTAAGAAGTAATAAAGTGATTAATGAAATATTAAAAACTTTAACTTAAACTTTAAGCCTAATATTAAGTGTGTAAATTGCAATAATTAAATAAAACTAATTATTTTATTTTAACCAGCGATTGTTTGATTATTACACAATCCAGTGGTACGAATCCGAGTATAGAGAGTTAGAGTAAATTGTCGTAACAGAATAAATTGTCAAGAGGGCAATTTCGTCACAATTGGTGTGAGAAGTGGGATTGTGTATCTGTAATAAACAATGGTTAAATTTGAAAAACTGAGATGGGAAGCAGGTCAAGAAGGAGCTTCTTGAGCCCTTAAACTTGCAAACACAAGGGCTTATAGCGGAGCTGCAGGTGCAGTTAGGAAGCGCTTTGGAGGAGCAGGGTATAGACGTCGATGAGTATGAATTCCAATTTGAAGAGCAAACGACATCTCGAGAGGAAGAAACACCTCAAGGAACTAATACTGGTAGCTTTGACATGGGCGCACTTATTGGAGTAATACAGATGCAGTTCAAACAAAATGCTGAATCAGTCGAAAAAAGTGTTGCATCCGTCAAACAAGATGTCTAAGAACAGTTGGAACAGTAACTACAGAAAAGCTATGACAAGTTGCAGCAGCGGTTAGAGCAGAGTGAAACACGACTTGATCTACTAGCGGAACAAAACTCACAGCAGATGAAAGAATTGTCGGAGATGGTAGACAGGAAGGTGTGTGAAATTGAGACACGGTAAGAATCGTTCGAAAAATCTGTAGAACAAAAATTCATTGCGACCGTGCAAAAGCATAACGAATTTAAGCAACAAATAGAACAAAGGATGCACCTACTACAGGCAGGTGCATTACCTGAGCCAGCTTTATCCTCAATAAAACTGAAGCCTCATAACTATGATGGAACCATGGCATTTAGCGTCTTCAGAATTCTGTTTGAGACTCCCGCTAGCACAAATGGTTGGAGTGCTCGCGAAAAAGTGGCTGCATTAACCGTTTCGTTGAAAGGTGCTGCCGCTGATGTACTTCAAACTATCTCAGAAAGTGAGCGAGACTGTTATGAAAGTGTGATGAATGCCGTTCAGCGCAAGTATGGTAGTGAAGCAGATGTACCAAGTAGAGCTACGAACACGTGTACAGAAGAGTGGTGAGTCTCTACAACAGTTTGCGGCGGAAGTGGAACGACTGGCGCATCTTGCATACCCAGGAGAGATTACTGAGAGGTGTATGATGGACACCTTTGTATATGGCATTCGCGATGCGGAGATAAAAGGTTCGGCGATAACAAATCATAAAGCTACATATATGGAGACAGTAGCTAGCGCTTTAACTTCAGAGACAGCAGCCTTGGTGTGTCAGCCAGAATGCAGAGCCCATCAGGTAAGAGTCGAAAGCGGACAAAGTTTCACGGGGAAATACTTTACTTGCGGAGAGGTCAGACACATAGCTTGTAATTGCCAGTCGAGACCCAAAACGTTATACATCCCGCTCGCCGGTACGACCACCAAAGCTAGTTAGATTCCAAAATAGGGAATCAGAAAATGTTGATAAGCCGCCGACAAACTAAATGGAGCCAGTCTTGAGGGGCGTGATCTGACTCCCACAACATGTAGCCCCAGAGTCATCGTTTCTCAGATTGCTCGGAAAATCAGCAGCTTAACTGTCGACAGCGTAATAAACTGATTAAAAATCGTGGTAACATTGGATACGGGCGCATCACATTCCATAATTAGAAGGTATCTCGTTCGGGAAATCCAGCCGCTTTTAGGAATAAGATTGCGTACGACAACAGGAGATGATGCACCGGTACTGGTAAAATCACTATGGCACTACAACAGTGACGCACTAGTTTGTAGTTGCGGATATTGTGGACGAATTAATCTTCGGTGTGGATTTTATGATACGGAATGAATTCCTGCTAGATTTCCTGAAATATCCGAACACCGAAATACCGTGATTCATTGGTAAGGATAATTATGGAGGTGTTAAACAAGCCGAAGCCGTTGAGAAGCACAAAAGCCGAATCCTACCAAAAAAGTTATCAATGTTTCAAATACCGCTAGACCCACAGAGTAACGAAAGCTAATTGTAAATTGCCAGGCAATTTCAGAAATTAGAAACTGAGAGAAGCAACTGCGAGACACGAAAAGAAAGATACGAGCTAATAAAAAGGTGTTGGACGACCTGGCGAAAGAATGGACTAAACAGTTATCTACAGTACTTATATGCAGCAGTTATATACCTGAAAAACGAGAACAGTTGAATGAAATTCATGGAAACATCAGAAAGCGCACACAACTGATGAGTGATAAAATGAAAGCCAGATATGATGTACGAGCAAAGGCCAAGGGATTTCAGGAAGGGCAGCTAGTTATGCTTCATAATCCGCAAAGGTACAAGGGATTATCGCCAAAACTGCAAACACACTGGGAAGGTCCTTACAAGGTGATAAAGCAGATCAACGATGTAGTGTACCACATTCAGTTGGCGAGAAATGTCAGGAGCAAAATAAAAGTCGTTCATCTGGAGAGGCTATCTCCTTATATAGGTTGCAGTACTATCCTTGTTCGGGACGAACAAGATTAAGTGGAGGGCAGTGAAACGTGATTGCATACTTTTAGGATCCCATCTGGGGTTTGACAATGAGTGCACCACCCTATGTATCTAAGTCAAGACACAATCCATGCAGATAAAAACTTCTTTCCAGGTGTAGATAATGGTGTAGAGAATGTTCTCGAAAATAAAAGCTTACTCAAGAACCCTCTTTCGAGGTGTACGAGGTTTGATAAAAAATAACCGTTATTTTCAAAAAGTATTTATTTATTCATCAACAACTATCTTGTCCCCTTCAAAGTAATTCCCCTCAGATATAATACACTTATGCCAGCGTTTTTTCCAATCCTCGAAACACTTCTGAAACGCTTTTTTTGGTATCGCCAACAGCTCCTGTTTCGATTTTTCTTTTATCTCCTCAATCGTAGCAAAACGCTTTCCTTTCATCGGTGTCTTCAGTTTTGGAAAGAGGAAAAAGTCAGCGGGGGCCAAGTCCGGTGAATACGGTGGTTGAGGCATGATAACGGTTTTGTTTTTGGCCAAAAAATTACGCACAAGCATCGATGTGTGAGTTGGTGCGTTATCATGGTGCAAAATCCATGATTGGTTTTTCCACAATTCTGGGCGTTTCTGACGAATTGCTTCTCGCAAACGGCGCATAACTTCAAGGTAGTATACCTTGTTGACCGTACGACCTTGTGGCAAGAATTCATGATGCACCACGCCATTGCAATCAAAGAAAACTGTCAGCAAAACCTTTACGTTCGACCGAACTTGACGTGCTTTTTTCGGTCTTGGCTCATCTGGACGTTTCCTTTGGGATGATTGGGCTTTGGTTTCAATGTCATAGCCATGCACCCACGATTCAGCACCAGTTATGATCTTTTTCAGGAAATCTGGATCGTCGTTGACGATGTTCAACAGCTCCTGAGCGATGTCTATGCGACGTTGTTTTTGCTCAAAATTTAGCAATTTTGGAACAATCTTCGCTGCCGCAGGTTTCATGCCTAAAACATCCGTAAAAATTGCTTGGCATGAGCCGAACGATATGCCAACATCATCAGCAACCTCTCTGATAGTGATTCAACGATTATCCAAAATCATTTTCTTCACTGCGTCAATGTTTTCATCGGTTGTTGACGTGCTCGGGCGACCAGGACGCGCATCGTCATTGACATCTTCTCGGCCTTCCTTAAACCGGTTATACCACAATTGAACTTGTGTTCTGCTCATAGTAGACTCACCAAAGGCCACAGTCAACATTTCAAATGTCCTTGCGCATTTAATTTCATTTTTTACACAAAACTGAATACAGTTTCTTTGATCCATTTTTTCGAATAGTACAAAATCGAAGAGCACACCAAAACACGACTAACCTTTTTATCTGTCAAAAACAAACTGACAATCCAAAATGGTTGGTATTGCCAACATATATAAAAGACATGTGTACCAACATAACAGAAAAAAATGCGAACATCGAACATACGTAACTCACGAAATTTGAAAATAACGGTTATTTTTTTATCACACCTCGTATATAAGATTCGAGAATGAGCCAGAAACTTCTTTAATGGTGTAGAGATATTCTAGAAATAGAAAAGATATTTCTTCTTCAACCATTCAAAAGCTAGCTTTATAAGCCACCACACTATTAAAGTGAGAAACAGTTGAAAAGCAACCGTAACAGTGTGTACATCGCGCATTTTAATCGAAGCAGCAATATTTGTAATTGTGATTAAGAAGTAATAAAGTGATTAATGAAATATTAAAAACTTTAACTTAAACTTTAAGCCTAATATTAAGTGTGTAAATTGCAATAATTAAATAAAACTAATTATTTTATTTTAACCAGCGATTGTTTGATTATTACACAATCCAGTGGTACGAATCCGAGTATAGAGAGTTAAGAGTAAATTGTCGTAACAGAATAAATTGTCAAGAGGGCAATTTCGTCACAATTGGTGTGAGAAGTGGGATTGTGTATCTGTAATAAACAATGGTTAAATTTGAAAAACTGAGATGGGAAGCAGGTCAAGAAGGAGCTTCTTGAGCGCTTAAACTTGCAAACACAAGGGCTTATAGCGGAGCTGCAGGTGCAGTTAGGAAGCGCTTTGGAGGAGCAGGGTATAGACGTCGATGAGTATGAATTCCAATTTGAAGAGCAAACGACATCTCGAGAGGAAGAAACACCTCAAGGAACTAATACTGGTAGCTTTGACATGGGCGCACTTATTGGAGTAATACAGATGCAGTTCAAACAAAATGCTGAATCAGTCGAAAAAAGTGTTGCATCCGTCAAACAAGATGTCTAAGAACAGTTGGAACAGTAACTACAGAAAAGCTATGACAAGTTGCAGCAGCGGTTAGAGCAGAGTGAAACACGACTTGATCTACTAGCGGAACAAAACTCACAGCAGATGAAAGAATTGTCGGAGATGGTAGACAGGAAGGTGTGTGAAATTGAGACACGGTAAGAATCGTTCGAAAAATCTGTAGAACAAAAATTCATTGCGACCGTGCAAAAGCATAACGAATTTAAGCAACAAATAGAACAAAGGATGCACCTACTACAGGCAGGTGCATTACCTGAGCCAGCTTTATCCTCAATAAAACTGAAGCCTCATAACTATGATGGAACCATGGCATTTAGCGTCTTCAGAATTCTGTTTGAGACTCCCGCTAGCACAAATGGTTGGAGTGCTCGCGAAAAAGTGGCTGCATTAACCGTTTCGTTGAAAGGTGCTGCCGCTGATGTACTTCAAACTATCTCAGAAAGTGAGCGAGACTGTTATGAAAGTGTGATGAATGCCGTTCAGCGCAAGTATGGTAGTGAAGCAGATGTACCAAGTAGAGCTACGAACACGTGTACAGAAGAGTGGTGAGTCTCTACAACAGTTTGCGGCGGAAGTGGAACGACTGGCGCATCTTGCATACCCAGGAGAGATTACTGAGAGGTGTATGATGGACACCTTTGTATATGGCATTCGCGATGCGGAGATAAAAGGTTCGGCGATAACAAATCATAAAGCTACATATATGGAGACAGTAGCTAGCGCTTTAACTTCAGAGACAGCAGCCTTGGTGTGTCAGCCAGAATGCAGAGCCCATCAGGTAAGAGTCGAAAGCGGACAAAGTTTCACGGGGAAATACTTTACTTGCGGAGAGGTCAGACACATAGCTTGTAATTGCCAGTCGAGACCCAAAACGTTATACATCCCGCTCGCCGGTACGACCACCAAAGCTAGTTAGATTCCAAAATAGGGAATCAGAAAATGTTGATAAGCCGCCGACAAACTAAATGGAGCCAGTCTTGAGGGGCGTGATCTGACTCCCACAACATGTAGCCCCAGAGTCATCGTTTCTCAGATTGCTCGGAAAATCAGCAGCTTAACTGTCGACAGCGTAATAAACTGATTAAAAATCGTGGTAACATTGGATACGGGCGCATCACATTCCATAATTAGAAGGTATCTCGTTCGGGAAATCCAGCCGCTTTTAGGAATAAGATTGCGTACGACAACAGGAGATGATGCACCGGTACTGGTAAAATCACTATGGCACTACAACAGTGACGCACTAGTTTGTAGTTGCGGATATTGTGGACGAATTAATCTTCGGTGTGGATTTTATGATACGGAATGAATTCCTGCTAGATTTCCTGAAATATCCGAACACCGAAATACCGTGATTCATTGGTAAGGATAATTATGGAGGTGTTAAACAAGCCGAAGCCGTTGAGAAGCACAAAAGCCGAATCCTACCAAAAAAGTTATCAATGTTTCAAATACCGCTAGACCCACAGAGTAACGAAAGCTAATTGTAAATTGCCAGGCAATTTCAGAAATTATAAACTGAGAGAAGCAACTGCGAGACACGAAAAGAAAGATACGAGCTAATAAAAAGGTGTTGGACGACCTGGCGAAAGAATGGACTAAACAGTTATCTACAGTACTTATATGCAGCAGTTATATACCTGAAAAACGAGAACAGTTAAATGAAATTCATGGAAACATCAGAAAGCGCACACAACTGATGAGTGATAAAATGAAAGCCAGATATGATGTACGAGCAAAGGCCAAGGGATTTCAGGAAGGGCAGCTAGTTATGCTTCATAATCCGCAAAGGTACAAGGGATTATCGCCAAAACTGCAAACACACTGGGAAGGTCCTTACAAGGTGATAAAGCAGATCAACGATGTAGTGTACCACATTCAGTTGGCGAGAAATGTCAGGAGCAAAATAAAAGTCGTTCATCTGGAGAGGCTATCTCCTTATATAGGTTGCAGTACTATCCTTGTTCGGGACGAACAAGATTAAGTGGAGGGCAGTGAAACGTGATTGCATACTTTTAGGATCCCATCTGGAGTTTGACAATGAGTGCACCACCCTATGTATCTAAGTCAAGACACAATCCATGCAGATAAAAACTTCTTTCCAGGTGTAGATAATGGTGTAGAGAATGTTCTCGAAAATAAAAGCTTACTCAAGAACCCTCTCGAGGTGTACGAGGTTTGATAAAAAAATAACCGTTATTTTCAAAAAGTATTTATTTATTCATCAACAACTATCTTGTCCCCTTCAAAGTAATTCCCCTCAGATATAATACACTTATGCCAGCGTTTTTTCCAATCCTCGAAACACTTCTGAAACGCTTTTTTTGGTATCGCCAACAGCTCCTGTTTCGATTTTTCTTTTATCTCCTCAATCGTAGCAAAACGCTTTCCTTTCATCGGTGTCTTCAGTTTTGGAAAGAGGAAAAAGTCAGCGGGGGCCAAGTCCGGTGAATACGGTGGTTGAGGCATGATAACGGTTTTGTTTTTGGCCAAAAAATTACGCACAAGCATCGATGTGTGAGTTGGTGCGTTATCATGGTGCAAAATCCATGATTGATTTTTCCACAATTCTGGGCGTTTCTGACGAATTGCTTCTCGCAAACGGCGCATAACTTCAAGGTAGTATTCCTTGTTGACCGTACGACCTTGTGGCAAGAATTCATGATGCACCACGCCATTGCAATCAAAGAAAACTGTCAGCAAAACCTTTACGTTCGACCGAAGTTGACGTGCTTTTTTCGGTCTTGGCTCATCTGGACGTTTCCTTTGGGATGATTGGGCTTTGGTTTCAATGTCATAGCCATACACCCACGATTCGTCACCAGTTATGATCTTTTTGAGGAAATCTGGATCGTCGTTGACGATGTTCAACAGCTCCTGAGCGATGTCTATGCGACGTTGTTTTTGCTCAAAATTTAGCAATTTTGGAACAATCTTCGCTGCCGCAGGTTTCATGCCTAAAACATCCGTAAAAATTGCTTGGCATGAGCCGAACGATATGCCAACATCATCAACAACCTCTCTGATAGTGATTCGACGATTATCCAAAATCATTTTCTTCACTGCGTCAATGTTTTCATCGGTTGTTGACGTGCTCGGGCGACCAGGACGCGCATCGTCATTGACATCTTCTCGGCCTTCCTTAAACCGGTTATACCACAATTGAACTTGTGTTCTGCTCATAGTAGACTCACCAAAGGCCACAGTCAACATTTCAAATGTCCTTGCGCATTTAATTTCATTTTTTACACAAAACTGAATACAGTTTCTTTGATCCATTTTTTCGAATAGTACAAAATCGAAGAGCACACCAAAACACGACTAACCTTTTTATCTGTCAAAAACAAACTGACAATCCAAAATGGTTGGTATTGCCAACATATATAAAAGACATGTGTACCAACATAACAGAAAAAAATGCGAACATCGAACATACGTAACTCACGAAATTTGAAAATAACGGTTATTTTTTTATCACACCTCGTATATAAGATTCGAGAATGAGCCAGAAACTTCTTTAATGGTGTAGAGATATTCTAGAAATAGAAAAGATATTTCTTCTTCAACCATTCAAAAGCTAGCTTTATAAGCCACCACACTATTAAAGTGAGAAACAGTTGAAAAGCAACCGTAACAGTGTGTACATCGCGCATTTTAATCGAAGCAGCAATATTTGTAATTGTGATTAAGAAGTAATAAAGTGATTAATGAAATATTAAAAACTTTAACTTAAACTTTAAGCCTAATATTAAGTGTGTAAATTGCAATAATTAAATAAAACTAATTATTTTATTTTAACCAGCGATTGTTTGATTATTACACAATCCAGTGGTACGAATCCGAGTATAGAGAGTTAAGAGTAAATTGTCGTAACAGAATAAATTGTCAAGAGGGCAATTTCGTCACAATTGGTGTGAGAAGTGGGATTGTGTATCTGTAATAAACAATGGTTAAATTTGAAAAACTGAGATGGGAAGCAGGTCAAGAAGGAGCTTCTTGAGCGCTTAAACTTGCAAACACAAGGGCTTATAGCGGAGCTGCAGGTGCAGTTAGGAAGCGCTTTGGAGGAGCAGGGTATAGACGTCGATGAGTATGAATTCCAATTTGAAGAGCAAACGACATCTCGAGAGGAAGAAACACCTCAAGGAACTAATACTGGTAGCTTTGACATGGGCGCACTTATTGGAGTAATACAGATGCAGTTCAAACAAAATGCTGAATCAGTCGAAAAAAGTGTTGCATCCGTCAAACAAGATGTCTAAGAACAGTTGGAACAGTAACTACAGAAAAGCTATGACAAGTTGCAGCAGCGGTTAGAGCAGAGTGAAACACGACTTGATCTACTAGCGGAACAAAACTCACAGCAGATGAAAGAATTGTCGGAGATGGTAGACAGGAAGGTGTGTGAAATTGAGACACGGCAAGAATCGTTCTAAAAATCTGTAGAGCAAAAATTCATTGCGAACGAGCAAAAGCATAACGAATTTAAGCAACAAATAGAACAAAGGATGCACCTACTACAGGCAGGTGCATTACCTGAGCCAGCTTTATCCTCAATAAAACTGAAGCCTCATAACTATGATGGAACCATGGCATTTAGCGTCTTCAGAATGCTGTTTGAGACTCCCGCTAGCACAAATTGTTGGAGTGCTGGCGAAAAAGTGGCTGCATTAACCGTTTCGTTGAAAGGTGCTGCCGCTGATGTACTTCAAACTATCTCAGAAAGTGAGCGAGACTGTTATGAAAGTGTGATGAATGCCGTTCAGCGCAAGTATGGTAGTGAAGCAGATGTACCAAGTAGAGCTACGAACACGTGTACAGAAGAGTGGTGAGTCTCTACAACAGTTTGCGGCGGAAGTGGAACGACTGGCGCATCTTGCATACCCAGGAGAGATTACTGAGATGTGTATGATGGACACCTTTGTATATGGCATTCGCGATGCGGAGATAAAAAGTTCGGCGATAACAAATCATAAAGCTACATATATGGAGACAGTAGCTAGCGCTTTAACTTCAGAGACAGCAGCCTTGGTGTGTCAGCCAGAATGCAGAGCCCATCAGGTAAGAGTCGAAAGCGGACAAAGTTTCACGGGGAAATACTTTACTTGCGGAGAGGTCAGACACATAGCTTGTAATTGCCAGTCGAGACCCAAAACGTTATACATCCCGCTCGCCGGTACGACCACCAAAGCTAGTTAGATTCCAAAATAGGGAATCAGAAAATGTTGATAAGCCGCCGACAAACTAAATGGAGCCAGTCTTGAGGGGCGTGATCTGACTCCCACAACATGTAGCCCCAGAGTCATCGTTTCTCAGATTGCTCGGAAAATCAGCAGCTTAACTGTCGACAGCGTAATAAACTGATTAAAAATCGTGGTAACATTGGATACGGGCGCATCACATTCCATAATTAGAAGGTATCTCGTTCGGGAAATCCAGCCGCTTTTAGGAATAAGATTGCGTACGACAACAGGAGATGATGCACCGGTACTGGTAAAATCACTATGGCACTACAACAGTGACGCACTAGTTTGTAGTTGCGGATATTGTGGACGAATTAATCTTCGGTGTGGATTTTATGATACGGAATGAATTCCTGCTAGATTTCCTGAAATATCCGAACACCGAAATACCGTGATTCATTGGTAAGGATAATTATGGAGGTGTTAAACAAGCCGAAGCCGTTGAGAAGCACAAAAGCCGAATCCTACCAAAAAAGTTATCAATGTTTCAAATACCGCTAGACCCACAGAGTAACGAAAGCTAATTGTAAATTGCCAGGCAATTTCAGAAATTATAAACTGAGAGAAGCAACTGCGAGACACGAAAAGAAAGATACGAGCTAATAAAAAGGTGTTGGACGACCTGGCGAAAGAATGGACTAAACAGTTATCTACAGTACTTATATGCAGCAGTTATATACCTGAAAAACGAGAACAGTTAAATGAAATTCATGGAAACATCAGAAAGCGCACACAACTGATGAGTGATAAAATGAAAGCCAGATATGATGTACGAGCAAAGGCCAAGGGATTTCAGGAAGGGCAGCTAGTTATGCTTCATAATCCGCAAAGGTACAAGGGATTATCGCCAAAACTGCAAACACACTGGGAAGGTCCTTACAAGGTGATAAAGCAGATCAACGATGTATTCATTCAGTTGGCGAGAAATGTCAGGAGCAAAATAAAAGTCGTTCATCTGGAGAGGCTATCTCCTTATATAGGTTGCAGTACTATCCTTGTTCGGGACGAACAAGATTAAGTGGAGGGCAGTGAAACGTGATTGCATACTTTTAGGATCCCATCTGGGGTTTGACAATGAGTGCACCACCCTATGTATCTAAGTCAAGACACAATCCATGCAGATAAAAACTTCTTTCCAGGTGTAGATAATGGTGTAGAGAATGTTCTCGAAAATAAAAGCTTACTCAAGAACCCTCTTTCGAGGTGTACGAGGTTTGATAAAAAATAACCGTTATTTTCAAAAAGTATTTATTTATTCATCAACAACTATCTTGTCCCCTTCAAAGTAATTCCCCTCAGATATAATACACTTATGCCAGCGTTTTTTCCAATCCTCGAAACACTTCTGAAACGCTTTTTTTGGTATCGCCAACAGCTCCTGTTTCGATTTTTCTTTTATCTCCTCAATCGTAGCAAAACGCTTTCCTTTCATCGGTGTCTTCAGTTTTGGAAAGAGGAAAAAGTCAGCGGGGGCCAAGTCCGGTGAATACGGTGGTTGAGGCATGATAACGGTTTTGTTTTTGGCCAAAAAATTACGCACAAGCATCGATGTGTGAGTTGGTGCGTTATCATGGTGCAAAATCCATGATTGGTTTTTCCACAATTCTGGGCGTTTCTGACGAATTGCTTCTCGCAAACGGCGCATAACTTCAAGGTAGTATACCTTGTTGACCGTACGACCTTGTGGCAAGAATTCATGATGCACCACGCCATTGCAATCAAAGAAAACTGTCAGCAAAACCTTTACGTTCGACCGAACTTGACGTGCTTTTTTCGGTCTTGGCTCATCTGGACGTTTCCTTTGGGATGATTGGGCTTTGGTTTCAATGTCATAGCCATGCACCCACGATTCAGCACCAGTTATGATCTTTTTCAGGAAATCTGGATCGTCGTTGACGATGTTCAACAGCTCCTGAGCGATGTCTATGCGACGTTGTTTTTGCTCAAAATTTAGCAATTTTGGAACAATCTTCGCTGCCGCAGGTTTCATGCCTAAAACATCCGTAAAAATTGCTTGGCATGAGCCGAACGATATGCCAACATCATCAGCAACCTCTCTGATAGTGATTCGACGATTATCCAAAATCATTTTCTTCACTGCGTCAATGTTTTCATCGGTTGTTGACGTGCTCGGGCGACCAGGACGCGCATCGTCATTGACATCTTCTCGGCCTTCCTTAAACCGGTTATACCACAATTGAACTTGTGTTCTGCTCATAGTAGACTCACCAAAGGCCACAGTCAACATTTCAAATGTCCTTGCGCATTTAATTTCATTTTTTACACAAAACTGAATACAGTTTCTTTGATCCATTTTTTCGAATAGTACAAAATCGAAGAGCACACCAAAACACGACTAACCTTTTTATCTGTCAAAAACAAACTGACAATCCAAAATGGTTGGTATTGCCAACATATATAAAAGACATGTGTACCAACATAACAGAAAAAAATGCGAACATCGAACATACGTAACTCACGAAATTTGAAAATAACGGTTATTTTTTTATCACACCTCGTATATAAGATTCGAGAATGATCCAGAAACTTATTTAATGGTGTAGAGATATTCTAGAAATAGAAAAGATATTTCTTCTTCTACCATTCAAAAGCTAGCTATATAAGCCACCACACTATTAAAGTGAGAAACAGTTGAAAAGCAACCGTAACAGTGTGTACATCGCGCATTTTAATCGAAGCAGCAATATTTGTAATTGTGATTAAGAAGTAATAAAGTGATTAATGAAATATTAAAAACTTTAAGCCTAATATTAGGTGTGTAAATTGCAATAATTAAATAAAACTAATTATTTTATTTTAACCAGCTATTGTTTGATTATTACACAATCCAGTGGTACGAATCCGAGTATAGAGAGTTAGAGTAAATTGTCGTAACAGAATAAATTGTCAAGAGGGCAATTTCGTCACAATTGGTGTGAGAAGTGGGATTGTGTATCTGTAATAAACAATGGTTAAATTTGAAAAACTGAGATGGGAAGCAGGTCAAGAAGGAGCTTCTTGAGCGCTTAAACTTGCAAAGACAAGGGCTTATAGCGGAGCTGCAGGTGCAGTTAGGAAGCGCTTTGGAGGAGCAGGGTATAGACGTCGATGAGTATGAATTCCAATTTGAAGAGCAAACGACATCTCGAGAGGAAGAAACACCTCAAGGAACTAATACTGGTAGCTTTGACATGGGCGCACTTATTGGAGTAATACAGATGCAGTTCAAACAAAATACTGAATCAGTCGAAAAAAGTGTTGCATCCGTCAAACAAGATGTCTAAGAACAGTTGGAACAGTAACTACAGAAAAGCTATGACAAGTTGCAGCAGCGGTTAGAGCAGAGTGAAACACGACTTGATCTACTAGCGGAACAAAACTCACAGCAGATGAAAGAATTGTCGGAGATGGTAGACAGGAAGGTGTGTGAAATTGAGACACGGCAAGAATCGTTCGAAAAATCTGTAGAACAAAAATTCATTGCGACCGTGCAAAAGCATAACGAATTTAAGCAACAAATAGAACAAAGGATGCACCTACTACAGGCAGGTGCATTACCTGAGCCAGCTTTATCCTCAATAAAACTGAAGCCTCATAACTATGATGGAACCATGGCATTTAGCGTCTTCAGAATTCTGTTTGAGACTCCCGCTAGCACAAATGGTTGGAGTGCTCGCGAAAAAGTGGCTGCATTAACCGTTTCGTTGAAAGGTGCTGCCGCTGATGTACTTCAAACTATCTCAGAAAGTGAGCGAGACTGTTATGAAAGTGTGATGAATGCCGTTCAGCGCAAGTATGGTAGTGAAGCAGATGTACCAAGTAGAGCTACGAACACGTGTACAGAAGAGTGGTGAGTCTCTACAACAGTTTGCGGCGGAAGTGGAACGACTGGCGCATCTTGCATACCCAGGAGAGATTACTGAGAGGTGTATGATGGACACCTTTGTATATGGCATTCGCGATGCGGAGATAAAAGGTTCGGCGATAACAAATCATAAAGCTACATATATGGAGACAGTAGCTAGCGCTTTAACTTCAGAGACAGCAGCCTTGGTGTGTCAGCCAGAATGCAGAGCCCATCAGGTAAGAGTCGAAAGCGGACAAAGTTTCACGGGGAAATACTTTACTTGCGGAGAGGTCAGACACATAGCTTGTAATTGCCAGTCGAGACCCAAAACGTTATACATCCCGCTCGCCGGTACGACCACCAAAGCTAGTTAGATTCCAAAATAGGGAATCAGAAAATGTTGATAAGCCGCCGACAAACTAAATGGAGCCAGTCTTGAGGGGCGTGATCTGACTCCCACAACATGTAGCCCCAGAGTCATCGTTTCTCAGATTGCTCGGAAAATCAGCAGCTTAACTGTCGACAGCGTAATAAACTGATTAAAAATCGTGGTAACATTGGATACGGGCGCATCACATTCCATAATTAGAAGGTATCTCGTTCGGGAAATCCAGCCGCTTTTAGGAATAAGATTGCGTACGACAACTGGAGATGATGCACCGGTACTGGTAAAATCACTATGGCACTACAACAGTGACGCACTAGTTTGTAGTTGCGGATATTGTGGACGAATTAATCTTCGGTGTGGATTTTATGATACGGAATGAATTCCTGCTAGATTTCCTGAAATATCCGAACACCGAAATACCGTGATTCATTGGTAAGGATAATTATGGAGGTGTTAAACAAGCCATTGTATCGCGGCGGACAAAAATCCCACCCATATCAGAGGCAGTTATACTGTCCAAAATGGGCGGAGATGTTGAGAAGCACAAAAGCCGAATCCTACCAGAAAAGTTATCAATGTTTCAAATACCGCTAGACCCACAGAGTAACGAAAGCTAATTGTAAATTGCCAGGCAATTTCAGAAATTATAAACTGAGAGAAGCAACTGCGAGACACGAAAAGAAAGATACGAGCTAATAAAAAGGTGTTGGACGACCTGGCGAAAGAATGGACTAAACAGTTATCTACAGTACTTATATGCAGCAGTTATATACCTGAAAAACGAGAACAGTTGAATGAAATTCATGGAAACATCAGAAAGCGCACACAACTGATGAGTGATAAAATGAAAGCCAGATATGATGTACGAGCAAAGGCCAAGGGATTTCAGGAAGGGCAGCTAGTTATGCTTCATAATCCGCAAAGGTACAAGGGATTATCGCCAAAACTGCAAACACACTGGGAAGGTCCTTACAAGGTGATAAAGCAGATCAACGATGTAGTGTACCACATTCAGTTGGCGAGAAATGTCAGGAGCAAAATAAAAGTCGTTCATCTGGAGAGGCTATCTCCTTATATAGGTTGCAGTACTATCCTTGTTCGGGACGAACAAGATTAAGTGGAGGGCAGTGAAACGTGATTGCATACTTTTAGGATCCCATCTGGAGTTTGACAATGAGTGCACCACCCTATGTATCTAAGTCAAGACACAATCCATGCAGATAAAAACTTCTTTCCAGGTGTAGATAATGGTGTAGAGAATGTTCTCGAAAATAAAAGCTTACTCAAGAACCCTCTCGAGGTGTACGAGGTTTGATCAAAAAATAACCGTTATTTTCAAAAAGTATTTATTTATTCATCAACAACTATCTTGTCCCCTTCAAAAGTAATTCCCCTCAGATATAATACACTTATGCCAGCGTTTTTTCCAATCCTCGAAACACTTCTGAAACGTTTTTTTTGGTATCGCCAACAGCTCCTGTTTCGATTTTTCTTTTATCTCCTCAATCGTAGCAAAACGCTTTCCTTTCATCGGTGTCTTCAGTTTTGGAAAGAGGAAAAAGTCAGCGGGGGCCAAGTCCGGTGAATACGGTGGTTGAGGCATGATAACGGTTTTGTTTTTGGCCAAAAAATTACGCACAAGCATCGATGTGTGAGTTGGTGCGTTATCATGGTGCAAAATCCATGATTGGTCTTTCCACAATTCTGGTCGTTTCTGACGAATTGCTCCTCGCAAACGGCGCATAACTTCAAGGTAGTATTCCTTGTTGACCGTACGACCTTGTGGCAAGAATTCATGATGCACCACGCCATTGCAATCAAAGAAAACTGTCAGCAAAACCTTTACGTTCGACCGAACTTGACGTGCTTTTTTCGGTCTTGGCTCATCTGGACGTTTCCTTTGGGATGATTGGGCTTTGGTTTCAATGTCATAGCCATGCACCCACGATTCGGCACCAGTTATGATCTTTTTCAGGAAATCTGGATCGTCGTTGACGATGTTCAACAGCTCCTGAGCGATGTCTATGCGACGTTGTTTTTGCTCAAAATTTAGCAATTTTGGGACAATCTTCGCTGCCGCAGGTTTCATGCCTAAAACATCCGTAAAAATTGCTTGGCATGAGCCGAACGATATGCCAACATCATCAGCAACCTCTCTGATAGTGATTCGACGATTATCCAAAATCATTTTCTTCACTGTGTCAATGTTTTCATCGGTTGTTGACGTGCTCGGGCGACCAGGACGCGCATCGTCATTGACATCTTCTCGGCCTTCCTTAAACCGGTTATACCACAATTGAACTTGTGTTCTGCTCATAGTAGACTCACCAAAGGCCACAGTCAACATTTCAAATGTCCTTGCGCATATAATTTCATTTTTTACACAAAACTGAATACAGTTTCTTTGATCCATTTTTTCGAATAGTACAAAATCGAAGAGCACACCAAAACACGACTAACCTTTTTATCTGTCAAAAACAAACTGACAATCCAAAATGGTTGGTATTGCCAACATATATAAAAGACATGTGTACCAACATAACAGAAAAAAATTCGAACATCGAACATACGTAACTCACGAAATTTGAAAATAACGGTTATTTTTTATCACACCTCGTATATAAGATTCGAGAATGATCCTGAAACTTCTTTAATGGTGTAGAGATATTCTAGAAATAGAAAAGATATTTCTTCTTCTACCATTCAAAAGCTAGCTATATAAGCCACCACACTATTAAAGTGAGAAACAGTTGAAAAGCAACCGTAACAGTGTGTACATCGCGCATTTTAATCGAAGCAGCAATATTTGTAATTGTGATTAAGAAGTAATAAAGTGATTAATGAAATATTAAAAACTTTAAGCCTAATATTAGGTGTGTAAATTGCAATAATTAAATAAAACTAATTATTTTATTTTAACCAGCTATTGTTTGATTATTACACAATCCAGTGGTACGAATCCGAGTATAGAGAGTTAGAGTAAATTGTCGTAACAGAATAAATTGTCAAGAGGGCAATTTCGTCACAATTGGTGTGAGAAGTGGGATTGTGTATCTGTAATAAACAATGGTTAAATTTGAAAAACTGAGATGGGAAGCAGGTCAAGAAGGAGCTTCTTGAGCGCTTAAACTTGCAAACACAAGGGCTTATAGCGGAGCTGCAGGTGCAGTTAGGAAGCGCTTTGGAGGAGCAGGGTATAGACGTCGATGAGTATGAATTCCAATTTGAAGAGCAAACGACATCTCGAGAGGAAGAAACACCTCAAGGAACTAATACTGGTAGCTTTGACATGGGCGCACTTATTGGAGTAATACAGATGCAGTTCAAACAAAATGCTGAATCAGTCGAAAAAAGTGTTGCATCCGTCAAACAAGATGTCTAAGAACAGTTGGAACAGTAACTACAGAAAAGCTATGACAAGTTGCAGCAGCGGTTAGAGCAGAGTGAAACACGACTTGATCTACTAGCGGAACAAAACTCACAGCAGATGAAAGAATTGTCGGAGATGGTAGACAGGAAGGTGTGTGAAATTGAGACACGGCAAGAATCGTTCTAAAAATCTGTAGAGCAAAAATTCATTGCGAACGAGCAAAAGCATAACGAATTTAAGCAACAAATAGAACAAAGGATGCACCTACTACAGGCAGGTGCATTACCTGAGCCAGCTTTATCCTCAATAAAACTGAAGCCTCATAACTATGATGGAACCATGGCATTTAGCGTCTTCAGAATGCTGTTTGAGACTCCCGCTAGCACAAATTGTTGGAGTGCTGGCGAAAAAGTGGCTGCATTAACCGTTTCGTTGAAAGGTGCTGCCGCTGATGTACTTCAAACTATCTCAGAAAGTGAGCGAGACTGTTATGAAAGTGTGATGAATGCCGTTCAGCGCAAGTATGGTAGTGAAGCAGATGTACCAAGTAGAGCTACGAACACGTGTACAGAAGAGTGGTGAGTCTCTACAACAGTTTGCGGCGGAAGTGGAACGACTGGCGCATCTTGCATACCCAGGAGAGATTACTGAGAGGTGTATGATGGACACCTTTGTATATGGCATTCGCGATGCGGAGATAAAAGGTTCGGCGATAACAAATCATAAAGCTACATATATGGAGACAGTAGCTAGCGCTTTAACTTCAGAGACAGCAGCCTTGGTGTGTCAGCCAGAATGCAGAGCCCATCAGGTAAGAGTCGAAAGCGGACAAAGTTTCACGGGGAAATACTTTACTTGCGGAGAGGTCAGACACATAGCTTGTAATTGCCAGTCGAGACCCAAAACGTTATACATCCCGCTCGCCGGTACGACCACCAAAGTTAGATTCCAAAATAGGGAATCAGAAAATGTTGATAA
The DNA here is from genome assembly GCA_920105625.2 of Clusia tigrina. Lineage (NCBI taxonomy): Eukaryota > Metazoa > Arthropoda > Insecta > Diptera > Clusiidae > Clusia > Clusia tigrina. The sequence goes on from OV050030.1 coordinate 152,097,714, forward strand.
GCCGCCGACAAACTAAATGGAGCCAGTCTTGAGGGGCGTGATCTGACTCCCAAAACATGTAGCCCCAGAGTCATCGTTTCTCAGATTGCTCGGAAAATCAGTAGCTTAACTGTCGACAGCGTAATAAACTGATTAAAAATCGTGGTAACATTGGATACGGGCGCATCACATTCCATAATTAGAAAGTATCTCGTTCGGGAAATCCAGCCGCTTTTAGGAATAAGATTGCGTACGACAATTGGAGATGATGCACCGGTACTGGTAAAATCACTATGGCACTACAACAGTGACGCACTAGTTTGTAGTTGCGGATATTGTGGACGAATTAATCTTCGGTGTGGATTTTATGATACGGAATGAATTCCTGCTAGATTTCCTGAAATATCCGAACACCGAAATACCGTGATTCATTGGTAAGGATAATTATGGAGGTGTTAAACAAGCCATTGTATCGCGGCGGACAAAAATCCCACCCATATCAGAGGCAGTTATACTGTCCAAAATGGGCGGAGATGTTGAGAAGCACAAAAGCCGAATCCTACCAGAAAAGTTATCAATGTTTCAAATACCGCTAGACCCACAGAGTAACGAAAGCTAATTGTAAATTGCCAGGCAATTTCAGAAATTATAAACTGAGAGAAGCAACTGCGAGACACGAAAAGAAAGATACGAGCTAATAAAAAGGTGTTGGACGACCTGGCGAAAGAATGGACTAAACAGTTATCTACAGTACTTATATGCAGCAGTTATATACCTGAAAAACGAGAACAGTTGAATGAAATTCATGGAAACATCAGAAAGCGCACACAACTGATGAGTGATAAAATGAAAGCCAGATATGATGTACGAGCAAAGGCCAAGGGATTTCAGGAAGGGCAGCTAGTTATGCTTCATAATCCGCAAAGGTACAAGGGATTATCGCCAAAACTGCAAACACACTGGGAAGGTCCTTACAAGGTGATAAAGCAGATCAACGATGTAGTGTACCACATTCAGTTGGCGAGAAATGTCAGGAGCAAAATAAAAGTCGTTCATCTGGAGAGGCTATCTCCTTATATAGGTTGCAGTACTATCCTTGTTCGGGACGAACAAGATTAAGTGGAGGGCAGTGAAACGTGATTGCATACTTTTAGGATCCCATCTGGAGTTTGACAATGAGTGCACCACCCTATGTATCTAAGTCAAGACACAATCCATGCAGATAAAAACTTCTTTCCAGGTGTAGATAATGGTGTAGAGAATGTTCTCGAAAATAAAAGCTTACTCAAGAACCCTCTCGAGGTGTACGAGGTTTGATCAAAAAATAACCGTTATTTTCAAAAAGTATTTATTTATTCATCAACAACTATCTTGTCCCCTTCAAAAGTAATTCCCCTCAGATATAATACACTTATGCCAGCGTTTTTTCCAATCCTCGAAACACTTCTGAAACGTTTTTTTTGGTATCGCCAACAGCTCCTGTTTCGATTTTTCTTTTATCTCCTCAATCGTAGCAAAACGCTTTCCTTTCATCGGTGTCTTCAGTTTTGGAAAGAGGAAAAAGTCAGCGGGGGCCAAGTCCGGTGAATACGGTGGTTGAGGCATGATAACGGTTTTGTTTTTGGCCAAAAAATTACGCACAAGCATCGATGTGTGAGTTGGTGCGTTATCATGGTGCAAAATCCATGATTGGTCTTTCCACAATTCTGGTCGTTTCTGACGAATTGCTCCTCGCAAACGGCGCATAACTTCAAGGTAGTATTCCTTGTTGACCGTACGACCTTGTGGCAAGAATTCATGATGCACCACGCCATTGCAATCAAAGAAAACTGTCAGCAAAACCTTTACGTTCGACCGAACTTGACGTGCTTTTTTCGGTCTTGGCTCATCTGGACGTTTCCTTTGGGATGATTGGGCTTTGGTTTCAATGTCATAGCCATGCACCCACGATTCAGCACCAGTTATGATCTTTTTCAGGAAATCTGGATCGTCGTTGACGATGTTCAACAGCTCCTGAGCGATGTCTATGCGACGTTGTTTTTGCTCAAAATTTAGCAATTTTGGGACAATCTTCGCTGCCGCAGGTTTCATGCCTAAAACATCCGTAAAAATTGCTTGGCATGAGCCGAACGATATGCCAACATCATCAGCAACCTCTCTGATAGTGATTCGACGATTATCCAAAATCATTTTCTTCACTGTGTCAATGTTTTCATCGGTTGTTGACGTGCTCGGGCGACCAGGACGCGCATCGTCATTGACATCTTCTCGGCCTTCCTTAAACCGGTTATACCACAATTGAACTTGTGTTCTGCTCATAGTAGACTCACCAAAGGCCACAGTCAACATTTCAAATGTCCTTGCGCATATAATTTCATTTTTTACACAAAACTGAATACAGTTTCTTTGATCCATTTTTTCGAATAGTACAAAATCGAAGAGCACACCAAAACACGACTAACCTTTTTATCTGTCAAAAACAAACTGACAATCCAAAATGGTTGGTATTGCCAACATATATAAAAGACATGTGTACCAACATAACAGAAAAAAATTCGAACATCGAACATACGTAACTCACGAAATTTGAAAATAACGGTTATTTTTTATCACACCTCGTATATAAGATTCGAGAATGATCCTGAAACTTCTTTAATGGTGTAGAGATATTCTAGAAATAGAAAAGATATTTCTTCTTCTACCATTCAAAAGCTAGCTATATAAGCCACCACACTATTAAAGTGAGAAACAGTTGAAAAGCAACCGTAACAGTGTGTACATCGCGCATTTTAATCGAAGCAGCAATATTTGTAATTGTGATTAAGAAGTAATAAAGTGATTAATGAAATATTAAAAACTTTAAGCCTAATATTAGGTGTGTAAATTGCAATAATTAAATAAAACTAATTATTTTATTTTAACCAGCTATTGTTTGATTATTACACAATCCAGTGGTACGAATCCGAGTATAGAGAGTTAGAGTAAATTGTCGTAACAGAATAAATTGTCAAGAGGGCAATTTCGTCACAATTGGTGTGAGAAGTGGGATTGTGTATCTGTAATAAACAATGGTTAAATTTGAAAAACTGAGATGGGAAGCAGGTCAAGAAGGAGCTTCTTGAGCCCTTAAACTTGCAAACACAAGGGCTTATAGCGGAGCTGCAGGTGCAGTTAGGAAGCGCTTTGGAGGAGCAGGGTATAGACGTCGATGAGTATGAATTCCAATTTGAAGAGCAAACGACATCTCGAGAGGAAGAAACACCTCAAGGAACTAATACTGGTAGCTTTGACATGGGCGCACTTATTGGAGTAATACAGATGCAGTTCAAACAAAATGCTGAATCAGTCGAAAAAAGTGTTGCATCCGTCAAACAAGATGTCTAAGAACAGTTGGAACAGTAACTACAGAAAAGCTATGACAAGTTGCAGCAGCGGTTAGAGCAGAGTGAAACACGACTTGATCTACTAGCGGAACAAAACTCACAGCAGATGAAAGAATTGTCGGAGATGGTAGACAGGAAGGTGTGTGAAATTGAGACACGGCAAGAATCGTTCTAAAAATCTGTAGAGCAAAAATTCATTGCGAACGAGCAAAAGCATAACGAATTTAAGCAACAAATAGAACAAAGGATGCACCTACTACAGGCAGGTGCATTACCTGAGCCAGCTTTATCCTCAATAAAACTGAAGCCTCATAACTATGATGGAACCATGGCATTTAGCGTCTTCAGAATGCTGTTTGAGACTCCCGCTAGCACAAATTGTTGGAGTGCTGGCGAAAAAGTGGCTGCATTAACCGTTTCGTTGAAAGGTGCTGCCGCTGATGTACTTCAAACTATCTCAGAAAGTGAGCGAGACTGTTATGAAAGTGTGATGAATGCCGTTCAGCGCAAGTATGGTAGTGAAGCAGATGTACCAAGTAGAGCTACGAACACGTGTACAGAAGAGTGGTGAGTCTCAACAACAGTTTGCGGCGGAAGTGGAACGACTGGCGCATCTTGCATACCCAGGAGAGATTACTGAGATGTGTATGATGGACACCTTTGTATATGGCATTCGCGATGCGGAGATAAAAAGTTCGGCGATAACAAATCATAAAGCTACATATATGGAGACAGTAGCTAGCGCTTTAACTTCAGAGACAGCAGCCTTGGTGTGTCAGCCAGAATGCAGAGCCCATCAGGTAAGAGTCGAAAGCGGACAAAGTTTCACGGGGAAATACTTTACTTGCGGAGAGGTCAGACACATAGCTTGTAATTGCCAGTCGAGACCCAAAACGTTATACATCCCGCTCGCCGGTACGACCACCAAAGCTAGTTAGATTCCAAAATAGGGAATCAGAAAATGTTGATAAGCCGCCGACAAACTAAATGGAGCCAGTCTTGAGGGGCGTGATCTGACTCCCAAAACATGTAGCCCCAGAGTCATCGTTTCTCAGATTGCTCGGAAAATCAGTAGCTTAACTGTCGACAGCGTAATAAACTGATTAAAAATCGTGGTAACATTGGATACGGGCGCATCACATTCCATAATTAGAAAGTATCTCGTTCGGGAAATCCAGCCGCTTTTAGGAATAAGATTGCGTACGACAATTGGAGATGATGCACCGGTACTGGTAAAATCACTATGGCACTACAACAGTGACGCACTAGTTTGTAGTTGCGGATATTGTGGACGAATTAATCTTCGGTGTGGATTTTATGATACGGAATGAATTCCTGCTAGATTTCCTGAAATATCCGAACACCGAAATACCGTGATTCATTGGTAAGGATAATTATGGAGGTGTTAAACAAGCCATTGTATCGCGGCGGACAAAAATCCCACCCATATCAGAGGCAGTTATACTGTCCAAAATGGGCGGAGATGTTGAGAAGCACAAAAGCCGAATCCTACCAGAAAAGTTATCAATGTTTCAAATACCGCTAGACCCACAGAGTAACGAAAGCTAATTGTAAATTGCCAGGCAATTTCAGAAATTATAAACTGAGAGAAGCAACTGCGAGACACGAAAAGAAAGATACGAGCTAATAAAAAGGTGTTGGACGACCTGGCGAAAGAATGGACTAAACAGTTATCTACAGTACTTATATGCAGCAGTTATATACCTGAAAAACGAGAACAGTTGAATGAAATTCATGGAAACATCAGAAAGCGCACACAACTGATGAGTGATAAAATGAAAGCCAGATATGATGTACGAGCAAAGGCCAAGGGATTTCAGGAAGGGCAGCTAGTTGTGCTTCATAATCCGCAAAGCTACAAGGGATTATCGCCAAAACTGCAAACACACTGGGAAGGTCCTTACAAGGTGATAAAGCAGATCAACGATGTAGTGTACCACATTCAGTTGGCGAGAAATGTCAGGAGCAAAATAAAAGTCGTTCATCTGGAGAGGCTATCTCCTTATATAGGTTGCGGTACTATCCTTGTTCGGGACGAACAAGATTAAGTGGAGGGCAGTGAAACGTGATTGCATACTTTTAGGATCCCATCTGGAGTTTGACAATGAGTGCACCACCCTATGTATCTAAGTCAAGACACAATCCATGCAGATAAAAACTTCTTTCCAGGTGTAGATAATGGTGTAGAGAATGTTCTCGAAAATAAAAGCTTACTCAAGAACCCTCTTTCGAGGTGTACGGGGTTTGATCAAAAAATAACCGTTATTTTCAAAAAGTATTTATTTATTCATCAACAACTATCTTGTCCCCTTCAAAAGTAATTCCCCTCAGATATAATACACTTATGCCAGCGTTTTTTCCAATCCTCGAAACACTTCTGAAACGCTTTTTTTGGTATCGCCAACAGCTCCTGTTTCGATTTTTCTTTTATCTCCTCAATCGTAGCAAAACGCTTTCCTTTCATCGGTGTCTTCAGTTTTGGAAAGAGGAAAAAGTCAGCGGGGGCCAAGTCCGGTGAATACGGTGGTTGAGGCATGATAACGATTTTGTTTTTGGCCAAAAAATTGCGCACAAGCATCGATGTGTGAGTTGGTGCGTTATCACGGTGCAAAATCCATGATTGATTTTTCCACAATTCTGGGCGTTTCTGACGAATTGCTTCTCGCAAACGGCGCATAACTTCAAGGTAGTATTCCTTGTTGACCGTACGACCTTGTGGCAAGAATTCATGATGCACCACGCCATTGCAATCAAAGAAAACTGTCAGCAAAACCTTTACGTTCGACCGAACTTGACGTGCTTTTTTCGGGCTTGGCTCATCTGGACGTTTCCTTTGGGATGATTGGGCTTTGGTTTCAATGTCATAGCCATACACCCACGATTCGTCACCAGTTATGATATTTTTGAGGAAATCTGGATCGTCGTTGACGGTGTTCAACAGCTCCTGAGCGATGTCTATGCGACGTTGTTTTTGCTCAAAATTTAGCAATTTTGGAACAATCTTCGCTGCCGCAGGTTTCATGCCTAAAACATCCGTAAAAATTGCTTGGCATAAGCCGAACGATATGCCAACATCATCAGCAACCTCTCTGATAGTGATTCGACGATTATCCAAAATCATTTTCTTCACTGCGTCAATGTTTTCATCGGTTGTTGACGTGCTCGGGCGACCAGGACGCGCATCGTCATTGACATCTTCTCGGCCTTCCTTAAACCGGTTATACCACAATTGAACTTGTGTTCTGCTCATAGTAGACTCACCAAAGGCCACAGTCAACATTTCAAATGTCCTTGCGCATTTAATTTCATTTTTTACACAAAACTGAATACAGTTTCCTTGATCCATTTTTTCGAATAGTACAAAATCGAAGAGCACACCAAAACACGACTAACCTTTTTATCTGTCAAAAACAAACTGACAATCCAAAATGGTTGGTATTGCCAACATATATAAAAGACATGTGTACCAACCTAACAGAAAAAAATGCGAACATCGAACATACGTAACTCACGAAATTTGAAAATAACGGTTATTTTTTTATCACACCTCGTATATAAGATTCGAGAATGATCCTGAAACTTCTTTAATGGTGTAGAGATATTCTAGAAATAGAAAAGATATTTCTTCTTCTACCATTCAAAAGCTAGCTATATAAGCCACCACACTATTAAAGTGAGAAACAGTTGAAAAGCAACCGTAACAGTGTGTACATCGCGCATTTTAATCGAAGCAGCAATATTTGTAATTGTGATTAAGAAGTAATAAAGTGATTAATGAAATATTAAAAACTTTAAGCCTAATATTAGGTGTGTAAATTGCAATAATTAAATAAAACTAATTATTTTATTTTAACCAGCTATTGTTTGATTATTACACAATCCAGTGGTACGAATCCGAGTATAGAGAGTTAGAGTAAATTGTCGTAACAGAATAAATTGTCAAGAGGGCAATTTCGTCACAATTGGTGTGAGAAGTGGGATTGTGTATCTGTAATAAACAATGGTTAAATTTGAAAAACTGAGATGGGAAGCAGGTCAAGAAGGAGCTTCTTGAGCGCTTAAACTTGCAAACACAAGGGCTTATAGCGGAGCTGCAGGTGCAGTTAAGAAGCGCTTTGGAGGAGCAGGGTATAGACGTCGATGAGTATGAATTCCAATTTGAAGAGCAAACGACATCTCGAGAGGAAGAAACACCTCAAGGAACTAATACTGGTAGCTTTGACATGGGCGCACTTATTGGAGTAATACAGATGCAGTTCAAACAAAATGCTGCATCAGTCGAAAAAAGTGTTGCATCCGTCAAACAAGATGTCTAAGAACAGTTGGAACAGTAACTACAGAAAAGCTATGACAAGTTGCAGCAGCGGTTAGAGCAGAGTGAAACACGACTTGATCTACTAGCGGAACAAAACTCACAGCAGATGAAAGAATTGTCGGAGATGGTAGACAGGAAGGTGTGTGAAATTGAGACACGGCAAGAATCGTTCTAAAAATCTGTAGAGCAAAAATTCATTGCGAACGAGCAAAAGCATAACGAATTTAAGCAACAAATAGAACAAAGGATGCACCTACTACAGGCAGGTGCATTACCTGAACCAGCTTTATCCTCAATAAAACTGAAGCCTCATAACTATGATGGAACCATGGCATTTAGCGTCTTCAGAATGCTGTTTGAGACTCCCGCTAGCACAAATTGTTGGAGTGCTCGCGAAAAAGTGGCTGCATTAACCGTTTCGTTGAAAGGTGCTGCCGCTGATGTACTTCAAACTATCTCAGAAAGTGAGCGAGACTGTTATGAAAGTGTGATGAATGCCGTTCAGCGCAAGTATGGTAGTGAAGCAGATGTATCAAGTAGAGCTACGAACACGTGTACAGAAGACTGGTGAGTCTCTACAACAGTTTGCGGCGGAAGTGGAACGACTGGCGCATCTTGCATACCCAGGAGAGATTACTGAGATGTGTATGATGGACACCTTTGTATATGGCATTCGCGATGCGGAGATAAAAAGTTCGGCGATAACAAATCATAAAGCTACATATCTACAGAGACAGCAGCCTTGGTGTGTCAGCCAGAATGCAGAGCCCATCAGGTAAGAGTCGAAAGCGGACAAAGTTTCACGGGGAAATACTTTACTTGCGGAGAGGTCAGACACATAGCTTGTAATTGCCAGTCGAGACCCAAAACGTTATACATCCCGCTCGCCGGTACGACCACCAAAGCTAGTTAGATTCCAAAATAGGGAATCAGAAAATGTTGATAAGCCGCCGACAAACTAAATGGAGCCAGTCTTGAGGGGCGTGATCTGACTCCCAAAACATGTAGCCCCAGAGTCATCGTTTCTCAGATTGCTCGGAAAATCAGCAGCTTAACTGTCGACAGCGTAATAAACTGATTAAAAATCGTGGTAACATTGGATACGGGCGCATCACATTCCATAATTAGAAAGTATCTCGTTCGGGAAATCCAGCCGCTTTTAGGAATAAGATTGCGTACGACAACTGGAGATGATGCACCGGTACTGGTAAAATCACTATGGCACTACAACAGTGACGCACTAGTTTGTAGTTGCGGATATTGTGGACGAATTAATCTTCGGTGTGGATTTTATGATACGGAATGAATTCCTGCTAGATTTCCTGAAATATCCGAACACCGAAATACCGTGATTCATTGGTAAGGATAATTATGGAGGTGTTAAACAAGCCATTGTATCGCGGCGGACAAAAATCCCACCCATATCAGAGGCAGTTATACTGTCCAAAATGGGCGGAGATGTTGAGAAGCACAAAAGCCGAATCCTACCAGAAAAGTTATCAATGTTTCAAATACCGCTAGACCCACAGAGTAACGAAAGCTAATTGTAAATTGCCAGGCAATTTCAGAAATTATAAACTGAGAGAAGCAACTGCGAGACACGAAAAGAAAGATACGAGCTAATAAAAAGGTGTTGGACGACCTGGCGAAAGAATGGACTAAACAGTTATCTACAGTACTTATATGCAGCAGTTTTATACCTGAAAAACGAGAACAGTTGAATGAAATTCATGGAAACATCAGAAAGCGCACACAACTGATGAGTGATAAAATGAAAGCCAGATATGATGTACGAGCAAAGGCCAAGGGATTTCAGGAAGGGCAGCTAGTTATGCTTCATAATCCGCAAAGGTACAAGGGATTATCGCCAAAACTGCAAACACACTGGGAAGGTCCTTACAAGGTGATAAAGCAGATCAACGATGTAGTGTACCACATTCAGTTGGCGAGAAATGTCAGGAGCAAAATAAAAGTCGTTCATCTGGAGAGGCTATCTCCTTATATAGGTTGCAGTACTATCCTTGTTCGGGACGAACAAGATTAAGTGGAGGGCAGCGAAACGTGATTGCATACTTTTAGGATCCCAACTGGAGTTTGACAATGAGTGCACCACCCTATGTATCTAAGTCAAGACACAATCCATGCAGATAAAAACTTCTTTCCAGGTGTAGATAATGGTGTAGAGAATAAAAGCTTACTCAAGAACCCTCTTTCGAGGTGTACGAGGTTTGATCAAAAAATAACCGTTATTTTCAAAAAGTATTTATTTATTCATCAACAACTATCTTGTCCCCTTCAAAGTAATTCCCCTCAGATATAATACACTTATGCCAGCGTTTTTTCCAATCCTCGAAACAATTCTGAAACGCTTTTTTTTGGTATCGCCAACAGCTCCTGTTTCGATTTTTCTTTTATCTCCTCAATCGTAGCAAAACGCTTTCCTTTCATCGGTGTCTTCAGTTTTGGAAAGAGGAAAAAGTCAGCGGGGGCCAAGTCCGGTGAATACGGTGGTTGAGGCATGATAACGATTTTGTTTTTGGCCAAAAAATTGCGCACAAGCATCGATGTGTGAGTTGGTGCGTTATCACGGTGCAAAATCCATGATTGATTTTTCCACAATTCTGGGCGTTTCTGACGAATTGCTTCTCGCAAACGGCGCATAACTTCAAGGTAGTATTCCTTGTTGACCGTACGACCTTGTGGCAAGAATTCATGATGCACCACGCCATTGCAATCAAAGAAAACTGTCAGCAAAACCTTTACGTTCGACCGAACTTGACGTGCTTTTTTCGGTCTTGGCTCATCTGGACGTTTCCTTTGGGATGATTGGGCTTTGGTTTCAATGTCATAGCCATACACCCACGATTCGTCACCAGTTATGATATTTTTGAGGAAATCTGGATCGTCGTTGACGATGTTCAACAGCTCCTGAGCGATGTCTATGCGACGTTGTTTTTGCTCAAAATTGAGCAATTTTGGAACAATCTTCGCTGCCGCAGGTTTCATGCCTAAAACTTCCGTAAAAATTGCTTGGCATGAGCCGAACGATATGCCAACATCATCAGCAACCTCTCTGATAGTGATTCGACGATTATCCAAAATCATTTTCTTCACTGCGTCAATGTTTTCATCGGTTGTTGACGTGCTCGGGCGACCAGGACGCGCATCGTCATTGACATCTTCTCGGCCTTCCTTAAACCGGTTATACCACAATTGAACTTGTGTTCTACTCATAGTTGACTCACCAAAGGCCACAGTCAACATTTCAAATGTCCTTGCGCATTTAATTTCATTTTTTACACAAAACTGAATACAGTTTCTTTGATCCATTTTTTCGAATAGTACAAAATCGAAGAGCACACCAAAACACGACTAACCGTTTTATCTGTCAAAAACAAACTGACAATCCAAAATGGTTGGTATTGCCAACATATATAAAAGACATGTGTACCAACATAACAGAAAAAAATGCGAACATCGAACATACGTAACTCACGAAATTTGAAAATAACGGTTATTTTTTTATCACACCTCGTATATAAGATTCGAGAATGATCCTGAAACTTCTTTAATGGTGTAGAGATATTCTAGAAATAGAAAAGATATTTCTTCTTCTACCATTCAAAAGCTAGCTATATAAGCCACCACACTATTAAAGTGAGAAACAGTTGAAAAGCAACCGTAACAGTGTGTACATCGCGCATTTTAATCGAAGCAGCAATATTTGTAATTGTGATTAAGAAGTAATAAAGTGATTAATGAAATATTAAAAACTTTAACTTAAACTTTAAGCCTAATATTAAGTGTGTAAATTGCAATAATTAAATAAAACTAATTATTTTATTTTAACCAGCGATTGTTTGATTATTACACAATCCAGTGGTACGAATCCGAGTATAGAGAGTTAAGAGTAAATTGTCGTAACAGAATAAATTGTCAAGAGGGCAATTTCGTCACAATTGGTGTGAGAAGTGGGATTGTGTATCTGTAATAAACAATGGTTAAATTTGAAAAACTGAGATGGGAAGCAGGTCAAGAAGGAGCTTCTTGAGCGCTTAAACTTGCAAACACAAGGGCTTATAGCGGAGCTGCAGGTGCAGTTAAGAAGCGCTTTGGAGGAGCAGGGTATAGACGTCGATGATTATGAATTCCAATTTGAAGAGCAAACGACATCTCGAGAGGAAGAAACACCTCAAGGAACTAATACTGGTAGCTTTGACATGGGCGCACTTATTGGAGTAATACAGATGCAGTTCAAACAAAATGCTGAATCAGTCGAAAAAAGTGTTGCATCCGTCAAACAAGATGTCTAAGAACAGTTGGAACAGTAACTACAGAAAAGCTATGACAAGTTGCAGCAGCGGTTAGAGCAGAGTGAAACACGACTTGATCTACTAGCGGAACAAAACTCACAGCAGATGAAAGAATTGTCGGAGATGGTAGACAGGAAGGTGTGTGAAATTGAGACACGGCAAGAATCGTTCTAAAAATCTGTAGAGCAAAAATTCATTGCGAACGAGCAAAAGCATAACGAATTTAAGCAACAAATAGAACAAAGGATGCACCTACTACAGGCAGGTGCATTACCTGAGCCAGCTTTATCCTCAATAAAACTGAAGCCTCATAACTATGATGGAACCATGGCATTTAGCGTCTTCAGAATGCTGTTTGAGACTCCCGCTAGCACAAATTGTTGGAGTGCTCGCGAAAAAGTGGCTGCATTAACCGTTTCGTTGAAAGGTGCTGCCGCTGATGTACTTCAAACTATCTCAGAAAGTGAGCGAGACTGTTATGAAAGTGTGATGAATGCCGTTCAGCGCAAGTATGGTAGTGAAGCAGATGTACCAAGTAGAGCTACGAACACGTGTACAGAAGAGTGGTGAGTCTCTACAACAGTTTGCGGCGGAAGTGGAACGACTGGCGCATCTTGCATACCCAGGAGAGATTACTGAGATGTGTATGATGGACACCTTTGTATATGGCATTCGCGATGCGGAGATAAAAAGTTCGGCGATAACAAATCATAAAGCTACATATCTACAGAGACAGCAGCCTTGGTGTGTCAGCCAGAATGCAGAGCCCATCAGGTAAGAGTCGAAAGCGGACAAAGTTTCACGGGGAAATACTTTACTTGCGGAGAGGTCAGACACATAGCTTGTAATTGCCAGTCGAGACCCAAAACGTTATACATCCCGCTCGCCGGTACGACCACCAAAGCTAGTTAGATTCCAAAATAGGGAATCAGAAAATGTTGATAAGCCGCCGACAAACTAAATGGAGCCAGTCTTGAGGGGCGTGATCTGACTCCCAAAACATGTAGCCCCAGAGTCATCGTTTCTCAGATTGCTCGGAAAATCAGCAGCTTAACTGTCGACAGCGTCATAAACTGATTAAAAATCGTGGTAACATTGGATACGGGCGCATCACATTCCATAATTAGAAGGCATCTCGTTCGGGAAATCCAGCCGCTTTTAGGAATAAGATTGCGTACGACAACTGGAGATGATGCACCGGTACTGGTAAAATCACTATGGCACTACAACAGTGACGCACTAGTTTGTAGTTGCGGATATTGTGGACGAATTAATCTTCGGTGTGGATTTTATGATACGGAATGAATTCCTGCTAGATTTCCTGAAATATCCGAACACCGAAATACCGTGATTCATTGGTAAGGATAATTATGGAGGTGTTAAACAAGCCATTGTATCGCGGCGGACAAAAATCCCACCCATATCAGAGGCAGTTATACTGTCCAAAATGGGCGGAGATGTTGAGAAGCACAAAAGCCGAATCCTACCAGAAAAGTTATCAATGTTTCAAATACCGCTAGACCCACAGAGTAACGAAAGCTAATTGTAAATTGCCAGGCAATTTCAGCAATTATAAACTGAGAGAAGCAACTGCGAGACACGAAAAGAAATATACGAGCTAATAAAAAGGTGTTGGACGACCTGGCGAAAGAATGGACTAAACAGTTATCTACAGTACTTATATGCAGCAGTTATATACCTGAAAAACGAGAACAGTTGAATGAAATTCATGGAAACATCAGAAAGCGCAGACAACTAATGAGTGATAAAATGAAAGCCAGATATGATGTACGAGCAAAGGCCAAGGGATTTCAGGAAGGGCAGCTAGTTATGCTTCATAATCCGCAACGGTACAAGGAATTATCGCCAAAACTGCAAACACACTGGGAAGGTCCTTACAAGGTGATAAAGCAGATCAACGATGTAGTGTACCACATTCAGTTGGCGAGAAATGTCAGGAGCAAAATAAAAGTCGTTCATCTGGAGAGGCTATCTCCTTATATAGGTTGCAGTACTATCGTTGTTCGGGACGAACAAGATTAAGTGGAGGGCAGTGAAACGTGATTGCATACTTTTAGGATCCCATCTGGAGTTTGACAATGAGTGCACCACACTATGTATCTACGCCAAGACACGATCCATGCAGATAAAAACTTCTATCGAGGTGTAGAGAATGTTCTCGAAAATAAAAGCTTACTCAAGAACCCTCTTTCGAGGTGTACGAGGTTTGATAAAAAAATAACCGTTATTTTCAAAAAGTATTTATTTATTCATCAACAACTATCTTGTCCCCTTCAAAGTAATTCCCTCAGATATAATACACTTATGCCAGCGTTTTTTCCAATCCTCGAAACACTTCTGAAACGCTTTTTTTGGTATCGCCAACAGCTCCTGTTTCGATTTTTCTTTTATCTCCTCAATCGTAGCAAAACGCTTTCCTTTCATCGGTGTCTTCAGTTTTGGAAAGAGGAAAAAGTCAGCGGGGGCCAAGTCCGGTGAATACGGTGGTTGAGGGTTGATAACGGTTTTGTTTTTGGCCAAAAAATTACGCACAAGCATCGATGTGTGAGTTGGTGCGTTATCATGGTGCAAAATCCATGATTGGTCTTTCCACAATTCTGGTCGTTTCTGACGAATTGCTTCTCGCAAACGGCGCATAACTTCAAGGTAGTATTCCTTGTTGACCGTACGACCTTGTGGCAAGAATTCATGATGCACCACGCCATTGCAATCAAAGAAAACTGTCAGCAAAACCTTTACGTTCGACCGAACTTGACGTGCTTTTTTCGGTCTTGGCTCATCTGGACGTTTCCTTTGGGATGATTGGGCTTTGGTTTCAATGTCATAGCCATACACCCACGATTCGTCACCAGTTATGATATTTTTGAGGAAATCTGGATCGTCGTTGACGATGTTCAACAGCTCCTGAGCGATGTCTATGCGACGTTGTTTTTGCTCAAAATTTAGCAATTTTGGAACAATCTTCGCTGCCGCAGGTTTCATGCCTAAAACATCCGTAAAAATTGCTTGGCATGAGCCGAACGACATGCCAACATCATCAGCAACCTCTCTGATAGTGATTCGACGATTATCCAAAATCATTTTCTTCACTGCGTCAATGTTTTCATCGGTTGTTGACGTGCTCGGGCGACCAGGACGCGCATCGTCATTGACATCTTCTCGGCCTTCCTTAAACCGGTTATACCACAATTGAACTTGTGTTCTGCTCATAGTAGACTCACCAAAGGCCACAGTCAACATTTCAAATGTCCTTGCGCATTTAATTTCATTTTTTACACAAAACTGAATACAGTTTCTTTGATCCATTTTTTCGAATAGTACAAAATCGAAGAGCACACCAAAACACGACTAACCTTTTTATCTGTCAAAAACAAACTGACAATCCAAAATGGTTGGTATTGCCAACATATATAACAGACATGTGTACCAACATAACAGAAAAAAAAATGCGAACATCGAACATACGTAACTACGAAAAGATGAAAATAACGGTTATTTTTTTATCACACCTCGTATATAAGATTCGAGAATGAGCCAGAAACTTCTTTAATGGTGTAGAGATATTCTAGAAATAGAAAAGATATTTCTTCTTCAACCATTCAAAAGCTAGCTTTATAAGCCACCACACTATTAAAGTGAGAAACAGTTGAAAAGCAACCGTAACAGTGTGTACATCGCGCATTTTAATCGAAGCAGCAATATTTGTAATTGTGATTAAGAAGTAATAAAGTGATTAATGAAATATTAAAAACTTTAACTTAAACTTTAAGCCTAATATTAAGTGTGTAAATTGCAATAATTAAATAAAACTAATTATTTTATTTTAACCAGCGATTGTTTGATTATTACACAATCCAGTGGTACGAATCCGAGTATAGAGAGTTAGAGTAAATTGTCGTAACAGAATAAATTATCAAGAGGGCAATTTCGTCACAATTGGTGTGAGAAGTGGGATTGTGTATCTGTAATAAACAATGGTTAAATTTGAAAAACTGAGATGGGAAGCAGGTCAAGAAGGAGCTTCTTGAGCGCTTAAACTTGCAAACACAAGGGCTTATAGCGGAGCTGCAGGTGCAGTTAAGAAGCGCTTTGGAGGAGCAGGGTATAGACGTCGATGAGTATGAATTCCAATTTGAAGAGCAAACGACATCTCGAGAGGAAGAAACACCTCAAGGAACTAATACTGGTAGCTTTGACATGGGCGCACTTATTGGAGTAATACAGATGCAGTTCAAACAAAATGCTGAATCAGTCGAAAAAAGTGTTGCATCCGTCAAACAAGATGTCTAAGAACAGTTGGAACAGTAACTACAGAAAAGCTATGACAAGTTGCAGCAGCGGTTAGAGCAGAGTGAAACACGACTTGATCTACTAGCGGAACAAAACTCACAGCAGATGAAAGAATTGTCGGAGATGGTAGACAGGAAGGTGTGTGAAATTGAGACACGGCAAGAATCGTTCGAAAAATCTGTGGAGCAAAAATTCATTGCGAACGAGCAGAAGCATAACGAATTTAAGCAACAAATAGAACAAAGGGTGCACCTACTACAGGCAGGTGCATTACCTGAGCCAGCTTTATCCTCAATAAAACTGAAGCCTCATAACTAGATGGAACCATGGCATTTAGCGTCTTCAGAATGCTGTTTGAGACTCCCGCTAGCACAAATGGTTGGAGTGCTCGCGAAAAAGTGGCTGCATTAACCGTTTCGTTGAAAGGTGCTGCCGCTGATGTACTTCAAACTATCTCAGGAAGTGAGCGAGACTGTTATGAAAGTGTGATGAATGCCGTTCAGCGCAAGTATGGTAGTGAAGCAGATGTACCAAGTAGAGCTACGAACACGTGTACAGAAGAGTGGTGAGTCTCTACAACAGTTTGCGGCGGAAGTGGAACGACTGGCGCATCTTGCATACCCAGGAGAGATTACTGAGAGGTGTATGATGGACACCTTTGTATATGGCATTCGCGATGCGGAGATAAAAGGTTCGGCGATAACAAATCATAAAGCTACATATATGAAGACAGTAGCTAGCGCTTTAACTTCAGAGACAGCAGCCTTGGTGTGTCAGCCAGAATGCAGAGCCCATCAGGTAAGAGTCGAAAGCGGACAAAGTTTCACGGGGAAATACTTTACTTGCGGAGAGGTCAGACACATAGCTTGTAATTGCCAGTCGAGACCCAAAACGTTATACATCCCGCTCGCCGGTACGACCACCAAAGCTAGTTAGATTCCAAAATAGGGAATCAGAAAATGTTGATAAACCGCCAACAAACTAAATGGAGCCAGTCTTGAGGGGCGTTATCTGACTCCCACAACATGTAGCCCCAGAGTCATCGTTTCTCAGATTGCTCGGAAAATCAGCAGCTTAACTGTCGACAGCGTAATAAACTGATTAAAAATCGTGGTAACATTGGATACGGGCGCATCACATTCCATAATTAGAAGGCATCTCGTTCGGGAAATCCAGCCGCTTTTAGGAATAAGATTGCGTACGACAACTGGAGATGATGCACCGGTACTGGTAAAATCACTATGGCACTACAACAGTGACGCACTAGTTTGTAGTTGCGGATATTGTGGACGAATTAATCTTCGGTGTGGATTTTATGATACGGAATGAATTCCTGCTAGATTTCCTGAAATATCCGAACACCGAAATACCGTGATTCATTGGTAAGGATAATTATGGAGGTGTTAAACAAGCCATTGTATCGCGGCGGACAAAAATCCCACCCATATCAGAGGCAGTTATACTGTCCAAAATGGGCGGAGATGTTGAGAAGCACAAAAGCCGAATCCTACCAGAAAAGTTATCAATGTTTCAAATACCGCTAGACCCACAGAGTAACGAAAGCTAATTGTAAATTGCCAGGCAATTTCAGCAATTATAAACTGAGAGAAGCAACTGCGAGACACGAAAAGAAAGATACGAGCTAATAAAAAGGTGTTGGACGACCTGGCGAAAGAATGGACTAAACAGTTATCTACAGTACTTATATGCAGCAGTTATATACCTGAAAAACGAGAACAGTTGAATGAAATTCATGAAAACATCAGAAAGCGCACACAACTGATGAGTGATAAAATGAAAGCCAGATATGATGTACGAGCAAAGGCCAAGGGATTTCAGGAAGGGCAGCTAGTTATGCTTCATAATCCGCAAAGGTACAAGGGATTATCGCCAAAACTGCAAACACACTGGGAAGGTCCTTACAAGGTGATAAAGCAGATCAACGATGTAGTGTACCACATTCAGTTGGCGAGAAATGTCAGGAGCAAAATAAAAGTCATTCATCTGGAGAGGCTATCTCCTTATATAGGTTGCAGTACTATCGTTGTTCGGGACGAACAAGATTAAGTGGAGGGCAGTGAAACGTGATTGCATACTTTTAGGATCCCATCTGGAGTTTGACAATGAGTGCACCACACTATGTATCTACGCCAAGACACGATCCATGCAGATAAAAACTTCTATCGAGGTGTAGAGAATGTTCTCGAAAATAAAAGCTTACTCAAGAACCCTCTTTCGAGGTGTACGAGGTTTGATCAAAAAATAACCGTTATTTTCAAAAAGTATTTATTTATTCATCAACAACTATCTTGTCCCCTTCAAAGTAATTCCCTCAGATATAATACACTTATGCCAGCGTTTTTTCCAATCCTCGAAACACTTCTGAAACGCTTTTTTTGGTATCGCCAGCAGCTCCTGTTTCGATTTTTCTTTTATCTCCTCAATCGTAGCAAAACGCTTTCCTTTCATCGGTGTCTTCAGTTTTGGAAAGAGGAAAAAGTCAGCGGGGGCCAAGTCCGGTGAATACGGTGGTTGAGGCATGATAACGGTTTTGTTTTTAGCCAAAAAATTACGCACAAGCATCGATGTGTGAGTTGGTGCGTTATCATGGTGCAAAATCCATGATTGGTCTTTCCACAATTCTGGTCGTTTCTGACGAATTGCTTCTCGCAAACGGCGCATAACTTCAAGGTAGTATTCCTTGTTGACCGTACGACCTTGTGGCAAGAATTCATGATGCACCACGCCATTGCAATCAAAGAAAACTGTCAGCAAAACCTTTACGTTCGACCGAACTTGACGTGCTTTTTTCGGTCTTGGCTCATCTGGACGTTTCCTTTGGGATGATTGGGCTTTGGTTTCAATGTCATAGCCATACACCCACGATTCGTCACCAGTTATGTTATTTTTGAGGAAATCTGGATCGTCGTTGACGATGTTCAACAGCTCCTGAGCGATGTCTATGCGACGTTGTTTTTGCTCAAAATTTAGCAATTTTGGAACAATCTTCGCTGCCGCAGGTTTCATGCCTAAAACATCCGTAAAAATTGCTTGGCATGAGCCGAACGATATGCCAACATCATCAGCAACCTCTCTGATAGTGATTCGACGATTATCCAAAATCATTTTCTTCACTGCGTCAATGTTTTCATCGGTTGTTGACGTGCTCGGGCGACCAGGACGCGCATCGTCATTGACATCTTCTCGGCCTTCCTTAAACCGGTTATACCACAATTGAACTTGTGTTCTGCTCATAGTAGACTCACCAAAGGCCACAGTCAACATTTCAAATGTCCTTGCGCATTTAATTTCATTTTTTACACAAAACTGAATACAGTTTCTTTGATCCATTTTTTCGAATAGTACAAAATCGAAGAGCACACCAAAACACGACTAACCTTTTTATCTGTCAAAAACAAACTGACAATCCAAAATGGTTGGTATTGCCAACATATATAACAGACATGTGTACCAACATAACAGAAAAAAATGCGAACATCGAACATACGTAACTCACGAAATTTGAAAATAACGGTTATTTTTTTATCACACCTCGTATATAAGATTCGAGAATGATCCAGAAACTTCTTTAATTGTGTAGAGATATTCTAGAAATAGAAAAGATATTTCTTCTTCAACCATTCAAAAGCTAGCTTTATAAGCCACCACACTATTAAAGTGAGAAACAGTTGAAAAGCAACCGTAACAGTGTGTACATCGCGCATTTTAATCGAAGCAGCAATATTTTTAATTGTGATTAAGAAGTAATAAAGTGATTAATGAAATATTAAAAACTTTAACTTAAACTTTAAGCCTAATATTAAGTGTGTAAATTGCAATAATTAAATAAAGCTAATTATTTTATTTCAACCAGCGATTGTTTGATCACTACACAATCCAGTGGTACGAATCCGAGTATAGAGAGTTAGAGTAAATTGTCAGGAGGGCAATTTCGTAACAGAATAAATTATCAAGAGGGCAATTTCGTAACAATTTGTGTCAAAAGTGGGATTGTATATCTGTAATAAACAATGGTTACATTTGAAAAACAGAGATGGGAGCAGCTCAAGAAGGAGCTTGAGCGCTTAAACTTGCAAACACAAGGGCATATAGCGGAGCTGCAGGTGCAGTTAAGAAGCGCTTTGGAGGAGCAGGGTATAGACGTCGATGAGTATGAATTCCAATTTGAAGAGCAAACGACATCTCGAGAGGAAGAAACACCTCAAGGAACTAATACTGGTAGCTTTGACATGGGCGCACTTATTGGAGTAATACAGATGCAGTTCAAACAAAATGCTGAATCAGTCGAAAAAAGTGTTGCATCCGTCAAACAAGATGTCTAAGAACAGTTGGAATAGTAACTACAGAAAAGCTATGACAAGTTGCAGCAGCGGTTAGAGCAGAGTGAAACACGACTTGATCTACTAGCGGAACAAAACTCACAGCAGATGAAAGAATTGTCGGAGATGGTAGACAGGAAGGTGTGTGAAATTGAGACACGGCAAGAATCGTTCGAAAAATCTGTTGAACAAAAATTCATTGCGAACGTGCAAAAGCATAACGAATTTAAGCAACAAATAGAACAAAGGATGCACCTACTACAGGCAGGTGCATTACCTGAGCCAGCTTTATCCTCAATAAAACTGAAGCCTCATAACTATGATGGAACCATGCCATTTAGCGTCTTCAGAATGCTGTTTGAGACTCCCGCTAGCACAAATGGTTGGAGTGCTCGCGAAAAAGTGGCTGCATTAACCGTTTCGTTGAAAGGTGCTGCCGCTGATGTACTTCAAACTATCTCAGAAAGTGAGCGAGACTGTTATGAAAGTGTGATGAATGCCGTTCAGCGCAAGTATGGTTGTGAAGCAGATGTACCAAGTAGAGCTACGAACACGTGTACAGAAGAGTGGTGAGTCTCTACAACAGTTTGCGGTGGAAGTGGAACGACTGGCGCATCTTGCATACCCAGGAGAGATTACTGAGAGGTGTATGATGGACACCTTTGTATATGGCATTCGCGATGCGGAGATAAAAGGTTCGGCGATAACAAATCATAAAGCTACATATATGGAGACAGTAGCTAGCGCTTTAACTTCAGAGACAGCAGCCTTGGTGTGTCAGCCAGAATGCAGAGCCCATCAGGTAAGAGTCGAAAGCGGACAAAGTTTCACGGGGAAATAATTTACTTGCGGAGAGGTCAGACACATAGCTTATAATTGCCAGTCGAGACCCAAAACGTTATACATCCCGCTCGCCGGTACGACCACCAAAGCTAGTTAGATTCCAAAATAGGGAATCAGAAAATGTTGATAAGCCGCCGACAAACTAAATGGAGCTCTGTTAAAATTATTTTTGTCTTTCGGATGCCTTGTACTTTGCCACACCCTTCTTAGTTTGCGTTTTTTATCAACCATCTCCCTAATAACGGGATGGGGAAGATGCTTGTTCAGTTGATTTTTAAGTTCCGGAGTAGAGTTCCATGCAGCGTATTGGACAGTTTTGTTAAAATTTTCAACGGCAAACTCAATATCCTCAGCACACTTCAGACAAATATTGAGGGGCAGAATGTCATCTACAATTTCCTTGAAATGCAACCAGTTTGTTTATTTCGTATGTATTGTGGGTGTTTTTATTGTGCATTCTACCTTCAGTGTTGCAATAATAGGAGAGTGGTCTGATGACAGATCCAGCGACGGGGATATCTCAACACAACTTCTGAGAACACCTTTCATCACGCAGAAGTCAATGACATCTGGATTTTTGTTTCTATCAGATGGCCAGTATGTGTGTTGACCTGTTGATACGTGTGTAAGGTTGTGTTCTTGCATCGCTTTTAGTAGCTCTCTTCCTTTCAGATTGATTGTCCGAGAACCCCAAAATTGGTGTTTAGCGTTGTAATCACCACCAGCTAAAAATCGTACACCTAGTGTTTGAAAAAAATGGTAATATTGCGCTTAATGGAATACCTAGGAGGGCAATACACTGATGTTATGGTTAGCGGTCCATATTGGTCCTGTATTGTTATGCTTGTTGCTTGATTGTGAGATTTTTCATAATTGTCTTGTACTGCGTGTTTGATTTTGTTTTTAATGATGATAGCAGTACCACCGCGTGCTGTGTCGGCTGGATGATTTGTGTGATATATGTTTAACTGATTTATTTTTATGAAGCTTTTGCTTGTGAAGTGTGTCTCAGATATTAGCATTAGCATTATGTCAATGTTGATCTGTTCCATAAATGTTTTGAGTTCATTACTATGACGAGAAAGCCCGTTCGTATTCCATACCGCAATTTTAAGTTTTTGTTCCATTAAGTCAGTTTAAAGATCACTGTTGTTAATAAATTGAGCATTGATCCCATTTGTTCCATAAGGCTTTTCAGCATACTCTTTAATTCAGTCATGTCATTTGATCGATGTGGGGCGAATTGATTTTCACTTTGCTGGTTTAGAGTTTGCTCTTGTTGCGTGCTCTGTTTGGCGATTTGCGCATATGTGCAACCTGGTTGGCTTTCGGAATCTGGGGCCTTGTTAAAATTATTGTTGTCAAACACTTTCTGCCTTAGCGTGGGAAATGTTTTTTGCTGTAATTCTTTGTACACATTACAGCCTCTGTAATTAGCCGGGTGGTTTCCTCCGCATAGCACACATTTCACATCCTGTGATTTTTCTTTACTAGGGCAGTCTGACGTTGCATGATTGCCAACGCATTTAAGGCATCGAGGAGTGTCGTTGCAATATTTTCTAGTGTGGCCATACCTCTGACATTTTGTGCACTGAGCTATTTCCCTCTTTTTATTTGGTGGTTCGAATTTTATTTTTGTGTGCATAATTGCTTCAATTTTATAAATGTCTGTATGATTTTTGTTTTTTTTTAAGTTGATATAAAACATTGACAACGGATGCTTTGTAATTCGTTGTTTTATATTTGAAACGTTTCTGACATCGAATCCCAACCTAGTTATTTCCTCTTTTATTTCTTCTGTTGATGTTGTGTGGTGTAGCCCTTTGAATACTACGCTAAAGTCTTTTTCCTGTTTGCGTTTATATGTATGGAATTCTGTGTTCTTTTCAGCCAGAGCTTTTGTAATAGTTTTGTACCCTTCTCCTGATTTGGTTGAATTTTAACCTCGCTATCTTTGAGGAACTTGAGCTGGTATTCATTCTTGGCTATGTTTTTTTTAGCAGATCTAGTAACGGTTGAGCATTATTTACTCCAGAGACGTAGATTGGAGAAAGTTTCGGGACTCTTTGGTCCCTTTCTTGTGGACTAGTGCCGTCGATTTCAACTTCTGATAGAATCGGGAATCTATTTGAGATAGCTGGCAAATCAAGCCAGTAGTCCCCTAGTGTTGACTGTTTTTGTTTATTTTGTGTTGTGTTTTCTGGGCTTGATCTAGCGCGTTTACAGGTTTGGGTTGTTTTCTCTACAGGAATTTGTACACGACATTTAGATTGTGGATCGGTTTGAATATTTCCTACTGGGTGTTTTATTGTGTGTGAATCAATATATTTATCTGATGAGTGGGTTATTGTTGTTGAGTAAGTTTTAAGAGTAAGTACACGGCTTTTATATGGTGATTCATTTAGTGTATTTCTTAGTGGGTGCTTAATTGTGAGTGTGTTAATGCTGTTATATAGAGCCGGCTCTTTGATTTTTCATAACTTTTTTTTTTTATTACGTCATTTTTTTGTTATTGTATCTTACACCATTGGAAACTAACAATAAGTTATCAAAACTTAAAACTAATGTATTAAATATGCTCTTTGCCTATTGCTTGGAGCTTTTTGGGTTCTACTAGTTCATATATATTAATTAATTATAATTTTAAAAAGAAGAGGGAAACAAAATTTTATATAAATACATATTACAGATTAGTTTGTAAATAAGTTTAGAAACATTGTTTCTTTAGACGTGAAGCAGAATTCTGCTGGAGTAGACTTCTTGCAAGTATATTCGGATGATTTTGCAGGCGATTCAGGTATTTCTGCCTTAATTCTACGATTTCTTATTTTATAGTGGATATATGTATATCGTTGTGAATGTTTTTATTCTTGATAAACCATGGTGCGCCGGTAATTGTTCTTAGGAGTTTCGACTGTGCCCTTTGGATAAGTTCTAGATTTGAGGTGCTCGCACTACCCCAAAGTTGCACCCCATATGTCCATATGGGCTTTATTAAAGCTTTGTATTGAAGGACCTTGTATTCCAAGCGCATCTTTGATTTTTTGTTGATTCAGAGAGTTAGCTTTTAGTCTCATTTGAGTTCTTTTCACTTCTATGTGCTTCCTCCAAGTTAATCTACGGTCAAGATGGATTCCTAAATACTTGACTTCTGTTGCTTGCGGTATTTTTATGTCATTTAGTGACACAGTTGGACAGGTGCTGGTTCTGAGGGAGAACGTTATGTGTATACATTTCGCTTCGTTAACTTTAATACGCCAGTTTGCCAGCCAAATTTCTACATCTTTAAGGTGTTCGTTTAGGTCACGAGAGGCGATTTGCGGATTTTGATGATTACTTAAAATAGCTGTGTCGTCAGCAAATGTTGAAGTAACTAGGCTGTTATTTATTGGTAAGTCAGACGTATATATAAGGTAGAGAATAGGACCAAGCACACTCCCTTGTGGTACTCCAGCAAATATTTGAAATTCGGGGGTTACAAATTGCCTGTATTTCACTTTGTACTTCCGATTCGCTAAGTAAGATTCCAGCACTCTGTGTATGTTGTATGGCAGAAACTTTTTAATCTTGTGCACTACCCCCTCATGCCAGACTTTATCGAAGGCTTGGGCAATTTCTAGAAATATTGCTGAACAGTATTTCTTCTGTTCGAAAGCTCTTCTAATTTCGCTAGTTATACGGTGCACCTGCTCTATTGTACCGTGCTCTTTTCTAAATCCGAATTGATGAGTAGGAATGTTGCCATTATGATTTAGATAGGGCATAATTTCCCAAGTAGCAATTTTTCAAATTTTTTTTGAGAGGGTGGGTAGAAGGCTTATGGGCTGATATGAGGACACCTGCGTTGGATCTTTTCCTGGTTTAGGAATCATTGTAATTTGCGATATCTTCCAAGAGAAGGATAGCATTGAACAATTTCGTTAGGTGTATTAACGCTATGTGTGGTAATTCCATGACAATTTTATTTTTGATTAGGTCATATCCAGGGGACTTTTTTGCATTAAGACCTGTTTTAATGACACACTCTAAGTCTTTGGTTTTTAGTTGAAGCGGCTGAGTCACTTTGGTTCTAGGTAAAGTAGGGACCTCGAAGTTATTGCACGGAGCATTAGGGCAAAAAACTGTTTGTAGATGTGCAGCAAACGCTGCTCCTTTTTCTTCGTCGCTTTTGGCCCAAATTCCATTTCCAAGCCTTACTGGTGGCTCACTTTCCTTTGGGCTTTTTGCAACCTTTGTAGCTCTTCAAAGTGAGTAATTGGTGTATTTAAGCGCGCCCAGATCTTTAATATAGGTGTCAATACTTGCTTCAGCTTTCTTTTGAAGTACATCTCTAAGGTGATTTTGTTACAATTTCAATTTCCTCTTTAGGGTAGGTGACATATATTTCTGCCATTCTCGTCTTAGGCGTCTTTTCTCCTTAATGAAGTTATATAACCGGTAGCAACCTGCATCGTTTTTTTTGTTGGTGTTGCGCATGCAGCCGCTGATGCTAACAAGGAATTAAACTCGTGGAGCGCTCTCTCTAAGTCATCTTTGTTTTTAGGAGGAGATTCCAGGCAAATATGTCTACTCATGTATTTCTTATATTTGAGCCAGTTCGTTTTGTTGGTGGTCAATTTGGGCAATCTATGTACAAGTTCAGGAGTTTTGTTAAAGTATATGATGACAGGTGAGCGATCGGAGGACAAGTCGAAAATTGCTTCAGAGGAAAACAGTGCCCTGTTTATATTTTTGATCACAGCGAAATCAATCAGATCAGGGATTTTACGCTGGTCCGCTGGCCTGTACGTGGGCTGGCCACTTGAGACACAATCTAGATGATTTCGATGATCAATTAACACATCGTACAACTGTTGTCCTTTAGGGTTTACCAGGGAGCCCCAGTAGGTATGCTTAGAATTATTCTCCAGCTGCTATAAAATTTCTTCCGAGTGTTTGAAAAAACTGCTGGAATTTTTCTGACGTTACTTGGAATCTAGGTTGACAGTATACTGCAGAAATTGTTATAATTTCGCCCCAGCACTGAAGGGAGATTGAAGTGGCTTGGACGTGTCTTTCGGCATATTTGTCACGTAGGAAATGTTTTATATGGGCATTAATTAGAATTCCTGCGCCTCCGTGCGCTTTACCGTCTGGATGATTGGTTTTGTAGAAATTGAAACCGGCAATACTGAAGTTGTACTTATCTGTTAAATAGGTTTCTGAGATAAGCATTATGTAAATTTAGCTGTTGTACAAAAAATTCTTGATTTATATTTTGTGTTGGATAATACCGTTGGCATTCGAGTAGCATAACTTTAATTGATTTATTTATTTTTGAGAGAGCAGTGTTTTCATCAGTAGATTCTGATTTTGTATAAGTTCTTGAATCATTGTTTGCTTGGTTAACATAAATTGGGTCATACAATGCGTTAGGTTACAAATCATTGCTTCTACATTTTGAACGGGCGGATTTTTAGTAGGTGCTTTTTTCAATACGTTTGCGTACGTCATTGAGGAGGACGAGGGCGCAGCATTGGCTGGATTTATGCTAGGATAGTTAGGTGCAATATTGCTATGTTCACAGCGAACTAGCTTTTGTGTTGTACGCGTCTTCATCTTCAGGTCTGTGTAAACTGGACACCCTCTATAGCTGGCCGTGTGGTTACCACCGCAGATACTGCATTTTTTTACATTTTTATCAATTTTGTCAAATTTACATTCAACTGAGGGGTGAAAATCGCCGCAAGCGACACATATTGTGCGTAGAGTGCAGTAGGATTTCGTATGCCCATATTCCTGGCAATTTGAGCATTGTACCGGACCTTTGCGCTTGTGGGGTTCCTCAATTGAAATTCTACGATGTATTAAGTAACGTAGACTATAAACAGGGTGGGCTTCATTTTTTTCAGATTTCTCTTCTCTGGAACGAGCTCTACCTTAAATAATGGTTGAGGTATTTTATCCCTGTTTTTTATGTCAAATATTGTTTTTGCATTGAATCAGTCGTCTGCCAGCGCTTCCATTATTTCATCTGGTTCAACTTCTGGTTCTATTCCTTTTATTACAAAAGTTAAGCCTTTGCTACTTTTCAATTGGTACGTGTAATAGTTTTTTTTTTGTAATCGTCGAGGTAATTAGCAATAGAGCGATAATTTTTTTCGATATATATTTGGATTTTAGTCTCTTGTATGTTACCTTTTTTGAGCGAGATTATATGAAAATTATTCTTGCCTATTAGATGAGCAATATTTTCAACCAGAACGTTTGAACTTTTTTCTCGTAAGTAGATTGGCGGCGGTTTAATGATTTTTTTAAATGAATTTATTTTACTTGAAATTATTTCATTTTCTTTGGTTGGCTCATCATTAAGTGTGGCAAACCTGTTGTGGTACATTGAGTTAGTAGGTTGATCAATGTCATTTCTTTTATATATTTTTGTTGATTTATTATTTTTTTGGGGGCTTAGTTTCCGTTTAATTTGAATATACCCATCCATGCCTGTTTGTATAGTTACACACTGAGCGGAAATTGTTATATATATTATATTTGTTGT
The DNA here is from genome assembly GCA_920105625.2 of Clusia tigrina. Taxonomy (NCBI): domain Eukaryota; kingdom Metazoa; phylum Arthropoda; class Insecta; order Diptera; family Clusiidae; genus Clusia; species Clusia tigrina. The sequence continues at coordinate 152,125,754 of OV050030.1, forward strand.
TTTTGAATGTTTATCAGACGATGTTGAGCTTAGCAAGCGTGGGTTAGCTGTATTTGCATGAGAATGCATTTGTGTGTTTGGGTAGGTGCGAGAGTGGCTGCTTTCTACTCTTTGTTCTTTAACTTCTTGCGTGGAATTGTCATTGAGAGAATTTTGTTCACTTACCGTCTGATTTGACATAGATGTCGTTTGCGCTAGTTGAACAGTAGTTTGTTGTTCCGTGTTTTCTGCAGAGGCGCCTGCTGATAACGTTTGCTGAGTTGGTATGCTTAAATGCGCATGCGCTGTTAACTCATGAGACGACAACTCCGTTGGTTTCAGTGAAGTTTTTGGTATACTGCTTATTGCTGACGCAGAAGGGCGCGCGGGGGTGAGACATCGATATCTATCTAGAGGTGGAGAGCGCAAAATGCTCATGTATAATTTGTTTTTGCTTTATGTTTTGTTATTACCACTATTTGGACTTTTGAGTATTATTAATTTTGATTTTTGGTTTACACATTAATTAATTTAAACAAAGGTGCAATCTCAAACCAGTGGTAGAGTCACTATCTCGGCGATTTGCGTGATCACTTTAGGTGTTCACAATTTGTATTATTTTTATTATTTTAATTTTTATATTTCCCCTGTATTTTATGAAACTATGTGGAACGTTTCAAAAACACATCCGCACAGTATAAAATCACAATGAGACACAGTAAAATCTATTTTAAATAAGAAAAAATTATATTTATTCTCTGAGCCCACACTTTGTAAGCAAACCCAACGCACACTTTAAACTTAAATTATTTAAATATCAATTTATGAAAATATGAAATCATCAACAAAGAAAAAAAACAAATGCTAATTGTGCAACTCAATTTATGAAATAATACATTTAAAAAATTTTTTCAAGTTTATCTAACATTTTAGTTTATTTTTTAGAGAAGACTGTTCCATAACTGTCTCATTTTTTTGTGTAGTCCTACGCTCGCTCAGTGGCGAACGTAAAATTCTCATCTTGGCGCACTTACCGCTTAATATATATGTATGTTTATTGTTATTGTTTGCTTTCTAGCAATTTTGTTTTAACTTTTTGTCACTATTTGTTTTTATTAGATGGCAGACTGCAACCACCACTAAACACTGTTTATCAAAAAATGCCAATTAAACGTCCTGTCGCACTTTGACACTTTTTTTAAGTGTTTTTTTTTAGATTTGCAAGCAGAGTGAAGAGAAACCAGACCGCACCGTAAGAGAGTTAATTAACAACATATATATAGCTTTAGGATTTGTTATAGCTGAATCTTTTCCGCATCGCGTATGCCATATACGAAGGTGTCCATCATACACCTCTCAGTAATATCTCTATATGCAAGATGAGCCAGCCGTTCCACTTCTGCACCAAACTGTTGTAGAGACTCACCACTCTTCTGTTACGAAATTGCCCTCTTGACAATTTATTCTAACTCTCTATACTCGGATTCGTACCACTGGATTGTGTAATAATCAAACAATCGCTGGTTAAAATAAAATAATTAATTTTATTTAATTATTGCAATTTACACACTTAATATTAGGCTTAAAGTTTAAGTTAAAGTTTTTAATATTTCATTAATCACTTTATTACTTCTTAATCACAATTACAAATATTGCTGCTTCGATTAAAATGCGCGATGTACACACTGTTACGGTTGCTTTTCAACTGTTTCTCACTTTAATAGTGTGGTGGCTTATATAGCTAGCTTTTGAATGGTAGAAGAAGAAATATCTTTTCTATTTCTAGAATATCTCTACACCATTAAAGAAGTTTCTGGATCATTCTCGAATCTTATATACGAGGTGTGATAAAAAAATAACCATTATTTTCAAATTTCGTGAGTTACGTATGTTCGATGTTCGCATTTTTTTCTGTTATGTTGGTACACATGTCTTTTATATATGTTGGCAATACCAACCATTTTGGATTGTCAGTTTGTTTTTGACAGATAAAAAGGTTAGTCGTGTTTTGGTGTGCTCTTCGATTTTGTACTATTCGAAAAAATGGATCAAAGAAACTGTATTCAGTTTTGTGTAAAAAATGAAATTAAATGCGCAAGGACATTTGAAATGTTGTCTGTGGCCTTTGGTGAGTTTACTATTAGCAGAACACAAGTTCAATTGTGGTATAACCGGTTTAAGGAAGGCCGAGAAGATGTCAATGACGATGCGCGTCCTGGTCGCCCGAGCACGTCAACAACCGATGAAAACATTGACGCAGTGAAGAAAATGATTTTGGATAATCGTCGAATCACTATCAGAGAGGTTGCTGATGATGTTGGCATATCGTTCGGCTCATGCCAAGCAATTTTTACGGATGTTTTAGGCATGAAACCTGCGGCAGCGAAGATTGTTCCAAAATTGCTAAATTTTGAGCAAAAACAACGTCGCATAGACATCGCTCAGGAGCTGTTGAACATCGTCAACGACGATCCAGATTTCCTCAAAAATATCATAACTGGTGACGAATCGTGGGTGTATGGCTATGACATTGAAACCAAAGCCCAATCATCCCAAAGGAAACGTCCAGATGAGCCAAGCCCGAAAAAAGCACGTCAAGTTCGGTCGAACGTAAAGGTTTTGCTGACATTTTTCTTTGATTGCAATGGCGTGGTGCATCATGAATTCTTGCCACAAGGTCGTACGGTCAACAAGGAATACTACCTTGAAGTTATGCGCCGTTTGCGAGAAGCAATTCGTCAGAAACGACCAGAATTGTGGAAAGACCAATCATGGATTTTGCACCATGATAACGCACCAACTCACACATCGATGCTTGTGCGTAATTTTTTGGCCAAAAACAAAACCGTTATCATGCCTCAACCACCGTATTCACCGGACTTGGCCCCCGCTGACTTTTTCCTCTTTCCAAAACTGAAGACACCGATGAAAGGAAAGCGTTTTGCTACGATTGAGGAGATAAAAGAAAAATCGAAACAGGAGCTGTTGGCGATACCAAAAAAAGCTTTTCAGAAGTGTTTCGAGGATTGGAAAAAACGCTGGCATAAGTGTATTATATCTGAGGGGAATTACTTTGAAGGGGACAAGATAGTTGTTGATGAATAAATAAATACTTTTTGAAAATAACGGTTATTTTTTTATCAAACCTCGTACACCTCGAAAGAGGGTTCTTGAGTAAGCTTTTATTTTCGAGAACATTCTCTACACCATTATCTACACCTGGAAAGAAGTTTTTATCTGCATGGATTGTGTCTTGACTTAGATACATAGGGTGGTGCACTCATTGTCAAACTCAAGATGGGATCCTAAAAGTATGCAATCACGTTTCACTGCCCTCCACTTAATCTTGTTCGTCCCGAACAAGGATAGTACTGCAACCTATATAAGGAGATAGCCTCTCCAGATGAACGACTTTTATTTTGCTCCTGACATTTCTCGCCAACTGAATGTGGTACACTACATCGTTGATCTGCTTTATCACCTTGTAAGGACCTTCCCAGTGTGTTTGCAGTTTTGGCGATAATCCCTTGTACCTTTGCGGATTATGAAGCATAACTAGCTGCCCTTCCTGAAATCCCTTGGCCTTTGCTCGTACATCATATCTGGCTTTCATTTTATCACTCATCAGTTGTGTGCGCTTTCTGATGTTTTCATGAATTTCATTCAACTGTTCTCGTTTTTCAGGTATATAACTGCTGCATATAAGTACTGTAGATAACTGTTTAGTCCATTCTTTCGCCAGGTCGTCCAACACCTTTTTATTAGCTCGTATCTTTCTTTTCGTGTCTCGCAGTTGCTTCTCTCAGTTTATAATTGCTGAAATTGCCTGGCAATTTACAATTAGCTTTCGTTACTCTGTGGGTCTAGCGGTATTTGAAACATTGATAACTTTTCTGGTAGGATTCGGCTTTTGTGCTTCTCAACATCTCCGCCCATTTTGGACAGTATAACTGCCTCTGATATGGGTGGGATTTTTGTCCGCCGCGATACAATGGCTTGTTTAACACCTCCATAATTATCCTTACCAATGAATCACGGTATTTCGGTGTTCGGATATTTCAGGAAATCTAGCAGGAATTCATTCCGTATCATAAAATCCACACCGAAGATTAATTCGTCCACAATATCCGCAACTACAAACTAGTGCGTCACTGTTGTAGTGCCATTTGTCGTACGCAATCTTATTCCTAAAAGCGGCTGGATTTCCCGAACGAGATACCTTCTAATTATGGAATGTGATGCGCCCGTATCCAATGTTACCACGATTTTTAATCAGTTTATTACGCTGTCGACAGTTAAGCTGCTGATTTTCCGAGCAATCTGAGAAACGATGACTCTGGGGCTACATGTTGTGGGAGTCAGATCACGCCCCTCAAGACTGGCTCCATTTAGTTTGTCGGCGGCTTATCAACATTTTCTGATTCCCTATTTTGGAATCTAACTAGCTTTGGTGGTCGTACCGGCGAGCGGGATGTATAACGTTTTGGGTCTCGACTGGCAATTACAAGCTATGTGTCTGACCTCTCCGCAAGTAAAGTATTTCCCCGTGAAACTTTGTCCGCTTTCGACTCTTACCTGATGGGCTCTGCATTCTGGCTGACACACCAAGGCTGCTGTCTCTGAAGTTAAAGCGTTAGCTACTGTCTCCATATATGTAGCTTTATGATTTGTTATCGCCGAACCTTTTATCTCCGCATCGCGAATGCCATATACAAAGGTGTCCATCATACACCTCTCAGTAATCTCTCCTGGGTATGCAAGATGCGCCAGTCGTTCCACTTCCGCCGCAAACTGTTGTTGAGACTCACCACTCTTCTGTACACGTGTTCGTAGCTCTACTTGGTACATCTGCTTCACTACCATACTTGCGTTGAACGGCATTCATCACACTTTCATAACAGTCTCGCTCACTTTCTGAGATAGTTTGAAGTACATCAGCGGCAGCACCTTTCAACGAAACGGTTAATGCAGCCACTTTTTCGCGAGCACTCCAACCATTTGTGCTAGCGGGAGTCTCAAACAGCATTCTGAAGACGCTAAATGCCATGGTTTCATCATAGTTATGAGGCTTCAGTTTTATTGAGGATAAAGCTGGCTCAGGTAATGCCCCTGCCTGTAGTAGGTGCATCCTTTGTTCTATTTGTTGCTTAAATTCGTTATGCTTTTGCACGTTCGCAATGAATTTTTGTTCTACAGATTTTTCGAACGATTCTTGCCGTGTCTCAATTTCACACACCTTCCTGTCTACCATCTCCGACAATTCTTTCATCTGCTGTTAGTTTTGTTCCGCTAGTAGATCAAGTCGTGTTTCACTCTGCTCTAACCGCTGCTGCAACTTGTCATAGCTTTTCTGTAGTTACTGTTCCAACTGTTCTTTGACATTTTGTTTGGCGGATGCAACACTTTTTTCGACTGCTTCAGCATTTTGTTGTAACTGCATCTGTATTTCCCCGATAAGTGCGCTCATGTCAAAGCTACCAGTATTAGTTCCTTGAGGTGTTTCTTCCTCTCGAGATGTCGTTTTCTCTTCAAATTGGAATTCATACTCATCGACGTCTATACCCTGCTCCTCCAAAGCGCTTCTTAACTGCACCTGCAGCTCCACTATATGCCCTTGTGTTTGCAAGTTTAAGCGCTCAAGCTCCTTCTTGAGCTGCTCCCATCTCTGTTTTTCAAATGTAACCATTGTTTATTACAGATATACAATCCCACTTTTGACACAAATTGTTACGAAATTGCCCTCTTGATAATTTATTCTGTTACGAAATTGCCCTCCTGACAATTTACTCTAACTCTCTATACTCGGATTCGTACCACTGGATTGTGTAGTGATCAAACAATCGCTGGTTGAAATAAAATAATTAGCTTTATTTAATTATTGCAATTTACACACTTAATATTAGGCTTAAAGTTTACTTTATTACAAATTGCACTTTATTTAATAATTCATTAATCACTTCTTAATCACAATTACAAATAATACATTACATCTACTAAAATCTATGGATTTATTTTTAGATATGTAATATATAAAAAAAAAAACTAACTTTGTATTGGTATATATATCGAACTGGACGAAATATAAATATTGTCGCATACAAATTTTTCTTATATCATTAAATTATTATTCCCTTTTACTATTAAAAAATACTATGAAGTGATAACCTCTTTTATTCTAATTGTCCCTTTTTGCTTTTCCACTCGAATTTCGTACTATGGAATTTTGGGTACAAAGCCACCTCTTTCGGGGTGAACTCACATACACTGTACATGTTTTTTTAATACTTTAAAAAATTTGACGTTTAAGTTACAACCGTATGGTTTTCATCATGTAACTTGCTTTTAAACTCTTGTTTTTTAAACAACTCATCAATACTATATCATTGTTCAGTTTTGTATAGTTTACACCAGTATGATTTTTATCACGTAACTTCCTTGTAAACGATTGTTTTTTAATCAACTCATCAATAGTAAAGTTTGAAAGCTACTGGACAGTAATAGCGACATTATTATTTCATATATTTTTCTGTTGTGTTATTGGCCTATCTTGGATACAAAAGCTATTGTTTCTATACCGATTAGTTGGTTTACTAATCGGTTGCCGATTCCTTGGGTGCAATACCGAAGGATCGTGATGATGACTTCAAGTGCAATACTGAAGTCTGATATCTCTTTGGGTACAGTACCGAAAGAGTGTTGTGGTTAATCAAGTATTAATTTTGAATTAACCTTGTGGTTGAAAGTGGCGACAAAGAAAACACTGTTGAATGGTTGACTTCAAAAGTATATCTCAATTTTTATTTATAAATTGATTGAATTTATATTATAATTTTGATTATGCTACAGAAATAAATATATTTGTGGTGTCTGCAATTATGTGCAAGGCACCAGCGTTTGTGCGTACGTAGGGCAAATTAATACTTTAGCCCGCACGTGTACGGAAATGCTGATGAGGCTTCACACGCTGTATATCCGTTCATCGGGTGTACTGCTTATTCTGCGTTCACGAGCGGGCATTGGTGATGGGAATTGCTGATTGGAGTTTTGCGTTGGAGCAGGTACAAACATCCTCCCGCCTGTTGAGCATATTCTCAACTTCGAATTAAATGCTGTTTGCGCGAACCCGTACTCGAAAATCTGGAGCTCGTCGCCTCTTTTGCTTCGAATATCGCTGGTAAGAGATCCAGATAAGACAGATCAATGTGATGAGCAAACTGATATATCCAATGCTGAACTGATGGACTTCTCGGCTCTTAAGCGGTAGATCCATTTGCTCATTGTTTTGCAATTGTTGCACATGTTCATGTAGGACTTGAATATCGTCCGTCAGGTTGGACTGGTATTCTAATGAGTGTGTTGCAGCCATTATATAATCTGCGATCAACTCAGTTAGATTCACTTTCGATATGATTGTGCTGGTGACCTTTGAAACATATGTCCGATGTGCCATTATGGTTGTATACTCATCTCTTATGGTGCATCCTTGTCTCAAGGTTAAGGTTCCTATTCCCTCCAGTAATTCTGTAAGGATATCTGAACCGCAAATGACGCTGATTGTACGAGCTGGCTGTGCGATGTAGATCCATGAGTTTTCTTTAAGTAATGGAATCCATTGAGGTGAGTCGTATGTGCGATGAACCTTGCAGCTTTTTGGGTTTGGAGTTTGACATAATATTTCCATCTCACATAGTCGATTGGTTGATGTAATGCGATGTGTTGGATGTAATTGCTTGCATACATGTATATTAGAATTGAATGCAGTGCATGTTGACAATTCTCCTGCTGATAACGAATAATATTTGTCTCGATGTAGATTAGTGACTATATACTCGATTGTCCCTTCCAACATGAAAATTCCAGTGCCTCCCAAAATAGGTAGTCGAGTCACATGTACCAATTCGAATGGTTCTTGATTAGTCAATGGTAACTTAAGACGCACAATCATCTCAGTTGGCGTGATGCGTGCTTCCACAGAGATGAGTTTAAGGATCTCAAAGGTATTCTTGCTGGGAACTTGTAACGTTGGTGGGAGATGGTCTTTGATTGCTCTCAGTTGTTGTTGCAGCTGAGACGGATACAGCAGAAGAGGATTGAGCTGTCCATGATGTGTGTCCGTCAGTACATCTAAAAACAGCTCTTGATTTCGTTGGTAGTCCTGCATAGCCATAACTACTCGACCGGACATCGCATTAAACATTTCGGCTATTGCATGATGGGATTCTGACTTTGTGAAGTTGTCCTGCTGGCTATATAAATATTTTATTTGCTTGTGTAGTTGTTGAATTTGATCGTCAGATTTCTTTAAAATATTGCTAGTGGAGTCAATTACCGATGTTTGGTTTCGAATTAGGTGCAGAAGATGTTCTTCGTTGCGGGATATGCCGTTTATCGTTGCAGACATTTCTTTAGCATAGTTGGAGTCCAAAATTCCAAACAACGCATTAGACAAGCTTCCAACAATTGCGAATGGAGCGTCTCGCCGTTGACGATGGATTTGTTCGTCGTATTGTAAGTACTCATCATCTTGTTGGATTAGCTGCCATTTATTACGGAACTGGTCCACAGTTTTCTCACAATTAATTGCACCGCTTTGGATACGTGAACACGCTCGCTGCATTGCAGTTATTCCTTGCATTATGTTGTTGCGCTCAAGCCAATATTGGGACATATTGTAATACACAACTATATTCCAATCTGTTGTTGTTAAGTAAGTCAGACCCATTTTTTCGAAATATAGTCCTGTTTGACTTCCGAAAGGTACCTTAGTAAGGGGGTCATCACCTGCTACTAGAGCAATTAGAAAGCATATGCATAGCAACAATACTGACGAGGGTGACACAGATCGTCTTCGCTTAGCTGGTGTATGACTTATGCCGTCTTTGAGATTTGTGGCTTCTTCTACTGGAGCTGGATGCTTATCAGGTTGTTCTACTGGATTACTTTCGGTAGACATGGGTAATGGCGCGAGTAAATGGACGCCTCTTCTGGTGAGGCCTGTTGAAGTTCGAATTTCCGCTACTCGCACTAGGCTGTCAGCACCAGGAAATGTTTGAGTTACTCGACCAAGCCGCCATTTAATAACTGGCAAGTTATCCTCCTTCATTAATACCATTGTACCAGGCTGTAAATTATGACGCATGGTCTTCCATTTGTAGCGATGCTGGAGTTGGTTTAGATACTCCTTACTCCATCGACTCCAAAATTCCTGTTTCAACCTTGTGACTAAGTCCCACTGCTTCAGTAAATTTATGTTCAGATTCTCAGTGGGCTGGCCGACAACACTTGTCAATGGTGCACCTGTTAAGAAATGACCTGGAGTTAATGCTGCGTAATCGTGTGGATCATCTGACATAGGAGTCAGCGGCCGCGAGTTAAGAATGGCTTCTATTTCAACCATAACTGTCTCTAACTCTTCGTATGTTAATCGGGCATTGGACAAACTTTTGTAAAATAGATTCTTTGCCGATTTAACCGCTGCTTCCCATAAGCCGCCAAAATGTGGCGATCTAGCAGGTGCGAAATGAAACTCGATTCCCTTGTGTGCGCAGAATTTCATCAGCTGTGATTTGGTATCTACGTTGTGGATGATGTCCGCAATCTGTCTCAATTGATTTCGTGCTCCTACGAAATTAGTCGCGTTGTCACAATGAAGATACCGACAGTTCCCTCTTCGGCTCACAAACCTCTTCAAGGCTCCGATAAAGGCGTTGGTCGTAAGGTTGCTTACCACTTCAATGTGTACGGCCTTAGTTGCAAAGCAACAAAATATCGCCACATAACACTTTTGTGGCGTCTTTCCCCTTTGATTGTAATGAAATTTAAATGGCCCACAAAAATCGACTCCAGCGTGAGTGAAAGGTTTATTTGGTTGAACCCGCGATGCAGGTAACTGTCCCATGAGTTGCTGCAATGGCTTCGGCATAGCTTTAGTGCAAGATACACAGTTTTTCACGATTGATCTGGCTATTGTTTTCGCATTAACCGGCCAATAAGCTTCCCGTGTCGCTGCTACTAGACCTGCTGGGCCAACATGCTTGTTATCAATGTGGATGTGTGTCATCAATATTTTAGTGATATCACTCCGATATGGCAATAGGGCTTGATATTTTGCTTCATGTGGTAGGGCTGAATTTGCTAATCGTCCTCCTACCCGCATAATGTCGTCTTTATCCAGAAATAGTGTAAGATCACCCATCCCCCTTCCAACTGATTTGTTGTGCTTGAGAAGTTTATATTCAGGATTGAATGCTTGTCTCTGCAGGTCCTTGATTATAGTCTGAGTAGCACCTTTAATTTCTTCTGCGTCGAGGTCGATGGATGTTTGAACTGGCATATTACGACAATTTTTAATGAATCGAAGTGCATATGCGGTGACTCTTTGAAGATGTGTCCATGAATTTCGATGATCAATCATTGAAGTAAACGACGGAATCTGTGACGTAGTAAGACATACCTGTCTCTTTTCTAATTCTGTGGTTGAATTGGCTGATGCCGCTGGCCACGATGACGGTGGTCCGTATAGAAACAGTGGTCCATAAAACCACATGCCTTGTTGTTTGAATTGACCCGGGTTGATGCCTCGTGAGATCATGTCTGCCGGGTTTTTGTCTGTAGGTACCTGACGCCATTGTTGCTTCACCGTTACTTCTTGTATAGCTGCCACTCGATTTGCCACAAAGGTGTGGTAGGAAGACGAACTGGCAGAGATCCAGGCTAGCGTCACTTCAGAGTCAGACCACAGAAAGCATTCGCCTGTCCATTGTAAAATATGTTTTACCCTGTCCAATAACTGGGCTGCTAACCGTGCAGCACAGAGCTCCAGCCGAGGGAGCGTTTGTTGTTTTGGTGGTGTAGTCTTTGATCTAGAACACAACAGCTGAACGCTCACAGATCCATCTGTTTTTATCGACCTTGCATAAATAACAGCTCCATAGGCCTGCTCGGATGCATCGGCAAAAGCGTGTAATTCTCTCTGATGCACATTGTCCTTTGTGGTTGGAAATACGTAGCGTGGAATTTGCAAGTTTTCAAGTTCCTGGATATTTTCTCTAAACTGGCTCCAGAAGGTATGCAAGTCCATAGGGAGTGCTTCGTCCCAGCTTAATTTTAGACGCCACAGCGATTTCATGAATATTTTTGCACATGAGACAACTGGTGACAAAAAACCTATTGGGTCGAAAATATGCGCGATGTCCGACAGTACTTGGCGTTTCGTTATTTTGGCTGTTGTGCTCCATTTGGTCCTTATTAGGAAGTAATTAGTCCCAGGTTGCCACGTTAAACCAAGCGTTGTGATGGTAAAACTATCGTTGTCAAAATTCAATTGGATTGCTCGATCCTCTGCGTTGATGTTCGTTAACAGTGTTTTATTACTCGCACACCATTTCCTCAACTTAAAACCTGCTGACTTGGTGAGGGAGTTCAATTCCTCCTGTACGCGCAAGGCTTCTGCTAACGTGTCGGCTCCACTCATAACATCGTCCACATAAAAATCTCGTTGTAAGCATCTGGAGCCGTGCGGATATTGTGTGCTATGTTCCTTGGCTAATATGCGTAGACATTTTATCGCCAAATATGGTGCCGATGTGACTCCATAAGTCACTGTGTTTAATTGGTGACTTTTCAGAGGTTCGCTTGGCGTGTTCCTCCACAAGATTAGTTGATGCTTGCGGTCAGCTTCGTTCACGATAATTTGCCTGTACATTTTCTCGATATCTGCTGTAAAAACATATCTGCGTACTCGAAATCTCAAAAGAACCGCAAATAAGTCTTCTTGGAGTTTTGGACCTGATAGTAGCACATTGTTCAATGATACATTTGTTGACGTCTTCATTGATGCGTCGAACACGACACGCAACTTTGTGGTGGTGCTGTCTGGCTTCAGAACGCAGTGGTGAGGTAAGAAGTAGTGGGGTTGGTTTATGCTTCCGCTAACTTCTTCCATGTGACCTAGCCGCAGGTATTCCTCCATGAAGGCCGTATACTGCATTTTGATGACGGGGTTTCTTTGCAATTTACGTTCGATGGCGTAAAAGCGTTGTAATGCGATAGCTTTCGAGTCTCCAAGAGGGCTTGCGTTATCAACGAAAGGCAAGGGCACAACGAACTGTCCGTTCGCTGCTCGACACACCGTTTGGTTGAAAAATGCTTCGCAAGTTCTTTCTATCGCTGTTAGCGGCGGGCTGTTGGTGTCAAATTCTTCTAGCTGCCAGAAACGCTCGAGCTGTTGGGTTAATGATTCATCTTCATTCGTAACTCCAATACCGCAGAACGTAGTCTCAGCTGTTGATGGAACTGTGATCTGTCCACCAAGCACCCATCCGAACACGGTGTTTTGCAATATGGGGAGTCCGGTTCCCAATTTGATTTGGCCGACTACTAGCAATTCCAGATAACATTCGTTGCCTATAAGAATGTCAATTGGACCTGATTGATTAAACTCCGGATCAGCCAATTGAATATTTTTAGGAATAGGCCAGGCTGTCACGTCGAAACTCTGTGTTGGCAGTGGATGTGTAATTTTTGGCAGTATGACAACTTCAATTCGGGCTGAGTAACTAGTCAATCGTGACTCAAGTTTAATGTTGGCTCGGTGAGTAGCGCGTTGTTGAATTTCCCCAATTCCATCAAAGTACTGCGGATTGTATTGTGTTGGTAATCCGAGCTTCTTTGCCAACCTGCCCGTAATGTAGTTTGTCTGCGAACCGCCGTCCAAAATTGCACGGCATTGAAATTCATTGCCACGGAAGCCATTGACTTTTAAGACGACAGTGCTCAACAGCACATGTTTCACGCCCGCACGATTGACCGGGGACACTAATGAAGTGGTGAGTGGTTTTTCAATGGCACTGGTATAGCTATGTAACTCCACGGTAGGCTCACTTACGAATGTTGTGAGTGTCTGAGATGACCCTTGACTGGACTGACCCGAGTTATTGGATGGGCCCTTAGCTAGCTGTTGATCAAAATGCACTAATGAGTTGTGCTTCTTGTTGCATTTGGTGCATCCTCTCATTGAACAAGTTTTTGATGTATGACCATTTTTCATACAATTCGCACATAACTTGTGTTGTTTAATTATATCAAAACGCTGATGCGGCGTTTTCGCCAAGAATTGTGCGCATGCAAAAAGTTGGTGATTGCCTTTGCATACGAGGCAGCCCGTTGCGGCCTTGGTTGCTGAGAATAGCGTTGAATGATACTTCGCGTTTGTCGATTTATTGTTGATAATTTTGTGTTGTGGTTCTCGGTCTTCACATTATTGAAAACGTTTTTCTAAGAATTTCAATAGGCGGTCAATGGGTTGGAACTCCTGAGGCTGATCTCGCGTCAATTCATACTCGGATCTTGACGTTTTATCTAACTTCTGCAATAAAAGATACTCCAAAATTGTGTGGAAGCTATCTACGGGAACTCCTTGGCTTTTTAACGCGTAAATGCATTCCTTGGCTGCATCGTGTATAGTTTTAAGCGTTGAGCCCATTTCACTGCTAGCATTCTTTATATTAAACAGCTTGCTATAGATAGTTTTAACCAATTTGCGTTTATTGTTAAACCTATCGCACAAGATTTGCCAGGCTGCGTCATAGTTTTCCTCGCATGCTGGCAAGTGACCGATGAGTGCTTTAGCTTCTCCGGTTACATTGGCAGCCAAGTAGAACATTTTTTGTGTGTTGCTTATTGGCTGAGTATGTATCATCTTAACATACAAATCGCGAAATGGTATCCACGTTGAATAGCTACCGTCAAAAACTGGCAAGGTAACTTTAGGCAAATGCACATTTAATGCCTGTGGTATGGTGTGGATTGGCGAGGAGTTGCTCGGTGTACTGACTGGAATATGTTGTCGTAACTTAATGAGTACGTTTTGAAGCGCATCTTCGATCTCGTAGAATTTGTCCGCATCATAACCATCAATTTCCGCCAGGTTTGTTCGTTGCCATATCCATTGGTTATTTTGCACCAGATTATCGTGGTAACGTATCAATAGTTTTGTTTTGATATCATAGTACACTGGTGGATGTGACTGATCAGTTTCCGAGTGCACATCCCCAATGACTCGAGAAATTGCACGCACCAACGCCTTTTGCTGCCGTACTAGGGCGAAGAGTCCATCGCCTTCCTGATGGCTGGTCCGCGGTGTGCTGTCCTTGCGGTTAGAGCCTCCTTGATGGACGTGCAAGGGAACTTCAAGTTGCACTGGCGTTTTACGCTTCTCTCCTTCCTCATTGATGATGTGCTGTAATTTGGTGAACAGCCAGTCGTAGAGGTTTGCTACGTTGCCTCTATAATCCTGTTTGAAGTACTCATGATTAACTTCGTCTAGCTCGAGTACGAGATGATGTTGATGTTCGAACGTAGACCATGCCTCCTTCAGAGTCTTCATGAGTTTACTGGCATATTCGATGGTTTTACGGTCTTGTGTGTCCTTTTTAAAGTTGCTCACCAGTTGCTCTATTGCCGAGCCCACTTCATACTGTGCCCTGGTCAACTTGTCCAACTGCTCAATTGTTTCTTAGTGATGCGCCATCCTTCAGAATCTCGCCTTGTGGTAAACAGGAGATCGTGAGTTCTTATCTCGCCGGGGCCTCCAAAATGTTTCTATACCGATTAGTTGGTTTACTAATCGGTTGCCGATTCCTTGGGTGCAATACCGAAGGATCGTGATGATGACTTCAAGTGCAATACTGAAGTCTGATATCTCTTTGGGTACAGTACCGAAAGAGTGTTGTGGTTAATCAAGTATTAATTTTGAATTAACCTTGTGGTTGAAAGTGGCGACAAAGAAAACACTATTGAATGGTTGACTTCAAAAGTATATCTCAATTTTTATTTATAAATTGATTGAATTTATATTATAATTTTGATTATGCTACAGAAATAAATATATTTGTGGTGTCTGCAATTATGTGCAAGGCACCAGCGTTTGTGCGTACGTAGGGCAAATTAATACTTTAGCCCGCACGTGTACGGAAATGCTGATGAGGCTTCACACGCTGTATATCCGTTCATCGGGTGTACTGCTTATTCTGCGTTCACGAGCGGGCATTGGTGATGGGAATTGCTGATTGGAGTTTTGCGTTGGAGCAGGTACAAACAGCTATTATTAATATTTGAAGAAATTCAATGATATTGCTAAATATAGAAGAGAAGGCTGCCATTATTGAATATAATAATCTCATTTTACCTCATTTTATTAATCCGCTTATTTCAAACTTACACTCTGGTATTCTGTATTTCCTGTAAATTTACAAACAATTTACAGACGTGCAGCGAGTTCAACAATGGTGATGTTTTATCCGTAAATCATCATTAGGAGCATATCCACGGTAATTTTCGGTTGGATACCCTGAGTTGATCATAATGGAGTCAATATACGTATTCGTATAAAGTTTTGTCCAATTATGGCATAGATGATAAATTTTAAACATATATCAATAGAGCGCCTGGCTCTTAAAATGTACAGCCCACTTTGGTTAATTGTTGGCGTGGCAGTAGTAATAATCTGCCCACATTTTGCATGCACGTTAGTACGAACCTAATGTATACTGCCACCAATTTGAATTCATATATCATTAGAAACATATATAGGGAAATTTTAAGTGGGGTCCCGAAAGTTTCTTATATGAGAGTGAGCCGTGGCCTTTATCATATCTTGTGTATGACTTTGTAGCGTCAATATACGCATTAATATAAAATCTCTTCCATGCATTTTGTATAGGTCGGTAGTTATAAAAATGTGTCAATAGTGGAGGTGGCTGTGTAAATACCCTGCCCATTTTTTGTGTGGTATTTAATATTAGTACCCGCCTCTTTCCTGCGACATTTCGTTGATGAATTTTCTATAGTAACTTAGTAATGATTTTTGGTTAATTGTGGGGGTGGCAGTGCGAGTATGATCCACATATTTTGCACACGTACTAGTACACATTCCATGTACATTGCTTCCATTTGTTTCGTTCCAAACAGTATATAAGAATGTACACTTTCCACACACATGGTTGCAAGCACTTCGAAATTTCAATTTGAAGTGGAAAAATATAATTTCCATTTTCAATTGTTATAATGAAATTATCCAATGAATTATATTTTTGTAGAATAGAGAAACCGTAATAATAATTAATTAATATTCCATTGAATTGGTCTTGTTGTTAAATGTATTTGAAGTTTCCCTAATTATAATGAAAATTTCAGTTATATTTTCCACAAAATAGGTATTAAAATTAAAGTTATGTTAAGTAGAAATTTGTATCTTTTTTGTTAATTTGCTAATCTTTTTCAAGGTTCAACTTCGAATATTGAGTTTTTTTAGACTGGACCAAAACGGAGAAAATAGGGGGGCTGAGTCTCCCGACGGAACTCAAGAAAATAGAGCAACTTGTTGGTGGACTCCCTGGACTGCTATGGGTTGCTTTGGGTCTCCCAATTCAAAGCAAACGGACATAAATTCGGAGGATTCCAAAAGTCAAAAGCGACGAAGTGATGCAATATCCAAGCAGCTGCAGAAAGATAAACAACTCTACAGAGCTACCCACAGATTGCTTTTATTGGGAGCTGGAGAATCTGGGAAATCAACAATAGTAAAACAAATGCGAATTTTGCATGTAGATGGCTTTTCTGAACAAGAAAAAAAACAGAAAATTGACGATATTAAAAAGAATATTCGTGATGCAATTTTGGTAAACATAACCTTATAATATTATATAATATTTACTTATTTTTTATTTTTATTGATCAGACAATTACTGGTGCAATGAGCACACTGAATCCACCTGTAGTTTTAGAGAAAAAAGATAATGAAGGAAGAGTAGAATATATTCAGGATTACGCCTCAAGTAAGTCATATATTATACATTAATGTTGTGTGTATTATATTCGTCAGTATTTTTGTAAAATAAGTGTTCTAATTCAAAATGAATATAAAAATTTAGGTTTGTTGATCCCTGAAGAGGACAACGGAGTATTGAAAGAGACACTAATTTTATTATCTAGATATCTAGTCTTATTATTGTATATTCATTTATCAACCACACCGTGCACTATTTCACTGATCTCAGCTAAGAAGCTTCCATTCTTGATTGTTTACATTATTTAATGAATTATTGTCAAAGAAACTATTACTTTAAATGGTCTAATATTATTAAATTGCTTTTGAGGGATTCAACATATGGATATTGTAAATAATTAGTTACAAATGTTTCTTTCTATCTTCGCTACTAAACTAAAGGATTTATTCATTAAATGAAAACAAATGTGAAAAGGTGCCACAAGTTATTAATTACAATCTTACAAAGCAGCGGTTTCTATGAATGACATGATAGCAATTAGTGTATAATTTATATTTATTTTTTCCAGAGTTATGTTAATGAGTGGCAACCTGGGCATTCTGCAAACACACTAATGTTCTTTAGTATCATCTTCTTTCAAGGCACACCCGAAATCATTGAAAATCGATTTGCATTCCTTTTATAGTGTTAACCTTTGCTTTTTCTTTCTATTTTCTGCAAGTTGAATAGTTTTTAAACTTATATTTCTACATTGGGGTTTCGAATAAGGTTATTCAGATTTCCTATTGCAAGTTTATTCTGATAAGTGTACAAAATACATCACATTGAAAATTTTGAAAATTTTACTTCTGCATTGAAATATTTTGCCTTCAGTTAGATTAGCTTATAATGAAGGTCTCTTAACTACTACGGTGTGATACCACACCGTGTTTCTCCCATTTACTGGGGTATGTTTCGCATACTTACTGATGATAAATCATTCAAAGCAAGTAAGAAAAGTTGAGCACAGCAATTTGTGTTTTCCTAGCAATCTAGGGTCACTGACACATGAGATAAAGAGCCAATTCTTTCTCTTCAGAGACGCAGCTGCGATAGAAAAAATACGTTAAAATCCTGCTGAATCAAGTTCCTTAAACAATTTTGATTTGTTCGCTACACATCATAAAAGTAATCTTACGAACTTAGACAAACAATAATGTGCTACAAAAGAAAATAAAATAAAATAAAAAAATTCAAAAGCCCCTCCTACATATGGACAAGTAGTTCAACTACCTACCCTAATAATCAATGCTCTTATTGAAATTTTGGAAAACTAGTATGAACTGAGATCTTTAAACAAAGAAACTAAAATTCGCCCATTTGACAGATCTAATTACTCGGCAATAATTAAAATGCTGAAACCAATACGCAATGTTACACATACAAAACCAAATAACACAGGAATTTAAAGTACATAAACTCATTCTTAACAGGAAATTTGTTAAATATTATTTGTTTTTATGTTTTTTGTTTCTTACTTTTAATATTTATTTATTTTTTGTTGTTGTTATTGTTCAATAGAAAATACATTGATTAAATGAAATGATTTAAAAAAATTAATCAAAACAATAAAGAAGTACTATAATATGTAGAGGAAATTCGAATTGACGAATTTTTTACCTTATCAAAACAAACTGTATATAATATTGTAATGACTTAAATCCGGGATATGCTCAGTGGTTTTCAAGATGCGGTTACAGAAAATTAACACACATCGGTTATTGTAGCGTTATATCCCTGCTTCACACTACGAGAATCCATTTAGAATGGTTAGTAATTTGACCTCTGATGGTTTCCTTTAGTTGTTAAGTCGTCTTACAAACCGTAGAAGACAATATAACAACATCACGAACTTTGTCAACTCATAAAAATCAACTAATGGAACTGGCAGAGATAATACATTCAAGGCGCTCAAGGGCTCCATATTTTTTGGTGGACTATGAGAGACTGCAACGAAATACGCAAAACATATGTTTGGCTGTCAGATGCGCATCAACAACTCTCATCATCTATGAGGAGATGGATACTGTCGTCATAGAGATTGCGAAATATCGAATTCAAGACGGAGAAGCCAAATTAGTGACAATCAAAATCATCCACACGCATTAGCCCTTGGCCACAATAGAACCAATAAAAGTGGAAGTTGATGTTTATAGTTAAAAAGAAAAACGTAAATCTTGTTTTTAGATGCAAACTCCTCTCCCATATTAAACTCAAATACTAGCATAAATGGGAAAACCACCTCAATAATTACAAAAGAGGTACCAGTGATGGAGTGGCCACTAAAGGATAGCAGACATATTTGAAGGATACGATGGAATGCATCGAGCAGCTGACGTCAAAACTACGAGTGCCATTTGGGCAAGCCGTATCCATCGATTAGTTCCATTACCCATTCTCACGCACTGCTTGGCGATCCGAAGGTAGAGTTTCGGAAATTTAAGAATCTACAATCAGCAAAAAAATTAAATCCAACGAAAAGCGCAGTTTATATATATGTGGGATTTATTTAAAAATAAATATAAAGTAGGATTTATTTAAAATATATAAAGTGGGATTTATTTAGAATATATAAAGTGGAATTTGTTTAATGAATTATATATCGTCGTTTGGCTGGAGCTCTCGCAACCTTTCCTTCGCAAAGGCCGAACTACAACTGCCCTCGTTGCGATCGCTGCCATCGTTGCTACTGTGGTTGTTGTTGTTATCGTTGTTGTTGCTGTCGTTGTCGTTAAAGGGTTTGCAGTGCTGTGGAATTGGCATGCTTCGACGTATGCCAACCCACATTCGGCCATCCTGCTTATGCATTCGCCTCGAATGCATCGTCGCGTCGTCGTTCGGGGTGGACCATGGCTTCAGATACTCTGCACATGTGGAAGAGTTCTTTGGGCCATCAGAACTGCTAACTTTTACGACGTCATATGCATTATTATGCTTGGCCCTCACAATCTGGTATGGGCCCAAAAACTTTGGTTTTAATTTGAGACCGCTACCAAATTGCGTCCGCTTTATGGCAACCAAGTCGCCAACGTTGTACCGCTTGGCTGCTTTGCGTCTAAGGTTACACTAGTTTACACCGAAAATGTACATTTGATGAGAGGTGACTTTTCTTACGTATTTTCATCTGTTGAATTCGAAAATCAAGGTAAAATTTTTTTTCATGGAATAGTTTTTGAGATATTGTAATTTTTGTATTTTTTCGACATTTTTTCACGTGCCAAATCATATCTCGTTCTTGGTACCCAATGCAAAGTATTGAGATGAAGAACAAAGATGTATAATCGGATCTTTGATTGGTAAAGCGGTTCAAAATATATCGATGAAAATAGGGCACATTTTCAAAAAAATAATATTTTACAGTGATTCTGTGCCGGCGGAAAAGTACAAATCGTTGAAAAAACGTCTGGTTTCTCTTCATGTACGTAAATATGATACTTTAACGTAAGAACTAAGACCAACTAGAAGAAAATCGACCGAAAAATGACAAAGTTATAAGCTATTGAGTGAATAAATCCACTCCATATTTTCCAAAATGCCTAAAAGAAAACGAGAATTTAAGTGCGTAAACAATCCAAATAATTTCTGTTACGTGTGTGGCAATTTTGCCTTCCAACTAAATAGACGTAGATTCACCGATTTGGGATTTGGATTTAGTCCAATCGGAGATTTCTAGCTCGAGATATGATTTGTCATGTGAAAAAAGGTCGAAAAAATACAAAAATTACAATATCTCAAAAACTATTCCATGAAAAAAAATTTAACCTTTATTTTCGAATTCAGCAGATGAAAATACATAAGAAAAGTCACCTCTCATCAAATGTACATGAAAAACATTTTATTTTGTAAACTAGTGTTATAGGTCTTTTTGTTCTCGGCTTGTAGATTCAGGATTTCAGATTTTACTTTAGATCTTAGTTCGTTACGGCTGTCAGTAAATGTAACGGTAGACTCTTCTTTGATCAGATCCTGTAGCTGTTGGTCGTCTTTGGTGCGCATCTTGACTCCACAAAGAAGTTCGAACGGCGTGGTAGCGATCCTTCTTGTATATGTCGAATTTATTGCTCGCTGAATTCGTTCTACATGCTTATACCACTTCGTGGGGTCGTCAATGCAGAGTTTAGATAGTACAGAGATGATTACTGCGTTGAGCCTCTCCACCTGTCCGTTTACACGGGGAATCCCAGTTGTCGTCTTGATTAGCTTAATGTTTTCGTCTTCGCAATACTGTACAAAATCTTGAGCAGTGAAACCTGAGCCTCTATCTGCGTAACTTCGTGATGACTTCATTGGCTATGGTAGACTTTGTCGGATATAACCAGCAAAACTTTGTGAAGGCATCTACCACGGCAAGAATCTAGCGGTCCCAAAAAGTTAATATGAAAGGTCTGCAACGGCACGTCTTCTTTTTGCAGCGGATGCAACAGTCCTTCCTGTTTACCCCTTTTGCGGTTTGCAAGTATGCAGGGTGTAGAGCAGTCGATGTAACTCTTGATTTTTTCGTGTATATTTGGTATGAAATATTCCTTACTGATAAGCTCCTTTGTTTTCTTTACGGCGAAATGGCCTCTGTCGTGAGCATTGCTAATGACTTGTTTCTGCATGTTTTTCGGAATCACGATCAGTTCTGCGTCTTGAACCAACTTGTATAGGATGCCTGATTTAACAAAGTAATCTTCAATCTTTAATGTTGCTTGTCGCCGTTGATAACCTTTATGATCGTATTTAGATGCTCGTCTTGCTTCTGCGCTTGGTCTATGCCGGTTAAGATGCTCTCGCCGCTTATTTTCATGATGGGGTATCGCGACAATGCGTCTACATGGCGCGGTGCTCGACTTCATAGCTGTACTCCTGCAATAATAATACCCATCGTGCCACTCGAGTGCATAGATTCTGCTTTTCTAAATTTTTGGTGAAGGCATTGCAGTCCGTGATTATTTTGAATGGTATACCTAATAGGTAAACTCTGAATTTGGTAATCGCTTCGATGACTGCAAGTATCTCTAATTCATAACTCGTATATTTGCGCTGGGCATCTGTTGTCTTCTTGCTCATAAAATATACGGGAAGCCATTGACCGTCATCCGTCGATTTTTGCATTAGAACGGCTCCAAATCCGTCTATGGATGCATCAGTGTGTAGTTCGGTTTCATATGTCACGTTGTATATAGCCAATACTGGATTTGAAATTAAATATTTCTTTAGGGTATCTATAGCGCTCTGTTCGTTTGGACTTATTATGAACTTTGTGCTGCTCTTCGTTAAGTCAGTCAAGGGCTTTGAGATAACAGCGTAATTGCATATAAATTTCCTAAAATACCCTGTAAGACCCAGAAAACTTTCCAGTTGTTTGAGTGTCTGCAGCGTCTTGAATTTTGAAACGGCTTCTATATTCTCTGGTGTTGGATACAGCTTTTTATTTTCAATGATGTGACCCAGAAACTGAATACGAGTTTTTAAAAAGTGACACTTCTTCAGATTGAGCTCAAGCCCGTACTCTTTACAGGTGATAAAAACTTCCTTAAGATTAGCCAGTGCTTCTTGTTCATTTTTAGCTGGGATGATTACGTCATCTACATACGGCAATGCAATGCCTTTTCGGGTCAACGGTCGAAAGATTGCATTGATGTGTCTTTGGAATACTCCTGGCGAATTGGCCAAACCGAAAGGAACCCTACGAAATTGGTATTGGCGATTCTGCGTTACAAACGATGTAAATTTCTTACTGGCATCTGCTACTGGTACATGAAAAAAACCCGTTTTTCAAATCTATAGTGCTGAACATCAGAGCTTCTTGCAAGCGATCGAGCTGTTCATCGATAAGTGGTAGCGGAAAATGGTCTTTTATGATTGCCTTATTGACGCGTCTGTAGTCAATGCAGAGCCGTGGAGTGCCATCCTTTTTCTTCACAAGTACCACAGGACTCGAAAACTCTGACTCCGACTCTTCAATTATGCCGTTCTTTAACCACTCGTCCACTAGTTCTTCTATAATGCATGAATCTGTAAATGCACATCGCCGAGACCGTGAGAAAATTGGTGGTTCGTTTTTTAATATAATTTTCATCTCGATGTTAGTAGATTTAGATTTTTCCGGCCAATAATTTCTCACGAACTTCGTTTTTGGCAGACTCGCTTAATGCCTCGTTAATGTCTGGCTGGGCATTATCGGACACCACATCAATCTTCATTATATTCATTTCATCGGCAGCCAAATCGTTCTCACTTGGCATCTTCCGCACGTTGACACCATTGCGATTGAACGATATTTCCGCATACAAACATAGCTCTTCACCGATTAGTAGCTGAATGTCTGT
Source organism: Clusia tigrina (assembly GCA_920105625.2). Lineage (NCBI taxonomy): Eukaryota > Metazoa > Arthropoda > Insecta > Diptera > Clusiidae > Clusia > Clusia tigrina. Next base: position 152,148,873 of record OV050030.1, read on the forward strand.
ACAGTTTCCGGCTACCACGATAAAATTCAAAGCATACTCGTTCTCATCAATACACACATTTTGCTCGAACTGTCCAATCGGCTTTATTTTACTGGCATTACGATCGTTGCCAAATCCGATCAAACACACGTTACAGTCTTTACATTTTGGCATGCACAGTTCGTTGTATAACTCGTCACGAATTACATTAAATTTGCTGCCTGTGTCAAATAACGCCAAGAACTTCTTTAGATGTAATGTCTTTTTTGTTTTTTATAACACGCACGTTTGTTTTTTCATTATTTTCACCAGTTTCTTTACAGTTCTTAGATATGTGGCCATATTGGTTGCATTTAAAGCATTTTCTGACTCTCTCTTTATTAGTACACTTGTTTGCCACATGTGGCAAGGGTGCCACCACAATTAAAACAACTGATTTCTGTTTTTCCACTGGCACTGTTTTGAGCCACATGCATCTTTTTGTCTTTTCCGGTTCTTTCACATATTTCAACTTATTTTTAAAATCACACACATTTCGAGCGCCATACAGGATTGATTTATTTATTGTAAGTTCGTCAATACCGTCGATCACATATTGAATGAGTGCGTCATCTTCAATATAGCCACCCGATGCCATTTCTCTCATGCGATAGAAATATTCTTGCACGCTTTCATCACTACGGCGCTTGCTCTCACTTAACTGCGTGTGTATTTGCTTGCTATTCACTTGAGATTTGAACTCACTCACTAGGAGCGGATGACCAAAAGGCGATGATGGCAACAAGCAAAAAACATAGTTCCAGCGATTAGTGTTATTTTTGCCATAGACGGGGTCATCTTAAACAGAACTGTGTACGATACAATGAGTGGAAGAAGAAACAACAACATCAACAAAAGGCAAATACAGCAACAGATTTTTGTTTGATAGCAGCTGATAGTTCTGGTAACGCAAAAACCGATCTCTCATAAGGTGCATGTTGACTGAAGCGAAATTACAAAGTAAACTCTGGGGTGAAGCCGTATCAACTGCTAACTATCTGAGTCACTTAAAAATTTTCGGTGAGTCAGCATTTGTACATATTCCAAAAATTAAAAGAAAAAAGCTTTCTGAAAAAGCAATCAAGATGATTTTTGTCGGCTATGATTTGCAATCTAAAGCTTATCGAATGGTCGATAAAGATTTTAAAGTTCATATAGCCAGAGATGTGAAGTTCACTGGAAAACTTGAAGGTTTCGAAAATGAAGATACTGTTAATAAAAATGAACTTGAAATCATTTTTAAAGATTACTTAAGTAAAGATAAAGAAAATGAAGGCGAAATTAATGAAGAAAAGAGCGATGATGAATTTCATGACACATTTGATTCCATAGATGAAGTCACAGAAACAGAAGAAGAACTTGAGTTGGATTCTGAACCAGATTTAAGAAGATTCCAACGTGAGAATAAAGGTAAGCTACCTGAACTTTTTTTAAATATATTGGGGAGCGATCTTCCGACAACTTATGATGAAGCTGTTCAAAGCAATGAAAGCGGAGGTTCGCTTTTGGCCATGAAAAAGGAAATCGAATCCATGGAAGAAAATAAAACTTGGATACTTGTACAGAGACCAAAAGATCGCAATGTGATTGGATGCAAATGGGTTTTTAAGGAAAAGAATAAAGAAAATATGGTATGTCTTCTTAAGAAATCAGTATATGGACTTAAGCAATCTGGTCATGGAACCAATCAATTCATGATGTTTTAACTAAATCAAAATTTATTCAAAGTAATTTAGATCCCTGTTTTTATATAGGTTCAGAAGGGGCTGAATCCATATTTATATTAATTTACGTCGACGATATATTAATTGCTTCCAAAAAAAGAATCAATAATAAATAAGGTAAAGAATATTTTTCGAAATTCATTTAAGATTCATGACTTGGGACCAATAAAGCAATATCTCGGCTTAGAAGTAGAATGTTCAAAGGATGGTAACTATTCAATCTCACAGACGGAGTGAGTACATTGGCAAAATTTTAAAAGAATCCGGTCTTCAAGATTGCAAACCCTCATCAATTCCCTTGGAAGTTTCTTACGGAAAATCTGGTGTTGAGCAAAATGTTTTAACCAACAACAAAAAATATCAAAAACTCATCGGAAGTTGAATTCGAGACCAGATATAACGGCAGCTATAAACATATTAAGTCAAAAGGTCAGTAACCCGCATGAAGAAGACTGGACCGAACTCAAAAGGGTGGCAAGATACCTCAAAGGAACCGCAAATATGAAATTGCATATAGCACCAAATAGCGATGAAATTCTATTCAGCTGCCAATTGGCGCGAAAACAAATCAAATCGAAAATCGAATAGTTGATATTTATTCAAGGTATATGGTGCAGTAGTGTCATAGGCATGTCGCAACCAGACGTGCGTGGCTTTATCTTCAACCGAAGCGGAATTTATGGCACTTGCTGAAGCAACCAAAGAAGCATTGTGGCTAAAGGAGCTTATGGTAGATTTTGGTGAGCGAATAGCTGAACCCATCATCATCCAAGAAGACAGAGTTGCAGAAAAATTGTTGAAAGCTTTAAATTGAACAACAGAACAAAACATATTGATATTAAATATCATTTTGTAAAAGATTACGTGGCGAAAGGAGTAATAAGATGTCAATACTGTCCTACCAACGATATGCAGGCTGATCTACTCACAAAACCACTTCCCCCACATAAAATCAAAGAGATGAGATCAAAACTAAATATTGTTACCAATTTAGAATGAGAAGGGGTATTGAAAATGTAATCGCAGTTACATTCTAAGTTGGCCAATATGGTAACTCAACTGAACATCTGTTTTTGACATTTAACTCTTATTATTAGATTGTCATCTCTATCTCTTTCTTTTCACTTCCTGTAAACTACAACATTGTTATAATAAGTTCTCTAATAAAGTATACTATTAATCCATCTTTATATTAAACATCCCAGCTTTTTCAATAATATATATATATATATATATATATATATATATATATATATATATATATATATATATATATATATATATTTATATATATATATATATATATACATATATATATATATATATATATATATATATATATATATATATATATATATATATATATATATACACATATATATATATATATATATATATATATATATATATATATATATATATATATATATATATATATATATATATATATATATATATATATATATATATATATATATATATACTCGTATATATATTTTGTTTTTGTTTGATTTTTTTATTTACTTTTATATATCAAACGTGTTCCGTGCTTGTGACGGGTTTTCACTGTGCTTAACCTGAATAAGTTCTTTAAACTTCGCGATATAGACGCTAATACAAAAGTGCAATTTATATACATATTTTAATAATATTTTATTTTGTAAGAACAGATGAAAAGTGAAGTGTTAAATTCACAAAACATTTCAAAAACAACAAAAACATAATTAAAATGAGTGTATCTGACACTAATCAGCAAAAATCAATAACAAATAGAATTACAAATTTTATCATTAGTCAGCCCTAACACTTGGAAATAAAGTCCTGATATATAAAGTAATACTGAAGCCCATATGGGCTTATGGTATTCAAATTTGGGGATCAGCATCCAAGGCAAACCTGAACATCCTACAACGATTCAATCAAAATCAAAAGTCATACGACTGTGTGCTAATGCACCTAGGTATGTCAGCAACGACATCATTCATCGCGATGTAAACATCCCAAAAGTAAATGATGAAATCATGAAATATAGCCACTCATATCGCAAACGTCTTAGAGTCCATCCTAACAACCTGGTGGTAGAATTGATAACCAGCGATACCAGCACGCGAAAACTAAAAAAATATGTACCATCGGATTTACCATTCAGATTTACCCTCTAAGATTAACTTAGAATTAAAATTTAAAAAATGCGACTTGATCAATCAGGTAACCACGGCATGAATAGTTCACTGACAGCCGGGTGCCCGGTTGTAAAACTGAGAGGCAACGACAAACCACCTTGGTGGTCAATGGATCTAGGTCTTCTCCGGAAGTCCAATAGGCGGTTATTTAACAGGGCTAAAACTTCGGGTCTGCCCGCGGACTGGGAAGCCTATAAGGCTGAGCTAAAATTATACAAGAAAGCAACCAGAACTGCGCAGCGACAATCCTGGCAAAATTATTGTAGGGATGTGGAAGAAACATCGGAAGCAGCTAGACTAAGAAGAATCCTAGCGACGACACCATACAACCTGGGCCACCTAAAAGGTCCACGTGATGTGTGGAGCGAATGGAGCGAGGTATCTTTGGCTCTTCTCTTAGATACGCTTTTTCCAGGCAGTAACACAGTGGAGGGTGATAACTTGACACCTAGGGGCAGACAGTCTGAGATAGGGCATGCGTAAGTTACAGTCGATAAAGTGGAGTGGGCCATTAACAACTTTGGTCCATATAAATCTCAGGGTCCGGATGGAATTTATCCAGCAGAACTGCAACAATCACGGGACATAAATACTCCATGGGTTGTGACTGCAATTAGAAGCTGTCTTAACATGGGCTATATTCCGCTAAGATGGAGAGAAACGAAGGTTTCCTTCATACTCAAAGCGGGCAGGTCCTCACATTTAAATCCTAAAGACTTCAGACCAATCAGTCTCACGTCTTTCCTCCTAAAAACACTGGAGAGATTGATGGATGCATACTTACGGGAAGCTATACCAACTGGTAGAATCTCCACATATTACGTCTAGAAGATAGTGGCAAACACCAATACCATGGAGAAGGGGGGAACTGAATTTCTACAATGACGGATCCAAACTTGACGACAGAGTCGGTTTGGGAACTGGAACTTTCTTTCCGTCTCCCCGACCACTGCAGTGTTTATCAAGCAGAGGTCCTAGCCACAAAGGAGGTAGCCGTCTACTTAAATAGACATGCCGTAACAAAAAATATTATAAATATCTACTCGGATAGCCAGGCGGCCATCTTGTCAATGAATTTGGTGGCACTGAAATCAAAGGTTGCTCAGGACTGCCGAGCAGCCCTAAATGATATCAGTACCGTTTTCAAGGTACGCCTTATATGGGTTCCAGGGCATAGAGATATTGCGGGAAACTGTAGGACTGATGACTTAGCCAGACGGGGTACCAACCTTCCTTTATGCACGGACAGATGTGAGATTGGAGTCCCAATTACCACCTGTAAACTGATGCTGAAGGATAGGGTCGTGCGTGAGACCAACGGGTCTTGGGCACAAGAGGGCACTTGCTTAACGAATAGGCTAATATGGCCGGAACTTAATAGAAGGAAATCTAGAGACTTGCTTGCCCTGTCGAGAGAGAATATCTCTAAGGTCGTGGCTTGTGTAACTGGTCACTGGCTGTTCGGCAGACATGCTCTCAGGTTGGGAGTATTCTCTCATGAATGCTGCAGAAGCTGTGGGGATGAGGAGGAGGAGGAGACTGTGGAACATCTCTTCTGTAGTTGCCCCGCTCTGGCTAGAAGCAGAGCGGGATCTTTAGGCAAATACGCTTTTAGCTCTCTTACAGAGGTGTCTAGCGCGAAGGTTAAACAAATCCTGCGCTTTATTAGGGCTTCGAAATGGTTCGACGAGTGAATCGGAGGTGCGTTGTTGCGCGGTGGTATAACAATGGACCCATGGATGTCTAAGTCAGCTGGTCCTTGGACCGGCTGCCGTGTTAACCTAACCTAACCTAACCTAGATACCCAGAAGATAAAGATAAATTCAATAAAGCGGCAAAAGAACTGTAAAACAGTATGAGGATTGCAAACTAGAAAATTATCTAACAAATTTAGGGACAACGGCCGCTACAAATTATTCCGTTTGGAAGGTTACTAAAAAACTGCACATAACACATATACAAGCAAAAATGACGACAATAACTGAAATTAAAATTTAAATCACGAATGTGAAAAACAAAGTCACCTGGATGACCTAATCAACAGGAAAATATTAAAACAACTATTTAATACAATAATAAATATATATTAGAAATATATTTAATGCTATATTTAGACTAAATCATTTTGCAGTTTTCTGGAAAGTAATTCAAATAAAAAGACGAAACAAGAACCAGCTTTAATCGACCCCGTCACCCTCTGGACAATTCTTTCGAAGGTATTTGACAATATACTGTGTGATAGAATTGAACATATCTTGACACAACAAAAACTTATTCCAAGCTACCAGTTCGGATTTAGAAGGCATCATTCAACCGTGCAACAAGTCCACAGAGTTGTAGATACAAGTGGCGGTATTTTTGGACATTGCTAAAGCGTTAGATAGAGTTTGGCACAAAAGACTTTTAAACAAAACTACCTTTAAACTATTATTACCTATATAAAAGTTTTTTTTACATAAAATACGACTATGAGTGTTCAGATATATTACAAATGACAGCGGAAGTGCCCCAAGGTAGTGTACTAGGACTACTTCTATATTTAATATATACAGCCGATATTCCAACCCCCACAATACCAGGAAACATGATTGCAACATTTGCGTATGTTACTGTACTCCTAGCCTCAAACCACGTTGAAAAAATCGCGACAGATATGTATACCAACGAAAATCCGAGAAACATCCTCTAACAATTAAAGCCGAAATAATTTAAATTGAACCCAGCGCAAAATACCTTGGCTTAATAATGTTTCTACCCATCTTTATTATTTAATTTGCTGCCAAAAACTTCTCGAGGGAAATTTATTTTTTTAACTTTTGAAATATTAAATTGTTCCCTATTCAGATGTAATCTATATAAAATATACACTATTTCTAAGTCCAAGTCTCCACGCTCACAATTAACCAACAATATATGTTCTAAGATTAAACACCACACAATTGGGCTGGAACTTGTCTCTGCCACACACACTATTGAGACATTTGTATAGCGACCTACACAACATTTGTGGACAAAATAGTATATTGACCTTACAATGACACACAAAATGGGGTTGGTCATAAAAGGGACACGCCACTTCAAATTGACGCACCTATGCTCTTAATGATGATATATGAATACATTTCGGTGGCAATATACATACATTAGGTCCAGAACAGTGTGCATGCTAAATACCACTCCCACAAATAACCAATATTCATTACTGGGTCTTTATGTAAGATTCATCAACAAAATTGTCACAACGAATATTCACAATGCTAGTATAGAAAAAAAGAAAAAAATTGGCGGGACATTTTGAAAGTACGCTCATGTTTAAAACTTGTGACGTTAAATGGTGTTGTTCAAATTACAGCCACGCTTTATAATCCTCAATTCTTCGTAACAGAATTTCTTCGAATTTTTTAACTAGTTTTATTTATAGAAATTTAGATTTCTGAATCTGAATATAGTTATCAAACAGAAATACAACTTTCTGAACATACTCAGCGGTTGTAAATTTGGCATCCAACCTACTAAAGCCTTATATCTTTACAAAGCTTTTGCTCGTGCTAAACTAGAATATGCGACATCTACTTTTGCAAACATTAATAAAACAGCATTGAAAAAACTCCAAACTTGTTGTAACGCGAACCTCAGAAGGTGTATGGGACTCATCTGTTCAACCCCCATTCACATCTTATATCATATGGCAGCCGTACTACCGATAAAATTCAGATTAAAACTGAACACTGCGAAGGAGTTAGCGAAATGCTTTGCACTAAATCTTCCAATCACCAATATTTTATTTCTCAATGACCGATTAAAATCAAGCTATGGTTGCATATTCAAAGAATTTAAAACAATTTTCACAGACATTGGTATCATCCAGCATCTACTTCCTTCTACAAAGAAATTAAATTCTGATCTTGACTTCTTGAAAGGGACTCAAAAAAACAAAAATGAAGGGAACGAGACCGGCATCAATGCCTTATTCAAAGAAAAAATGAACTTTCTCTACTCAAATAATTTTAAAATATTTTTTACTGATGGCTCCGTCAAAGATGATCTCTCAGGGGCTGCTTTTCTGCATGTAAACTCCAACTCAACGAAAAGTTTCTATATTAAAAAGAAACTATCATCAATGTCAGCGGAACTCTTGGCCATTGACAAAGCCGTAGACTTTGCAATTGAAAATAACCAAACAAAAATCGCCATACTTACAGATAGCAAAAGTGGAGCACTAAATCTCCTAAACCACAATTCCAATAATTTCATTGCATCACAAATAATATCAAAAATTAAAAATAGCACTATGAAGTCACTATATATTCATTATATCCCAGGCCACAGCAAAATAAATCTCAACGAGCGAGTCGATAAAGAAGCCAAAAATGCAGCTCATGAAGGTGAGGAAGTTGACTTCCCATGGCCACTCCAAGATGCAATAAACAAGATACAGCATGAAATCCAACAACAATGGAAAAGGGAATATGTCAATCTAATTTCTGAAAAAGGCACGAAGTATGGAGAACTGTTTCCCGATATTCTGAAAAATCCTTGGCTTAAAAAAAATAAGAACTTGAATCCTAAAGAAGTGAAGCAAATTAACCGCATCCTATCAGGACACGCTTTCTGTAACAAGACGCTGAAGAAACTAAGAGTAATTGAAGATGGAAACTGTGAAGTTTGCCAATGCCCTGAAGACCCAGAACACGTCATCTTTCATTGTACTAAATATAATTTGCCAAGAAATTCTTTCCCAGCACTTATACAATTCAACTCTCTAAGAACCCTAATCCAGGCTAAAGAAGACCACGCCTTCAAAATAATCACCGACTTTTTAAAGGATATTGATATCTATATATAAAACTTAAGTTTCAAATTTTATGGTGGTGGCGTTATAACTGTCCAAGTTTGGCCAAATAATTCTTCATCGTTGAAGTAACTTATATAAAACAAAAAACAAAAAAAAAAAAAACAGAAGTGATAAATAAAGATACCCCAGTAGCGATTGTTCTGTAGTTGTTTCTGATGTGCTTCGCATTCGTCTTTTAATATGATTATTGTTATATTTCGGAATTGCTATTATTAGAGTTACTTTCCAGAAAATCGTAAAATGATTTTGTCTAAATATAGCATTAAATATATTTCTAATATACTCGTATATTATTATAGTCAGGTTACATTTGTCAATTTTTGTTTTTCACTTTAGAGAGTCGTGTTTTAATTTCAGCTTTTGTTGTCATTATTATTTTGTTATAGAGGACACTGTGTAGGTTGTCAAATCGGATATTTTGGGTTTCCATATCGTTACTGAAAATCTTTATGAAGTGTTTTGAGAGAGTAGTTGCTTTCTGAATGTTCGTTTTTTCCCAGGTATTACTTTCTGTTTTTATGGATTTTTTATGTATTACTGTTGAGTTTTTTAGTACCCTTACAAAGGGCATATTTTGTAGCGGCCGTTGTCCCTAAATTGTTTAGATAAATTGTCTTCAGGGTGTCTAGTAATTTGCCATTTTTTCCTGAGTCTTCTTTTCTATCTTATTTTATGAGTAATGTGAGCTGGGACAGTTGGTTTAGTAATTATATAAGCCTGCAGATATTTTTGCACCCGGCTTGCTTGGAAAGGTCAATAGGATTGGAGAATAATGGACTGAAGACAAATCTTGACATGTTTTATTGTTAAGTATCCGTGCAATCAGTTTTTTGTAACTCAGAAGTCAGGTAATTTGTTGATATCAGCTGGCCAGTAAGTTGGCTCACCCGTACTAATAAAGCGACTATTGTTTTCTTTTTTGGCGTCTAGTGGTTGGCAGCCTTTCAAGTTTGTCAATTTTGAGCCCATGTGGTGTTTTTTTAAATTATAGACTCCTCCAGCTATGTAACGACTTCCCATTGATATCAAATTGTCTTTGTATTGAGCCTTTGTGTTATTATGTTTGGGTGGACAGTACACAGCTGGCACGGTAATTGGTACTCTCAAGTCACTTATCTCTATAGAGGTTCCTTGAATGTGATGTGATTTATATTCTTCTAGTTCTAGACAAGTAAAGGATTTCTTTATAATTGGTGTTCACCCGTGTGCTTGATTGTCAGGGTGATTTGTATAATAAATATTATAGTCGGGTATGTATGATTACAGCTTCTGTCAGTAGCATGCGTTTCATGCCAATTGAATGGTCGCACATGAAAGATTTAAGTTCTAGTAAGTGGCGCGATAGTCCATTGGCGTTCAAAATAGCAAAAGTTATTTTACTTCTGGAAACCATCTAGTTTTGAGACAAGAAGCGTCATTTGGGTTATTAACTGTTTCATCTTTATTTTTCAATCCAAGATATCGTCGATTTGTGTTGGTATCATACTGTTTATTGCTCCGTTCAGGTTTTGTGTTATGTCTGGTGCTGTATTTATCGCTGCTCCTTTAGCATGTGACATTCAGGTGTGTAGTTTTTGTTTGCATGCACTGTGGGTATATTCACAGGTAGTTCTGCTGATTTCTGTTCATGAGTTGGAATTATTTCTATTTTACGTATTTTGGGTATTTTTTTTTTTGTAGTTCGCTGTGTGGTTTTTACTATAGAGAGCGCATTTGATTTCCTGTTTCATATCTCGTTCAAAAATTTCAACACACACAGGTTCTTTAATACAAAAGATTTTGGTGTGTCCATATTTCTGGCAATTTGGGCATTGTGGAATAGTTATTTTTTTGTGAAGTGGTTCGAAATTTATTTTACAGTGTAAAACATGGGTTAAGGAATAGATGTCTTTGTTATTATCGTTTGGTTTCCGTTCCAGGGAGAATAAAGGAACTGGTTGTTTATTTCTTTGCATGTTGTGAATGCTTAGTACTTCCATGTCCAAATATTGCCAGGTTAGCTATAATATCGTCTTTTTCCGTTGAGTAATGCATATTTCGCAATATTATCTTAAATCCATATTGCTATTAGGGCTTAAATGTATATTATTTTGTATCTTTTTGCCTAAGCAGTATTATTATGTTTGTATAATGTACAGATTTCTGCCGGTTGTATTATTATTTCGTTTTTGTTCAGTGCTTTTATCTCTTAATTGGTATTTGTTGCCTGCTTTCGAGCTTTAGTTGGTACATACATATTTTCCTCGTTTCTATATATTGTGAGGACGGAAAATACTACAAGTATTTTCCGAACACAGAACTCATACCCAGCATGCAACATCCCACAGCCTAACAAAAAGTAACCACCTCCCACGCTAAATGCAACAACAAAACATTTACGCACAGACGATCTGACCAATAAGCGTAAAGGATTTAATGATCTCAGAAACGTAAAGTGTTATACTGAACACTACAGCGACCAAAGGCGGAACACATAGAAACACGAAAGAGCACCACACACACGCTAACCGATCGCACACGCAAATCGGTAAGCAGGCAGAGTGCAAACCAATCTCTGCAACAACAACAACACTACAGCGACCGAAGGCGGAGCACGGATGACAACGAGAGCGCACCACACATACGCGAACCGATCGCAAACGCAAAGCTGTAAACAGGCAGAGTACGAAGAAATGTTTCTACAACAACAACAACACGACAAATAACAGCAGCGATCAGGCCACACTACTGCAAGCAACAACTCTGCTGGACAACTAGAGGTATTACAACAAGGTGGTTAACCAGCAGAAGTTGAAGGTGGCCTAAGGACAACTGGACCACAATAACAACAAGCACTGATCCCATGGCAAGCTTTCGCTATATAAGCGAAGCGAACCGGACAGTGAGGCACTCTCCGATCCAGCAGCAGTCAGGCAAGACACACCGCAGCAAGACTCCAGCACCAGTAGCACCCAAGTAAAGTATACTCTTTACACAAGACTAGACTTACTCCAACGCTAAGACCGCCCCACGAGTTTATGGTTCTACCGATTCTCGTGGTGACTTATACTAACGCTAAGACCGCCCCACGAGTTTATGGTTCTACCGATTCTCGTGGTGACTTACACTAACGCTAAGACCGCCCCACGAGTTTATGGTTCTACCGATTCTCGTGGAGACTAATACGTACGTACAGCACCGCGAGTTTATGGTTCTACCGATTCTCGCTGAGACTAGCACTACCAACCGCGACCACACAGACGAGGCCCCAAGCGATTAGCAAGTCCAATTATTTAAGTTAATTAAATTAGCAGAGTAAAATCATTTAATTCTAATTAATTTAGCCAAACTAATAAATTAATCTAAATTAAATTAGTAAATAAATTATAAACAATTGTAACTAAGTAAATGAATTAAATAAAGTATACCACATATAAGTACACGCCCGCTTTCTAACATTAATTTGTGTATACGACCCCTGGAACTCGCTGAGTTTTACCCCAGCCGAAATAGAGTCGTTACAATATATGGGTGGTGGATTTTGAGTGTAATGTACATATCGTAGCTGTCGAAGCTACGGTTATAGTACATGACATTTGTGTTTTCTTCCTGATGTTGTAGCTGGTGGATGAGCCTCCATCATAGAAGTGGGTGTCGCGCATTGAACACTCCACGGTAGTGTAGCGCTGGTAGTGGTGCTGCTAAGGAAAGCGAGAGAGCAGGATCTGGTTCTGCTCTCTGCTACTTCGACAGGCACATTGGAGCAGCCGTTATATTGAGTGGAGACAAATGAGAAATATGCATTTCTATTTGTTATTGATTTTTGCTGATTAGTGTCAGATACACTCACTTTAATTATGTTTTTGTTGTTTTTGAAATGTTTTGTGAATTTTACACTTCACTTTTAATCTGTTCTTACAAAATAAAATATTATTAGAATATGTATATAAATTGCACTTTTGTATTAGCGTCTATATCGCGAAGTTTAAAGAACAAATTCAGTTGAAACACTGTAAAAACCATCACAATCACTGAGCACGTTTGAAATCTTTATTTTTTCAATTCTTTTCTTATTTAGTTCATATATGAAGAAAATTAATATGGAAAATAAAATTTCACGCATATGTTATATTGTTGCATGAAAGTAAGAATTTGAATTCTTATAAAATTCTTCTATTTATTTTATATATTATGAATAGTTTTATATTTTTAACGTGGTTTTCTTAGAACAAAAAAATTTTTTTTTTTTTTAAATGGGAGCTTTCATTTCTCTGCATTAATTATTTGGGTCTAACCCAAAATATTATATCGAAGAATAGTTTGAAAAATATATAAGAGAATAAGCATTTAAAACGATTACTAGTTAGTTATAAAAATACAAAAAAGAAATACTGATTTTTTTTAAATTAAATAAAAATTATACATTATTTATACCACTTCAACTCATATGGGATTACCCCCTGAAATTAAAGATATTAATGAGGGGAGGAAAAGAAACTAACAAGGATATTCTAAGAAGCGGCGAGCGAAAAGAAAATACTTCAGCACTAAGTCAGTTTATTTTAATGGCAAATGTGAGATGCAGTGTAAGGAACATATTAAATCTAGTATGAGAAATTATCGATTTAAGTCCTTCTTAAATGAGGTCATTTACCCATAGAGGGTGTCAGAAGGTGTTTCAAAAAAGTCGTGTTGCTTGATAGTGCAGCACTAAGTGGGTGGTAAAGCCCATCTGAAACTAAATATAACCGTGATACCGATAATAAACAAGTACCTTGAGGGGAAAGTTGAAAAGAACTCTGAATAGAACGTGAAACTGCTTAGAGGTTAAGCCCGATGAACCTGAATATACATTATGGAAAATTCATCATTATAACTGCAATATGTTAAAAATATTATAGTAATGGTAGGCAGATTTTCCATATAAGTACATTGTAATCTATTGGCATATCATACAAATTTATCATAAGATTATTTAATTTAAGTTTATTCAAATTAATTTATTTTATATAAATTAACATAGAATAAATATTGAATAAATTTATAAAGTTTTTATAGATTTAATATTATATAGTACTTAAATTCTTTATGAATTTTACAACTAGAGCATACCTTGAGCATATATGCTGTGACACGAAAAATGGTGAACTATACTTGATCAGGTTGAAGTCAGGGTAAACCCTGATGGAAAACCGATGTAGTTCTGACGTGCACATTGTGTATAGGGGCGTGTCAGAATTGTGTATAGGGACCAATCGAATCATCTAGTAGCTGGTTACCTCAGGATAGCTGGTGCAAAAATAGATTATTGAAATAATCTTATCTGGTAAAGCGAATAATTAGAGGCCTTAGAGTCGAAATGATCTTAACATATTCTCTACCTTTAAATATATTTTGTACACACGCATCGCATAATTCCTAGTAATTTGTTGAGCTCATTTAAGTGCAATAAAAAGTGTTTTTTTCATAAGCTTTTCTTTCCACTTAAACATATTAGGCTTTATTTCCTTCGAATTGCTGTAAGTATTGTTAAAGTTTAATTGTCAAGAATATTATTGTATAAATATCGCCTCAAATATATAAATACAGCACAAAGACAATATTGTACATGCATTAGTACGGGTTTCTGTATTGTGAGGTATGCACCAAGGTGTACTTGTACCTCCTATACCAGCACAATTTTTGTGTAAAGCACATTTCTTGCCGAAGTAAGCACCTCTTCTCGACGATAAGGAAAGCTGCTTCAGGCACTTACTTATCAATCGTCCAGCGAGACAGTAAGGAGTTCAAAAAATCAAGTTATATTTAATTATTACTTATTGTGTGTTAAGGAGCTTGCTTAAGGTGATTTGATAATTTAGCAATTGGGCACAAGGAAGGAAGAAATCAGGAACTTGAGACACGTTTTACACAGCTTCCAATGGCAATGAAATATCTGGTAAAAAGGAAAATATAAATTTTTAATATCGATATTAATTATGCTAAAATTTTTAAGGGAAACAAATCCATGAAATCTTGGACAATATGTTGTCATGCTCCACAGAAACAGTTTTCAACATTTGCTGCACCTTCTCATGATGACATCGAGGAGATGTATGACTTTGGATTGTCTTCTCTATATGCAAGATTTTGTTTTTTGGAGCATTGTCTACATGTTGCATACGATCTTAAATTTAGGAATTATGTGCGTGGAGCTGCGAATTCGAACCGAATGCCTCACAAGAAAAAAAGATAATAATAAACGACCTCATGGCTGAATAGAAGCGCAGGAGTAATGCCGAGTCCAAAGAAAGGACGGGACTTATAGTTGATTTGCCCAAACCAGGATTTGGTAACAGCACTGCTCGGCACATTTTCGGAAATATTCAGTCAACAGCTGAAGGAACAGGGTTGCCCGAAAATCTTTTGCAGCACTTTCAAAAACTATTAATGGCCATTAGTTGCCGGCAACGTATAGACGCGGAGAAATTCGGCATGTATGCAATGGAAACTCACACCCTATACAAATCTCTATGGTTCCTGGAAGCCCATGTTACCAACTCTTCATAAAGTGTTGGCATATGGGAAAAACATCATTAACCACCACGTTTTTCCTATAGGGCAGTTGACAGAGGAAGCTCAAGTAGCCAAAAATAAAGGGTATAGAAATTTAAGGCTAAGTCACACGAGGAAAAACATCAGAGAAACTCAAAACTTGTATTTAATTACAATGCTTATGGCTTCTTCGGATCCCTTTATTAATTAGTTAAGAATACTATATAAATAACTTATATGAAGAACTCGCCCATTATAGCTGATCTCTTAATAAAACAGTTATACGAGTATAAATAAAAAATTGTATACCTAATTTCTCCATTCAAATAGGCTGTTATGGCATCCATTTGATGGATCTCCAAGTCCATCTTCGCTGATAAAGCCGATAGTAACCTTATTGATGTTGAACGCGCAACAGGTGAAAAGGTGTTGTTGAAGTATTCACCCGGTCGCTGCACAAAACCCTTAGCCACTAGGCGGACCTTTTTCTTTCCTGTTGACGAAATTTAATTTTTCGTTCGCAGAACATACCTGTTTCGAATGAATTTTCGAGTGGTTAGCCTTTCTACGATCTTCCATGTTTCGTTTTTCAACTGTGCCACGAGCTCATCTTTCAATGCTGCTATCCAAAAATATCCCTATTCGGTTTTTATTGTTTCAGCCATTGTTTCCGTATCCTGAGGTATCACTGAGAATGCCAGTTCCCATTCTTCGAAATTTTCGTTATCAGTTTCTTCGCTTGTTACTTCTGCATCTGTAGATTCTCTGCCTGGAACCTCAGCATCTTCTTCGCTACTTGAGTCGTTTTGATTAACCATTTGATATACCATTTGTGGTCTACCGCGCGAACCCGTGCGTAAGATTTTTTGACGACCTCTACTACCACGAACTGCGATTTCTGTGCGTAGATTTATTGTCTCTTCGACTACCACGTTAACCAGCGACGTATTTTCGAGCGGTTCGTGTTTGAGCTCAAATTCAATATCATTAAAGGCGTTTGTATATTCATTTTTAAATACGTTTTTGTTTACAAATACGACATCGCGACTGATCGTTCTATTACGTTTTGCATGCGACCAATGCGGAGGAAGGTTGTGAGAGCTCTATTAATTATTTTCATATTTTGTCATTATCTGGATTAAAATCAGGTTCAAAGTTCCCATATAAACAACAACAACAGCGCCCAAAGTACTATGCTTTGTGGGTAAGAAAATGTGCTTTGTTGTTTTCTCTACCGAAAACACCGACTACAAAGAGACAAACTACAAAGCAGTATAAAAAACATGTATATTGTATATTTTTCTTGCTTTGTGGTCGAATTTCCATTTGACGAATTCGGATCTCGAATAGGAAAAAGGAATGATTAGGATAAATAGGTTATTAACTTTATAGTATTTATTATTTTATTGTATAAGAGTTAATATTATAATGATTCAGAAAAATAATAAATAGAAAAATTTGTAGTGGACAAATTTATATTCTTTTAATTCATCAAGTTCGGTAGCAAAAATACATTTTTTTATACGTTACAAATCTATAGATCTTAGAGCTTTTCGGACAAGCCCTTGTCCTCATCAGAGATATTTCAATGAAAGGCAATTTTTCCCCAAGTATTTATTATGTCTCAGAAATCAACAGCACACCAACTATGAATCCTCCCAGGAATTGGACCTGGGCCTTCAGCTATTGTACTCTGTCCATCCAGGCAACTACGCTAACTGCAGGTTGTGAACTCACTGATCAAATTCTGTCCGTGTACTGTCCCATTCAACCATACTCTAAACTACTGTGTCTCGTTATTACCCCTCATTTCTACCGTTAAGTCTCTCTTTCTGTTTTATTATATTTCAGTGGTGTCATAGTACATTACTTTTTTTTGCCGCATTCTGTCTGATAATGTGAGTAAGTCAGTAATCGTCAATTCAAATAAAAATTAAGATTATTTCTCAGCGAATTTATTGACAGACAGTTTGTGTGGTTATGTCGTAACAATTTTCAGGAAGAGAATTATTGAAACATTTTGGCAGATCTTATAGCTATTTCGGCAACACCACTTGTCCTCATCAGAGATCTTTCAATGAAATATTAAAATTTTTTGGTTGAAGTCCAAACTATTATGTGCCTTTGTAGGCGCGATTCGGTTAAAGCGTCGTAAAACCCCAATCATTCAACAAATTTTTTTTTTTAGCAATTTTTTAACTCACTTGATCTCACATAAGCTCACAACTATAGTGAAATGTGGTATGAATTATTATTGCTCTGTTTGTAAGCTCCAAAATCCTTGCGGCGTACGTACCACTGGCACTCATCCGTTCCAGTTTCTGTGTCTCCGAGTACCCAGCGTGCTGCATGAGATTTTGTATTTCCACCACGTATTCCTTAAAAATCTCCCGTGGTTTTTGCCTACTTTGCCGTATCTTGTCCTCTAACTTCTCCAGATATCTGGCAGGCAAAAAGAATTTTAGGAAATCCTCCCGAAACATGCTCCATGCTGCCCAGAAACGATTGTTATTGCGATACCATAGACGCGCACGATATGTTAAGAGTTCCGGCATGGTGCATGGGAGCATGTTCCTGTTGAGCCCATACACCTCCGAAAGCTCCTCCACCCGTTCAAGGAATGACAGCGGGTCACGGCCACCGTCGAACTTAATCGACCACTTTCTTACGTGATCAATGACCACTGAACACTGACTGTTTCCACTCCGGGGGAAGTCCAGCGTCACACATTGTAATGTGTCCTGCAGTGGTCCAATTTGTTCGCCCCTACATGGTGACAGCATGTCCCTTCTTATGCCCATTGGGTCACTGGCAACCTCTGTCCGCTCTGTGCCATGGGGTGTCCTGCAACTCAAGCTTGTACCTGGGCACAAACTCCTCATGTGATAGGCCTACAATTCAGACAATCGCTTACGGAGCTCTTCTATTGTGCCTATAGTATCTTGCTTGAACTCAGTGCAGTATTGATCTTTCCTCAGCGAATAAACCCACCCCGTTTTCACCATCTTGTTTCACAGCGTTGGTTATGACAAACGTAGCGTGGGCGTTAGATGTGTTAAATTTCCTTGTTTTATTTATAGTCCCTGTTCGGGCGTCACTGTAAAGACCCAAATCTCGCTGGGGTAATACTCACCGGTTCGCCAGGGTCGTGTACAGAAATTTATTTATCGGCGTGTTGTAATATTCAAGTACACTTTATTTATTATTTTTGATTATTGCTAGGTTTTAAAATATTCAGTAGTAATTAATGATTTGAGGGAGGCCGCTTCTGTAGTCGGCGCTGTGCAGTCCTGGCCTCCAGTCTCAACGGTGGTGAATTGCAAAACCACTTCCACCGTTATGACGTTGACAAGTAAGCTCTGGTTTGCTATGAAAGCGGATTGAAAAACCCAACGTAGCAAACGCAGTACTTCTGGGCGTCTAAGGTCCGTGTGTCTTGAGTCTTTAGTTTCAACGGTTTTTTTTTTAAAATCAAGTTTTTTATTTTATATTCTCAAGAGATTGACAATTGTATTCAAATCTTAACATTAATAATGAAGTGTATATATTATAATTCTGCACCAGTGTGTGAATTATTAGTTGACATCTTAATATATACTATAATGATGGAATATCTCGTCGTTTCAGCCGTGATAAGCTTCGAGTGTGTTGCAAGACCTGGGCTAGCGAGTTCGGATGATGCAGAAGCCTTGCATGGTATTTTTCAGTCAGAACGAATCTTCTTTAACGTTTATTCTTTAACGGGTGCAATGAATATTCACATTTCTTATGTACCATGGTGCGATCACGATTATCTTAGTATTCTGGACTGAGCGCCATATGACCAAATCAGTTTGATTGCGGCTTTAACAGAAGAACTTTGTGTTCTATCGGAAGGCAAGAATTTTTGTATAGTAAAAAATAAAATTGTAGGGTTGCTATCTTTATCTGCTTTTGCTTCGCTTCTATATGTTTGCGCCAAGTCAACCTTTTGTCGAGATGTATTCCAAGATAGGTAGCTTCATTGGAGACAGGAATGGTGACGGTGTTGAGTGTCAGGGCCGCGGGGCTACCTTGACATAGTGGAAACGTGACATGTTTGCTTTTCGTTTCGTTTACTCTTATGCGCCAGTTATAGAGCCAAGTTTCAATATTTCGCAAATGTTGATTTAGGCTAGCTGATTTAGCGTCTGCTACTAAGTGAGAGCATAGTATCGCAGAGTCGTCAGCAAAAGTACAGATTTCTATATTTTCATCTGTCGGTATATCAGCCGTAAACAAAGCATACAGGACAGGCCCTTCGTTGCGCTGCACTAAAAATTTTCTCTCTCTAATGCACGATTCAAGGGTAGTGTGAAATTCCGCAGGAAGCATTTGTTTCAACTTGTACAGAAGTCCGTCGTGCCAAACACATTCCTCTTGAAGGTAATCGATATCGCAGTTGCTGACGGCGATTCCCCCTTTACCCTGTGCATACACCACGAGCGGGTGATCTCCATACTCCTCCACTTCACTGTCGCTCTCGCTACTTAGGAGGAGGGGCACTATTTGTTTTCCTTTGTCTCCATCTCCTAGCTCCAGTGGATTCTCCACGATAATTTTGTTAACGGTGACGTATAGCGGTGCCATGATTATATATTTGATTTTTTCTATTTTTCCTCCGGAAACTTGATGGTGTACTTACGTGACTTTTGCTGACGAAAAGAAAGTTTTAGCGTGGACACTTTCGCTTTTATGCACATTTTCATGAACTTTTGTAGCGGTCCTTTCTTCTGTTCTTTCTCCTATATACCGTTTCGAACGTGACCCCTACCACTATTCTCGATTCTATCCCGACAATACAATATGTTCGGGCCGATCATCCGGCATTCGGAAGACCATAGCGCGGATCGCAAATCGCTACTATTGGCCGGGCTCTTCAGGGACACCAGTCGCTACGTACGGAAATGCAAGCTCTTCCAGCGGTATAGATGCAGTCAACAATAGCCTGCCGGAGAAATGCTCACACAGATTCCGGAGGAGCCGTGGGCTGTTCTGTGTGTCGACTTCGTGGGACCTCTTCCAAGGTCAACGCATGGGGACACTATGCTAGCATTGTTCTATGATAAGTACACTAAGTGGACTGAAATGGAGCCACTCCGGAAAGCCACTATCGAGACTCTACAACGGGCTTTTCGGGAGCGCTACTAGCTCGGTTTGGCGTGCCAAAAGTTCTGGTCTCCGACAATGGGTCCCAGTTTACTAGAAGAGCGTACCGACGATTCACTAAAGACTACGGGATGCGACAGTTTACCGCACCGTATACGCCACAAGAGAACGCGGTTGACGCACTAATCGCACCGTAAAAACTATGATTGCTCAGTTCGCCAACAAGGAACAGCGTCGATGGGATGAACTGCTTCCAGAACTGGAGCTAGCCATGAACACAAGTGTCTCGGACACGACCGGGTATAGCCCGGTATATTTAGTGCCAGGACGGGAACCACGACTCCCAAAAGCGCTGTATGACGCACCTACATTGGGTACTGGTACGCTACCACAAACACCTAATGAACGATCAGAACAGCTCAAGGAGGCATACCAGCTAGTGAGACGAAACTTAGAGAGCGCGGCACAAGACCAGCGAAGGTACAACAACCTGAGACGCTGAGCGTGGAAGCCAACCATAGAACAACTCGTATTGGTAAAAAAAAAACACCACCTATCAAAAGCGACGGACCATTTCGCCGCCAAACTAGCGCCCCTCTATGATGGGCCGTTTCGTGTTAAAGATGTAATTTCGCCGGTTATAGTCAAGGTGGCACGGGAAGGGCAATTAACTGACAGGATCGCCCACATCGGCGAATTGAACCTTTTCTGCAAGCCGGATGATCGGCCCGAACAATACAGCGCTGCGGGATAACCATTTCTCGTCGTCGGTGAAGTGGGGAGGGCGTGTGACGAGCAAAATTATTGACTTATTTTACTCAAACAATAAAATTCCCCAAAAACAATAGTCACCTCGATAATGGCGCGTTAGCATCACTGGCGAATAGATATTTTGAATTGCCATAGCCAATTATCTTGCTCAACCCCGTCAGCATTGATAAAAATAAAAGAATACCATCACCCACAACGATCGGACCAATTAGAACCACGGCGAAGGCGGGAGCGCATGAAAGGTACGCAGTGTTAAACGTGCATCAACAAGCCATATGCAGATTACACCAACAACTATGCAAGCGGAATGTCAACAACAGCATTAGCAAAGCCAAGCCAGTCGCTTGCATAAGACAGAGACAATAAACTTCATTTGGATTACACTAACAAGTATGCAACGACAGACTTACCAAAGCCAAGGCAGCCGACTGCAGAGAACAAAAACAGCAAGACTCGGCAGAATTTACCGAGTGCGATAGCTCCGTAAATAGTACAATAACAATACAAGGAAAAGAATGCAAGAGCAAAAGAGACGATGACATGACGATCGCTGTGCATACAAGTGGTAAATAATAGTCAAACGCAGGTCGGAAATTGGAATATTATTAACCGCCAACGGAAAAGAACCATTGTTGCAACAACAACGTGCCGCCGCAACTACTACGCGCTGAACGACAGCCGGACCTTTCCCGGAAAACGCTGAGGATTACCTAAAGTCAAAAGGAATGACAACAACATTATCTTGGCCTCAGCAACAGGAAGCGGTACTCAAGGTAACGGCCAGCGGGACCTGAGCAACAACAATAGTTTCAACAAGTGTCTATAAAAGCGCCTGCAATCGGGCATACGGTATCTGTTCCTGTTGCACATCACTGGAGTTAGGACCAAGGAAACGTTGCCGCGTTGTCAGACTCTACCAGATCAACAAACACAAGTGCTGCGTTTGCTACGAATGCTGGATTTTTCCAATCCACTCTCATAGCAAAACAGAACTTGCTCATTGAAACTAACACGGTGGAAGTGGTCTTTCAATCCACCACCGCGGAAACTAAAAAGTAGGGGCACCCGGACATAGCCGCATAGCAGAAACACTGTGTTTGCTACAAATTCGGGGGTTTTTTAATCCGCGTTCATACCAAACCAGAGTTAATTGTCGAAGTTAAAGCGGTGGAAGTGGTTTTTCAATTCACCACCGTTGTAACTAAAGACTAAAGACACACGGACCTAGATGCCTAGAAGTACTGCGTTTTCTACGAACGTTGGGTTTTGCAATCCGCTTTCATAGCAAACCAGAGCCTACTTGTCTAAAGTCATACCGGTGGAAGTGGGTTTTCAATTCACCACCGTTGAGACTGGAGACCAGGACTGCACAGCGCCGACTACAGAAGCGTCCTCCCTTAAATCTTTAATTACTACTTTATATTTTAAAACCTAGCAATAATCAAAAATAATAAATAAAGTGTACTTGAATATTGCAACACGCCGATAAATAAATTTCTGTACACGACCCTGGTGAACAGGTGAGTATGTATTATCCCAGCGATATTTGAGTCGTTACAACATAAACAATCTCAACTCGGTAAGAAAACAGGGCACTTAACCAATAAAAGATCCGGCTCAGGTACCATCAATCAAGTAGTCATATAAACATTGGTCCTCGACTAAAGAGTGCAAGCGATATTGACTCGGCACTTTTGGCCATCAACTCAATTCTTACATCTGCAGCCACACACTCATCTCCAGCAGCCTCATTATCACGCTCCGCAACAATTCGCACAACATCTGCAGTTATCGATAATCTCATTAAGGAGAAAAGGCGCTTAAGAAGAGAGTGGCAACAAAATAGATCACCCTATGCCGAGCAGAAATTAGCATTAGCAACGCCTCCGAGAAGCACTGAACTGAGTATACTGAGATACTAACCCCAACATAAAATACTAACTACTCTTTATGGAAAGCCTATAAAAATATAAAGACTCCTAAAGACTGTCATCCACCACTCAGGCAAAATAATGGAACTTGGGCAAGAAATGACGAAGAGAAAGCCTCAGCGTTTGCAAATCATCTCAAATCCGCATTCCAACCTAACCAACCAACCAACTGTTTTGAAATTCCATTTTTGTCCCCTAAAATACAACTAATCCCGATGAAGGTTAAAATGAAGGAAGTGCAACTTGCAATTAAAACTCAGCTAAACCCGAAAAAAGCATCAGGATTTGAATTAATTACCGCAAAAATGATTGTGGAATTGCCTGAAATAACCATCAAAATAGTGACGCAGTTATTTAATGCAATATTTAGGTTTGGGTATTTTCCACAACCCTGGAAAATATCACAAATTACAATGATACCGAAACCCGGGAAAGACGCAACTCAACCGTCATCTTATCGGCCCATAAGCTTGCTCCCAGTGATTTCTAAATTATTTGAGAAACTGCTTCTTCTAAAGCTGCAGCCGCACATACCTCTACAAATCCAACATTATTCCCCACCATCAATTTGGATTTCGTAAGAATCACAGAACCATAGAGCAAATTAACCGCCTTACTAGTGCAATTCGAAATACTTTTGAAGACAAAAAATACTGCTCTGCTATATTTTTAGATATTGCACAGGCGTTTGACAGAGTTGGGCATGCAGGATTAATATATAAAATTCAAAAACTGTTACCAGTTAATGTGCTCATGCTACTGAAATCGTATTTAGATAACAGAAAGTTCAGA
Organism: Clusia tigrina; assembly: GCA_920105625.2. NCBI lineage: Eukaryota > Metazoa > Arthropoda > Insecta > Diptera > Clusiidae > Clusia > Clusia tigrina. Next base: position 152,172,787 of record OV050030.1, read on the forward strand.
GTAAAATATGGAGAATACACCCCAAAAGACTTTGATATTAATGCTGGGGGGTTCCACAAGGTAGTGTTCTAGGTCTGTACTATATGTATTATTCACTGCAGACCTCCCTACTGATGATCATCTAGTCACTTCAACATTCGCAGACGACACTGCTATTCTTAGTATACATAGCAATCCAATAGTGGCTTCGAATCGCCTTCAGGAGCATTTGACGAAAATGGAAGTGTGGCTGGCAAATTCGCGCATTACGGTAAATGAGACCAAGAGCATTCATATTACGTTTACACTTAGGAAAGAAACATGCCCTGTGATCATACTAAACAATGCTGCTATTCCTCAATCGAACACTGTAACATACCTAGGAGTCCATCTAGACAGACGACTAACTTCGCGGAACCATATTGAGGCAAAACGAACGCTGATAAAGCTAAAGGCCCACAAAATAAATTGGCTACTCAACTCCAAGCCAAGGCTTCGTTTAGAACATGAACTTCTATTGTACAAGGCAGTGATCAAACCAATTTGGGCATACGGAGCTGAGCTTTGGGGGGAATGATAGTTTATCGAACGTCGAGCTGATATAACAAATGCAATCGAAAATCTGGCGTGCAATCACTCCTTGGTTCGTTAGAAAAGCTGACATCCATAAGGACCTCAACATTCCTCTTGTTAAAAGTGAGCTCACAGAGATTATGCTCAAACACAAAGAAAAACTACGAGCAATCCAGTCGTAAAAAATCTACTTAGAATTAAAACAGGAACATGCGAGTTACATATAATGTAAGTAACACACCAACATATATAAAAGCTAATACAACACCGGACAGTATAGATCAATTTATATTAAATACTACAAATAAAGGTAAAGTGTAACATTAAACCCATTTCCGGAATTTCACAATAAATTCAACAAAAGAAACAAATCAAAATCAAAATGTGAACGAAATTCCGAGAATGGCACCCATTTCCGGAATTTCACAATAAATTCAACAAATCAAAATCAAAATGTGAACGAAATTCCGAGAATGGCAATATTGAGCAGCATAAAATGTATATACGAGTAGATTAGTAAGAACTTTGGTAATACATAAGAATTAAGCAATTAAGCATAATATTTAAGCAAATTGGAACTGGGCCAAAATACATTTACCAGGTATTATTAATAGAAGACCGCTCTCCAAATGTCGTTCTCTAACAGTCATAATAAGTTTCAAAATGAATAAACAGTGTTGCTTCTTTTGTAAATTTTGGCCGCTATTTTCGGGTTTTGTAATTTTTGGCGTAATAAGTAAAAACTCAAGTGCCCTTTTTTGGTTTTTTCATTTATTATTATTTACAAACCAAATTATACATACATACATACAACAACTAATACAACTTAAAATAATATTTTTAATATTTACTATTGCCTATTATTCTCTTTTTTTTTGAGTTGCTAATCTTCTATTTAAAAATTTAATTCTAAAATAAATTCGACATTTAAAAAAAATTTTTTTTACCGCATTTGGTAAATTAACTTCAGTGCTTAATTCCATTAATTTATCACGGAAATTATTGCAGTGCACAATTTTATTTCCTTTGAACTCTATAAAAATTATCTCTTAATGATTTGATGAGACACAAAAACATTGCTGAAAGCTTTTTAAAGAGCTCCTTTTAAGACTTGGTCCGCCCATGTCCAAGTGCCGCCTTCAAATTGATGTTCATTAAGCTTAAGTCTTCGAATAATATAGCCTGGTATATACTCCAAGGCGTCGTCGCGTAAAGTGTCTTCATTGTCACTGAAATCATCGAACTCGATGGTTTTCAAAATCCGTAAAGTCTACAGACTGAGTGATAATCTCTGACAAATTTTCGAAATTGTAGAATTTATTGCAAATAACGCAACGATAATGCACCATTTTTCTATTTATTATTGTTTAATTATATATTTTTAAGTGATTTCACTATACTTTGGAAGCTGACGACAATAATTTACTTGTTTCCAATCACAATAATTTAATATTTCCCTTTTTTAGTTTGTATGCGAATGTAATGTAATGTAATGTAATGTAATGTAATGTAAAGGGAGGTATGTCATGTACTGCGACCTAAAAGATCTATTGTACAGCCCTCTGCTAATATAGGATAACCCTATAGAAACTCATCCATCTTTGTTATCCTTAGAAATACTAGGATATCAGTTGGATCTAGCTTTGCTATTTCATTACCTGGTATCAAATATGATCCCGGGCTTTTGTATCTGCTGTGCATCAGTGCTCCACAGCTACCTAATATGTGCTTTGGCGACTAGGTTTCCTCTTCGCAGAATCTGCACAATGAACTTGAAACGATTCCTAAGTTGCTTAGGTGTCCCTTGAGCTTACAGTGACCAGTCAAAAGCCCGGTCAGTATTCTTAAGCTGTTTTTGGGCAAGTCAATGCAAAATTTGAATCTTTTGCAGTTGTAGTTGCCCAAAAGTAGTTTTGCTTGTCTTAGCCCAATATGACTTGCAAAAAGTTCCTGCCTTTTTTGCCTTTCTTGTTCCCTAAGTACTTCTTGCCATACTCCTCTGCCTATGCCACAGTAAGGTTCTGGGCCTATCATTGCCATGGAGGCCCCTTTTCTGGCAAGTTCGTCTGCTTGTTCATTGCCCCGGATTCCTATGTGGCCAGGGACCCAGCATAAACTAACCTTGTTGTACTTTCCCAACTGATTTAATTTCTGTAGACAATCCCATACTAGGTTAGAGTCCACTTCATACGAGCTTAATGCTCGAATGGCCGCTTGACTGTCAGAAAGTATGGCTATTTCCTGTAATCTATAGCCTCTGTTTAGATTAAACTGCGCGCATCTTTCGATGGCGAGAATCTCTGCTTTGAAAATACTTGGATATATACCCATTTGCTCGGAGTATTTGGTTCTAGGGCCAAATACCCCCGCTCCAGTACCACTATCGGTTTTTGACCCATCCGTATACCACATGATCGTATGTTCCTTAAAGGAGTACGCAGCGTTTAAATTGCTCCATTCCTTCTTGTAGCTTAGTTTCACCACAAAGTGTTTCTCAAAATCAAATTTCTTACTAGTCTTGTCCTGTGGATAATCTAGAAGAGAGTTATTGAGAGGGTGTCTCAGGTTCCATAGCCCTTTGTATGCCCCGGACCTTGTCTTATCTCCCGACATCCTAATTAAAGTACCTATTGCCACTTTCCGTACAACCAAGTGTAACAAGGTTAAGTCCAAGATTACCTCTAGCGCTGCTGTAGGACAGGTTCTCATTGCCTCGGTTATACCTATGCATGCTAGTCTTTGAATTTTTGCCAACTCCATTAGCGTTGACTGAAGTTCAGTTCTATTATGCCATGCGATTGCTCCGTATGTCACTATTGGATGAACCATCATGGTGTACATCCAGTATAAGATACTGGGTTTGCAGCCCCATGTTTTGCCCGCCAGTATTCTGCACATCATTAGAGCACGCTTGGCCTTTAATGAAATCATTTCAACATGAGCTTTCCATGTTAATTTGCTGTCTAGAGTTACCCCTAGATACTTAGTTTCGGCTTTGGGTATAATGGTTTCACCCAGCAGTTGAATGTCTTTCCATCTCGGAAGCTTCCTTTTCCTGGTAAATGGAACGATTGTGGTTTTGGTAGAATTTATTTTCAATTCTACCGACCTGCACCATTGTCCAACAATACTTAAACCTCTTTGAATAATATCGCAGAGGGTTTCTTCAAATTTGCCTCTAGCTATTAAGACGATGTCGTCAGCATAGCCCTGGCAGTCAATGCCCGCCTCGGACAATTTCGTTAATAGTTCGTCAACAACTAAGCTCCACATAAGAGGCGAGAGAACCCCTCCTTGTGGGCAGCATCTGGTTGTGGTGATAGTTATTGTTTCGCCTCCAGCAGATGTATCTGCCGTTCTGGTATGAAGAACTTCTGCCATCCAGTTTGATGTCATTGAGTCCACTCCTCTTATATTTAATGCCCTTTTTACTACATCATGTGACGTATTATCGAAGGCTCCTTCTATGTCAAGGAATGCGCAAATAGCTATTTCCCTGTCCTCAAGTGTTTTTTGAATTAGATCTACTAGACTTTTAAGAGCGGTCTCTGTCGATCTGCCCGCTCTGTAAGCATGCTGATTGGGGTGCAATGGCACCTGCTCTAAGACTCCGCATCTTATATAGTTATCCACAACTTTTTCAAGTGTTTTTAACATAAAAGATGTCAGGCTTATCGGTCTGAAGGACTTAGGGTGGGCGGTGTCTTTTTTCCCCACTTTGGGTATGAACACCACCTTTGCTCTTCTCCAAGCTGTCGGTATGTACCCAAGAGCTAGACTATTTCGGTAGATATTTATCAAAAAACGGTAGTGACTCCTTTATGCCCTTTTGTAACAGAGCCGGGAAAATACCATCCGTACCTGGAGACTTGAATGGTTGAAAGGTACTTAAGGCCCAATCTATTCTTGCCGCAGATACAATATCTGCCGAAACGCTTCTGATATCCGAGTTGGGATTGGGATTGCTTGGCCTATACCTCGATCCATTGCTCATTACTGCCACACATTCTGGGAAGTGTGTCATTAGTAGTAGCTCTGCCCTTTCACGGTCGTTCGTGGTATAGCTACCATCCGGTCCAGCCTTTGCCAAAGTTGTATATAGCCTCGCTGCTGCTGGTAAAGAGGATATGTTTGCGCAGAAACTTCTAAAGCTAGTGCGTTTAGCTTTTCTTATTTCTTTATTATATTCTGTCAGTTTAGCCCTATACTCCTGCCATTGCCCGTTCCGCTTTGCCCTATTACTTAGATAGCGGGCTTCAGTTCTAAGTGCAGAAAGATAGCTTTTCCACCAAACTGGGTCTTTTTCATTGCCCCTAGGTTTTACGGGACAGGTGCTATGGAAGGCATCCAGTATCGCCCCATTCAATTGAGTCACACTGTCTTCGAGCTCATAGTGATTACGTGTGAGTTTGCTCGATGCAATGCCTTGCAAATTACAATTAAGTATTTCTTAATATTTCTCCCAGTCAGTTTTCTTGGGATTTCTATAGAATGGTACTTGAATGTCTAGGCCTCCTAAAGAGAATTCAATTATCTTGTGATCAGATAATGATTCCTCGTTAGAAACCGTCCATTTTCTTATAACTCTAGCAATGCTCGGACTAGCCAAAGTTAGGTCTAAGACCTCCTGTCTAACCCTGGTTACAAATGTAAGTTTGTTACCCTCATTTAAGATTTCTAGGTTAGATGCTACTAAGTATTCTAAAAGGTACTCACCCCGACTGTTGACGTCAGTGCTGCCCCATATCGTGTTGTGTGCATTGGCATCGCATCCCAGTAAAAGTGGCAGATTGTTTCTGTCACAAAAATCCAAAAATTTCCGCACCTCTGCATGCGGCGGTGAGATTTCTTCGCCCGGAAAAGATGCTGATGCCACTACAATGACTCGTTTCCTACCCTCGATGTAAATGAGAGCCTGGATTGGAACTAAGTCCCTCGTCATGAATTCTCTAAGACAAATATAATTAATATTTTTACTAAGCAAGATGCAGGATCTGGGTGCAATGTGCCTATTATCCCATATTACCTTTCCGCTGTCGCAGCTTAGCCCTCTGATTGCACCTTTATAGTGCCAGGGTTTTTGGATCAATACCATGTGCAGGTTAAATTTAGTAAATGTCCTTGCAATTACTGCCGAAGCAGATTTTGCGTGATGGACATTAACCTGGGAGCATTTGATGCCTGATCCGTCACACATCTAAGGAGAAGTTATAGGCTGTTGCCCAAGCTGCTGCCACTTAGCAGCAGATTGTCTTCATCCTCAAAAGGATCTACTGTGCCGGGGAGGTCTTGGCTGATGCCCTCCGTTTCGCTTACTTCCGGTAGTATACACTCCGTCTCCATCGCCTCCGATGTTTCTGGAACGGGTTCTGCGGGAGCTGTGCTGCTCTCTTGTTGTTTGTCCTTGGCAATGCCATGGACTGTAACCTCGCCGAACCTGTAGTTGATGGTGTTACCTGATTTATTGATGGCTTCAAGCGACTGCTCATCGATGGCAAACGTAATCAGTTGTCCATTGCCCTCTTCCTTGATTTTGAGCACTCTCTATAAAGGTGTGTTAATCCCCTCATTTTGAGCACTAATCAAGCGATGATCTGCTCGATCGTTTGACCGGAATTTCTAGGGAGGAAGATAGTTACTACATGTGCTCTGGGTACCTCATCTCCCGAGCATGCAACTAATGGAGCCCCTTTCCACGCCGTAAGCATAGGGGCAGCTTGTCTAAGCCAGTCTGTTGTCTGCACATCCTTGCAATCAACGAGTACGTGCCCCGGACGGAAATGGATGCCCTCAAATTTTAATTTGTGGTCCCAACCTTTCGCCACTTCCACAAGTATAGCTTCTTCTAGGGCAGTTAGCTCCGCGGGTGTGAGATTCACCTCAGGGTACTCCTTCGGTAGCACTGCCATCCTAACCGATTTCGACACGTCTGCATAGGTCTTGCTCGCAGCTCTCTCCGATGCCCTTGCGGTGCCTTTGTCGGATTTGTGGGTGAACTTTGGCTTCTTGCCTTCTGCTAGTTGTGGTGGTGTTATGAACCTACTGCCTCTTTTGCCCGTCTGTTGGTATGATGACGCCGCTTCATCTGGCTTAACTTTGTGCTCCCCAGCCTTCTTCCTAGCTTTATTCGGTTCAAGCCCTTTTTCTAGGTACCTAAGGTACCACCTGCAGCCAGCCCCGCTAAGTCCTCTCCTCAGTGGGTCGTCGATTGCTCCAGGTTGTCCAGGAGGTGGAACCTTTGGGATGCGTCGGGTTTCATGACCCCGCGATCCTGGCCTATTTCATGCAACAGCTGCAGATCCTGTTGCCTTCTCACCCCGTTTGGGCCACAGAGCTACACCGCTGTAAGCTGGTGTTGCAGCTGCATCTGCCCTCTGTATTGGGTCTCCTGTTCTTGAAACATCAGCCGCCGCTGGCCTACTTCTTTGCGCGGGTAGTGCAAGAGCACAATACTCCGATGTTAAAGCAGCTACGTTGGTCTGTGTGGCTGATGCTGATGTTTTGCTGGGTGTTGCTGGTGCTAATGCACCAGACTTCACTGGTTGGTCTTTGTGGCCAATCTGCTTAGCCCCTGGTTTCATGCGCTGAGAAAAATGAGTACTGCTCCTGCTGTAAGAGCATTGCCCCGCGAACCGTCATCACAGAGCTGATACTCCATTTGGTTCGCGAGTTCTATCGCGGACAATTCCCGCGTATTCAAGTTTTTTATATTTATATTTTTCTTTTTTTTGTTGTATGCGTATACAACATTCGTTACGAGAGCAGATTTGACACATATGTTGACCGTTTTCCTCTCACTCTCTCAATTAATAATATCTGGTAAATGTATTTTAGAACAGGGCAGGAAAATTGATTATTAAAATAAAGTCAGACTGGTTTTGGTCTTCTTCATATATGGAATTGCAACAAGAACCAACATCAGGAAACGGCGCAAGAGAAAACTTATTGAAGACGATCAATCATCTACCCACATTTACTGGCACAGGCGAAGTAACAGTGAACAGTTTTTTCAGCAGCATAGAATATCTGCTGTCAACAGTCAATAATGAGAACCTGCAAAAAGAAGCGGTAAGGACGATATTCTACCGGACGATCCATGGACAAGCGAAGGACGTCATCATCAATATCCCGAGTCCAAATAACTGGCAGCTGCTGTTAAAGGAAACACTAAAATTGAGATATCGACCCAGCGTAGAACCTCATTAGAATATAGGAAAATTAATAGGAAAAAAGATAGACCAAATTTTAGACAATGGCGTAACAGAAATTTCGACACATCTCAAAGATACAATAATCAAACACTAGGACATCCAAACCAAAATCCACAATTCTTTAACCAAAACAAAAATTACACGGAAAATAATTCAGGTCAATTTAGACAAAATCCACAATTCTTTAACCAAAACAGGAATTACAGAGAAAACAATTCGTGTTAAATTAGACAAAGTGCACATATTATCAACCAAAATAAAGGATATAGAGAAAATAATTCCTTACAAAGAAGACAAAATCAACAAAATTTTTACCAAAATAATTCAGAACAAATGAGACAATTTAGGCAGGAACAAGAGCAACCGATGGAAGTAGATAATATCGAAGCACATTACAATAAGCCTCAGCTGGTAAGACACCCTAGGACGTATTTCAACCAAGATCGCTTGAATCAGAATATGCAAAGCCAGGAAGGACTTAACGAAAACTTAGACCAAGCGGAAGAAATTTAGAACTCCGTTTGTTTTTATGAATCAGCCTCGGAAAATCTACCAAAAATAGAAATTACTATTAAGGATAAAAAATATATCGCACTGATAGACACAGGAGCAAGTTTGAGTTTGATAAATATTGACACTAATGATTTTTTAAAAATAAAATTATAAGAAGACCTATAACATTTAGCATATTGACAAATAAAAATACGATAAACTTTGAAGTATACACATAGGCACCAAAAGCATTCGAGCTGCCAAATAACGCAAGAGTTAGGTGGAAGTTCACATCTTTCAATGGAAGAAGCTAAAATTTTATAATAGATATTTTGAACTTTCTGAACGCGAACATAAATATTGAAGAAAAGATAGTAATACTAAATCAGAGAGCAAGTAATTTTCTAAATAACCCATACGATTTAAATGTAATTTGTACATTAGAACAACTGAAAGTAAGACAAACGGAATTCAGTTAAATCATCTAAATGCGGAAGAATATAATAAAGTTGTAAAAGTCTGAAATCGTTTCAAAAATCTATTATTTAAAAAAGGGGATAAAGACAGAAATACAACATGAACAAATTAACTCGAAATTATATAGATATCCATCCACCCCAACACGAAGAAGAAGTTAGAAGACAAGTTAAGGAAATGGCAGAGCAAGGAATAATAAGGAAACGCAAATTGAAATATTCTAGCCCCTTGATCGTTATACCAAAGAAAATGGACAACTCGGGAAAAAGAAAATACAGATTAGTAATCGATTATAGAAAGTTAACCGAAATTACAATAGACAACAAATACCCTTTACCAAATATAGATTCAATTTTGGACAAATTGGGAAGAGGTCAATATTTTACCACCCTAGACTTAGCAAAAGGATTCCAACAAATTTTGGCTAAGGAAGAAGATAGGGAAAAGACAGCTTTTGTTACACCTGACGGACTATACGAATTTGTATGGATGCCATTCTGACGGAAGAAAGCACCTGCAACTTTCCAGCGATTAATGAACGAAATACTGCGTGACTATATTAATAAAACTTGTGTTGTCTATTTAGATGACATACTTATATTTAGTACCTCATTAGACGAGCGATTAGTGAAATTTTTAACGTTTTAGAAAAGAAAAATTTAAAAATTCAGATACAGAATTCCTCGGACATGTTCTCACAGAAGGCATGAAGCCGAACCCAGATAAAACCAAAATTATAGAAAATTTAGAATTACCGAAGACAAAAAAACAGATTAAAAGCTTTTTAGGAGTCACTGGGTACTACCGGAAGTTTATAAAAGATTATGCCAAAGTGGCACAGCCAATAACTAAATATTTAAAAAAAGGCATAAAAATGAATACAAAAGACCCTACATACATTGAGGCATTTGATAAATTAAAGAATCTAATTAGTTCACATCCCATATTACGATTTCCGAACTTTGAAAAGAAGTTTACATTGACAACGGATGCATCGAATTAGCCCAAGAAGGGCATCCAGTCTGCTTCGCATCGCGAACGTTAAATAACCACGAAAAATATTATTCGGCAACGGATAAGGAATTCTTGGCTTTTATATGGAGTGTCAACTACTTTAGGCCATATATATACGGAACGAAATTCAAAATTCTTACCGACCACCAACCTATAAAATACTTACATTCCAAATACAGGGGTAAAGATATGTCACCAAGACATCAAAGATGGCTACTAAAATTAGGAGAATATGATTGCGAAATAGAATATATAGGCAAAGAAAGTAAATTAGAGGCTTTCCTGAGCAGATTAGAAATAGGAAAAGCAATAAACTCAGAGGAAGAGGACCGATACGAAAAAAATGGTTTAAATAAAAAAGTTAATATTTCAAACTCAAATATCATAGACAATATTGAAGATGATATAACAATGGCTACGGTACATTCAACAGAAGAAAACTTAAACGATCATTTTGTCATAAAAGAAGAAATTATCAACAAACACAAAACTCAAATTATAATAACAAGCGACAAGACAGAAGAATTTAAAATAGTACACGCAAAAAGGATAATATTTTTTGCCGAACACGATTTTGAGACAATTGGAGATATATTTAGAAGATACATAAGAAAGGGACTGATAGGTATTTATTCCGAACTATCTGATCCCAAGTATAATGTGGTACAACAAAAACTTATCCAAATGTTTTCCAAACTGCATATCTCAGATTAACGGATACATTAACTTGACAGAAATACAGGACCAAACCGGATTCTTGGACTTTCAGATAAAAAAAACCAGGAAATAGCTAAAGATATGGATATAGTAATCATATGATCAACATTGACCAAATTGAGAATATTATTAACGAAATGACGGACAATATATTATTAATGAAAATACAGAATAAAGACGAACTTCAAAGAGAACTGTTAGACGCGGGAAATAAATTACTGACTCTAATACCAAAAAAAACCAATAGACACAAACGTGGACTTGTAAACGCGATTGGTAGTATGTCAAAATGGTTATTTGGAACGATGGACGACTTAGACAGACAAGACATACAAAATCACCTCTTACAAGCAGATACAAACATTAGTCAACAAATTCAAGTAAACGAATATTTTAATATAGCATTAGAACAATAAGAAATATTCTTAAAAGCGATAGAACATAAATCGAAAAAGCGATAAATTCTATACATAAACTAGCTCTTACCCGGTGCGCTTCGCTACACCTAAATCGATTAAAACTCTTAAGGGTTTTTACTTTGTGTTTTATTTATTGTTGTAAAACTATTACTTATTTATATAACATTTTGGTATACAACATTTTTGGTTTTTCCACCTGGCGCGTAAATGAATAAGCACCTTGGTGTTCCCACTCTCAAACATGCGACATACAATTGGCCGTGGGAGAAGCACGATTCTTCCAAATTGACGCCGCACACTCGAAACATTTGCCCTTGCGATTTGTTTATGGGTATCGCAAAGGCAAGATGTACTGGGAACTGCAAGCGCTTAAATTCAAACGGCATGTCCGTTGGAATCATTGGAATGCGTGGTAAGAGTACAACTTCACCTGCTGCCTTGCCATTTAGTATGGTTTTTATTACTGAAAGTCTTGTGCCATTACACAAAGTCGGTGGCTTCAGATTTCGTAGAAGTATAATAGGTGAACCGACTTTCAGGACCAAACGATGCGGTGGCATGGGATAATCCTCTTTTTTGCCATTCGATAGAGTACATCCAGCATCGAACTTCTCCAAAAACACGAAGTTTCACAATTAAATTCATCAATGCTTTTTGCTTTTCCCTGAATACACGTGCTGATATGTCGTGACGATCAGTTGTTGATTGACCGGGGAACAAATGGTATTTGATGTCATTCCACTGAGGATTGCACGTGAACGTTATGAACAGATCCGGTCTGCCGTAATGGCGCACATACGACATCGCATCTTGCGCATACTCGTGTATATGGCGCGGACTGCCGATGTATGTTGCTGGCACGATGTATGTTGTCAGACGTCCAATGTTATTCACATTTGCATTATTCATTACGGCATCTCTCAAATGGATGTACTCTTCAGATCGCAATTTCGCTTGGTTGAATCGAATAAAGTTGAGACGTTCGGTCTCGATCTTTGCATACATGTCAACCAAATACTGATGGAAAAGCTTGCGACATTTGAAGATGTAGTTGTCTTCTTGCGGACGAATCATTATTCTGTACGAATATAAGTTCATCGCACTGAGTTTTTTTCGGTGTTTCTTGGCCTATAAATGAACAATACGCAAAATGTTGAATCGTAAGAAAATGTACTTTTTAAATTTAATGATTATTTACCAGCAGTTGTCGGCGATTCTCCAGTGAGCAAGGAATGTAATGGTTCTGGTGGCGGTTCCAATGCAGGCAGTTTCACTTTGCCACCGGAGCAGCACATGCCAGCTGTTTCTCCTCGAAACTTCGCTGCATTGCAATGCGTACAAATAATATCCATTGCTCCAACGGAACCATGCAAGCTGTAGTCGCAGTGCGGATCGTAGTGAAAGCCAACATGTTCCATTTGATCGCGAAGACAAAGCGGAACTCCTTGGCGAGAATTTGGCCGTTGATTGTCTGCGGATTCAGCTCTAAACTGTGCACGCCGCTCTCTGTACACCGCTCTACCTCGGGCATTCACTTGAGCGCGTTGCTCTTCGCTTTGATTTCTTCTCGATATTGACATTCGATGTGAATCACGCGTATGCCTGCCAACCGTATTACGTCTGCGTAGTGGAGGCATTTTCTAAAGTATTCTTTTCGAATAAATGTAGCAAATCGATTGAATTAAATCTGGAAAAAACACACAATGTTGCGATGTCAATGTTTTTTAATAATTGTAAACATTCGCGAGCTGTTTCTGTTTATTTATTAGTAAAAGGCAGGACTGCCAATCTTGCGGAGTAAAAGGCAGGACTGCCAATCTTGCGGCAAAACAATAATAAAAATCCCAAAAAACACGTAAAGCCAAACAGAATTAATTGCAAAACGTGCAATGATACACACATTAAATTTCTTATGTGCACCCTCCACACAGACCCCAATCACTTCTGAAAATTTCATTTTATGTGCACCCTCCACACAGACCCCAATCACCCCTGAAAATTTCATTGAAATCGGGCTAGCCGTCTAGGAATGATAAAAATCCGAAAAAAACACGTAAAGCCAAACAGAATTAAAGTATTTTTTTTTGTTTTTGCAAAACGTGCAAAGACACACACATGAAATTTCTTATGTGCACCCTCCACACAGACCCCAATCACCCCTGAAAATTTCATTGAAATCGGGCAAGCCGTCTAGGAGGAGTATGCGAACAGGAAGTTTTGCCACTTAATTTTATATATATATATAGATTCAATGGCGAAGAATATGAAAATAAAACATATAAATTTGAAGAAAATAAACACTTAAGAGAATTAAAAACTAGTATGCATTATGTAATAAAAGTAAATTGTCAACTTACAAAAAATACAGAATTCGAAGCAATCTCAATAGATGTAAAAACAATTATTATTAAAAATGCCATAAATTGGCCAATTAATCAAACATGTACGAAGAATGAAACTATTTTAAACATAAATTATTTGATTCAGTACAGTAATTGTTCAATAAAAAATTAAAGATTACTATTTTTCAAACAGTATTGAAACTGTAGAAGAAAATATTATAAATGTAAAATACGAAGATATAAGAAATTTCCCAAAAAATAAAAAAAATAAAAATATTTGAAGAAATGTGAGTAAGTCGATAGTCGTCAACTCTGTGTATATGAAGATTATTTTTGTAACGAATTTATTGACAAGACAAGTTACAACAGTGGCGTGTCCGAAATAGCTATAGGATCTGCCAAAAAATGTTTCAATAATTCTTCTTCTTCTGAAAAATTATTACGGTGGCATAACTGTTGTAACTTGTCTTGTCAATAAATTCGTTCCAAAAATAATCTTCATATTTGAAGAAATATTAGAAGATAATATCAAATATTAAAAACATTTTCATGTTAAAATATCACAGTAAACTGTCATATGGGTGTAATGTGTTAATTTTTATTCTGATAAACATTTTATGTTGTATTTTTTTCATTAAACAAAATTATATAAAAAATAAAATTAAATTTTAGAATTCGGGAGAATTCTAATCTAAAGGAGGGGGTAGTTTCATTAATGTAAGTAACACACCAACATATATAAAAGCTAATACAACACCGGACAGTATAGATAAATTTATATTAAATATTACAAATAAAGGTAAACTGTAACATTAAACCCATTTCCGGAATTTCACAATAAATTCAACAAAAGAAACAAATCAAAATCAAAATGTGAACGAAATTCCGAGAATGGCACCCATTTCCGGAATTTCACAATAAATTCAACAAATCAAAATCAAAATGTGAACGAAATTCCGAGAATGGCAATATTGAGCAGCATAAAATGTATATACGAGTAGATTAGTAAGAACTTTGAAAATACATAAGAATTAATCAATTAAGCATAATATTTAAGCTAATTGGAACTGGGCAGGAAAGTTTATTATTCAAATTCAGTCTGGTTTTGGTCTTCTTCAGCGTCACTTCGCTGCAAATAAACTTTATCTCTAATTCTTTAAAAAAAAACCCGTTTACGGCCACCGTATACAAAATTCGCGTCATATGATTGGACTCACCTATATATGAAATGTATTAAATAATTACTATAAGATACTAAAATGAAATGAATTTAAATTGAATTAAGATCAAAAGGAAAAATATAGTGAAATTGAATACGAAGCCCAAACACTTAGCTCTTAAGATTTAATTACTTATTGTTAGGCTCGAAATGATTGAATTCAATAAAAAAATGAGCTGTTAAAAAAAAAACTTCTACAAATTTATATTTAATGAATCCAATAATAATAATAAATAAGTTTTAACGAAATGAGTCCAGCGCTTACAGCAACTATTTCTCTAATTGCATTCCAAATAACAAAGGCATATTATGATTTAATGGTAAAGTCTATTTTGCTTAAAGCCATACCAATAACTATGCGCGTACAGTTTTACAAGATTGTCTGGGAAAGGGGCAGCAAGCTGTATGGTGGACAGCATGTGATATCAATGTGTGAGCGACAGCAAAGAACGAAAAAGAAAAGAGGTGAAAATATGGGGCGAAAGTACAGCGGGAGGATTGTAGGGAAGGTGGACCAGCACCATTAGATGCAGCGGCTTAAATCACTGTCGGAACAACGAAAAAGGACACTTTCTTGCCAACAGCGAACGCAATTAGAAGCGAAACAAACGGCGGCGATAGCGTTATGTCAAGATTGATTATGGATAATGGCAGTCAGCGTACCCCTATTAGTGACAAAGTAGCAAAAAAAATTAATTTACCAGTGTACGGAATGGAAAAATTGCAAATTGTGGCATTCGGTGGAAACATTATCCTAAAAGAACGATACAATATTAAAGCGTAGAGCTTTTAATTCGGAGTCAATATAGCGAACAAAAAATAATAATAAAAACGATTGTAGTGCCAACAATTTGAGCAGGTATGTTGCCAGTGCCAATAATGAAAAAAAGAATTTGAGCATATTCAACTAGAACTAGCGGATAATAAAACAGGAAAGTACAAATTGGTATTAATTTTTTAATCGGCCAATACTATTTTTGGAAATTTATTTCAAGGGAGGAAACGGAAAGCCAAAAGGTGCTTGGTATGAACTGCTCAACGAGCAATATACGGAAATGGAATTGAAGCAATAACATTATTATTATTATTATTATTATTATTATTATTATTTCCACATTAAACAATCGGTTGAAACGGATGCCAAATGGTGCTTGACATAAACTGGTGCACAACGATCTACGAGATAACCCTTAATATAGTATTGGGTACGTGCGTGTTGTTGTCGCTGGTTGTAGCGAGCGCCGTTTTGCTGCCGGTAAGAGGCGCGGACGTGGGCGAGCAGGTGGTTGTGTTTCTAAAAAGGGCGCTGACAGCTGCCAGGTAAAACACCGTGTTCTTTTGGTCGTGGAATCCAAGAGAAAATATATTCTTAAAATCATAGAACTTAAATACTATTTACAGCTCGTCTTACTTGCTAAGCAACACTCTTCTGGAGTTCCAGTTACGCATTGGTTGATTGGTGTCAGTCTGTCAAGCCAACTGACTTACTCAATATAAGAATGCCGATGCTGCAACCTAAAAGCGGAATGCAATATCGTAAAAGTTTACATAATAACTGAAACAATAATCAACGCACCCTAAAAGCATGTTCGTGAATATAATTTAAATATTAACTACACCAAATTTGTAGTATCTGCTATCAGTGGGTGCTGTGAGTCAACTACACACAGGTAGCTTGATTCTGACTCACAACAGTAGCGAACAGTTACGAATACACACAAGCGTTAAGAGCAACGAAGGGGAATATAATGAAAGCGATGGCTTAAATGTGCAATCCGTTGAGAATCCTGGGCCCATTGACGGTAAAAATAAAAATTTTTTGACAGAACATTAGGAAACTGAATGTCTAATATGCCAAGTATTAAGCGGTGATGTATTGACCTATTTTCAAACATGGCAAGATGAGCTAGTCACTCACAGATTACTCTCTCTATTGCTCTGAGTGAATCTTTCTTTTCTGTAGAATAAATCAGATGTACAGGCTGTATTGTAGCTAATTTCGCCCTTTTCATTACCAATGATACCCGCATGACCTGGCAACCACATATGTTTGATTTTATTTTTATATTGATCTAAAATGTTGCGAATGTTTATAATAAGGTTTTTTTTTTTTTCGGAACAATCTAGTAAGCGCAGCACTCAGACAGAGTATATATCCATTGTACTGCACTTAAGGTTCCCTTTTACTCTGTTTTAAATCTACCCGACCTCCGAAGAAGTAGAAGTAGATCCTGTGGTGCCAGGAAGCCAAGTTGGTTACTCCTCAGCACATCAGTGCCAAAAATCCCGAACCTGATTCGAGCAAAGGCAGGGCAGACGCAAAGAAAATGGTCCGCCGTCTCGTCTTCCTCTCCACAGGCTGGGCACAGCGCACTGTCTGATATGCCAATCCTTTTCATGTGCCTAGCCCATAGAAAGTGCCCTGTCATCACGCCAACCAACAGCCTGCAGTCCCTCCTACCTAAAGATAGAAGGAACCGTGACCATCGGTCAGAGATAGCAGGTAGCATAATTTTCGTCCATCCGCAGCCTCTCTCAGCCCGCCATGCTCGTTTGTGGATCGAAACAACCCACTTGTTTGCAGTGGCTTTGATGACAGCGGAAGGGAGTGGCAGAACAGGCTCAGGGCCAATAAAAAGAGCCTCGGAGCCCATCCTGGCCAAGGAGTCAGAGGTCTCGTTACCCGCAATGCCAGCGTGTCCCGGGACCCAAGTCAACGTCAGACTATTATGTTTTCCAACACAATTTAGCCTGGATTTGCAGGACCTGACTATCGTGGAAGTGGTGGTAGGACTATCCAAGGCCATGAGCGCAGCTTGGCTGTCACTGCAGACACAAATAGATTTGCCTTTCCACCTGTTTTCCACAACAAAGTCCATCGCCTCAAGTATCGCATACACCTCCGCCTGAAACACAGACGCATGCAGACCAAGGGCAAAGAACCGACGGGTCCCACAGGATTCCACGAAGACACCAGAACCTGAACCCGCTTCAGTCCTGGAGCCATCAGTGAAAATACGGCAGCAGTGCTTGCCAGGCTCGTTCTCGGGATCTAACCATGAACGAGCCTCTGGCAGCAACACATTGTACCGCTTTTCTGGTATGACGGTTGACGACATGGAGTCCGGGGGCATAGACAGGATTGCAGAATCGATGTCACTGCCTGCGCCGTCGTCCAACATCGAGCACACCCCATACCAGTGGCCACTATGTTTCACTCTGCAGATGGCCTTAATGGCCTCTCCGCGGATGAAGACATCTAGTGGCGGGAGATTCACCAAAGCATCAAGTGCCGGGCCTGGAGTAGTCGGAAATGCTCCGGTACAACATATGGCCACAGCACGTTGTAGTTTTGATAGAGCTTTTTTGACCCCTACAAGAGAAAGTCTGCTCATCCAAACCATCGATGCATAGGTGATAATAGGTCTTACCATAGCTGTATAGATCCATAGGACCTTACTAGGGGAAAGACCCCATGTCTTACCAAAAACACCCTTACACTGCCAGAAAACTGACAGTGCTTTGATGTCTTCAGTTCGACATGTGTTTTCCAAAGAAGTTTGTTATCAAGGATGACTCCAAGATATTTGATTACCTTGGATAGCTGGATAGTGACTCCTTTTAGTGTAGGCAGAATAAGTCCATCAAGCTTTCTCCTTCTGGTAAAGAGGACAATACCAGTCTTGACAGGATTAGCCGATAGCCCATTCGCACTGCACCAAGTGTCAATCATATCCAGAATTCTCTGCACCCTTCTGCAGACAATCATAAGGGATGGACCTGTCACAAGACAGCCAACATCATCCGCATATGCCTGAGCGTATACCCCCGAGTCATTAATGGCGTTAAGCAGGGGATCGATTACCATGCACCAGAGCAATGGAGACAGTACACAACCTTGGGGACAGCCTCCATTAACCCCAGACGACACCAGCAAATCTTCCTCCGCCCGCACCGTTATGATCCTCTGGGCCAGCATTGAACGTATCCAATTTACTAGGACCCGATCTACGCCATACCGCCTAGCAGAGCCGCACATACTGTCGAAAGTAGCATTGTCAAACGCACCCTCTATGTCCACAAAGATGCCTATTGCGTATTCTTTCCTGTCGATGGCTCGCTCTATCCTTCCAACAAGGTTTTGCAGAGCCGTCTCGCAGGATTTTCCGCTTTGATAGGCATGCTGAAATGGAGAGAGTGGATGCGTCTTCAGAGACTCCCTACGCATGCGAAGCTCCACCAGCCGTTCTAAACTTTTTAGCATGAACGAGGTCATACTAATAGGTCTGAAGCTCTTGGGATTGGTGTAGTCGTCTCTTCCAACCTTAGGAATGAAAGCAACCCTCACCATCCTCCAAGAGCGTGGTACATAGGCCAGTGCGAGACATGCAGTGAAGATCTTCTTCAGTGCTGCCATCACTAACTCAATGCCTTCCTTCACCACAATCGGATATATGCCATCCAGTCCGGGCGACTTGAAGCTGTCAAAGGATTTGATAGCAAATCCAATAGCAGCCTCATTCGCCACAGTTCTGGCGACATACCAATCATGTCGAGACGGCGCAGCTGCCCTGACAACATTTCCGACCAAAGGTGGTTGTTGACGGGCTATGCTTACCTGATTTCCTGGAAAGTGTGACTCCAACAGCAAGCTGAGTGTGTCACTTTGCCTCTCCGTATAGGAGCCATCAGGTTTCCTGAGCGACCCCAGCTTAGCGGTTTGGTCCTTTTTCAGGACTTTCACCAGTTTTGCCGTGTCACTCAGGGATTCGATATCACTGCAGAAGTCTCTAAAAGAAGTCCTTTTCGATTCCCGAATTAGCTTCTTGTAGTCCCTCTGAACACGTCGATATCGTTCCCAGTCCTCATCAAGATTAGTCTTGAGGGCCCGGTTGAGGAGTTTTCTAGACTCACGCCTCAGCACCTGAAGCTCTCGGTTCCACCATGGAACAGGAGTCCGGCTAAGAGGAGGTCTAATTGGGCAGGCTAGCTCGAAGCTGTTTGTTAGAGCGGTGTTGAGATGTTCAACAGCCGCCTCAATGTTCTGCTCCTTGCGAAGTTTCAGTGGCGTCACGTAATTGCTACGCAGTGCCTCCCTGAACTTTGGCCAGTCTGTTTTTCTTGGGTTTCTGGTGGGCAATGGCATCTGCGCCCGCTCGCCACACTGAAACTCAATGTATCTGTGGTCCGAGCACGAGTCTTCCTCGAGGACCCTCCAGTTGTTGAACGACCACCCCAGTCTTGGATTTGACAGGGTGACGTCAATTACCTCCTGCCTTCTCGTAGTCACAAAAGTAGGTTGCCTGCCTACAGTGTGGATGTTTAGGCTGGAGGAGGCAATATACTCGAAAAGTCGAGAGCCCCGCCCATTGCACTTGCTGCTGCCCCAGATCGTATGCTGGGCATTAGCATCGCAGCAAAGAACCACACCAAGACTGCGCCGCTCACAGAACCCTACGAGAGTAGCGACCTTCCCAGGTGGTGGCGCCTCCAAAGCATCGTAAGGAAAGTAAGCAGATGCAATCACAAACCTCGACCATCCGTGCATACTCTTAAAACTAATCTCTGCCGCAACCAGATCCTGACAACAGAATGCGTCAAGGCAGGTCGCTGCGAGATGGGATGATATTATAAGACCGGCTCTTGGTCTAATCGAGTTTCTGTCATATAATATCGTGGCCCCTTTCAACAAGCCAAGGCCACAGAGGCGACCCCTAAAGACCCAGGGCTCTTGTACTGTTGTTATGTGGGGTGATGTGTGCAGCTGTGTGAGTCGTCTACTTAGGAGTACAGTAGCGGCTTTAGAATG
This sequence comes from Clusia tigrina, assembly GCA_920105625.2. Taxonomy (NCBI): domain Eukaryota; kingdom Metazoa; phylum Arthropoda; class Insecta; order Diptera; family Clusiidae; genus Clusia; species Clusia tigrina. The sequence goes on from OV050030.1 coordinate 152,193,039, forward strand.
CTGCAAGTTGATCTGCGTTACCGTCAAAGGACGATAGCTACGAGAATCGTCCGAGCCATTCATCTGGGAAAGACATGAAAAGTTACAGTCCCAAAGAAGAGACTCAGACGGCTCCGGTACCGAGAAACCATGACATCTACAGAGGCCTCATCCACTCGCACCACAAGACTAGCACCTTCTTTACCATCCCGGTTGTTACCCCTGGTGTGCGAAAGAACTCTCCAAAGCCTTGTGTTGATGCCAGGGTTCTGAGCACGCAGACAAGAAAGGACATCTGTGGTTGTCAGATCGGGATCCGGAATCCAGCAGATGGCTTTCCTGAGCGACACGCCTGCTTCGCTATAGACCGCGAAGCAAGTGGTCCCCATGGAGGGCACGTAATTGACTGCACCCCTGAGCCAATCAAAGTTGGCCTGAGACGCGCACGACACCTGTAGAGTGCCGTCCTTTGTCTCATAGCCCCTCGCATTAGCTTCAGGACCGGAGGCAATGACGCGACGCATCAGATGACCTTTGCAGTGTTTTATTTCTGCATCAGTTAGCTGATGGTCAGGCCCCAGCTTCCCAATCACCGCCATTGGTTGCGGGCAGTTAGCCTTCTCGCTGTACGATGGCTTGGCTGCACCTTTGGAAGTGCTTGGGCGAAAGTCCAGCTCACCACCCGCCAATGGCAGAGATTTCGCCGGGCAGATGGTTTTGCTGGATACGAGGGGCTGGGCAAGCTGCAGCTTATTGGCAACATTCTTCCCCGCCACATTAGCCGCCACCGAGGTTTCGCTCGTACCCTTTGGGGTCGTGGCGCCACCAGCAGTAACAGCTGCAGGGCAGGTGGGAATGCTGTTTTCAGCAACAATCTTCCGCCGCTTACCTCGCGAGCGAGCTTTCGGAGCGGTCAATCCCTCCGCAGGCTCGGTGGTTTTCGTGGGTGTCACTTCCGCCGACCTGGGCTTTTTGGAGGGAGTCGACACAGAAGGGCCGGCAGAGCCACGTGAGGATTTCTCCTGCACGAGCCTATCAAGCCGCTTCTTTCTCTGTCTCCTCGCTTGAGTCCGCGTTGCCCTAGAACCACTGGTCGGTCGTTCCACCACTGTGGTGACTTCCCGACGCAGGCCCTCTGGATCCAGGGAACGTTCCTCCGTCTCTGAAGAAGAAGAGATTGCGGTAACAATGCCCGTCTCCTCCAGGATGCGCTCTCGCTGATAAAGGCAAGAGACTTTAGCGATGGTTGGGACCTCCAGAATCCGTGCCCCTGCCGCCGAAGCGGGTGGATTTCCACATGCGTGGGTTCCACCTGGAGTAATTAACTTATTGTTGTCCATCGCCAGACAGTGGTTTTTGTTCGGGACTCCTCCCTAGCCAGTTTGGTCCGCGGATGGTACCCATTCTCTATACAATCATTGCGATAGACAGACAGCCATAACTCCCGCCCCTTCTAAGAGGTTTAGAAGTAATGTAATTTGCCTACCAAGGGTCCCCCTATCCGCCACCTGGGGACGCGTCCGATGGGATGTCAGGCAAATCCAGCACGGATATAATAAGGTTACTTTTGTTCGCATAGTTCATCGGAGCAGATATTGTCGATAGGCTATCAGTGCAAGTCAAGTATTTGCAGTTTGATTTGGAAGCGTGAAGAGCTGCTTGAAGGATTGCTATAGACTCAGCTGTATATACAGAACAAAGTGGTTGTAGAAGGCCAGTAGTAATGGTGTTTCCGAGATCGTCCACTACAGCAAAGGAGGTGTTGCTATCCATAGAGGAGGCATCTGTGAAGAGAGATTTCCAAGATTTTTCTAGAAGGGGTTGAGTTAATTCTCGGAATAAGCATTGACACGTTTGAGTGCTTGTATTGCTTTTCGAATATGGTTTTAGGTCGAGAAGGAACGAGGATTTCAAGTGTCGCCAAGGTGATGAATTATCATGTTTTTCATTATGGGAAGTGTGGAAAATCCCAATTCTTTCACATACTTAATACACTTTATGATGGTGGAGTTTCTTCTAAGGCTGCGTTTGTATTGTAAAGCTCTTGTAGGAATAATACACCAAATTTCAACTTTTAATTATTATTTGATTATTGTTTATTAGTGATGAGTTTGGCTTAACGTGTTGCGTGTTCTAAAAAGAAAAACCTTATACGAGGTGTGATCTAAAGATAACCGTTATTTTCATCTTTTCGTGAGTTACGTATGTTCGATGTTCGCATTTTTTTTTTTAATGTTGGTACACATGTCTGCTATATATGTTGGCAATACCAACCATTTTGGATTGTCAGTTTGTTTTTGACAGATAAAAAGGTTAGTCGTGTTTTGGTGTGCTCTGTTTGTGTGTTGACAAAAGTTTGAAGTTGTCGAGTTATTTGTTCTGAGAACAACCATGTTTCAGACCCATACAACAGAACAGGTTTTATGCTGATGTTAAATATTCGTATTTTTGTGCGCAGCGATATCACACGAGAACGCCAAATTCGATCTAAATTCCTGAATGCAGACCGTGCTTTGTTTATGCGTGCTGCCACATCAGATGCACCCCCATATTTTGTTATGTAGCAGAAACTGTCAACGTCCTCAATGTTGATGGTGGAGTTATCATTTGTCAGTACAGTGAGTGGAGATGTATTTGCAGTTTGCAGTCGCAAAAGTTTAGTTTTGGAGAAGTTGATTTTGAGGCCAGCTGCATGAGCGTTTATGGCTAGTTGGCTTATTTTTGACGAGGCGCCTGCTAACGTCTGCGTCATGAAACAGATGTCATCAGCGTAGTCCAAATCGCTGAGCTTTTTGTTTAATCTCCACTGCAACCCCTCCTCCGTCTCCGCATTAGTACGCCTAAGGACATCATCCAAGACCACTATAAACAACAGTGGTGACAGAACGCACCCCTGCCTAACGCCTCGTTTTATATTAAAGTTGGCACTATTTTTACCTTTATAACGCACACTAATGTTCGCGTCTTTATATAGGACCTTAATGAGTTCGATGATCTTGTCCGGAACTCCGCAATTTTGTAGAGAGCGCCATATTACGTCTCTGTTAACCGTGTCAAACGCACGTTCGAAGTCCACGAAAAGGAGAAATAGTGGCGATCTCCATTCGACAGATTGCTCCACAATTATGCGTAAAGTGTTGATGTGGTCCACGCAAGATCGGTTTGGTCTGAACCCATTTTGTTCACGCCGTAACTGGCTGTTGAGTACACCTGACACTCTATCTAAGATGATAAGAGCTAGGATTTTCAGGATGGAGTTGAGAAGGGTTATGCCCCTCCAATTTTTACATTGGCTGAGATCGCCTTTTTTTGGAATAGTGATTATGATTCCCTCTTTCCAGTCAGTGGGGATGGTGTTAGTCGCCCAGATGTTATGCATGATAGGGTAGAGTGCGTGAGAGATTATATTAGCGCTTTACTTCAAGAGTTCAGCAGGAAGTTCGTCAGGTCCAGCAGCTTTGTTGAATTTTAGCTTATGGATTGCTAGGCTGATTTCTTCTGTGGTGGGCGGGTCGACTGGGATGTTTCTGTTGGGGTTTCTTCTTCGCTGTTCAGCAAAGAAGGGTGCAGTGTTGTTTTCTGCTTCTACGCTGTTGTCCACAAAAAATTCTCTCCAGCGCGCGAGTTGATCTTCGTCAGATGTTAGGATGCTACCGTCACTAGCCTTGATAGGCGGTATGTTAGATTTCGTATTAGTCAATTTTTTTATGGCTGCATATACGCCCCGCAAGTTGTTACAGTTTGCTGATCGCTCTGCTTCACCAGTAATTCCCTCCACATATGCCCTTTTATCAGTCCTTACAGAATTTTTGACCTGCCGATGCATAGCATTGTACGCGCTGAGAAAGCTGTTGCGGTCGGATAATGAAGCAGTGTTTACTCTGGTTTTCATCCTTCTACGTTCGTCGATATATTGCCAGGTGGTGTTGCTTATCCATGGCTTTCTTTTGCGATGTTGGAGGCCAACTGTTTCTTCCGCAGCTTGTGTGCAGGCTTTTTGAATTTGTTACCAGGACGGTCCATGTTCGTAGAGTGGAATGGTAGTAGACAGTGTGTCCTGGTAAAGTTGGGCGTAAGCGGAGTTGGCATACAACTAGGTTATGGTCGCTGAATACGTCCGCACCTCTGCGTGTGCGCACATCAAGGAGGGAGTTGTGAAACCGTCTGCTTATTAAAACATGGTCGATTTGGTTGCGAGTTCGGCCGTCGGGAGAATTCCATGTGTATTTATGAATATCTAGATGGGGGAATTTAGTGCCACCGATGAAGAGATTGTGGCTGGAGCAAAGTTCAATCAATCGTTCTCCATTATTATTTCTACCTGATGCTAAGGCGTGCCGACCCATGAGTTTTTAGACATTGCTGTTGTCGTTGCCTACTTTTGCGTTCAAATCGCCCAATGTCATGATGATGTCGCCTTTTGTGACAGAATTGATGGTAGAGTCAAGCAAGTTGTAGAACGCTTCTTTGGCATCGTCTGTGTCTGGTTCCGTAGGCGCGTAGCATTCTCCTTGCCCGAGCCATCTGGTTTCAGATAGGCCGAGAATTTGAATTTTATAACGCTCCATCTCCCTGCAAACCTGTGCGAGCTTTGAAGTTTCAGAGAGAGAGCGAACGTTCCATGTTCCAATTCGTGTTATTGATTTAAAGCTGATGGTCGTCGTCGTGTGGTTGTTATTATTTCCGAGGCTTGTTTCCGTTTCTTGAGTGAGTTTGTTTACGGTCGGGTCACTGGCCCAACGCAACCTATTTTATGTCTGAGGAAAGACAAAAATATTTTATTTAAGAGAGTTGTTTTCTCTCCGCCCGACTACGATTAGCCAGCGCTTTCAGAAAATATTTCTGAAAACCTGTTTCTACCCGCCCCCGCGAAGAGGATGTAGTAGCACTGCCATCAGTATACACAGTTACGGCATGTACACAATGTGTTACATGTTAGTCCCCCTGTGTACCTAACGGCTGACGGCCACCATAATTGTTTGTCAATAATTTCTGTGGGACATATCCCCCTTGTAGCCAAATCTGCAGGATTATGTTGGGAGCGAATGTGTCTCCACTGTTGTGCTGATATCACATTAACTATTTCTGATGTTCGATTGGCTACGAAAGGTTTCCACCGTCGAGGATGATCTGCAATCCAAGCCAGGACGACTGTTGAGTCAGTCCAGCCAATTAGTTTTAGATGTGGAAGTTCCAAGGCAGATTGAATCTTAGGTTATCAATTTCGTCATTAAATGTGCGGCGCACAATTCGAGTCTGGGCAATGTTATTTGGTTAACAGGTGTTACTTTTGTCTTGGAAGCAATCAAGTTTGTAAAAACTTCACCATTCTCATGTTGTACTCGTAAATATATTGCTGCTGAGCTCAACGTTTTCCTCTAGAAACTTGAAGGTCCTTAATTATGTTAATCTTTCGCGAAATTCAGAGCATTGACTGCGAAGATTAGTAGGCAACTCTGGGTCCCAGTCCAAGCCTCTTAACCAAAGTTTTTGCATAAATATTTTCATTCTAACAATAACAGGAGACCCAATGGATAAAATTTTTTCGATATATCTGATAAAACTGTGCGTTTACTAACCTTGGTTGCCGCTGCCGAAAGAAATACACTAAATTTGAAGGAATCGCTTGTTGTTTTCCACAGCAATCCAAGCGTTTTTACTGTCTGTGTGTCGTCTATTATGGTTTCTGGTGAAATTTCTCTGTCATGTGGTTCAATTGTTTCCAAAAAATTCGAGGAATTGGATGACCATTTTCTGAGATGAAACCCAGCGCCAAAGAGTACATCACAAATATCTTTCCTCAAAGTTGTAGCACACATAAAGTTGTACAACACATAAAATCATCAACATAAAAATTTTGTGAAATTGCGTCTGCTATTTCTGGATATGATTCTTTACAATCATATGATAGCTGCTTTAAGGTTCTCGTAGCCTGCAACGGTGCCATATGTCACTGTTTTTAGGTTGTACTCCTTTGGTTATTCATCTTTAGAATCCCTCCATAATATTCGTTGAATTGATCGATCTGTTGGGTGAATAACTACCTGACGGTACATCTTCTCAATGTCGCCAGTAAATCCTACCTTGTATTTTCGAAATTTGAGCAAAATTTCAAATAAGTTATTTTGAATGGTTGCCTTCGTTGGTGTTATTGTAGAAACGCTTTACTTCATTCACAGATGATGACTTCATTGATGGTTGTTCAAGCAAAAGTCTGATGTGTCGTATTTTTTCTTAATTAATTGCCAGGCAATCTCATAGTTAGCACTTGTGGGCTTTAGATGTTTTATAAGTGAAAGAGCCCTTCAATTTCGTCTGTAAATATTCTAGTTTTTCGATATCAGAAATATTTGTTTTGTTGTGCACCATGGCTTCAAAAAGACCGCGAAACCTTATCCAATTGACGCATGTGCCATCAAAATCAGGTAACTGAATTTGTGGCAATCGAACTTCATGCTGCGATTGTTGCTGCTCAGAAATTGGTGACGAGGTAGCATCGAAACGCGTGTTAGGCATTCGTTCTATTAAAACACTCATTGTGCTCTGGTGATCCATAAGCGTTTGCATGGCAGATTCCATACCATTCGAAGTACCATCTTCAACCGTCTTGCCACTCGCGCCAGCATCTCCCAACTTATTGTTGTAAATTATTAACTCGTCAGCTTTCTCTGCACGCAACTTCATCGAAAAGAGATCTGTTCTCTCTACAAAGTTAAGAATCCTTGTTAAAGAACCTTTAATGGTTTGTCTATAGCGCTTCAGTTCTTTCATTTTGTAATTTTTAAATGTTGCTGATGAATTCATGAAACTTTCTTTTAAAAAATGTACTTTACTTAAATGTCAACAAAGTAAAGTTTGCTGCTCTACTTTAAATCCGATCTGTCAAATTGTCAACCGATGTCGATATGCTGGTATAAAACTGGAGCCACCAACCGCCGCCAGATGTTATTATTATTAGCTTTCAACTTTACGACCGCTGTCGGTACGAAACTTGCTACTCCGCTGTTGATATGCTGGTGTGCAAGTGCTACTTGTGGAGCAATCATCCGCCGCCAGACGCTGGTCTGAATTTGGTGCTCCGCTGTTTGGTGCTCCACTGGACGCGTTCTCAATGATTGAGTTTATGTACGATTTTCAATTCATTTTTGCAATCTATTGAAAAAATAACACTTAACAACTTGAACCAAACTCATCCGGCTCGAAGGACCAAAAAATGTAGGAATCATACACCAAATTTGAACTTTTAATTATTATATGATTATTGTTTATTAGTGATGAGTTTGGCTTAACGTGTTGCGTGTTCTAAAAATAAAAACCATATACATACATAAAATTTGGCATAGAACAAAAACTACAAGAAAAATTTCAGGGTTGCGAAACGTAAATAATACATAAAGTAGATTGAAAAGTAATATGTAATAGAAATCTGAACGTCGAACAGCTCTCTTCACTGTTTTGTGCAAAATTATATTATTCCAGCAGAAGAGCTTAGGAATAAGTTTGTATTGAGTGTGACCATTTCATCAATACTTGGTAAGGAAGCTTCGGTTTGAATACAATGAATTGGTGATGTTGGATATGCTCGTATACTGCTTCGAGCAGCGATGTGATATGCGGGTGTAATAAGTTTTAAATTACTTTTAGCGCAATGTCCATATATTTCTAATCCATATGCTAATTTTGATATAATCAAGGACATGGTTATATTAATTAATGTAGCTTAGTGAATCAAACAATGTTTTGAAGATAGATATTTAATTATATTAAGCCTGGCAGCTTAGTTCTTTTTTAAATATATTCAATGTTCCTTAAAAGTAAGTTTCTTATCAAATAATATTCCAACGAATTTTAAAGTATTAGCGTGAACAATGTTTATATTTTTATAATGAAAATTAGTAAAATTACATGAATATTTTTTACATATATGAACAGTTTTACATTTCTCATAGGCGATGCTAGCCCCTCATTGTTCGGACCATTTGGAGATTTCTGTTAATAAGTCTGAAAAATGTTTCTCAACTGCTCGCAAATCGTTAGATTTAGAAAAAACTATAATATCGTCAGCATACATAATATGTGATAATTGTCTATAATTTAGAGCGATATTGCTGATTTCATTAAATGCAATAAAGAATAGAACTACTGAAAGGGGAGATCCCTACGGAATGCCATTGAATAAATTATATGACTGGGAGTACTTGTTATTGAGCTTTACGTTAAATGTGCGATTTGTTAAAAAGGATTTGATGAAGTTGTATAATTTTTTTCCCACTTTCCATATAGCCAATTGTCGTAAAACTATATGAGCTCCGACTCTGTCGAAAGCCCTTTCAAAATCAGGACTTAACACAGATACATGATTTCAATGTGCCAGAGCCGTTGCTGTAAAATGATCGAAGTACAAAAAGTGCATCCATTGTATCTTGGCCTTCTTTGAAGCTTGATGGTGGCTGATGTAGTTATTTTTTCGAGCTTGCCACATTTAGCGATTTGCAATGATTTTTTCCATTATCTTTCCAAGGCAAGGAAGAAGGGAGATTGGCCTGTAACCGGTAATTACTGTTGTGGGTTTATTTGGTTTCTGTATAGGAACAATAGATGCGCTCTTCCATGCTTGAGGATAAACACCTTGATCCAGAATATTATTAAATTTTTGACCATAAAAAGTGATATTCTATCTCTACCTATCAGGGGTGGTGTTTTACCTATCACTGCAGAAATAGTGGTATTGAATTCGTAACACGTTATTTTAGTTTCAATTTTTTTAGCTTGTGGAGAGGGATAATCGTTTTTGTAATCATGATTTAGAATTAGGTTTTTATTTGTAATGAAAGATCTGTGAAAGTTTGAATTATAGAAATACAAAGACCACGTAGAAGCAAAAGAATCGCAAATATATTTTGCATTGTAAAGAGGACCATGAGATGTTTCAATAACCCTGATTGAGGATTGAGAATATGACCTTGCAAGCATTTTCAAATCAGAACAAAGTTTTTTTGGATTGGTTTGGGGAGATATTGATGTTAAAGTCTCAAGACTTTCCTTTTAGCTTCCTTAAGTTTTTTTCCTAAATATAGCGTTAGCTTTATTATACTTCAATAAGTTTATGCTTGAACGAATTCTCCTCTATTCAATCCATAGTTTCTGTTTTTCCTTTCGCAAATTTGTCAGCTCGCTCGTTTATTTTTAGTTTGAGGAATTGCATAATTAGCAGCAGTTCTTATCAATTTGACAATGGAGGCAGTTTCCTTATTAATTTTATTAGATGGTATAGTATTTGTCGTAAGTTGTTTAGCTAGCATTTCGTATTTATTCCAGTTAGCTTGGTCTGTTAAAAATTTTGGCTTGGATTTACCTTTATTTGATAGGAGTGTTATTAAATTTGTTATAATAGGGAAATGATCACTACCATGTAAATACGGGAGAGTGGAGTTTGATAGTTTTGAGGCAATATTGGCGGTACAAATAGTCAAATCTATGTGGGTTAATGTTTGGTGAGCTGAGAAATGTGTAGGTAAGCCATCATTCAGTACAATAAGATTTTCAAATAAAATCAGATCTTCTAAAATGTTTCCCCTGTGGTTAGCTGTGTGGGAACCTCAAAGCGGGCTCCAGGAGTTAAAATCTCCAATAATGATTATTTGTGTTGAAAATAGGCTAGTAATGTCCAGTAATTCTTTCATACTAAAATGTTGTTGTGGTGGAATGTATAGGGATAATATGGTAAATTTAAAGCCTATGTTAATTTCTATGGCAATATTGGCAATATTTGATTGGACATTTATTCGAGTATGAGATATGTCCGTTTTTACAAGTACTGCAATTCCCTGTTTAGAGGTGGAATTTATCGGTAAATTATAAAAGTAGCTAGTATATTATTATGGGACTGCTGCTGATTTGTTTGCTGGTATGTATGCATCTTGAAGAGAGATAAAGCGTGGGTTATTTTTCTTTGATAAGTATTTGTAATTCGTTAAAATTGTTGTAATATCCTTTTATATTCCATTGCAATAGTTTCATTACAAAATGATAACAAAATTAAAAATATAAAGAATTCTGATTATGTATTTGTTTTTAATATGTGCGTGATTGAAATGTATTAAGAATCTGATTCAGAGTTAGTGTTACTGTTATTAGTTTGGTTTATGTTGCTTGATTCTTCGTCGTCTGAAATGTTGACTGTAGGGTGAAATAAGTGAAGGTCAGCGGTGGTATTTGAGATGGGTATTAGATAATATATAATAAATTTTGGATCAGGTTGCTGAATTTGCGGAAGGTCTGGGTAGATGTAAATTTTTGCACTTTTTGCAAGTTTGCATTTTCTTCTATTGGTTACTTCAGCAAGATCGGCGAACCGGTTGTTGCTGAGGTCAGGGGGCCGGTTGGCCGTTCTCGAGGTGTAAATAAACTCAGTATATGTGTCGAATTGATGCACTTATTTTGGAGAAAACTGAAATAAACGAGAAAAGCACATAAGAAGAGAAAAATAATGAAAAAATAAACACTTTGCGACTATAGTAATAAATCAAAGAAAACACGACTAGTAGGCACGAGTGTCAGTCAGTGACTGAGAGCAGTAACTTATGTGCGCCAAATATCAGATACTGTAAATTTTACACCGAACTTTATATGTTCAAGAAACATATTTTGAAAATCTTTAGCCGTCCGATGCGATTACTACGTGTAACAGTTCTTTTACTTATTTATAGAAATATTCAAAAGTTGTACCAGTGATAATAAATCAATGAAGAAACACAGCGAAGTCAGCGAGTCAGGAGCGTCGGAACTAAAAAAAAAACAGCTCTATTGGATTAGATTTCTGCATTAAAGTCAATATTCTAAAGAAATTGGAGCTTTTATGAAACAGCGTGCGATTGCTTCAGATGCAAATATTGAATCATTAAACCCGTACTTTAAAGCAGATATTCTGAGGGTCAACGGTTGAATTTGGTAATTTTAAACCTATAATACTACCTTAGGTTTCTTATTTTAGTAAACTACTAATATGAGAAGTGCATCATAAACGGCTTTTTGGCGCTATAAATGCCGTGGTGTCGGCGGTGCGTAGGAAATGCTGGATTATAAAAGCGCGGCAACATAATGATCATAACTAGCTTAGCGAATGCATAATATGTAAACGTTTACATGGGAAAAGTGGCGTAGACTTTGGGGTTCACTATATGTAAAGACAGATGATGGAACTCGGTGGAAGGTGTACATCATGCTATTTACTTATGCAGCGATTCGACCGGTGGATCTCGAAATGGTAAGAGATATGTCAACAAAAAGTTGCAAGCGTGAATAAAATAAATCAATATTAAGATTATTTCTCAATGAATTAATTGACAGACAAGTTGCACACGGTAGATGCAAATGTGAATGTGTGTTTTTCAAAAGGTGAACTATTGAAACATTTTGGCAGAGCTTAGAGCTATTTCGGACACACCACTTGTCCTCATCAGAGATCTTTCAATGAAGTATTACAACTTTTTAGTTGAAGTCAAAACTATTATGAGTCTACCCTAATCTAACCCTAATCATTCAACTCATTTTTTTTGGTGCTTTTTCAACTCACTTGAACAAATTTATATTTAATGAATCCAATAATAATAATAAATAAGCTTTAACGAAATGAGTCAACCGTTTACAGCAGTTATTTCTCTCATTGCATTCCAAATAACATCGTCGTATTATGATTTAATGGTAAAGTCTATTTTGCTTAAAGTCATAACAATATTTATGCGCGTACAGCTTTACAAGATTGCGGGGAAAGGGACAGCAAGCTGTATGGTGGACAGCATGTGACATCAATGTGTGAGCGACAGTAAAGAACGAAAAAGAAAAGAGGGGAAAATATGGGGCGAAAGTACAGCGGGAGGATTGTAGGGAAGGTGGACCAGCATCATCAGATGCAGCGGCTTTAAACACTGTCGGAAGAACGAAGGAGGACATTTTCTTGCCAACAGAGAACTCAATTAGAAGCGAAACAAACGGCGGCGATAGCGTTATGTCAAGATTGATTATGGATAATGGCAGTCAGCGTAACCATATCAGCAACAAAGTAGCAAAAGAACTTTATTTAGCAGTATACGGAATAGAAAAAATGCAAATTGTGGCATTCAATGGAAAAATCATGGTAAAAGAACGAAACAATATTAAAGCATAGAGCTTTTAATGCGGAGTAAATATAGCGAACAAAAAATAACAATAAAAGCAATTGTAGTGCCAACAATTTGTGCAGGTATGTTGCCAGTAAAAAAAAGAATTTGAACATATTCAACTAGAACTACCGGACAATAAAGGAAAGCACAAATTGGGGACAGGTATTAATCTTTTAATCGGGCAATACTACTTTTGTAAATTTAATTGGAGGGAAGTGTTAGCGTACAATTTAGTAGCAGTGAAATAATTTTTTTTTTTTTGGAAAATATAATATAATATAATATAATACCAGGACTAGCATCATAGAATGACCATATACGCGTCGGCGAAAACCTTATAGTCTATTTATTAAAAACGTTGTTACGATTTCGATCCAATAAGATTGCTATAAAAGCGGGTATAGTAGTAGAATTTCGGATTCGACATAACGGCAAGCTCATTTTATTAGATCAAGACATTTGTGAACAGACGTTTTGAGCAGTGTGCGAAAAATTTATCGGTTTCCATTGTTGATTGATTTAGTGATGAGCGAGAAAAATCTGGATGGGGCTAAAATTACTTTTCATAACACGAACAAAATAATGACCGTAGCAAAATCCAATATACGTAATGGAATTGAAACGACATCCTATTAATGAATTATTTCAACATTGAACAATCGGATTAAACGGAAAGCCAAAAGGTGCTTGGTATGAACTGCTCCACGAGCAATATACACAAATCGAATTGAAGCGATAACATTATTATTATTTCCACATTAAACAATCGGTTGAAATGGATGCCAAATGGTGCTTGACATAAACTCGTGCACAACGATCTACGAGATAAGCCTTAATATAGTATTGGGTACCTGCGTGTTGTTGTCGCTGGTTGTAGCGAGCGCCGTTTTGCTGCCAGTAAGAGGCGCGGACGTGTGCGAGCAGGTGGTTGTGTTTCTAAAAAGGGCGCTGACAGCTGCCAGGTAAAACACCGTGTTCTTTTAGTCGTGGAATCCAAGAGAGAATATATTCTTAAAATCATAGAACTTAAATACTATTTACAGCTCGTCTTACTTGCTAAGGTAAACACTTTATAGCAGGTATTCTATTCTATTTTTATAGCAGGTATTCTGAGGGTCAACAGTAGTCTACCAACGGGTGAATTATGTAATTTTAAACCTGTAATACTACCTAAGGTCTCATTTCAGTAAACTTGTGGTATGGGAAGCGCATCATAAATGGCTTCATGGCGGCATAAAGCCGTGTTATGTTATAGCTATTTCGGACACTTCACTTGTCCTTATCAGAGCTCTTTCAATGAAATATTACAACTTTTTAGTTCAAGTCAAAAGTATTGTGTCTTTGTAGGCGCGATATTTGGTTAAAGTGTCGTTTGTCACCTAAACCCCTAATCATTCCAACTCATTTTATATGCAGCTTTTCAATTCACTGGAACAAATTTATATTTAAAGAATCCAATATTAATAGTAAATAAGCTTCAACGAAATGAGTCCAGCGTTTACAGCAACTATTGCACTTTTAGTATGCTTACAAAGAAATATCTGAGAGAAAGATTTTTGAATATCAGATTCATAACCACGTCTATATTGTATGCATGTATTTTCATCGGAGTCGCTTTAACTTTCGGTATGTAGAAAAATATTTATATTTACAAATATTACAGAAATTAAAGTGCTTTTTCCGGCCGTGGGTAGCTAGTGCTACTTCTTATATGTTATAAGTAATAATAATTAATATAAATAATTTTTGCACTTGTCTGTAATAGATATGTCCAATGTTCGATTGAAGTATAGGTGTTAAAAATTATTATTTAATATTTTTCCAGGTCCAGATTTTAACTATCCTCCAGAGTTTTATGCGTGTACAGAAGAGCTGTGGCAAGATCGGGGTGTCTTGCAAACCTTTGAAAGATCAAATGAATACCAATTGATTGATTGCGCAAAATAGTAAGTACGATCTACTTTAATATTGTTTGATATGGTCCCTATTTACAAAACATGTATACGATATTTATATAATTTTCTTCTTTATTGATTTATACGAACATTTCTCCATATTTAACTTGATTTTTGCACTTATTAACTATATATTGAAATCAATTGGATATCAGCATATCTCCATAATTATTTAGTATCTGCTAATCATATAAGATTTTTATTATTGAATTACATAAAACAGTGGAATTTAAAAATAAAATAACATACATATCATTGGTTACAATACAATTACAGTTTGACTATTTGATTCCAAATTTGTTTTTATAAGTATTTTAATACAAAAGTATCAAATAGGAGTAGCCGTCTCCGAATGAGGAGGACACTCAATATGTAAAAACTAAAAAAATCTCAGAGACTAAAATGGACTTATTTGTACCGAGATACGAGTATGCAGATATTTAGTAGAGAGCTCTTAAGCCTTACAACGTAAAATATAATAAATAAATAGGAGTAATAATTTGTCAGACGTGTCAGTACGAAGGGTGCGACTAAAAATTTAAGACTAAAATAAACTAGCGTGTAGCTAAATAAGCAGACATTGAATAGAGAGTTGACTTGTTAAGCCCGAGAACGTAAGGTCAATAGTCGCACCGATTATTGCTGCGGAGTTGTGTTTTTCAATTTATTTTGTGTTCAATATTTGCTCATTTTAATGTTTATTATATCTAAATTTGTTGGAAAAACTATTCATATTGTGTGGCAAAGCTGATAGCATTAATTTATGGTGTTGATTCTTCTTTTTTCTAATTACTCTCATTCTGACCTCCATATTCCATTACTTTATAGTTAAAAATCTTTTGCCCAAATATTTTTATTTCTTAAAGAATTCGTTGAATAATAATTATCAGTTCAACATTGTAAATAGAAACGTAAAAATAAAAGTGTAAGGAAATGGATGCAAATTATGTGCGAAGAATATTTTTTATATTTGGAGTATCATTACACATGAACATGCTTGATATCTGCGACGGTGGAGGTTACAGTGTTATTGTGAGCAATGGGTGGTGATTTTTTCGATTCAATCTTCAGAGTTGAAGTAAATTCGTGGTTGTGAGGTAGCGCGAAGTATGCCTTAAACTATAGTCAACTTGTGCATTTAAGGGGGCTATTGAAACAACTGATACTGCAGAGAGAAGACGATGGCGGTGATCTGAAGAAGCATTTGGTAAAGCCTTCCGATTAGCTCGAGAATATAGTACTGCAAAAACTGGAGCTATGTTATCCATTATCCTGTTATATCGCCTTCCTTCGACTTATGAACATTTCCAGTGAATTATCGACTCTTAAGGTGAATTCTTTACGGCTCAAGTATTGAACGTTAAGACCATTTAAGATGTTGAGGAACTTAAACAGACTTCTGAAAGCACCATTATTAATATAGTTAGTTGCTGATACTCGCGTAAAAGAGGGTAAAAGTTTCCTTAGAACCAAAATAGCAAAAGAGGTTTTAAAAGCGAAAAGCGAACTCAAATGGGGCACTGTAGGCCACAAAGCAAATGTTTGTTCTGTCTAGAAAGCTAATCACCAGGGCTCGGATTTGTCGTCATCTTTTTATGTTGTTGCGGAGACATTTCCTGGTGTCCAGCACCGTTTATAGACCTTAGATAGCAGAAATGAAAAATGTGTACGTAATTTTTTCATAATTTTTAGTATTTAGATCATTTTTATTAGTTTTTGGAAATTTTTTTGTCATATTTTAGAACAGTTTTTCTTCATGTTTATACATTTTCAAATTTTAAGGACATTTTTCTTAATTTTAAATCATTTGACAACTCTGAAATATATAAATTCGGAATTGAAAAGTGTGGATTCTTCATTTTGCAATTGGAAATTTCCAAATTTCATGTCAGCATTTTTGTCACTTTTTCCCATTGCATTGGAATCGGGGAAATGTAAATTCCAACTTGTGAAGTATTCTCTTTTTTATGTAATTTGACGCGTACCGTTACTTACCAGAATACAATTTCAATTGAATTCAATACATTTGCGCTTTAAATTATTAATTTAAAGGTAGGTAGGTAGGTAAAGCCGCCACCCGAAAAGGGCGCACTTAGGCCAACATTGACCCTTTGTGATACCGCATGGGACAGCAGGTCCCATCCCTTTCAAAGGTCCAGCCATTTGGAGCTTTTAATGAAGCTGTTGATGGAGCTAATCTTTTTTTTGAGATATCTCCCAAGGAGTCCAAAAAGTAGTCGCCTAGGAAAGTGCGCCTCCTTCTGGACAAAGCTGGACACGTGCACAACAGGTGAGCAGTAGACTCTTCCTCCTCCTCGTCCATGCAACTCCTGCAGAAGTCATTAGAGGCGATCCCCAGCCTACACCCGTGTGTGCCTAGAGTCCAGTGTCCCGCTAAGACGCTAATCACGGGACCTATGCTTTGTCTATTTAGAGCCAGTAGGTCCTTAGAGCGCTTGACATTTATCTCTGGCCAGGTTTGTCTAGCTATTTTACATCCTGAAAGTTCAGACCAGCGCCCTCCCGCTGTTCCTAAGGATATTGTATTTACTAAGAGCTTACATGTGGCAATAGGAATACCGAATTGCGACCTATCTGGTTCCATCGGTATGGTAGTACCCTCACGGGCAAGTTCATCCGCCTTGCAGTTCCCTGGAATATCTCTGTGACCGGGAACCCAGCACAGATGCAGACGGGTCTGCTTAGCTATCTCGTCTAAAGATTTGCGGCAGCTCTTGACGGCTTTTGAGGTGATAATAACCGAATCCAGGGAGCGCAAAGCAGCTTGGCTGTCGGACAGAATGCAAATATCAAGTCCAGATATCTTTTTCTTCCTTAGCCAAGATAGTGCTGCCTCTATAGCCGCGACCTCTGCCTGAAAAACACTGCAGTGGTCGGGCATCCTAAAGGACATGTTAATATCCAAATCTTCTGAGAATACACCACCTCCCACCCTACTCTGTAGTTTGGATCCATCTGTGTAGATGTGAACCCCTTCTACATGAGTGGGGATGCCATCCTTCCATTCGTCCCTGGAGGGAATGGAGATCTTGCACATACCATTAAAGGCGTACATTGGTGTGATGTAGTCGAAAGAGTCAGGAATACCCTCAAAATGTCTTAAAATGGACGCATGACCTATATTCCTGGCATCCCATTGATGCGTAGCTTTTAGTCTGATAGCTGAGTTTGCAGCCATTTTTTCGCCAAAAAGCCTAACAGGCAGCAGATTGAGCATAATATTCAATGCTGCCGTTGGAGTCGTTCTAATGGCACTACTTATGACCTCTGCCGTTCTTTGTATCTTTGTTCTCAGCCTATTGTATGTGGACTTACTTAGGGCTGTCCACCAAGCAAGCACCCCATAGAAAAGGACTGGTCGTACCACAGCTGTATATATCCAATAGGCTACCTTAGGCTGTAACCCCCATTTTTTGCCTATGACTCTTTTGCAAGAGTACAGAGCTACCTGAGTCTTCCTAATGCGCTCGCTTATATTGGCCTTCCAATTCAGCTTCCTATCTAGGATCACGCCCAGATATTTAGCCTCCTCGATAAGGTTAATATGTACCCATTAGTTTTGGAGCAATAAATTGTGGAATTTTATACTTCCTAGTGAAGAGCACCAGCTTAGTCTTGGTCGGATTAACCCCCCACCAACAGTCAGTAGTCCATTTAGAGAGAATATTCAACATGAGTTGCATCAAGTCCCTCAAAGTAAATATTTATTTTCCGAGATACTAATAGCAACTTCATCCGCATACGCAACCACCTTGCACCCTTCCCTCTCCAGTCGAACAAGTAGCTTATTTACCGAAAGAATCCAGAGTAGGGGTGAAAGAACTCCACCTTGAGGTGTGCCTCTGCACACGGACTTCTTGGCCGATGCCGCCCCCAGCTGTGAATTGATTACTAAGCTTGTTTTCAATCCACCTGTTAATGGCGGGTTCCACCTCCAAGTCTCGCATCGCACCGATTATTGCGTCTGATTTGATATTGTTAAAAGCTCCCTCAATGTCCAGGAAAGCCACTAGGGAGAACTCCTTGTTGTGCAGGGAGCACTCAATCCTAGAGACTAAGGAGTGTAAAGCGGTCTCCACCGATTTACCCTTAACGTAGGCATGCAGAGAGACTGACAGCTTCTGTCTGTCTATAGTGAGCCTCCGATGAATATCTAACAACCTTTCCAGGATTTTTAGACAGAAGGAGGACAGACTAATGGGTTTTAAGTCCCCTGGAGCTGCGTGCGAGCTTTTGCCGGCCTTGGGTATAAAAATTACCCTCACATGCTTCCATGAGTCTGGAATATACGCTAATTCAAGACAACTATTATAGATCTTTAACAGCCACTCTATTATAAGATTCTCTGACTGCTGAATTTCAATTGGAGCTACACCATCTGGGCCAGATGCTTTAAATGGTTTGAAGCTATGGATAGCCCATTGCAATTTTGGCTTCGTGACTATGTCTGAGTTGACTTCAACTACATTCCCGCTGGGATTCGTTCTCCGCGGAATGGTACTCGAGCAACCAGTGAAGTGAGTCTCCAGAAGAAGCTCTAGAGTCTCATTACTATTAGAAGTCCAGGATCCATCCTCCCTCCTCAGGTAACTAGGTACCATTGGAGCAGTTGATAGGATCTTCCTCAACCTGGACGTCTCAGAGATATCTTCTACGTCACCGCAAAAGTTTCTCCACGATTCTCTGTGTGCTTTCCTAAGCTTACTTTTGAAGGCTCTGAGTGCTGCCTTATATAAAGCCCAGTCTGCACTATCTCTAGACTTCTTTGCGCTGTTGAAAAGTCTCCTACAGTTTTGTCTGAGTCCCCTAATTTCCTCCCCCCACCATGTGGGTTTTTGTTTCCCCAAGGGTCTACTGAGGGGGCAAGAGACCAATAGAGCCTTATTAAGAGCAACCGTCAGAACCTCCACAGACCTATCAATTTCGTCACACGTGCTTGTGCTTGTGGGGTTCTGAGGTAGTAGTCTAGCTACAGTCACCTTGTAGAGGTCCCAGTTTGCTTTCCTGACATTTCTAAAAGCCTTAGGGCTAGGTAGACTATCTAGAAGATCAAACTGAATTAACCTATGATCCGAAAAGGAATGTTCCTCTAGAACTCTCCAATTTGAGATCCGATCAAAAATTGATTCGGAGGCAAGGGTTAAGTCAAGGACTTCTTGCCTATTAGCAGTAATGAAAGTGGGCTCTGACCCCTTATTGCATACAGAAAGGTTAGTCGTTACAATATATTCATATTATGACTCACCTCGTTCATTGACATCCGTGTTTCCCCAGATATCGTGGTGCGCATTGGCATCGCATCCAATAATATCAGCCACCCGTTGAGCCTTTGCATCCACAACAAGCTTCTGTAGGTTGGCTTCTGGAAGGATCTCATGGTCATGCGCCATACAGGCCGAGACCAACCAGTACCGTCCCTTGCCAGTTTCCAGGCAGACGGCCGTTAAATCCTTGTTGCTGTAATTTGGGAGAATAAATGAGCTAACATTATTCCTAATCAGGATACAAGACCTAGTAACCTTAGTAACCTTCCAATTATTAGTCGGGAGCTGCTGGTTGCTCAACCTAAAAATCTCCAGGATAGCCTCAGGGTCAGACGGTTCGGCTGGGATCCATGCGCGCGCTCTAGGTCTACTAGGGATCAACTCCCTAGGTACGACTTCGAGCCTTGCGCCTGGCCATGCTTCCCCTATCCTGGAGATCGCAATCTTATAAAGGTCGACTGACCTTTGATCCGCGCAGGCAATCAGCTTCACGTGGCCCTGATGCCATCCGCTGTCGCGAAAAGAGGGAAAACCACCTGGGAATTCCTTCAAAAGCTGGAGGTAGAGCCTTGAAAGGCTTACTTCTACCTTTTTCCAGCACTCAGGAGCGATACTGCCATCCGGGTGATTACGATCTATGACCGCCATGACCTGGTGTCCTTTCAGCACTTCGCTGAAGGACTTCGTGGTGACAGTACCGCGCTTCTTAAATTTCTTTGGGTCCGGGTGGGTGGTCTCTTCTAGGGACCGTTAACGTTTTGTAGCCTGTAGTGTTGGAGTTTGAGACTCCTTCACGGCTTTCGTCGCCCACTCGAGGGAAGCCTTCTGCTTCACCGTCCTCTCCTTCTCTGGGATCCGCGACAAGCGTTCCACCGTCCGGAGAGCAGCCCTTTTTACTTTATAGAACCTTTTGGTTCCGTGTTTAGCAACACTATCGCAGCACGTGGCTATGCTTGCGCCAGGCTCGTCGTGCTTAGCTACAATAGCCGCCGCAGAGTGTGCGGAGGATTTTGGATTCCCATCCGAAATAGCGTTTAGAGACCGCACGTCAGTTTTATTTTTTTTAAGTTTATCCATCTGGTTCTTACGGCCACCCGCTCGATTGATCAAGCAAAGGCAGCCAAAAATTTGAAAGGGGAAGGGGTTGGTCAACTGTGGCAGCGCCCTGTACCACAGCAAGGCCACCGTTACTACCTGAGGCGGCCTGGTGTCAGGAAGGGGAGCTCCGTTAGGATACAGCCTAATTAAGCTCCTGGTTGCAAAACAACATCCAATGGGCACGATCCCAAGAACGCCCTGGATTAGGAGGGAGACAGTTCTTAGTTGGATTACTCCGCAGTAGTCAGTCCGGCTAGGGGTAATCCCATTAGAGCCGAAACTACGTCATCCTAACCCATTGCGTCATTGCAATCCCTTAAGCCTTCGTACCCCGACAAGGTGACTGCTCTTCACGAAGGATATTAATATAAAAGTTAAAATAAAATATTGCTTGTACAAAAACAAGATAAGCAAACGCTGCTTTGTGAATTTGCAGCTTACAGTAGTACAAGTTCCTCAGAATTTTTAAGGAGTTTTGCGATGCCTTGGTTTCCTCAAATATATCATTATGCAAGTTTAATAACCCAAAATTAAAAGCTTTCTCGAAAAGAACATGGGCCGCGGTATTCCAGATGAGTCAACTTTACGAAAAACTTATATATCGCTGTGCTATGATGAAACTATGACAAAAATAAGGAAATCTGTTTTTGGGACAAAATTTTCGTTTTTATCGATGAAACCGATGCCGAAGATAGATATTTAACAAAGGTTAGGTTAGGGTAGGTTGGGAAGGCGTAAGCGGATACGAAGTATCCGCACTTCCACTCGAAGACATCTTTGTCCACTGCCATCTTTGTGACTGCCTTCAAAAATGCCAGGAGGAGGCATACTCGTCCTTACGCTTGATTTCCATAAACATTGCAAGTTCCATCCCTATTAAACCATTTGGTTTTCCAGATGAAAGTGAGAAGATCCGATAAATCTACTTTCGTTATATCTGTTAAACTTGTGAAGAAGCTCGACTCTAAACATTGAATTCGTTTCAACTGTAGTCTTGGACATTGACATAAAAAGTGATGAATCTACTCTGTCTCTTCTTCATCATGGCAACTCCTACATAGCCCGTTCGACGGCATACGCCAATGTTGAAGCATTGGTGCGATAGGACAATGCCCCGTAATAACCCCCGTAAGCACCCTTTTGTTTGTTTAGCCCTAAGAGAACCTTCGTTCTCTTCATGTCTAACCTATGCCATAAGGCCCTTGAAACTATTAGTCCATAAGTTATTTGTCACTGCAATAGTGACTTCATCTGCTTCGTTAATGTCCATTTCAGAGCCCTTTCTGGCCATCTCGTCCGCTAATTCATTCCCTTCTATATCGCTATGTCCGGGAACCCAGCAAAGTGAGACCTTGTGGGGCCCAATGTTCAGTAGTGAGGTACGACATTTCATTACCAGCTTCGATTTAACTGTCTTGGATTCTATTGCCTTAAGCGCCGCCTGAATATCCACAAAGATAGTGATATTCGAAGGTCGAATTGTACTACTTTTTATCAGTCCGGCCGCTTTCTCAATTGCATAGACTTCGGCCTGAAAGACGCTGCATGCGTCAGGCAGCCGATATGTCTGTCTTGCCTGCAAGCCTTCTGAGAAGACATCCGCCCCCGCTCCACCCTCCATCTTTGAGCCGTCCGTTTAGATGGTGATGTCAGAATTACGCGTCACAGAGCCTGACTCAGTCTTCCCTGGTTGGATAGAAAGTTGGAATTCTAGGTGTAAAATCCATAGTAGAAGTCATGTATTCTGTAGCCGTTTCTAAATCTGCCGTCACTAACCTTTGACCCTTCCGTTTTATTTCGCTCAAAATTGTACAGTGTCCATAGTTAGCAGATTTCCACGTCAGTCTGAGAGCACACTTGGCGGCACATCCCTGAATGAACACTCCTAGCGGTAAGAGGTGAAATAATATGTTTGAGCCTTCTTGAGGCGCGCTGCTTACAGCCCCTGAGATTTCCAGGCTAGCAAGTCTTTGTACTTTTTCAATACGGGTTTGATTACATTTCCTTTCGAACGCCTTTCACCAGACGATGGACCCGTAGGTTAAAATTGGTCTTATGATTGTGGTGTACATCCCATACACGATGTACGGTGACAGTCCCCATTTTTTCCCAAAGATCCGTTTACAGGTATAGTATGCAGCCGAACTCTTCTTTCTTCTCTCCTCAATATTCCTTCTCCAATTTAACTTGGAGATTCAACGTTAGCTTACCTAACTTTGGCAAACAGAACTCAGGGATTTTTGTTTTCCTGGTGAACAAAACTAGCTTCGTCTTAGTAGGGTTAACTCCTAAGCCGTTGCGCTCAGCCCATCCGGATATCTCGCCCAGTGCTGATTCCATTATTTCGCTAATCGTTGACAAGAATTTGCCGCGACTAGTATGGCAATTGCTTTGAAGGTTTCTAAGATCTCATTTAATACTAGAATCCATCGCAGAGGTGATAGCACTCTACCCCGTGTAGTCCTTCTACTCACCGGCCGTCCCTGCTTACTAGCATTGTGTTAATCCATGTCACTATGAATTCCTTCACTCCGTGATCTCTCAGCGCCTTACAGATCGCCTCTGTATTTACATAGTTGAAGGGCCCCCTCAATGTCCAGAAAACCTACCAACGTGTATTCCTTATAGTTCATTGACCTCTCAATGATACCAACCACTTCATGAAGTGCGCTATCCACTGATCTACCCTTACGGTATGCGTGTTGCGCAGTATCCATTGTGCGAATATTGGTAACCCTTCTAATATACAGATCAATAAGTCTCTCAAGTGTTTTAAGAATAAACGATGAGAGACTTATTGGTCTGTAATCCCTGTCAGTAGACTATTTTTCCCGCTTTTGGAATGAAAACCGAATCCGTGCAACCTGGAAAGTGCGTTTCCATCAAAACCAGTGGGTTCCAGGGACTCCTTACACGAGCCATCCCGTCTCTTCACACTGCCGAGAACCGTCGTGGTTCTGGATAGTATTTTCCTGAGTCTCATGCCTCATTTACCGTCTCCAGAGTTCCACAGAGCTGCTGCCAGGACTCCCTTTTTACAGCCTTAATTTTGCTTTTATACTCATTAAAACTGACTATAATTTTCCCAATCCTCTTCCAGCCGACTGTTTTTGGACTTGTAGAAGAGTCCTCTTGACTTTTTCCTAAACAGTCTAACTCAGCGTTCCACCAAACCGTTTTTGGTTTAGCACACGGCCTAGTCAAAGGACAAGATAGTTCAAAGGATTTTTTCACCGCCTTATCAATGTTAGCATTCCCTTCGCCGACCTTGACTTTCATCAAAGTAACTTTTTGGGTCGCCAGTCTTGAGAATTTGGACCAGTCAGTCTTTTTTAGGTTCCTAAAAAGCCGTGGGGTCACTACCTCGGAGTATACTGAGAAGCGTATCCGACTATGATCCGAAAAGGAACAGGCATCAGATACTCTCCTGTTGTCGACCCTTATGGTATTAGACCCAGTGGCCAGAGTGATGTCAATCAATTCCTCCCTAACCCTATTACGAAACGTTGGCTGATTTCCCTTGTTACATAAAGTTAGGCTAGCGGAAAGAATGTAATAAAAAATGGGCTCACCTCTACCATTGGTATCAGTGCTGCCCCAGAGCTCATGGTGCCCGTTTGGGTCACAGGCGGCCACTATGCCCAGTCCGCGTGACTCACCGTAGGCGATAAGTTGCCGGAAGATCTGTGGTGACGGCCGTTCCTCGTTGTACGGAAAGTATGCGGACGTTAGCAACAAACTAGGTTTGTGCCTGTGCTCGCATGCAACCGTTGTAAGGTCTCCAGTGCTGTAGGGAGTAAGAAGAAAAATATGAATATCCTCTTTGGCCACTATACAAGTTCTGATCTTACCTTGTGATTGTGGAATGTAGAGACGATAACCATCCATCCCCAGTCCGCTTACCTTACCTCTGACGAGCCAAGGCTCCTGAACAAGGGCTACGTCCACATCGTCCTCTGCGATGAACTTAATTAAATCGAACGAGGCTGAGATGGAGTGATGCAAACTAATTTGCACCACCTCTAGCTTCCTCTCCATTGGTTTTTGACCGGTCACCCGGCACGCGAACCTTAAGAGAGCCGAACCCGAATCTAATGCAGTTGTCGCTCCTTAATTTGGATAGCGACGCAGAGTCTACCCACAGTTGGCTTGGAGACCCTCCCAGTAGCACTAGCAGACATCGCGGCCTGGGGTACCAGGGCGATGCCTGAGGAGTTGCTTGATATCGACGCCAGGTAGCCTCCTCGCCAACCACCTACCGCCGGTACTGGGGATCCGACCCCCTGCACTGTAAACTCTTTCTTCCTTGTTTCGGACATCTAAGCCCAGAAAAAACACCCCCTCCCCGTGGGGTTTCTTTACAGTCTACCACCCCACGCACAAAACTACTAAAAAAAAAATCGACCGCTCCTAACATGGAGAAAACAGACGTCGTTGTGTGCCGCCCCTAACCTGGGAAAACAGACGCACACGTGGTAGATCTTTGTTCGTTACTCATCGGTCGGTCTGTCTAAAAACACTGGCGGCCCTGCCAGGGGGTAGTATATGGCCGCCTTGGGTTAAAATAGTCCGACGAATCTTTGCAACTTAAGCCCCCACAACACGCCAAGGTGCCTACCATAATGGGAGATATTTAGGAAACGTAGTAATGAGCAATGTGGGATCCGATGTACGGAGCAGAGTAAGTTTGTTGATCTCTGAAGTTATTGAGGAAGTCAATCATTCAAGTATATGCCATCTTGTTGACAAATCGGTGTTTATACTTTGGCCTGAAGGTATACGGAACTTTTTCTGTAAAACAACTATAAAATGTTTTTTCTTCGCCTTGCAGGCATACAAAATGAGGATGTCCTGCTTTTGCAAAAGATCTCCGTATATAGTGAAAGCTGCTAAAGCAATCAAATGATTCATGTTACGTGTCTGGCACATGGACTACATAGAGTTGCTGAAGAAATTAGATCAAATTTCCCAGAGCTCGATCACGAAGAGAATTTAGCTGTTAGGATACCTTTACCTCCACCTTTACCTATGAGTGCTTTCATAAACTACTGTGACAACTTTGAAGCAATAAAAACCGTCGTTGATACTTTTCAAAGCAAGGATGCCAAAGCAGTTGGTGAGACTCAAAAACTTTTTCAAATGATAAAATTAGGAGTCAATTAGCTTACATCAAGGCTAATTTTCAATCAATACCAATAATCATACAGTCGCTTCGATCTAACTCGTTGTCATTGGAAAATGGAATACCAAGCCTTAAAGAATAATTAAGTGATATGCGTGGTAATGCAGGTGAAACAGTGTTTCCGTAGTTTAATCAAGTGCTGGATAAAAATTTCAGTTATGGAAGTTTGCGGTAGGGTATTAGGTGGCGAAAATGTGGGTTGCAATTTACTGTAAGATTAAGTTCAATGAAATTTCGTATTTTAAATATGCGCCTATATTCAGCGCTGAAGTGGAGAGAACTTTTTCCATATAGAAAAATATTTTTGCCGATAATTGGCGATTATTTAATTTTAGCAATTGCAAGTTGTACATTATAAGTTATTGTAACGTGAAACAATAAATATGAACAAATTGATTCATAAAAAAAAACAGTGAAATTAATTTTTTCAGGTCTATTTATTATGAATTTTATATCATTTTTTGAGGGTTTTTTTGGGACCCCTTTTTGCTATTTTTTATGTCATCAATATCCGAGCCCTGCTAATCACTGTTACGATTTCAAACAATCTGCTAGTAGAGTTTCTATTTATGTTCTGAGCTATCCGGGAATAACTAATCAAAGCAGTACATGAGTGGCAAAGGCATCAACTAGATAAGTAATTTTAGACAGTGGTTTTATTGCTCATTTATGCAGTGATGAGAGTATTTTTACATAAATATATCAGTCACGGATTAGCTTTCGCAACGTGCAGTCAGATTATTCTATTCTATCTAGTGTCTGCTATTATTTAGCTGTTCCAGTGCTTCTTTCCAACTGTATTTTCTTTTTGACGCGTAATACGTGCTCAATTTATTCTCTATCGTGTACAAAAACAGTGAAAAAAGGTCGGTGTTCCCCGTAATAAAAATGACCCCTGGGGTCTCCCATCTCGGGGACAACATATTACCTTCCCAAAAGTACCCAACCAAAACGTTCAAAAGTGACTCAGAACCGTTCAGAATTCTTTCCTACTCTTCCTCCTACAGAACAATACAACCCAAAATTTATAATCCTTAAAACAGAAAATACCAGTTAAAAATTTCATGTTTTCGTTCGGGTCTATAACGCGATACTAAATATTACAAAGAAGTTAACAAAATCAGTGAATTGCATGATGGAATCCTTTTACTCCTAGTTAAAAATAAGCGAGTCGCAGAAAAATTCGTTCGGACAAAATCGATCCCAGGTATAGGTGAAATTAGCGCTAGTTACCATCAGCTACTGACAGTTATTCTCTGTCTACAAAAATTGATATTGCTTGGAGAATGACCTCTGTTCGACATTATATACCAAACCCCATGTGCTGCAAATCATGTCAGAAACTAGGGCTCACAGCCGCCTTACATATACTGCAAAAGTTGCCCCTATGTTTACAATTTGTAGTCTTCCCATTTACGTTCCAGAAAGTGCACCCGAATAATGTGCGCCAATTGTTTTGGCGAACATCCTTCCTCCGCTAACGATGCTATAAAAAAATATAAAGAAAATATCCCCACCCCTCCCTTAATAGACACCTTCGCTAATATACTTAAATCTCCACTACAAAACTCAATGACGAGTTCCTCTCATGAATTTACAGTAAACAATCCAATAAAAAATAGCAGTTCCAATAACAACCAATATCACAGGTCCAAAAATAACATCACCAACAATACCACACTAATGACAAACTGCTACCTCATCAATTTCTTCTCTTATCAAAAAACACAATATTGCAATTTCCCCTTTACTACTTTTCCTACCTTACTCCAAAGAACTAGAACTTACACTAATATAGATCACACCAAACAGCTTAGTAAGAAAGAAGAGTAAAGGAGCGCATAACTAATTTCAGTTATCTTTGGCAGGTGATACTCTGCCATGCTGACTAGTCATTCTGGTTGTAAGCGCTCTTCATTCTCTTTCTTTAGTTTTCTTACCCGTTAGTCTGTCATCTATAGATATTAACAAATACTTTTCTGATATGGTAACAACACTGCATTGGAATAAAAAATGCTTAATAACAATTACAATTATATCCAATTATTAATAAAATCTCCCAAACAGTACTTAGTCCTCGTTCACAACCTATCATTTAGTAACTCCAATAAATAAAGTATTGCCATTGTAAGGAGAATAAATCTCAATGATTTATCCTCCTACATAACATATTGGCACCACTCGTAAAATAAGGAGATCACCAGTTACCCGACACTGGTGAGTCACTTCACCATATTCATCACGCCACTGCCTCTCAACAAACCCACGCGTTGGAGAACACGTGGAGAAAACCCACGCGGTGGAGGACCACGAGACAGCTACCAAAAAGAAGAAGAAGAAGACAAACTGAAACATATGGCAGCTATCAAGAAGAAGAAGAGCAAACCACGCCATTCTAATAGCCAATGAGAGCACGCCACGCATTGTGTGCGAGCAGCCAGTGCGCTATATAATGAGCAGCATCGCAGTACTCAGTCTCTTTTCCATCGAACAGCGGCGCAGGCAAGACTTCTTGATCATCGAAGAACAACGCAAGCAAGAACTCTCTTTTCCATCGAACAGCGGCGCAGGCAAGACCTCTTGATCATCGAAGAACAACGCAAGCAAGAACTCTCTTTTACAAGGAACAGCAGTGCAAGTAAGAACTCTTTTTACCATCGAACAACGGCGGAGACAACAACAGTGCAAGTGACCTGACGCTTCTGATGACCTGAGCGAGTTAGTCACTCGCGCCGAACGTACACATTTACCTGAGCGAGTTAGTCACTCGCGCCGGACAAACTGACGCTTACCTGAGCGAGTTAGTCACTCGCGCCGGACACCTACGACATTGGAACGCGCGACACAAAGCCCCCCCACCATGCGATTCACCAAATGAAGGCGAAAACAGATAAATGTACTAATTAGAAAAGAAATTGTAAATAAGTGAGACAATAAAGTATCCACGAAGTTAACTACAGTCTGAGACTTTTTCTTGATAAAGGATGAATGGCACTTTCCATATAAAATAATCTATTCAGTCCAGTTAGTTTCCTTCTATTTTTTCGCTCTAACTCTATCAACTTTAATCATTTCAATTCTCTTTTTGATTTTGTTTCATTTCTTCTCTTCCCAATCTCTTTATTTCATATTAGTTGTTATGCTTAATATTTTACAGTGGAATATAAGAGGTTTTTATAACAACTATACAGAACTTTAACTACTTATTAAATATTTTCCATTTTTTATCTCACTTCAAGAGACTCACATTCAAGCCAATGTCATTCCTCCTATTCCAAAAAGCTACTGTTATTTCTTTAACCATGATAGAAATAAGTACTCTAAACAAGGTGTAGGTGTGCTTATCAAAAACTACATCCCACACAAACAGGTACCAATTGTTTCAGATATAGCGACTATATCAATTGAAATTCAACTACGAATTAAGTTTACTATCTTCTCCATGTACATTCCTCCAAGCCAGTATTTTCGTCTAGGAATATTAGAAATATTATTTCCCTCATCAATACTCTCTCATTTTAATGCCTGGAGCCCCTTATGGAGCTCTTTAACCGTTAATCAAAGGGGTAAACAAATAGAAGACATTATTCTTTCCCACAATTTGGTAGTTTTAAATGATGGTTCGTCGATGCTGAAACATTAATCTCAGCGTTTTCTCAGCACAAATTGCTCCAAAACTAAATTCAAAAACTTTGGGCGACCTACACGGGAGTGATCACGCTTAGGGCAAATAAATTTAATATACTATATATATACAACTAAACTACAAGAAATGCAAAAATGCTTTTCCAGATTATCTCACTCTGCTCATCCTTACTTCATTGTCAATCAACCATTGTCATCCGTTGATCAAATTGCGACTTACGTGTGACCTTTAGCTTCATAAAACGCTGGACAAAGGAGTTCAAAGGCCCCTTTATTACCAAACTTCTGTAAACTTCCCTGGTACGCCCATCATTATGCCTGTTACTCTGATGCTATTGAATCAGTTCAAAAGTGGTTTTTATTGTTTTGCCTATGTTCCTTTCCATGGAACTCCAATTTTCAACTTCCCTCTTATGTTAGTCGTCTTAAATTTATTCGTCTCCCCCCTCTTAAAACCCGTAGAACTATGCTTAATGCATGCTTTGTGTTTAAACTCATTAGTGGTGAAATAAAAAGTCGTTTTTTGCTTAGCATTCTCCACTTCACGGCTCCTGCAAGAAGAACAACCAATTTCACTCCCTTGTATCTCCATCCTTGTAATCGGAACTATTTAGATTTTGCGCGTGTTTTTTGTTCGTGTTACGATTTCAATTTAGTTTCGGAGGTGATTTGTTTGAATGACTACAAACATATGTTGAAATCGAAAATAACACTTTTTCTTTCAAACCGTGAGTAGTTCTCTTTGTATATCTATGTATGTACATATGTTTAATACCCTTCCTAAATCGCTATGAGGCCTTTGAGGCTTGGCGTAACTGTTAGGTTAGGGAGGTGCTTTTAGTGACTAAAAATCTCACACTCTTTTGTGGTGCGTACCAACTCGTGTCTTTTTGAAGATTTCCCCTCACTACGAAAAAAAAAATTCATGATAAATTCATTTCAAAATTAAATTAAAAATTATTAAAGTTAATTAAAATTAAATCATTTAAGACGAGATGAATTAGGTTCCTTGAGCAAGTCCTTAGCTAAACTATTGTTGACAGTGTCTTTATAGTTTGTAGCCGCTTTTAAGATTTATGATTTCTTCTGAACAGTTGGAAGTCTTTTTAGTTTGTAGCCTCTTTTAAGATTTATGATTTTTTCTTGAACAGTTGGAATGTTTAGTTCCGTATGCAGTGTTTAATTTTTAAAATACCACGGTGCATTGGTTATTGTGCCTAGTATTTTAGATTTAAATCGTTGAACCAATCTATATTCTGGCGGAGCCCCACAATTGAATGCCGTAGGTCCATATGCGTTTAATTACCACTTTATATAGCAGGATTTTATTTTCCAAGCTCAAACTTGTACTAGTCTCGAGCTTCAGTTCTAGTCTTTTGGCTTCCATGTGCTGTCGCCAGGTGATACGTCTATCCAAATGAATGCCAAGATATTTCACATTAGGCTCATTCGATTCGTAACTTGTATCGAACCCGTATCGAGTTGTGCGAATAAAACAGTACAAGAGTAAATGACCCGAACCGTTTTTTTTTAACATTTGTTATACAAACTCATCATTTGAATATAATTTAAATCAACACAATAATAATATTATAAGTCAAAAAATAAAAACCAAAAATTAATATATGTTTTCTTTAAGTTTCGATAACTTTTTGCATACAAAATTCTGTCCTATCCTCGATAGAGTGGCGAATCGAATGCGCCTATTGCTTGTTTGTGGAATCATTACACCATTTAGAGATAAAGGGGGGCATGTTTCTTGCATTAAGGTAACCCTTTTCAACTCGTTAACTTTAATTATCCATTTTAGTAACCATTCTTCTACACGTCTGAAGTGATCCTTTAGTTTTCGTGAGGCAATGTTGGAATCTTTATGCCAATATTAAATTCCGGTATCGTCTGCAAACGTAGATGTAGTCAGTTAGTTATCTGTTGATAAATCACGTGTGTATTAGAGGTGCAAAAGCGATCCAACTATACTCCCCTGAGGGACTCCAGAAAGGATTTTGTGAGTATGGGTTTTATGTTTGATTTTAAATTTCCGATTAAAAAAATTACTATATTCGGGAAAGTAGTTCTGAATTTTGTAGATAAGACCCTCATGGAATGGTCTATTGTACCGTGCTTCTCTCGAAACCCAAATTGGTGTTGAGGGATTACTTCTTTTCTTTCCAATATTGGAGTTCATTTATGGGGAAGTAATTTTTCGAAGACTTTAGAGAGTGTTGACAGAAGGCTTATTGGTCTATAAGAAGCTATGTATTGAATCCTTTCCTGGTTTAATAACCACTATAAAAACAGACAATTTCCAAAAATTTAGGGTGTAATTTAATATATGTGTAATATAAACAATTGCTATCTTTGGTAGTTATTTTGAAGCTTTTCTTGAACTTATTTCTTTCCGCACAATCAATTTCACTTCCTTAATTTAAATCTTTGGTCGTCGTTTTGCTTGTCGTACATTCAGAGGTATTAGGGGTACCAGGTCTCTGGAATAAATTTGGTGTAAAGACATATTGGAGATGATCTGCAAAGGCATCGCTCTTTTCTGAATCGCTTTTTGCCCAATTACCATCGGAAAGTCTTTTAGGCGGTTCCCAGTACTGGGGCCGCTTCATTTTACTTACAGCTTGCCATAGCGAGTAGTTTATCTGCAGTCGCTGAAAGACTTTTGAGGTTAAGTTGTAGACTCAGCTCATGTTCCCTCTTTAAAGTATTTTGCAGCCCTTTTGTGACAATTGTCAGTTTTTGTTTTAGCCAAGGGGATCTGAATTTTTGCCATTCTCGTCTCAGTTTCCGTTTTTCTTTTATCATTCTTTAAATGTCATTTGATATTCTGTTAGATTGATTAGAAGCAGTTCCAACAACTGGTGTGTCAATTGTAATTTGGTAAACGTGTGTAGCGTTGCGTCGACATCGTGTATGGTTTTAAGGGCTACGTTTCACTGGATGTGCGAACTGAAATATTTCCTAAATTTCAACCAGTTTTTTAATCGATTGATTAAATTTTCTGATTTGGTTATTTGAGACAAAGATAACTGCGAATGGTCAGAAGAGAGGTCATAACAAGATTCTACTGAAATTAAGTCTCGACTAATATTTTTAGTAATGCCAAAGTCTATTAAATCTGGTATTTTACTATGAACAGACGGTCAGTATTTAGGTTTTCCAGATAATATAAAATCCATATTCCGGTTTCGAAGCATTGCGTCAAAGAGTTGGCTACATTTCGGGATTATATGTCTTGAACGCCAGTGCGTGTGTTTGGCGTTTTAGTCTCCCGCAACAAGAAATCTATGTCCAAGGCTATTGAGGAAGTTATTGAACTGTTGAGAAGTTATTTTTAGCCTTGGAGGATAGTATATTGCGGAAATTGTTATGTTGCCCACCATCTCTTCAAGACATACGGATGTAGCTTGGATAAAGTTTTTGCAATGATCTTCGATTAGGTAATGTTTTAATCTGGCTTTAATAAAGTGCCACCACATGCTTTATCGTCTGGATAACTGAGTTTAAAATTATTTTTAGAAGTGAGATGGGTTTCCGAAATGAGCATAATATCAATGTTTTTGTCTAGTAGAATAGTGTGCAACTCAAGTTTGTGCTGATTAACGCGGTTTGCATTCCAGTAACAGATTCTCAGAGTTTTCATTTTTTTGACATAACATCTGGAAGAATTGAGTTTGGTTACGCATCATTTACTGCATCCTTCCTTGCAGTGACGAGACTATTTTGTCTGAATTATTTGTTTGTGGTTTTAAAAATATTTGCATAGCTAATACTATCTTGTCGTCGACATGGCTCATTTGGTTTTGCAGGTTGATAGGTTAGGTTAGGTTCGGTTGCGAAGGCGTGTGCGGATACAGGTATCGGCACTTCCACTCGGAGACCTCTATGTCCATTGAGACTGCCTTCAAAAATGCCAAGGCATACTCGTCCTTATCCGTGATTTCCATATACATTCGGGGTACCTACCCTATTACACCATTTGGTTTTCCAGATTAAAGTGGAAGAACCGATAAGTCCACGTCCGTTATCTCTGTCAAGCTTGTGAAGAAGCGCGACCCCAAACATTGAAGTGGTTTCAACTGTAGCCTTGGATATTGACATAAAAAGTGATGAATCGATTCTATCCGTCTATCTCCCCGCTCGAAGGAATACGCTAACGTTGAAGCATTGGTGCGATAGCACAATGCTCGATAATGACCCCCATAAGCAGTCTCATGGCAGGTTTGTTGAGCCCTAAGAGAACCTTTGTTCTCTTCATGTCCAACCCAGGTCATAAGGCCCGTGAAACTTCACAGTCGTCACAATTAGTCAATAAATTGTTTGTCACCGCAATAGTCTATGCTCCTACATTATTCACACATCGGGATTTGTATTGAGGTATCTGTTTCGTATATGTCTTTTTCAGAAGCCCTTCTGGCCGCTAATTCGCTTCCTTCTGTATTGCGTTCCACTCTCCATCTTTGGCACGTCAGTGAAGATTATAATGTCAGAATTACCGGTTACAGAGCCTCACTCCCAGTCTTCCATGGTTGGATAGAGAGTTGGAATGCTAGTTGTGAAGTCTGGAGTAGAAGTAATGTAGTCTGTAGCCATTCCTAAGTCAGCTGTAACTATCCTTTGACCCTTCCGTTCAGCACAAATTGCTCAAAACTGAATTCAAAAACATTGTGCGACCTACACAAGAGTGCATTAACCTTTTTTTTTTTAATTGCAATCTGTATTATATACAATAAACAATATATAATATATTTATAACAATAACTAAATATCAATATTTATGGAGTGACCCAGTGGTGCAACCATTTCTTAATTGTAGGTATTCATCAACAGAAAATATCTGCTGCTTTTTAAGCGGTTGAATGTAGTCATATGAGCTGTGAGTTCTGATATGAGTGGAATAGAGTCCCCGTGAATTCTCAGTTTGTATGCAATGGCATATTTTTTATTTCTTGCACAATTGTCGCGACTTTCAGGTAACGATGGAGTTGGTTGTTCGATACGTAGTATGGAGCTTTTGCAATCATACTCAGCGTTTTTAATTGGAATCTCTGGAGAATTTTGACATTAGAGGTTGCCGCAATGCCCCACAGTTGCATGCCATATGTCAATATCGGTTTTAAGACGGCTGAGTAAAGTGAGAGCTGACTTTCGAATAAAACTTGTCTAAGTCTCTTTGAAGTATAAGTGACGCCAGTTGTGGAAGGGTGTCTATTGCGAGTACGGCAGTATCGTCTGCAAATGTGCCACCGATAGTTCCTTCGGAGACAGGTAAATCGTGTGTATAAAGCAAGTATTGGATGGGACCCAAGCCACTGCTTTGGGGTACTCCGGTCGAACGTTCGCACAGTTCAGGTTGTTCTTCACCTTATTTTACAAAAAAGTATTGATTTTTAAGGTAGGATTTGATGAATATGTTAATTGGAAGTGTTTTCTTTATTTTTTCGAGTAATCCATCATGCCAGACACGGTCGAAAGCTTGAGATATATCGAGAAACGCCGCTGTACAGTATAGCAGTGTGAATGCAGTTTACAAGTCTATGAACCTGGTCAATTGTACTGTGTTGTTTCCTGAAACCGAATTGGTGAATTGGTTTTAGTTTTCGTTCTTCTATTATTGGCATTAATCTTTTGAGGAAGAGGGTTTCCAAAATTTTTTTAGAGGAGATCGGCAACCAGCTGATGGGTCGTTATGACTCAACTTTGTCTGGACTTTTTCAGTGTTTAAGGAACATTTTTACTTGAGCTACTTTCCATTGAGGGGCAACAAAACCAGGTAATAAAACAGCGTTGTATATATAAGTCAGGAAAGTGAGTCACTCTTCTGGAAGCTGTTTTAATATTTCTCCACTCTTGAGATCGTATCCGGGGGCTTACTTTACTTTTAGATTTTTGATCGCTTCCTTGACTTCCCTTTTTGAAAATTTTTGTACATCTGGTAGATGTGTCCGAAGGATTCTCTTACTCTTTCTGTAGTGATTGGAGATGGTTCGATTTCGTGTGGGCTAAACACTATTTTTAAATATCGTACAAATGTGCAGGATTTTTCGATATCACTTTTAGCCCATTCTTTCTTTTCCATTCTGATGGCAGATTGTGCCACAGTTGGCCTCTATAACTGTTTTCTTGCTTTCCAGAGGGAATAGTCTGTGGCAGCATTTGCGTCAAGGTTACTGAGATAGTAATGAAGTTTAGAGTTGTGTTCTGTTGTGAGGAGCTCCTTGAGATCTTTTGAGAGTGTATTTAATTTTTTTTTATCCCCAGGATGTCTACTCTGTTGCCACTTTTTTTTGGCCCTGTTTCTCCCAGTTTTTCTTTCACAAGAGGAGAGATATGTGTGCAGTGACGCTTGATCAGGGGGTGGTGTTGACTTCCAACCAGCCTATTGGAAGCAATTACTGAAGTGTTCAATAGCTATCATGATATCTTCACTAGACTTAAGCGAGTGCTTCAGGTTAATTGTTGAAGATATTGACAGTCGGAAGTAATTCCAATCAGTTTTGCTGTTGTAAAGGCGACATTCAGAAGGTGAGTCAACAAAATTATTAATTATTGTAAAAATTACTGGAGAATGGTCAGAGGATATATCATAGCATTAACTCAATTAAATTTGAAAGGCAGTCCAAATAAATCGATTAGCAATTCGAAATTCATACTTAACAAAGCCGACTGGCAAATATTTGCCAATGCGACCACCAAAATTAGTGAAAAACGGTCTATTTCATCCAATATCAACAATGAAACAGCCAATATACAAACAATTTTAGAAATGCTGCGCACAATCAAAACCAAATTATTTCAACATTAAAGTCTCTTGGTCGAATATCGAGTTATCCAATTTTCCAAAAGCAAAACAAACTGATTGGTCTGAATTCAAACACGTACCCACCTAAAGAGATTTAATAAATTTTAAAATTGCAAATGCTAGATTCAGGAAAAACTTAAAAGCGGCAGAGTGAAAGTATAAAATCTCACCAAATCAATTAACCCCACCACCTCTCCTAAAAGGCTATGGTCAGGTATTAGGATGTTAGTTGGATCCAATTGCTCACCCTCGATTGACTTTCATGAAGGAGGGCAATACGCTATTAAACTATTCCAAAGAAATTTCTGCTAATTTTGTTTAATTTTTCTCTGCCAATGCGAGGGATTCCAATTTCCACCCAAATTTCGTTTTTGAAAACGATTTCTTAAACCTAAGATACTCAAATAGTTCTTTATCACTTCAAACTCATTGGTTAGATTCGGAAATAAATTCCACAGATAATTTTGTATTCCACATAGCATTTTTTATCTACAACCTTATCGAGTAGAAACCATGCCACAATTCTCAGTCTAGATTTCGAAAAAGCTTTTCATCGGGGCGGAGTTCACGTTGTTTTACGGCAACCAGCAAAGTGGAGAGTTGGCCAAAAGACTTTCCACTTTGTTAAAAGCTTTTAAACTGGAAGAGGATTTATGGTAAAACCAAATAACATCCTCTCCGATATGCATACCCTTTAGATAGATAGATAGATAGATAGAAGTTGAGTAGGCCGGAGAGCCGACGAAGAAGAAGGCGGCCTCCAAGCACCCAGGCATTGATGCCCATTGTACTAAGCCTGGAAAAATATTTAGGGAACGAGGAGGATATATAGAGGATTTTGGAAAGGAAGTTACACCTTTTGAAACTCCTTTGACTCTTTTATTAACCTCAGAAGTCTGTCCAGGGATAAGGAATGTACGTTATTCATTCCCAAAGCATCTGACCCTAATATGCTGCTCCTCATTCTGGCAAAGGCAGGACAAGCGCAGAGAAAATGTTCTGTGCCGTCCTGTTATTCCTCCAGGCAGCAGATGCAATTCGGATTCTCGATGATGCCTATGGTCGCCATATGATGATTCGAATACCGTTGCCATACTTCCCATAGCCGAAAAGCATCTGACATTTTCTTTCAGATGCCAGCCAGCCTCAGTTCCCTTTTCAGTTTTAGAGACATCAGTGAAGAAATTTTTCGTCGGATCCGCTACAAGTCGTTCTGGATCTCTCCATTGCTCTCTTGTCGGGAAACTGACTTTGTACTTTCTCCCAAAAGAAACTCGAGGTAAGAGTTGTCGTTCGGTGCCAGAAACAACGGGTATTGTTCCGACGACATCTTGAACATCTTTTTTCTTTTTTTTTTTTTTGTCGGAACAATTTAGTAAGCTCAACACTCAGACAGAGTATATATCCATTGTACTGCACTTAAGGTTCCCTTTTAAATCTACCCGACCTTCGAAGAAATAGAAGTAGATCCTGTGGTGCCAAGGAGCCAAGTTGGTTACTCCTCAGCACATCAGTGCCGCTTTTCTAATATGACGGTTGATGACATGGAGTCCGGGGGCATAGACAGGATTGCAGAATCGATGTCAGTGCCTGCGCCGTCGTCCAACATCGAGCACACCCCATACCAGTGGCCACTATGTTTCACTCTGCAGATGGCCTTAACGGCCTCTCCGCGGATGAAGACATCTAGTGGCGGGAGATTCACCAAAGCATCAAGTGCCGGGCCTGGAGTAGTCGGAAGTGCTCCGGTACAACATATGGCCACAGCACGTTGTAGTTTTGATAGTGCTTTTTTGACCTACAAGAGAGAGTCTGCTCATCCAAACCATCGATGCATAGGTGATAATAGGTCTTACCATAGCTGTATAGATCCATAGGACCTTACTAGGGGAAAAACCCCATGTCTTACCAAAAACACCCTTACACTGCCAGAAAACTGACAGTGCTTTGGATGTCTTCAGTTCGACATGTGTTTTCCAAAGAGTTTGTTATCAAGGATGACTCCAAGATATTTGATTTCCTTGGATAGCTGGATAGTGACTCCTTTTAGTGTAGGCAGAATAAGTCCATCAAGCTTTCTCCTTCTGGTAAAGAGGACAATACCAGTCTTGACAGGATTAGCCGATAGCCCATTCGCACTGCACCAAGTGTCAATCATATCCAGAATTCTCTGCACCCTTCTGCAGACAATCATAAGGGATGGACCTGTCACAAGACAGCCAACATCATCCGCATATGCCTGAGCGTATACCCCCGAGTCATTAATGGCGTTAAGCAGGGGATCGATTACCATGCACCAGAGCAATGGAGACAGTACACAACCTTGGGGACAGCCTCCATTAACCCCAGACGACACCAGCAAATCTTCCTCCGCCCGCACCGTTATGATCCTCTGGGCCAGCATTGAACGTATCCAATTTACTAGGACCCGATCTACGCCATACCGCCTAGCAGAGCCGCACATACTGTCGAAAGTAGCATTGTCAAACGCACCCTCTATGTCCACAAAGATGCCTATTGCGTATTCTTTCCTGTCGATGGCTCGCTCTATCCTTCCAACAAGGTTTTGCAGAGCCGTCTCGCAGGATTTTCCGCTTTGATAGGCATGCTGAAATGGAGAGAGTGGATGCGTCTTCAGAGACTCCCTACGCATGCGAAGCTCCACCAGCCGTTCTAAACTTTTTAGCATGAACGAGGTCATACTAATAGGTCTGAAGCTCTTGGGATTGGTGTAGTCGTCTCTTCCAACCTTAGGAATGAAAGCAACCCTCACCATCCTCCAAGAGCGTGGTACATAGGCCAGTGCGAGACATGCAGTGAAGATCTTCTTCAGTGCTGCCATCACTAACTCAATGCCTTCCTTCACCACAATCGGATATATGCCATCCAGTCCGGGCGACTTGAAGCTGTCAAAGGATTTGATAGCAAATCCAATAGCAGCCTCATTCGCCACAGTTCTGGCGACATACCAATCATGTCGAGACGGCGCAGCTGCCCTGACAACATTTCCGACCAAAGGTGGTTGTTGACGGGCTATGCTTACCTGATTTCCTGGAAAGTGTGACTCCAACAGCAAGCTGAGTGTGTCACTTTGCCTCTCCGTATAGGAGCCATCAGGTTTCCTGAGCGACCCCAGCTTAGCGGTTTGGTCCTTTTTCAGGACTTTCACCAGTTTTGCCGTGTCACTCAGGGATTCGATATCACTGCAGAAGTCTCTACAAGAAGACCTTTTCGAGTCCCGAATTAGCTTCTTGTAGTCCAACATCCCCCCGAGCCAATCAAAGTTGGCCTGAGACGCGTACGACACCTGTAGAATGCCGTCCTTTCTCTCATAGCCCTTCGCATTAGCTTCAGGACCGGAGGCAATGACGCGACGCATCAGATGACCTTTGCAGTGTTTTATTTCTGCATCAGTTAGCTGATGGTCAGGCCCCAGCTTCCCAATCACCGCCATTGGTTGCGGGCAGTTAGCCTTCTCGCTGTACGATGGCTTGGCTGCACCTTTGGAAGTGCTTGGGCGAAAGTCCAGCTCACCACCCGCCACTGGCAGAGATTTCGCCGGGCAGATGGTTTTGCTGGATACGAGGGGCTGGGCAAACTGCAGCTTATTGGCCACATTTGCCGCCAACGAGGTTTCGCTCGTACCCTTTGGGGTCGTGGCGCCACCAGCAGTAACAGCTGCAGGGCAGGTGGGAATGCTGTTTTCAGCAACAATCTTCCGCCGCTTATCTCGCGAGCGAGCTTTCGGAGCGGTCAATCCCTCCGCAGGCTCGGTGGCTTCCGTGGGTGTCACTTCCGCCGACCTGAGCCTTTTGGAGGGAGTCGACACAGAAGGGCCGGGATATCTCTGCCAGAACTTTCCACTGTTTTATTTGATCTGCCAGAAACCTATTAGTTAGTGTGAGATCAATCACTTCTTTACTTCTTTGCGTCACAAAGGTCTGTTTGTTACCCACATTGTGTTTCGTTAAATCTGAATATTGTTACACCAAGAGTTGCATTTAGTGCTATCCCAAACTGTATTCTGGATTAATCCACTCCCATGGTTCTTGGATTAATATTTTTTGGGGACATGTATGCATATGCGCATGCCTACTGCATAGTAAAGCAGTAGACGATTTGCTATGTTGCAAGATAATTTGCAGAAATATAATTTCAGTCATAAAATGATTAGTTTTAGAACGAAATTAATTTTTGCTTGTGAGGACGGTATCCGTATCTGGAACTTAGGACTTTCAGTGAACCCAGGTAGATACCTACCACCAGGTGAACACTCGCTCCCTTATTAGAAGCTGAATACCCCCTGATATATGAGTATATCTTGCACAGGTTCGTGTTCAGTCCTTTGTTCTGTTCACGGATACGTGCGAGTATTTCGCTTGGTTTGCGGGAGGGATCCGGTATCTAAGCACTCGCTTTTACCAACCTGCTACTGCAACCGTCTGTGAGAACGAATTTGAAGTTTACGCATATTTCAGCCCCCACTTGTTCAGCCATTCTCGGGAAGACATAGCGGAACACCGCACGTTTATAACGCTGCCCTCCACACGCATCCCCTTGAACTTCGGTTTGTCCTTTGACTCACCGATGGCCTTTCAAAGGTAGCTGTCGACTTAGTCTACCTGCCCTTTGGACAGCAGACCATCCCATTTGTCGGGACGTATCTCTACCGTCATAGCTCCTGCGAATGAGTCACCAGAGTTAGACGAGTATCGTCCGAATTGTTTAGGGGTCCTTCTGCCACCTCCTTTACAGGAGGAGGCTGACATGCAGGCACCTGGGTCGAGCATACGGGCAGATCAGATTCCGGTTTTGCGATCTTCCTCCTCTTTGCCTTTCTGCTATTCCCATCTTCCTGCACAAACCCCCGATTGACACCAGAAGAGTGTGTCATGGCAGACGCATTTTCTTTGTTCTGTCACGTTTCCCCTTTGCCGTCACTGGCGTCGAAGTCGACGGAGTTCGAGTAAATACCCCAGCTGTTGCTGCGGCTTTCCTCTCCCTCTGTAGTCTCCTTTTTCGCTGTATTCCAGACAGTATTCTGCCTGTCTCAGGACCACCAATTCCCTCCATCCTCTTACCGATGACCTCCTGGTTCGCACCAGGTTTGACCGTTGTCGTTGACGTACTCGGTACCAGACTCCTTTAGGAGTTAAGGGAACTTTCTAGCTTCTTCACAGATTTAGCATTTATTGCTTCCGACTTGTTCGATGCCAGATCCCCTTTCCTCCAACCTAGTCATCAATTACACTCAGTAATTTGCTTCCTCCGAGACCCTGAGTGTCAGTCTCGGTCATTTGGAATGGTGAGCTTTGGGCCTCTGCATCCGATGCCTAAGCCGGGAGGATTACCAGTCAGCTGGATACCTCGTGCAGATAAACCTGGAGTAGGCGGTTTTGCAGTTTATACTTATCTGCCAAGTGCGAGTGACTGCGTCCCACTGGAGTCATACACAAACCAGGGTTCGCAAACTATGGAACGGACATTACCTTGGATTTGAGGTTAAGGGAGTAGAAGCCGCTTACTATGTATCAGACGCCTCTAAACTAGATTGAAATTGGATGGGAGTGAAAAAGGAAATTTAGGATTGCAGAGGGAGAGAATGGGGTGGGTAGTTTATACTCCCCGACTGCCCGTCTGACACGGTTGAAGCAACAGGACATGATAGAACTACGAGTTTGACCATGCCCGTCAGCATGGCCAAGTCGGATCATTGTAACTAAGTCCCCACACCATATCAAGGTGACTACCAAGCGGGGGTACCCTTTGCAACGGCATACCACAGGGTTCGCCATTATCGGTAGTACTATTTATCATAGCTTTTAACGAAAGCGTTATTATAATGTAGCATTAACTAATCGATTTACGCAGATGACGTTATTGTCTTCACTAAAACAACCGAACTTGGTGCTGTCAGATCCCAATTCTGGTATATATTATCTGACATTACCGAATGGTCGTACAACCCAAGTGCTAGGATTTCTTATGATAAATGTAAAATACTTCATTGTTGTAAAAAAAAAACAAGTGGCTAATTTAAACCTAATTTTTAATAATATTAAAATAGTTGGTATTGTTTTTGGCAATAAATTAACTTTCAAACCACTATTTAAGATGTAATTTAGTTAGAAGACCTAATATTATCAAATACTTATCCTCCAAATACTCCCACATACACATGACCACTTTAATCAGCATTTCCAGGGCATTACTACTCTCCAAAATTGACTACGGCCTGCAAATATATGGTCACTGCGCAATAAGTAACCTCAAGCTTATTTGTACACCCTACCACACATCCGCCCGCAGAATTATCCGCGCCTTCCCAACCACCCCAATTAAATTTATTTTAATAGAATTAGGTTTACCATCAATTATAAATCACCTTGCTGAAAGTACCACGCTGTTAATACTTAAGCTGAATGGGGACAATAACGAATTGTTATACAACATTACCAAACGCTGTATAAACCACAAACGGAGTTTCCGTCGAGAATCGACACTACAAAAATGTATAAAATCCACTAAAGTATTAAACTTATCGATCAAGCCCAAATTAAAACCTGTCATTAAATATCCTCCTCGGATTTTCTATGACTCATTCATTTTAAAACTTTATGAGTACCCGAAGGATAGTAAATCCGCTCTTTGTTACCGCCAACTTTTCGAAGAACTGATGGCGCCATACAGATGCAGCAATTGGAATTTTGTTTTCTCTGATGGATCCAAAACTCAACATCCAATTCTTTTGCCATGGTAAATATTGATCAAAATACAATCAGTTCTCAGGTTTGCTACCAACCATTTGTTCGGTTTTCACGGCTGAGGCTACAGCCATACTTCAAGCAGTTGACGACTTCGCCACGGAGTCCAAATGGAAATACATTGTATGCTCCGACAGCAAGTCAGTTATAACTTCACTACAGTGCTCACTATCGGAGGATTTCCTGATCCAAATCATTCGAGAAAAGCTTATACAACACAAAACTATTGTGTGGGTTCCAAACCACTTCGGCCTCCGCGGAAACTAGTTGGCCGACAATAAAGCAAAGTCAGCGCTGAACGAACCATTACACACCTTCCCTTCTCAAACAAAAAAGGAGATATATAGGAAAATTTATTCGCATTTGCCGTCATTGAAATCCGCAGAATGCATTTCAGTACTTTATCGTTACTCCACCTGCAATATGTATATGTAATTACTCCAGCTTACCCTATTAGTAGCAGCTGCTACGAGTTAAAAACCTTCTTTCGTCTGCGCTTAGGAAATACACAGCTCTCGTCATGAACACCTGCTGCTTGATAGGCCTGCTCAAGTGTGTGTGCTCAAATGTTGCCGTCAGGATACAATGACAGTGAATCACCTGCTACGAAACGGTGCCATCCGTAAAGCATCGTGTAGGTGCAACCTGCTGGCACTATTGAAATCAAAAACTCCCGAAAATATGGACAAAACAAATATTTTTTTTTTAAAACTGTTATTTGCACTCTGTAATCTAAGTTTCTATATACTTTTAATCTTACAATAAAAAATCATATCCTATTTTCATTACTACCTTAATATTATTTATAATATATAGCGAGTCGAAAGCCTTGGTAGCTAGTCCTCCTCTTTTGATGTAAAATAATTGTTGCTGACGTGCTGATGTGTATGTTCTCTCTCTATATCAACTTTTATCGAACTGTACTGTATTAAAATGCTTTGAAGTTGCTAGAATGAGAGGTAATATGTAAGTAATGAAGTTAGTTATATATGAACAAGTATATTAATTAATGGAATTACACAGATGAGAAGTATGTTAAAACTATATACGAGTACATGTTTTTATAGGGTATTTATATGCATGATGGCATACTTATATGCATGGTAGCATACTTTTATGCACGGTGATGGGAGATTCTCACCCTCGTAAACGAGTTGATTTATGCCGA
The DNA here is from genome assembly GCA_920105625.2 of Clusia tigrina. Lineage (NCBI taxonomy): Eukaryota > Metazoa > Arthropoda > Insecta > Diptera > Clusiidae > Clusia > Clusia tigrina. Next base: position 152,237,087 of record OV050030.1, read on the forward strand.
GCGTGCTATGGCCAGAATCGCCACTATAACTGTGGGATTTTACACGTGGCACCATTCGGTGTATGATTTTACCTTTTAGCTAACAATTGCAATTGCATCAACGACAATTGCCACGTCAAAAACTGCAATGGGTGGCTGTTTAACATCCCATTTTCTTTTTTCATGAATGATGGTGTGTACTCTTTGACCCATCCATGCAAGAATCTATCTGCAAACTGCTCAGTTTGGTCCTATCGCAATCGTCGATTAGTATTTTGGGTAAAGGTCCATTTATACCCGCTAACCGATCCCAAAAGTAGATGGTTTGGAGTCAGGTCGTTATTGTCGCTGGTATCAAGCGAAACGAATGTTAGACTTCGGGAGTTTGGAATGAATTCTGTTTCAAACATTGTGTACTTATCAGAGTTCAGTGCTAGACTGCTTGTGCTTTATTTAGTTTAACTTAGCTTAGGGTTAATATATAACAATGTAACAGTACGTATATAATACTAATAATATATATGAATATAAGAAAGAAGAGAGTATATAATAAGAATATTTACTAAAGAACTCCCCTCTAAATGAAAAATATATACAAAAACCTTAGATATATACTAATATATTTAAATAATTAATTCTTATATATTTAAATTCTTAGCCATGTATAATGATAATGCATATAGTTGGAATTAAATCCTCTACAGATGAAATACAATACTAATTGTACAGTGACTTCAATTGAGATAATTTATGTATATAAATTGCATTATAATCAGCTTCAGTTCCAGTACATACTGTTTCCCTTTTACAATGTTAATCTTAATAAATAAAATCTAATCAAAATTCAGTAATTGTTAAGTATTAAGTTATTTACATACATTTTAAGAACTCTTTACGGTATAAGAACAGGTTAAGGTGTTGTGTTAAGTAAAGTGAGTGAAAGTTTTAATAAAGCAGTTCAGTACCAACCATCTAAGCGACTACCTTGCATTTAGCTAAGTAGCTTTTAGCAAATTTTGAGAGCTCTGCACAGGCGCTCACCGTTTTGTTTTGTTTTGATTTCGCATTATCTCTTGTATCATATTTTGCATTGAGCAGGTGAATTATGTCACATTTGCCATAAATACTTGTAGAGTGTTTTCAAGTGTACTATTCTCTGCGGTTGTAGGGCTTACCGAAGAAGTTCCCTTGAGAAGGTTTGCATAGGAAACTGTTGGAGGTTGAACCACCCTGGAAGACATAGCGCATAAAACAGGTGCTGGGCTAGCACTTTTGACCAGTTTTGGCTGAGGGATGAGTTTTGTTTAATACTGACATATACGGAGCAGCCTCTGTAGTTCGTGGTTTTCTCCGAAGCTACTGTATTTTTTAGCCGCGGTATCTTCCTTTGACTTGGAGCAAAATTATGACTCTTGTAGGTCACCACAGATAACGCATATTCTGGAAAGTGTGCAGTATTTGTTGGTATGTCCGATTTCCTGGCAATTCAGACATTGTACGGACCATATCGTTTATGGGGTTCTTCTATCGTGATTTTTCTGTGTAAGAGAAAGCGAAGGCTATAAATATGGTGAGTCTCCTTTTTTAACGTCATATTAGCTGGCTGCAGCTCAACACGATATTGGGGTTTTGTTTCATTTTGGAAGTCTGTGTAATTGTGTGTGTAGAGCTGCGTTTGCAATTACTAATATGTAGCGATCCATAGTTTTGCATTGTTGCTATTTTCAATTTTCGCACCAGAAAGAGTGGAAGCACGCTTCGTTGTGGTAGTTTTAGTTGGCTCTTCTGCATTCGTTGCCTTAGGACGTGTGCTGTGGACCGGAGAACAGCCAGTTGAACCTTGTAAGCCAGCGTTGTTTGTTAACACATTTGCAAGTGTCTTTGCTTTGGGGAGTGAAGGAACCATATTTAAACCACTTACTTGTATGCAGGGGCGCTGCTCAGAGATCATCGCAAATAATGTTGTCGGCTCTGCCGACTAGCAGTTTCACTTTGAGAGCGCATGCGCTGTGCTTGAGAGCGCACTGACTGAGTGGGAGACCGTAATACGCTAATCCGCTTTCGGCTATGTAACCGCTTTTCACACAATTTCAAATTAAAATTTAATTTTTGATTTTTAAATTTTTGTTTGTTTACTTTGCGCTTATTTTCACTCGCTGATTTTTAAATTATTTATATGCGCTTCTTTGCTAAGTTTATATTTTACACATCAGATTTTGGACTACATAATATGAAAAAATGCGGAGCAAAGAAGAATACATCCGCACTCTACAATAGGTAAAAAAACTGTTTTTTAACAGTGGATCAGTATTTCGATGGCTGCTAATTAATTGACAATATTTTAGCCAACTGGTTCTGCGGTTTGTTATTTTCGTTGGATGCTATGTTTCTACAAAGTTATTATAACCGGTGAGTGATATGAGGATAAAACGAAAGATTCTTCCTCTGAGATGACGTGTCGGCCCGGTATTTTGTTAAATTCATTTGGCTAGTAGGTGGGTTGTAACTTGGTGTTTAAATATAGCTTTTAACTAAAATTCCTGTTTCATCACAAGCCTTACCATCTGGGCGATTTGTGTTGTAAAATTTGTAGCCTGGTAATTTTGAAGAGTTGTTTGAGGTTAAATGGGTTTCAGATAGCAGCAGTATGTCCATTTTAATAGTTCGCAGGAAATTTTGAACTTCATTTTTGCGTTTGCTAACATCGTTGGTATTCCAATAGTATTTTTTTATTATATTCACTTTTTGAAAAAAAGAAATTCCATCAACTGATTTTGCGATTTGACAAATTCTTGAAGCATATTTTCCGTGTTGTTCATGAATTGAATCATGCAGATCGTTAAATTTATAATGAGAACTTCTAACGAAGGTGAGGAAGAAGTCTAACTAGTTATGAAAAGCAGGTCCGGATTGAAAAATTTGCTTGAACTTGTCCTTCTGGTCTTTCCATTTGGGATGATTTGCTCTTCATTTTTTTAAAGACGTGGTACCCCAATAATTGGCCATGTGATTACTAGAGCAATTACTACACTTTTGTGTAGATCCCCACATTAATATTAATATTTTGTAACGGATCCTGGAATACTGAGTTTTACTCCACCCATTAGATTCCTTACAGGTTGAAGTTAAATTTTGAACAGCATTTGGGAGATATTGTGTCAGTTAGAATGCTATTTTTAGTAAAACGTTCGGTCGATCGATCAGATGGAGCATTATCGTGCAGCAAATTCCAACATCCTTTTTCTCGATATTCCTGCCGAATAACACGAATTCGGTGCACCAAACGCTTCAAAACGCCAAGATAAAGTTGTAAATGAACGGTTTAGTCCGGTGGAAGAACTCTTTGTGAATAATGCCCATGGAATCGTAATGGCAAAACAAACAGGTCTTCACTTTTGACTTCTCAACATTATATTTTTTGTTTTCGTCTGGTTCCTTCCCCTCGGCACTTTAGGTCTTTCTTTCTGAATCATATTGAAAACAACACCACGTTCTATCACCAGTTCACAATGTTTTAAAGGAAGTATTTATCATTTGTGACCTCCTTGAAGATTTTTGGCCACAGTCAAAAGCACTTTTCGGTAGGCCAAAATGCGATTGATGTTTTGGAGATGCTCAATTCCAATTCCATGAATTTCAATGAATATTTGTATGAGGCCTTATTTTTATGCACATATCTGAAAGAACCGAAAGTGTATGCTGTCGCAGCTAAAACAATTGAGAAATCGGAATACTGCGGTAAGAAGTGCGTGAAGCTGTACAATAAAAAAACACCCTTGATGCCCTTGTGGATAGCGGGAAATCGAGATCAACATCCAGCCAGCGGGGTAAATTGATTTTAAAGCTGTGCGACCAGAATCCCACTTTGCGACTGCGGGAAGCTAAGGAGAAACTTTTCGAAAATGAATTAATATTGGTATCAATCCAATGAGGCAGCGCTTACACAGGGCCAAAGTTATATTTTGCTCTACAACCTAGCTTACAATAGACCACATAAAAACCAAAGGATCTGGACAAGTGAAAACTGTAATCGCAATTTGTTGAATATGGTGTATATTGATGTATCTACTTTTTGAGCAGGTGTTCTGGTGAAGCATGCCTGGTTAACCAGCAATATACAATTTATTCAACTCAATCAAACATCCCATAAAAGTTTATGTATGGGGAAGTTTCTTAGAAAGCGGTTTTGAGACTTTGCTCATCTTGAACTGAAAATTTGAATTCAGACTCATAATGAAATTATAAATGTCTGGCCTTTTGACGTCAGACAAGACTTTTGGACTTATTAATGAAAATTGTTTCTACAAGAAGACAATGACCCAAAGTACCGAAATTATCTCTGCCCCGAATCGAAATAGCGTCATCACAATACATTGGCCCTCACAATGTCCAAATGCCAACCGTATATGTGTAGGCCATTATGAAAAACAAGCTTGCAGGAGAGCCTGTATACAATTGGAATCTGTTCTGCCGAACAATAAAGAGAATATGTTGATCCCTTTCCACGGAGTATGCAGAAAAACTAGTTGAAAGCATGCCAAAGGAATTTTCATAGAGTGATGTACAATTGCGCCGTTTAATTATAAGATATAAATATAATTTAATATAATAAATATCTTTTATACCTTCCAAGCTATCGCCGTTTCTCTCTTGTTGAACAGAAAACAAGTAATTTATGTACTTTGTTCTGCTCTAATAATTTTATTGTTACACAAACCTTTTTTGACATTTCTTGACACTGAACTTGGTTAGTCAAGAAAAATCAGGAACAGAAAAGAGCAAAATATCTGAACCCAGCTAAGAGCAAATTCTCTGCTTCAATGAACACTTTTTTCTGCTCTTTTCTGCTTTAAGTTGAGTTTGAGTAGTCATTATATAGGCCTTATATTTAATTTAAAATATTATCTTCCTATTATTCTGTACTTGATGTCAAAACTGACATATTTATGATGGAATTTCCATAAAAATAAAATTGCAATTGTAGATAATATTTGAGCTTCAAAGCTATTTAGTTTCAAATTTGCATAAAAAAAATTCCTCTCGTACGAGAACGATTGCTTGCAGGAAAGAGAGTATATATGTATTTATTGCTCATAGCATCGGCACTCATTCGCTGTAAAAGCTTTATTACATGATACACTTATGAATGCGCTGAGAAAATTTTCAATGTTATTTAGGAAGAAAAATACTAATTTATTGAAAATAATTCTGTGGAACCGTTTGGTTTGTCTAAAGGTGACGAGTGACATAAAGGAGAAACTGCAACAGAAACAGAATCCAGTATATTTGCAACAGAAATAAAATCAATAAACGAATTAGTAACAGAATAGCTAAAGAATTTAACGACAGAAAACAATCATTTGTCGGAAAAACAGAAACAGGTACTCGTCAGTTATTATATATTATATACCAGAAATGCGTTTTAATGATTTTAAATTTGTAGTATGTAATAATTATGATTTGTTAATGATGAACTTTAAAAATTAGTTATTTTTTTCATCGTACAATTCAATATACACAATTTACGAATCTGATTTGCAAAACTGAACTTCGAGGAAACCAGAATTTCCCAACAGCGGTACTAATATAATTTTGTTTATTTATTTAAGAATATTTAATATTAAATATTTCTATTTATATGTTTTAATGATATTTTTGGCCCTATTGCCTATTTTATATTGTGTTAACCGTCCCAGATATTTGTTATGTGGTAGAGATTGCTGGTCGTTAATAAGTATGAATGTCTTCTATTGTAAAATTATGTTGCAAAAGAGTTGGTAATATATGATAAACAATCATATCAGTATAATTTTTGGTTTCTTTTTTCATTACTAGTTTTTGGATTAGTGTGCGTTCAGTTGGGACAACTCCCTCCCATTTTATCCTGTTTTTTTATATCATTTTCAATTCTTTCTTTTGTATCATTTTGTGGGTTATTGGTGGTTTCAGTTGTGATTTGTCTTCTATGAGGGCTTGTGTTATTGTTTTCATCGGTGTGGTTAGTCTAAGAATTGCTATTTGAATGCTTTCAGTGTTATTTGTTAATTCATTTGCAACTTGTTGTTTTATGTTTTCAATTTCTGCACTGCTTGGTAGCTTATTTATCAAAATGTCTCGTTTCTGATTGGCTAGTCTTTGTGCTGTTTTTTTGTTTTCATATTATGGGTATATTAAAATGTGGAATTATGTGCGGTATCCTGTTTTTATTGTATTTAGTTTCTTTCATGTAGCAGTTCATAACAGTTTTGTACATTTCTGTGTTCCATGTTATGCACTGCCTGGGTTTTCCTGCCTTCGTGGTTGCTGGTTGACCAGTTAAAACATTTGGGAAACTTGAACGATATCTTATCATTCTCACATTCTCATATGTTTTTTCGCTACATTACTATCGTATTATTAAGTTGTTGAGATTAACTCCTTCAACGGTTTTTCTAATGGTGAAAAGGTTTGTCAAGATCGAGATGAATTATCACGATAGGTTCTCCTTGACGCAACGATTTAAATTTCTTCATGCTTGAATGGGATTTTTCATTATCTTTTCATAATTTTCATTTTGTTATATATACACTGTACAACAAAACCAGACTTTTTCCAAAATACCACTGTTCCGATAGCGGATTCTGGTAGGGGAGACCAACAAAAACATACGTTTATCGGTGTTTTGAAAGTTTACTTCTGTGTTTTATTTTAGGGGGTTAAAGTTACTGCCTTTTGCACATCTTATGGTGCACCGGCATAGGAAATCATGCGACCCTTCCATTTTAGGTATATGTTGTATTTAGAAGATTTGTTATGTTTGCGGCAAGCATACATTTTTCAACAGCAAAGTAGAATATATCTATAAAAGGTATTTTGAACTGGAAGTTTTTTCTGATAACTGTGGATGCGCTCTCATAGGTGCATTACAGTTGCAGATACAATAAAATGCTGAATCCGTCGAAAAGAACGCAGCGATTTACAACAAAATGCTCAAGCAGTTCATGACCAGATGCAAAATTAAAACACGGCAGGAATCGTTAGAAAAAATCTGTAGAACAAAAATTCATTGCGAACGAACAAAAGCTGAACGAATTTAAATAACAAATAACACAAACGATACACATACTACAGGAAGGTTCATTGCCTATGCCAGCTTTGTCCTCAATAAAACTGAATCATCCGACATATGATGGAACCACGACATTTAGCGTCTTCACAATGCACTTTGAGACTACCGCTAGCACAAATGGTTGGAAAACTCGCGAAAAAGTGGCGGCATTAACCGTTACATTGAAAGATGCTGCTGCTGTGGTACTTCAAACTATCTCAGAAAGTGAGCGAGACTGTTATGTGAGCTTGATGAATGCCGTTCAGCGCAAGTATGGTAGTGAAGCAGATGTACCAAGTAGAGCTACGAACAAGTGTACAGAGGAGTGGTGAGTCTCTACAACAGTTGGCGGGGAAGTGGAACTGTTGGCCCATCTTGCCTATCCAGTCGAGATTACTGAGAGATGTATGATAGGCACCTTCGTATATGTCATTCGCGATGCGGAGATAACAAATCCAAAAGCTACCTATATGGAGGTAGTAGCTAGCGCATCAGAGACAGCAGTCTTGGTGTGCCAGTCAGAATGCAGAGCCCATTAAGTACAAGTCGAAAGCGCACAAAGTTTCACGAGCAAATGCCTTACCTCGTGATATAAAAAAAATGCTATACGAAAGTCAAACTTTTATTTGATGAAATAATGCTAAGAAAGATTGAATAAATATATTGAAACGTGATTGCATATCAGTGAAACGGGATTGCATACTTTTAGGATCCCATCTGGAGGTTGAGAATGAGTGCACCACCCTGTGTGTGTAAGTCAAGACACAATCGAATAAAAGCTTCCTTCGTTGTAGAGATTGTGGTGTAAAGAAATATCTCGAAAGTAAGAACTTCCGGTATAAAATTATAGAAAGATCCAGAAACTTGTAGTATATTTTAGAAGTTTCTACCTTAACCATTCGAAACTATAAAAGCACAAGTGGCTTGTGAAATAAAGTGCAAATTGTCACAAAGTAAACTTTAAGCCTAATATTAAGTTTGTAAAGAGCAATAATTAAATAAAGTTAGTTATTTTAATTTAACCAGCGATTGTTTAACTACTACACGATCCAGTGGTACGAATCCGAGTACAGAGAGTTAGAATAAATTGTCAAGAGGGCAATTGTGAGAAGTGGGATCGTGTATCTGTGATGGTTAAATTCGAAAAACTGAGATTGGAGCAGCTCAAGAAGGAGCTTGAGCACTTCAATTTGCAAACACAAGGGCTTAAAGCCGAACTGCAGGTACGATTAAGAAGCGCTTTAGAGGAGCAGGGTATAGATGTCGATGAGTATGAATTCCAATGTGAAGAGCCAACGATATCTCGACACGAACAACCACCGCAAGAAATTAACACGGGTAACTTTGACATGAGTGCACTTATCGGGGTAATACAGGAACAGTTACAACAAAATTCTCAAGCAGCCGATGAGAAGATGCAGTTGCGAGATGAGAGGATGCAGCAACAATTACAACAAAATGCTCAAGCTGTCAAAGAACAGTTACAGCAGAGTGAAACACGACTTGATGAAAGAAATGTCCGATATGGTAGACAGAAAGGTTTGTGATATGGTAGACAGAAAGGTTTGTGAAATTGAGACAAGGCAAGAATCGTTCGAAAAATCTGTAGAACAAAAATTCATTGCGCACGAGCAGAAGCATAACGAATTTAAGCAACAAATAGAACAAGGGATGCACCTACTACAGGCAGGTGCATTACCTGAGCCAGCTTTATCCTCAATAAAACTGAAGCCTCATAACTATGATGGAACCATGGCATTTAGCGTCTTCAGAATGCTGTTTGAGACTCTCGCTAGCACAAATGGTTGGAGTGCTCGCGAAAAAGTGGCTGCATTAACCGTTTCGTTGAAAGGTGCTGCCGCTGATTAACTTCAAACTATCTCAGAAAGTGGGCGGGACTGTTATGAAAGTGTGATGAATGCCGTTCAGCGCAAGTATGGTAGTGAAGCAGATGTACCAAGTAGAGCTACGAACACGTGTACAGAAGAGTGGTGAGTCTCAACAACAGTTTGCGGCGGAAGTGGAACGACTGGCGCATCTTGCATACCCAGGAGAGATTACTGAGAGGTGTATGATGGACACCTTTGTATATGGCATTCGCGATGCGGAGATAAAAGGTTCGGCGATAACAAATCATAAAGCTACATATATGGAGACAGTAGCTAACGCTTTAACTTCAGAGACAGCAGCCTTGGTGTGTCAGCCAGAATGCAGAGCCCATCAGGTAAGAGTCGAAAGCGGACAAAGTTTCACTGGGAAATACTTTACTTGCGGAGAGGTCAGACAAATAGCTTGTAATTGCCAGTCGAGACCCAAAACGTTATACATCCCGCTCGCCGGTACGACCACCAAAGCTAGTTAGATTCCAAAATAGGGAATCAGAAAATGTTGATAAGCCGCCGACAAACTAAATGGAGCCAGTCTTGAGGGGCGTGATCTGACTCCCACAACATGTAGCCCCAGAGTCATCGTTTCTCAGATTGCTCGGAAAATCAGCAGCTTAACTGTCGACAGCGTAATAAACTGATTAAAAATCGTGGTAACATTGGATACGGGCGCATCACATTCCATAATTAGAAGGTATCTCGTTCGGGAAATCCAGCCGCTTTTAGGAATAAGATTGCGTACGACAACTGGAGATGATGCACCGGTACTGGTAAAATCACTATGGCACTACAACAGTGACGCACTAGTTTGTAGTTGCGGATATTGTGGACGAATTAATCTTCGGTGTGGATTTTATGATACGGAATGAATTCCTGCTAGATTTCCTGAAATATCCGAACACCGAAATACCGTGATTCATTGGTAAGGACAATTAGGTGTTAAACAAGCCATTGTATCGCGGCGGACAAAAATCCCACCCATATCAGAGGCAGTTATACTGTCCAAAATGGGCGGAGATGTTGAGAAGCACAAAACCCGAATCCTACCAGAAAAGTTATCAATGTTTCAAATACCGCTAGACCCACAGAGTAACGAAAGCTAATTGTAAATTGCCAGGCAATTTCAGCAATTATAAACTGAGAGAAGCAACTGCGAGACACGAAAAGAAAGATACGAGCTAATAAAAAGGTGTTGGACGACCTGGCGAAAGAATGGACTAAACAGTTATCTACAGTACTTATATGCAGCAGTTATATACCTGAAAAACGAGAACAGTTGAATGAAATTCATGGAAACATCAGAAAGCGCACACAACTGATGAGTGATAAAATGAAAGCCAGATATGATGTACGAGCAAAGGCCAAGGGATTTCAGGAAGGGCAGCTAGTTATGCTTCATAATCCGCAAAGGTACAAGGGATTATCGTCAAAACTGCAAACACACTGGGAAGGTCCTTGCAAGGCGATAAAGCAGATCAACGATGTAGTGTACCACATTCAGTTGGCGAGAAATGTCAGGAGCAAAATAAAAGTCGTTCATCTGGAGAGGCTATCTCCTTATATAGGTTGCAGTACTATCCTTGTTCGGGACGAACAAGATTAAGTGGAGGGCAGTGAAACGTGATTGCATACTTTTAGGATCCCATCTGGAGTTTGACAATGAGTGCACCACACTATGTATCTACGTCAAGACACGATCCATGCAGATAAAAACTTCTATCGAGGTGTAGATAATGGTGTAGAGAATGTTCTCGAAAATAAAAGCTTACTCAAGAACCCTCTTTCGAGGTGTACGAGGTTTGATAAAAAAATAACCGTTATTTTCAAAAAGTATTTATTTATTCATCAACAACTATCTTGTCCCCTTCAAAGTAATTCCCCTCAGATATAATACACTTATGCCAACGTTTTTTCCAATCCTCGAAACACTTCTGAAACGCTTTTTTTGGTATCGCCAACAGCTCCTGTTTCGATTTTTCTTTTATCTCCTCAATCGTAGCAAAACGCTTTCCTTTCATCGGTGTCTTCAGTTTTGGAAAGAGGAAAAAGTCAGCGGGGGCCAAGTCCGGTGAATACGGTGGTTGAGGCATGATAACGGTTTTGTTTTTGGCCAAAAAATTACGCACAAGCATCGATGTGTGAGTTGGTGCGTTATCATGGTGCAAAATCCATGATTGGTTTTTCCACAATTCTGGGCGTTTCTGACGAATTGCTTCTCGCAAACGGCGCATAACTTCAAGGTAGTATTCCTTGTTGACCGTACGACCTTGTGGCAAGAATTCATGATGCACCACGCCATTGCAATCAAAGAAAACTGTCAGCAAAACCTTTACGTTCGACCGAACTTGACGTGCTTTTTTCGGTCTTGGCTCATCTGGACGTTTCCTTTGGGATGATTGGGCTTTGGTTTCAATGTCATAGCCATACACCCACGATTCGTCACCAGTTATGATATTTTTGAGGAAATCTGGATCGTCGTTGACGATGTTCAACAGCTCCTGAGCGATGTCTATGCGACGTTGTTTTTGCTCAAAATTTAGCAATTTTGGAACAATCTTCGTTTCATGCCTAAAACATCCGTAAAAATTGCTTGGCATGAGCCGAACGATATGCCAACATCATCAGCAACCTCTCTGATAGTGATTCGACGATTATCCAAAATCATTTTCTTCACTGCGTCAATGTTTTCATCGGTTGTTGACGTGCTCGGGCGACCAGGACGAGCATCGTCATTGACATCTTCTCGGCCTTCCTTAAACCGGTTATACCACAATTGAACTTGTGTTCTGCTCATAGTAGACTCGCCAAAGGCAACAGTCAACATTGCAAATGTCCTTGCGCATTTAATTTCATTTTTTACACAAAACTGAATACAGTTTCTTTGATCCATTTTTTCGAATAGTACAAAATCGAAGAGCACACCAAAACACGACTAACCTTTTTATCTGTCAAAAACAAACTGACAATCCAAAATGGTTGGTATTGCCAACATATATAACAGACATGTGTACCAACATAACAGAAAAAAATGCGAACATCGAACATACGTAACTCACGAAATTTGAAAATAACGGTTATTTTTTTATCACACCTCGTATATAAGATTCGAGAATGATCCAGAAACTTCTTTCATGGTGTAGAGATATTCTAGAAATAGAAAAGATATTTCTTCTTCAACCATTCAAAAGCTAGCTTTATAAGCCACCACACTATTAAAGTGAGAAACAGTTGAAAAGCAACCGTAACAGTGTGTACATCGCGCATTTTAATCGAAGCAGCAATATTTGTAATTGTGATTAAGAAGTAATAAAGTGATTAATGAAATATTAAAAACTTTAACTTAAACTTTAAGCCTAATATTAAGTGTGTAAATTGCAATAATTAAATAAAACTAATTATTTTATTTTAACCAGCGATTGTTTGATTATTACACAATCCAGTGGTACGAATCCGAGTATAGAGAGTTAGAGTAAATTGTCGTAACAGAATAAATTGTCAAGAGGGCAATTTCGTCACAATTGGTGTGAGAAGTGGGATTGTGTATCTGTAATAAACAATGGTTAAATTTGAAAAACAGAGATGGGAGCAGCTCAAGAAGGAGCTTGAGCGCTTAAACTTGCAAACACAAGGGCATATAGTGGAGCTGCAGGTGCAGTTAAGAAGCGCTTTGGAGGAGCAGGGTATAGACGTCGATGAGTATGAATTCCAATTTGAAGAGCAAACGACATCTCGAGAGGAAGAAACGCCTCAAGGAACTAATACTGGTAGCTTTGACATGGGCGCACTTATTGGAGTAATACAGATGCAGTTCAAACAAAATGCTGAATCAGTCGAAAAAAGTGTTGCATCCGTCAGACAAGATGTCTAAGAACAGTTGGAACAGTAACTACAGAAAAGCTATGACAAGTTGCAGCAGCGGTTAGAGTAGAGTGAAACACGACTTGATCTACTAGCGGAACAAAACTCACAGCAGATGAAAGAATTGTCGGAGCTGGTAGACAGGAAGGTGTGTGAAATTGAGACACGGCAAGAATCGTTCGAAAATCTGTAGAACAAAAATTGCGCACGAGCAGAAGCAGATCGAATTTAAGCAACAAATAGAGCAAAGAATTCACCTACTACAGAAAAGTGCATTGCCTGTGCCAGCTTTATCCTCAATAAAACTGAAGCCTCCTACCTATGATGGAACCACTACATTTAGCGTCTTCAAAATGCAGTTTGAGACTACCGCTAGCACAAATGGTTGGAGTGCCCGCGAAAAAGTGGCTGCATTAACAGTTTCGTTCAAAGGTGTTGCCGCTCTTTTAAAATATTATTATAAATGATTTCTTTATTACATTTGCCCTGCTGTATATTCAGAGGTTTTTCTTTAGTTGTGGATTGATAGCTATTATTGTACCATTCTAAGGCTTTACTTACTTTTTCTTTTATACTCAAGTGTTTATTTTCTATGTATAGAATTCTTATTCTTTCGGCAAGTGTATTATGTAGTCGCTCTAAATCTGAATTGCCTGCGTGATTATTAGGTTTTACAAGATGAAGTTCTATGTCCTCGTTTCTTAAGTAGTCTTTAATATTAATACTGCGAAATTCGTTATCTGTTATTAATTTAATAAAATGTCCGTTTTGAGATTTAAAGAGTCTTAGTTTTTCAATGATAGTTTGGTTATTACGATCTTCTAAGTGATATGCAGTTGCATATTTAGAAAACTTATCAATAAAAGTAAGAAAGTTGGTTTTTGAGTTCGTATAGATGTCCATGGGTATGATTTGTCCTATAGCTATTGGGGTTTCGGTTAATTGAAATTTATTTTTAATTGGTCGCAGGTCATATTTTACTCTGTTACATACGAGGTGTGATCAAAAAAGAACCGTTATTTTCATCTTTTCGTAGTTACGTATGTTCGATGTTCGCATTTTTTTTCTGTTATGTTGGTACACATGTCTGTTATATATGTTGGCAATACCAACCATTTTGGATTGTCAGTTTGTTTTTGACAGATAAAAAGGTTAGTCGTGTTTTGGTGTGCTCTTCGATTTTGTACTATTCGAAAAAATGGATCAAAGAAACTATATTCAGTTTTGTGTAAAAAATGAAATTAAATGCGCAAGGACATTTGAAATGTTGACTGTGGCCTTTGGCGAGTCTACTATGAGCAGAACACAAGTTCAATTGTGGTATAATCGGAAGGAAGGCCGAGAAGATGTCAATAACGAAGCCCGTCCTGGCCGCCCGAGCACGTCAACAACCGATGAAAACATTGACGAAGTGAAGAAAATGATTTTGGATAATCGTCGATTCACTATCAGAGAGGTTGCTGATGATGTTGGCATATCGTTCGGCTCATGCCAAGCAATTTTTACCGATGTTTTAGGCATGAAACGAAGATTGTTCCAAAATTGCTAAATTTTGAGCAAAAACAACGTCGCATGGACATCGCTCAGGAGCTGTTTTTGGCCAAAAACAAAACCGTTATCATGCCTCAACCACCGTATTCACCGGACTTGGCCCCCGCTGACTTTTTCCTCTTTCCAAAACTGAAGACACCGATGAAAGGAAAGCGTTTTGCTACGATTGAGGAGATAAAAGAAAAATCGAAACAGGAGCTGCTGACGATACCAAAAACAGCGTTTCAGAAGTGTTTCGAGGATTGAAAAAAATGCTGGCATAAGTGTATTATATCTGAGGGGAATTACTTTAAAGGGGACAAGATAGTTGTTGATGAATAAATAAATACTTTATTTTTGATCACACAATAACGGTTCTTTTTGGATCACACCTCGTACTACAGGCAGGTGCATTACCTGAGCCAGCTTTATCCTCAATAAAACTGAAGCCTCATAACTATGATGGAACCATGGCATTTAGCGTCTTCAGAATGCTGTTTGAGACTCCCGCTAGCACAAATGGTTGGAGTGCTCGCGAAAAAGTGGCTGCATTAACCGTTTCGTTGAAAGGTGCTGCCGCTGATGTACTTCAAACTATCTCAGAAAGTGAGCGAGGCTGTTATGAAAGTGTGATGAATGCCGTTCAGCGCAAGTATGGTAGTGAAGCAGATGTACCAAGTAGAGCTACGAACACGTGTACAGAAGAGTGGTGAGTCTCAACAACAGTTTGCGGCGGAAGTGGAACGACTGGCGCATCTTGCATACCCAGGAGAGATTACTGAGAGGTGTATGATGGACACCTTTGTATATGGCATTCGCGATGCGGAGATAAAAGGTTCGGCGATAACAAATCATAAAGCTACATATATGGAGACAGTAGCTAACGCTTTAACTTCAGAGACAGCAGCCTTGGTGTGTCAGCCAGAATGCAGAGCCCATCAGGTAAGAGTCGAAAGCGGACAAAGTTTCACGGGGAAATACTTTACTTGCGGAGAGGTCAGACACATAGCTTGTAATTGCCAGTCGAGACCCAAAACGTTATACATCCCGCTCGCCGGTACGACCACCAAAGCTAGTTAGATTCCAAAATAGGGAATCAGAAAATGTTGATAAGCCGCCGACAAACTAAATGGAGCCAGTCTTGAGGGGCGTGATCTGACTCCCACAACATGTAGCCCCAGAGTCATCGTTTCTCAGATTGCTCGGAAAATCAGCAGCTTAACTGTCGACAGCGTAATAAACTGATTAAAAATCGTGGTAACATTGGATACGGGCGCATCACATTCCATAATTAGAAGGTATCTCGTTCGGGAAATCCAGCCGCTTTTAGGAATAAGATTGCGTACGACAACTGGAGATGATGCACCGGTACTGGTAAAATCACTATGGCACTACAACAGTGACGCACTAGTTTGTAGTTGCGGATATTGTGGACGAATTAATCTTCGGTGTGGATTTTATGATACGGAATGAATTCCTGCTAGATTTCCTGAAATATCCGAACACCGAAATACCGTGATTCATTGGTAAGGATAATTAGGTGTTAAACAAGCCATTGTATCGCGGCGGACAAAAATCCCACCCATATCAGAGGCAGTTATACTGTCCAAAATGGGCGGAGATGTTGAGAAGCACAAAACCCGAATCCTACCAGAAAAGTTATCAATGTTTCAAATACCGCTAGACCCACAGAGTAACGAAAGCTAATTGTAAATTGCCAGGCAATTTCAGCAATTATAAACTGAGAGAAGCAACTGCGAGACACGAAAAGAAAGATACGAGCTAATAAAAAGGTGTTGGACGACCTGGCGAAAGAATGGACTAAACAGTTATCTACAGTACTTATATGCAGCAGTTATATACCTGAAAAACGAGAACAGTTGAATGAAATTCATGGAAACATCAGAAAGCGCACACAACTGATGAGTGATAAAATGAAAGCCAGATATGATGTACGAGCAAAGGCCAAGGGATTTCAGGAAGGGCAGCTAGTTATGCTTCATAATCCGCAAAGGTACAAGGGATTATCGTCAAAACTGCAAACACACTGGGAAGGTCCTTGCAAGGCGATAAAGCAGATCAACGATGTAGTGTACCACATTCAGTTGGCGAGAAATGTCAGGAGCAAAATAAAAGTCGTTCATCTGGAGAGGCTATCTCCTTATATAGGTTGCAGTACTATCCTTGTTCGGGACGAACAAGATTAAGTGGAGGGCAGTGAAACGTGATTGCATACTTTTAGGATCCCATCTGGAGTTTGACAATGAGTGCACCACACTATGTATCTACGTCAAGACACGATCCATGCAGATAAAAACTTCTATCGAGGTGTAGATAATGGTGTAGAGAATGTTCTCGAAAATAAAAGCTTACTCAAGAACCCTCTTTCGAGGTGTACGAGGTTTGATAAAAAATATAACCGTTATTTTCAAAAAGTATTTATTTATTCATGAACAACTATCTTGTCCCCTTCAAAGTAATTCCCCTCAGATATAATACACTTATGCCAGCGTTTTTTCCAATCCTCGAAACACTTCTGAAACGCTTTTTTGGTATCGCCAACAGCTCCTGTTTCGATTTTTCTTTTATCTCCTCAATCGTAGCAAAACGCTTTCCTTTCATCGGTGTCTTCAGTTTTGGAAAGAGGAAAAAGTCAGCGGGGGCCAAGTCCGGTGAATACGGTGGTTGAGGCATGATAACGGTTTTGTTTTTGGCCAAAAAATTACGCACAAGCATCGATGTGTGAGTTGTTGCGTTATCATGGTGCAAAATCCATGATTGGTTTTTCCACAATTCTGGGCGTTTCTGACGAATTGCTTCTCGCAAACGGCGCATAACTTCAAGGTAGTATTCCTTGTTGATCGTACGACCTTGTGGCAAGAATTCATGATGCACCACGCCATTGCAATCAAAGAAAACTGTCAGCAAAACCTTTACGTTCGACCGAACTTGACGTGCTTTTTTCGGTCTTGGCTCATCTGGACGTTTCCTTTGGGATGATTGGGCTTTGGTTTCAATGTCATAGCCATGCACCCACGATTCGGCACCAGTTATGATATTTTTGAGGAAATCTGGATCGTCGTTGACGATGTTCAACAGCTCCTGAGCGATGTCTATGCGACGTTGTTTTTGCTCAAAATTTAGCAATTTTGGAACAATCTTCGCTGCCGCAGGTTTCATGCCTAAAACATCCGTAAATAAATCATCAGCAACCTCTCTGATAGTGATTCGACGATTATCCAAAATCATTTTCTTCACTGCGTCAATGTTTTCATCGGTTGTTGACGTGCTCGGGCGACCAGGACGAGCATCGTCATTGACATCTTCTCGGCCTTCCTTAAACCGGTTATACCACAATTGAACTTGTGTTCTGCTCATAGTAGACTCGCCAAAGGCAACAGTCAACATTTCAAATGTCCTTGCGCATTTAATTTCATTTTTTACACAAAACTGAATACAGTTTCTTTGATCCATTTTTTCGAATAGTTCAAAATCGAAGAGCACACCAAAACACGACTAACCTTTTTATCTGTCAAAAACAAACTGACAATCCAAAATGGTTGGTATTGCCAACATATATAACAGCCATGTGTACCAACATAACAGAAAAAAATGCGAACATCGAACATACGTAACTCACGAAATTTGAAAATAACGGTTATTTTTTTATCACACCTCGTATATAAGATTCGAGAATGATCCAGAAACTTCTTTAATGGTGTAGAGATATTCTAGAAATAGAAAAGATATTTCTTCTTCAACCATTCAAAAGCTAGCTTTATAAGCCACCACACTATTAAAGTGAGAAACAGTTGAAAAGCAACCGTAACAGTGTGTACATCGCGCATTTTAATCGAAGCAGCAATATTTGTAATTGTGATTAAGAAGTAATAAAGTGATTAATGAAATATTAAAAACTTTAACTTAAACTTTAAGCCTAATATTAAGTGTGTAAATTGCAATAATTAAATAAAACTAATCATTTTATTTTAACCAGCGATTGTTTGATTATTACACAATCCAGTGGTACGAATCCGAGTATAGAGAGTTAGAGTAAATTGTCGTAACAGAATAAATTGTCAAGAGGGCAATTTCGTCACAATTGGTGTGAGAAGTGGGATTGTGTATCTGTAATAAACAATGGTTAAATTTGAAAAACAGAGATGGGAGCAGCTCAAGAAGGAGCTTGAGCGCTTAAACTTGCAAACACAAGGGCATATAGTGGAGCTGCAGGTGCAGTTAAGAAGCGCTTTGGAGGAGCAGGGTATAGACGTCGATGAGTATGAATTCCAATTTGAAGAGCAAACGACATCTCGAGAGGAAGAAACACCTCAAGGAACTAATACTGGTAGCTTTGACATGGGCGCACTTATTGGAGTAATACAGATGCAGTTCAAACAAAATGCTGAATCAGTCGAAAAAAGTGTTGCATCCGTCAAACAAGATGTCTAAGAACAGTTGGAACAGTAACTACAGAAAAGCTATGACAAGTTGCAGCAGCGGTTAGAGCAGAGTGAAACACGACTTGATCTACTAGCGGAACAAAACTCACAGCAGATGAAAGAATTGTCGGAGATGGTAGACAGGAAGGTGTGTGAAATTGAGACACGGCAAGAATCGTTCGAAAAATCTGTAGAACAAAAATTCATTGCGCACGAGCAGAAGCAGATCGAATTTAAGCAACAAATAGAGCAAAGAATTCACCTACTACAGAAAAGTGCATTGCCTGTGCCAGCTTTATCCTCAATAAAACTGAAGCCTCCTACCTATGATGGAACCACTACATTTAGCGTCTTCAAAATGCAGTTTGAGACTACCGCTAGCACAAATGGTTGGAGTGCCCGCGAAAAAGTGGCTGCATTAACAGTTTCGTTCAAAGGTGCTGCCGCTCTTTTAAAATATTATTATAAATGATTTCTTTATTACATTTGCCCTGCTGTATATTCAGAGGTTTTTCTTTAGTTGTGGATTGATAGCTATTATTGTACCATTCTAAGGCTTTACTTACTTTTTCTTTTATACTCAAGTGTTTATTTTCTATGTATAGAATTCTTATTCTTTCGGCAAGTGTATTATGTAGTCGCTCTAAATCTGAATTGCCTGCGTGATTATTAGGTTTTACAAGATGAAGTTCTATGTCCTCGTTTCTTAAGTAGTCTTTAATATTAATACTGCGAAATTCGTTATCTGTTATTAATTTAATAAAATGTCCGTTTTGAGATTTAAAGAGTCTTAGTTTTTCAATGATAGTTTGGTTATTACGATCTTCTAAGTGATATGCAGTTGCATATTTAGAAAACTTATCAATAAAAGTAAGAAAGTTGGTTTTTGAGTTCGTATAGATGTCCATGGGTATGATTTGTCCTATAGCTATTGGGGTTTCGGTTAATTGAAATTTATTTTGAATTGGTCGCCGGTCATATTTTACTCTGTTACATACGAGGTGTGATCAAAAAATAACCGTTATTTTCATCTTTTCGTAGTTACGTATGTTCGATGTTCGCTTTTTTTTCTGTTATGTTGGTACACATGTATGTTATATATGTTGGCAATACCAACCATTTTGGATTGTCAGTTTGTTTTTGACAGATAAAAAGGTTAGTCGTGTTTTGGTGTGCTCTTCGATTTTGTACTATTCGAAAAAATGGATCAAAGAAACTGTATTCAGTTTTGTGTAAAAAATGAAATTAAATGCGCAAGGACATTTGAAATGTTGACTGTGGCCTTTGGCGAGTCTACTATGAGCAGAACATAAGTTCAATTGTGGTATAATCGGAAGGAAGGCCGAGAAGATGTCAATGACGAAGCCCGTCCTGGCCGCCCGAGCACGTCAACAACCGATGAAAACATTGACGAAATGAAGAAAATGATTTTGGATAATCGTCGATTCACTATCAGAGAGGTTGCTGATGATGTTGGCATATCGTTCGGCTCATGCCAAGCAATTTTTACGGATGTTTTAGGCATGAAACGAAGATTGTTCCAAAATTGCTAAATTTTGAGCAAAAACAACGTCGCATGGACATCGCTCAGGAGCTGTTTTTGGCCAAAAACAAAACCGTTATCATGCCTCAACCACCGTATTCACCGGACTTGGCCCCCGCTGACTTTTTCCTCTTTCCAAAACTGAAGACACCGATGAAAGGAAAGCGTTTTGCTACGATTGAGGAGATAAAAGAAAAATCGAAACAGGAGCTGCTGACGATACCAAAAACAGCGTTTCAGAAGTGTTTCGAGGATTGAAAAAATGCTGGCATAAGTGTATTATATCTGAGGGGAATTACTTTAAAGGGGACAAGATAGTTGTTGATGAATAAATAAATACTTTATTTTTGATCACACAATAACGGTTCTTTTTGGATCACACCTCGTACTACAGGCAGGTGCATTACCTGAGCCAGCTTTATCCTCAATAAAACTGAAGCCTCATAACTATGATGGAACCATGGCATTTAGCGTCTTCAGAATGCTGTTTGAGATTCCCGCTAGCACAAATGGTTGGAGTGCTCGCGAAAAAGTGGCTGCATTAACCGTTTCGTTGAAAGGTGCTGCCGCTGATGTACTTCAAACTATCTCAGAAAGTGAGCGAGACTGTTATGAAAGTGTGATGAATGACGTTCAACGCAAGTATGGTAGTGAAGCAGATGTACCAAGTAGAGCTACGAACACGTGTACAGAAGAGTGGTGAGTCTCAACAACAGTTTGCGGCGGAAGTGGAACGACTGGCGCATCTTGCATACCCAGGAGAGATTACTGAGAGGTGTATGATGGACACCTTTGTATATGGCATTCGCGATGCGGAGATAAAAGGTTCGGCGATAACAAATCATAAAGCTACATATATGGAGACAGTAGCTAACGCTTTAACTTCAGAGACAGCAGCCTTGGTGTGTCAGCCAGAATGCAGAGCCCATCAGGTAAGAGTCGAAAGCGGACAAAGTTTCACGGGGAAATACTTTACTTGCGGAGAGGTCAGACACATAGCTTGTAATTGCCAGTCGAGACCCAAAACGTTATACATCCCGCTCGCCGGTACGACCACCAAAGCTAGTTAGATTCCAAAATAGGGAATCAGAAAATGTTGATAAGCCGCCGACAAACTAAATGGAGCCAGTCTTGAGGGGCGTGATCTGACTCCCACAACATGTAGCCCCAGAGTCATCGTTTCTCAGATTGCTCGGAAAATCAGCAGCTTAACTGTCGACAGCGTAATAAACTGATTAAAAATCGTGGTAACATTGGATACGGGCGCATCACATTCCATAATTAGAAGGTATCTCGTTCGGGAAATCCAGCCGCTTTTAGGAAAAAGATTGCGTACGACAACTGGAGATGATGCACCGGTACTGGTAAAATCACTATGGCACTACAACAGTGACGCACTGGTTTGTAGTTGCGGATATTGTGGACGAATTAATCTTCGGTGTGGATTTTATGATACGGAATGAATTCCTGCTAGATTTCCTGAAATATCCGAACACCGAAATACCGTGATTCATTGGTAAGGATAATTAGGTGTTAAACAAGCCATTGTATCGCGGCGGACAAAAATCCCACCCATATCAGAGGCAGTTATACTGTCCAAAATGGGCGGAGATGTTGAGAAGCACAAAACCCGAATCCTACCAGAAAAGTTATCAATGTTTCAAATACCGCTAGACCCACAGAGTAACGAAAGCTAATTGTAAATTGCCAGGCAATTTCAGCAATTATAAACTGAGAGAAGCAACTGCGAGACACGAAAAGAAAGATACGAGCTAATAAAAAGGTGTTGGACGACCTGGCGAAAGAATGGACTAAACAGTTATCTACAGTACTTATATGCAGCAGTTATATACCTGAAAAACGAGAACAGTTGAATGAAATTCATGGAAACATCAGAAAGCGCACACAACTGATGAGTGATAAAATGAAAGCCAGATATGATGTACGAGCAAAGGCCAAGGGATTTCAGGAAGGGCAGCTAGTTATGCTTCATAATCCGCAAAGGTACAAGGGATTATCGTCAAAACTGCAAACACACTGGGAAGGTCCTTGCAAGGCGATAAAGCAGATCAACGATGTAGTGTACCACATTCAGTTGGCGAGAAATGTCAGGAGCAAAATAAAAGTCGTTCATCTGGAGAGGCTATCTCCTTATATAGGTTGCAGTACTATCCTTGTTCGGGACGAACAAGATTAAGTGGAGGGCAGTGAAACGTGATTGCATACTTTTAGGATCCCATCTGGAGTTTGACAATGAGTGCACCACACTATGTATCTACGTCAAGACACGATCCATGCAGATAAAAACTTCTATCGAGGTGTAGATAATGGTGTAGAGAATGTTCTCGAAAATAAAAGCTTACTCAAGAACCCTCTTTCGAGGTGTACGAGGTTTGATAAAAAAATAACCGTTATTTTCAAAAAGTATTTATTTATTCATCAACAACTATCTTGTCCCCTTCAAAGTAATTCCCCTCAGATATAATACACTTATGCCAGCGTTTTTTCCAATCCTCGAAACACTTCTGAAACGCTTTTTTGGTATCGCCAACAGCTCCTGTTTCGATTTTTCTTTTATCTCCTCAATCGTAGCAAAACGCTTTCCTTTCATCGGTGTCTTCAGTTTTGGAAAGAGGAAAAAGTCAGCGGGGGCCAAGTCCGGTGAATACGGTGGTTGAGGCATGATAACGGTTTTGTTTTTGGCCAAAAAATTACGCACAAGCATCGATGTGTGAGTTGTTGCGTTATCATGGTGCAAAATCCATGATTGGTTTTTCCACAATTCTGGGCGTTTCTGACGAATTGCTTCTCGCAAACGGCGCATAACTTCAAGGTAGTATTCCTTGTTGACCGTACGACCTTGTGGCAAGAATTCATGATGCACCACGCCATTGCAATCAAAGAAAACTGTCAGCAAAACCTTTACGTTCGACCGAACTTGACGTGCTTTTTTCGGTCTTGGCTCATCTGGACGTTTCCTTTGGGATGATTGGGCTTTGGTTTCAATGTCATAGCCATGCACCCACGATTCGGCACCAGTTATGATATTTTTGAGGAAATCTGGATCGTCGTTGACGATGTTCAACAGCTCCTGAGCGATGTCTATGCGACGTTGTTTTTGCTCAAAATTTAGCAATTTTGGAACAATCTTCGCTGCCGCAGGTTTCATGCCTAAAACATCCGTAAATAAATCATCAGCAACCTCTCTGATAGTGATTCGACGATTATCCAAAATCATTTTCTTCACTGCGTCAATGTTTTCATCGGTTGTTGACGTGCTCGGGCGACCAGGACGAGCATCGTCATTGACATCTTCTCGGCCTTCCTTAAACCGGTTATACCACAATTGAACTTGTGTTCTGCTCATAGTAGACTCGCCAAAGGCATCAGTCAACATTGCAAATGTCCTTGCGCATTTAATTTCATTTTTTACACAAAACTGAATACAGTTTCTTTGATCCATTTTTTCGAATAGTACAAAATCGAAGAGCACACCAAAACACGACTAACCTTTTTATCTGTCAAAAACAAACTGACAATCCAAAATGGTTGGTATTGCCAACATATATAACAGACATGTGTACCAACATAACAGAAAAAAATGCGAACATCGAACATACGTAACTCACGAAATTTGAAAATAACGGTTATTTTTTTATCACACCTCGTATATAAGATTCGAGAATGATCCAGAAACTTCTTTAATGGTGTAGAGATATTCTAGAAATAGAAAAGATATTTCTTCTTCAACCATTCAAAAGCTAGCTTTATAAGCCACCACACTATTAAAGTGAGAAACAGTTGAAAAGCAACCGTAACAGTGTGTACATCGCGCATTTTAATCGAAGCAGCAATATTTGTAATTGTGATTAAGAAGTAATAAAGTGATTAATGAAATATTAAAAACTTTAACTTAAACTTTAAGCCTAATATTAAGTGTGTAAATTGCAATAATTAAATAAAACTAATTATTTTATTTTAACCAGCGATTGTTTGATTATTACACAATCCAGTGGTACGAATCCGAGTATAGAGAGTTCGAGTAAATTGTCGTAACAGAATAAATTGTCAAGAGGGCAATTTCGTCACAATTGGTGTGAGAAGTGGGATTGTGTATCTGTAATAAACAATGGTTAAATTTGAAAAACAGAGATGGGAGCAGCTCAAGAAGGAGCTTGAGCGCTTAAACTTGCAAACACAAGGGCATATAGTGGAGCTGCAGGTGCAGTTAAGAAGCGCTTTGGAGGAGCAGGGTATAGACGTCGATGAGTATGAATTCCAATTTGAAGAGCAAACGACATCTCGAGAGGAAGAAACACCTCAAGGAACTAATACTGGTAGCTTTGACATGGGCGCACTTATTGGAGTAATACAGATGCAGTTCAAACAAAATGCTGAATCAGTCGAAAAAAGTGTTGCATCCGTCAAACAAGATGTCTAAGAACAGTTGGAACAGTAACTACAGAAAAGCTATGACAAGTTGCAGCAGCGGTTAGAGCAGAGTGAAACACGACTTGATCTACTAGCGGAACAAAACTCACAGCAGATGAAAGAATTGTCGGAGATGGTAGACAGGAAGGTGTGTGAAATTGAGACACGGCAAGAATCGTTCGAAAAATCTGTAGAACAAAAATTCATTGCGCACGAGCAGAAGCAGATCGAATTTAAGCAACAAATAGAGCAAAGAATTCACCTACTACAGAAAAGTGCATTGCCTGTGCCAGCTTTATCCTCAATAAAACTGAAGCCTCCTACCTATTTAGCGTCTTCAAAATGCAGTTTGAGACTACCGCTAGCACAAATGGTTGGAGTGCCCGCGAAAAAGTGGCTGCATTAACAGTTTCGTTCAAAGGTGCTGCCGCTCTTTTAAAATATTATTATAAATGATTTCTTTATTACATTTGCCCTGCTGTATATTCAGAGGTTTTTCTTTAGTTGTGGATTGATAGCTATTATTGTACCATTCTAAGGCTTTACTTACTTTTTCTTTTATACTCAAGTGTTTATTTTCTATGTATAGAATTCTTATTCATTCGGCAAGTGTATTATGTAGTCGCTCTAAATC
This sequence comes from Clusia tigrina, assembly GCA_920105625.2. Lineage (NCBI taxonomy): Eukaryota > Metazoa > Arthropoda > Insecta > Diptera > Clusiidae > Clusia > Clusia tigrina. The sequence goes on from OV050030.1 coordinate 152,262,477, forward strand.
TGAATTGCCTGCGTGATTATTAGGTTTTACAAGATGAAGTTCTATGTCCTCGTTTCTTAAGTAGTCTTTAATATTAATACTGCGAAATTCGTTATCTGTTATTAATTTAATAAAATGTCCGTTTTGAGATTTAAAGAGTCTTAGTTTTTCAATGATAGTTTGGTTATTACGATCTTCTAAGTGATATGCAGTTGCATATTTAGAAAACTTATCAATAAAAGTAAGAAAGTTGGTTTTTGAGTTCGTATAGATGTCCATGGGTATGATTTGTCCTATAGCTATTGGGGTTTCGGTTAATTGAAATTTATTTTTAATTGGTCGCTGGTCATATTTTACTCTGTTACATACGAGGTGTGATCAAAAAATAACCGTTATTTTCATCTTTTCGTAGTTACGTATGTTCGATGTTCGCATTTTTTTTTCTGTTATGTTGGTACACATGTCTGTTATATATGTTGGCAATACCAACCATTTTGGATTGTCAGTTTGTTTTTGACAGATAAAAAGGTTAGTCGTGTTTTGGTGTGCTCTTCGATTTTGTACTATTCGAAAAAATGGATCAAAGAAACTGTATTCAGTTTTGTGTAAAAAATGAAATTAAATGCGCAAGGACATTTGAAATGTTGACTGTGGCCTTTGGCGAGTCTACTATGAGCAGAACACAAGTTCAATTGTGGTATAATCGGAAGGAAGGCCGAGAAGATGTCAATGACGAAGCCCGTCCTGGCCGCCCGAGCACGTCAACAACCGATGAAAACATTGACGAAGTGAAGAAAATGATTTTGGATAATCGTCGATTCACTATCAGAGAGGTTGCTGATGATGTTGGCATATCGTTCGGCTCATGCCAAGCAATTTTTACGGATGTTTTAGGCATGAAACGAAGATTGTTCCAAAATTGCTAAATTTTGACCAAAAACAACGTCGCATGGACATCGCTCAGGAGCTGTTTTTGGCCAAAAACAAAACCGTTATCATGCCTCAACCACCGTATTCACCGGACTTGGCCCCCGCTGACTTTTTCCTCTTTCCAAAACTGAAGACACCGATGAAAGGAAAGCGTTTTGCTACGATTGAGGAGATAAAAGAAAAATCGAAACAGGAGCTGCTGACGATACCAAAAACAGCGTTTCAGAAGTGTTTCGAGGATTGAAAAAAATGCTGGCATAAGTGTATTATATCTGAGGGGAATTACTTTAAAGGGGACAAGATAGTTGTTGATGAATAAATAAATACTTTATTTTTGATCACACAATAACGGTTCTTTTTGGATCACACCTCGTACTACAGGCAGGTGCATTACCTGAGCCAGCTTTATCCTCAATAAAACTGAAGCCTCATAACTATGATGGAACCATGGCATTTAGCGTCTTCAGAATGCTGTTTGAGACTCCCGCTAGCACAAATGGTTGGAGTGCTCGCGAAAAAGTGGCTGCATTAACCGTTTCGTTGAAAGGTGCTGCCGCTGATGTACTTCAAACTATCTCAGAAAGTGAGCGAGACTGTTATGAAAGTGTGATGAATGCCGTTCAGCGCAAGTATGGTAGTGAAGCAGATGTACCAAGTAGAGCTACGAACACGTGTACAGAAGAGTGGTGAGTCTCAACAACAGTTTGCGGCGGAAGTGGAACGACTGGCGCATCTTGCATACCCAGGAGAGATTACTGAGAGGTGTATGATGGACACCTTTGTATATGGCATTCGCGATGCGGAGATAAAAGGTTCGGCGATAACAAATCATAAAGCTACATATATGGAGACAGTAGCTAACGCTTTAACTTCAGAGACAGCAGCCTTGGTGTGTCAGCCAGAATGCAGAGCCCATCAGGTAAGAGTCGAAAGCGGACAAAGTTTCACGGGGAAATACTTTACTTGCGGAGAGGTCAGACACATAGCTTGTAATTGCCAGTCGAGACCCAAAACGTTATACATCCCGCTCGCCGGTACGACCACCAAAGCTAGTTAGATTCCAAAATAGGGAATCAGAAAATGTTGATAAGCCGCCGACAAACTAAATGGAGCCAGTCTTGAGGGGCGTGATCTGACTCCCACAACATGTAGCCCCAGAGTCATCGTTTCTCAGATTGCTCGGAAAATCAGCAGCTTAACTGTCGACAGCGTAATAAACTGATTAAAAATCGTGGTAACATTGGATACGGGCGCATCACATTCCATAATTAGAAGGTATCTCGTTCGGGAAATCCAGCCGCTTTTAGGAATAAGATTGCGTACGACAACTGGAGATGATGCACCGGTACTGGTAAAATCACTATGGCACTACAACAGTGACGCACTAGTTTGTAGTTGCGGATATTGTGGACGAATTAATCTTCGGTGTGGATTTTATGATACGGAATGAATTCCTGCTAGATTTCCTGAAATATCCGAACACCGAAATACCGTGATTCATTGGTAAGGATAATTAGGTGTTAAACAAGCCATTGTATCGCGGCGGACAAAAATCCCACCCATATCAGAGGCAGTTATACTGTCCAAAATGGGCGGAGATGTTGAGAAGCACAAAACCCGAATCCTACCAGAAAAGTTATCAATGTTTCAAATACCGCTAGACCCACAGGGTAACGAAAGCTAATTGTAAATTGCCAGGCAATTTCAGCAATTATAAACTGAGAGAAGCAACTGCGAGACACGAAAAGAAAGATACGAGCTAATAAAAAGGTGTTGGACGACCTGGCGAAAGAATGGACTAAACAGTTATCTACAGTACTTATATGCAGCAGTTATATACCTGAAAAACGAGAACAGTTGAATGAAATTCATGAAAACATCAGAAAGCGCACACAACTGATGAGTGATAAAATGAAAGCCAGATATGATGTACGAGCAAAGGCCAAGGGATTTCAGGAAGGGCAGCTAGTTATGCTTCATAATCCGCAAAGGTACAAGGGATTATCGCCAAAACTGCAAACACACTGGGAAGGTCCTTACAAGGTGATAAAGCAGATCAACGATGTAGTGTACCACATTCAGTTGGCGAGAAATGTCAGGAGCAAAATAAAAGTCATTCATCTGGAGAGGCTATCTCCTTATATAGGTTGCAGTACTATCGTTGTTCGGGACGAACAAGATTAAGTGGAGGGCAGTGAAACGTGATTGCATACTTTTAGGATCCCATCTGGAGTTTGACAATGAGTGCACCACACTATGTATCTAAGTCAAGACACGATCCATGCAGATAAAAACTTCTATCGAGGTGTAGATAATGGTGTAGAGAATGTTCTCGAAAATAAAAGCTTACTCAAGAACCCTCTTTCGAGGTGTACGAGGTTTGATAAAAAAATAACCGTTATTTTCAAAAAGTATTTATTTATTCATCAACAACTATCTTGTCCCCTTCAAAGTAATTCCCCTCAGATATAATACACTTATGCCAGCGTTTTTTCCAATCCTCGAAACACTTCTGAAACGCTTTTTTGGTATCGCCAACAGCTCCTGTTTCGATTTTTCTTTTATCTCCTCAATCGTAGCAAAACGCTTTCCTTTCATCGGTGTCTTCAGTTTTGGAAAGAGGAAAAAGTCAGCGGGGGCCAAGTCCGGTGAATACGGTGGTTGAGGCATGATAACGGTTTTGTTTTTGGCCAAAAAATTACGCACAAGCATCGATGTGTGAGTTGTTGCGTTATCATGGTGCAAAATCCATGATTGGTTTTTCCACAATTCTGGGCGTTTCTGACGAATTGCTTCTCGCAAACGGCGCATAACTTCAAGGTAGTATTCCTTGTTGACCGTACGACCTTGTGGCAAGAATTCATGATGCACCACGCCATTGCAATCAAAGAAAACTGTCAGCAAAACCTTTACGTTCGACCGAACTTGACGTGCTTTTTTCGGTCTTGGCTCATCTGGACGTTTCCTTTGGGATGATTGGGCTTTGGTTTCAATGTCATAGCCATGCACCCACGATTCGGCACCAGTTATGATATTTTTGAGGAAATCTGGATCGTCGTTGACGATGTTCAACAGCTCCTGAGCGATGTCTATGCGACGTTGTTTTTGCTCAAAATTGAGCAATTTTGGAACAATCTTCGCTGCCGCAGGTTTCATGCCTAAAACATCCGTAAATAAATCATCAGCAACCTCTCTGATAGTGATTCGACGATTATCCAAAATCATTTTCTTCACTGCGTCAATGTTTTCATCGGTTGTTGACGTGCTCGGGCGACCAGGACGAGCATCGTCATTGACATCTTCTCGGCCTTCCTTAAACCGGTTATACCACAATTGAACTTGTGTTCTGCTCATAGTAGACTCGCCAAAGGCAACAGTCAACATTTCAAATGTCCTTGCGCATTTAATTTCATTTTTTACACAAAACTGAATACAGTTTCTTTGATCCATTTTTTCGAATAGTTCAAAATCGAAGAGCACACCAAAACACGACTAACCTTTTTATCTGTCAAAAACAAACTGACAATCCAAAATGGTTGGTATTGCCAACATATATAACAGCCATGTGTACCAACATAACAGAAAAAAATGCGAACATCGAACATACGTAACTCACGAAATTTGAAAATAACGGTTATTTTTTTATCACACCTCGTATATAAGATTCGAGAATGATCCAGAAACTTCTTTAATGGTGTAGAGATATTCTAGAAATAGAAAAGATATTTCTTCTTCAACCATTCAAAAGCTAGCTTTATAAGCCACCACACTATTAAAGTGAGAAACAGTTGAAAAGCAACCGTAACAGTGTGTACATCGCGCATTTTAATCGAAGCAGCAATATTTGTAATTGTGATTAAGAAGTAATAAAGTGATTAATGAAATATTAAAAACTTTAACTTAAACTTTAAGCCTAATATTAAGTGTGTAAATTGCAATAATTAAATAAAACTAATTATTTTATTTTAACCAGCGATTGTTTGATTATTACACAATCCAGTGGTACGAATCCGAGTATAGAGAGTTAGAGTAAATTGTCGTAACAGAATAAATTGTCAAGAGGGCAATTTCGTCACAATTGGTGTGAGAAGTGGGATTGTGTATCTGTAATAAACAATGGTTAAATTTGAAAAACAGAGATGGGAGCAGCTCAAGAAGGAGCTTGAGCGCTTAAACTTGCAAACACAAGGGCATATAGTGGAGCTGCAGGTGCAGTTAAGAAGCGCTTTGGAGGAGCAGGGTATAGACGTCGATGAGTATGAATTCCAATTTGAAGAGCAAACGACATCTCGAGAGGAAGAAACACCTCAAGGAACTAATACTGGTAGCTTTGACATGGGCGCACTTATTGGAGTAATACAGATGCAGTTCAAACAAAATGCTGAATCAGTCGAAAAAAGTGTTGCATCCGTCAAACAAGATGTCTAAGAACAGTTGGAACAGTAACTACAGAAAAGCTATGACAAGTTGCAGCAGCGGTTAGAGCAGAGTGAAACACGACTTGATCTACTAGCGGAACAAAACTCACAGCAGATGAAAGAATTGTCGGAGATGGTAGACAGGAAGGTGTGTGAAATTGAGACACGGCAAGAATCGTTCGAAAAATCTGTAGAACAAAAATTCATTGCGCACGAGCAGAAGCAGATCGAATTTAAGCAACAAATAGAGCAAAGAATTCACCTACTACAGAAAAGTGCATTGCCTGTGCCAGCTTTATCCTCAATAAAACTGAAGCCTCCTACCTATGATGGAACCACTACATTTAGCGTCTTCAAAATGCAGTTTGAGACTACCGCTAGCACAAATGGTTGGAGTGCCCGCGAAAAAGTGGCTGCATTAACAGTTTCGTTCAAAGGTGCTGCCGCTCTTTTAAAATATTATTATAAATGATTTCTTTATTACATTTGCCCTGCTGTATATTCAGAGGTTTTTCTTTAGTTGTGGATTGATAGCTATTATTGTACCATTCTAAGGCTTTACTTACTTTTTCTTTTATACTCAAGTGTTTATTTTCTATGTATAGAATTCTTATTCTTTCGGCAAGTGTATTATGTAGTCGCTCTAAATCTGAATTGCCTGCGTGATTATTAGGTTTTACAAGATGAAGTTCTATGTCCTCGTTTCTTAAGTAGTCTTTAATATTAATACTGCGAAATTCGTTATCTGTTATTAATTTAATAAAATGTCCGTTTTGAGATTTAAAGAGTCTTAGTTTTTCAATGATAGTTTGGTTATTACGATCTTCTAAGTGATATGCAGTTGCATATTTAGAAAACTTATCAATAAAAGTAAGAAAGTTGGTTTTTGAGTTCGTATAGATGTCCATGGGTATGATTTGTCCTATAGCTATTGGGGTTTCGGTTAATTGAAATTTATTTTTAATTGGTCGCCGGTCATATTTTACTCTGTTACATACGAGGTGTGATCAAAAAATAACCGTTATTTTCATCTTTTCGTAGTTACGTATGTTCGATGTTCGCATTTTTTTTTCTGTTATGTTGGTACACATGTCTGTTATATATGTTGGCAATACCAACCATTTTGGATTGTCAGTTTGTTTTTGACAGATAAAAAGGTTAGTCGTGTTTTGGTGTGCTCTTCGATTTTGTACTATTCGAAAAAATGGATCAAAGAAACTATATTCAGTTTTGTGTAAAAAATGAAATTAAATGCGCAAGGACATTTGAAATGTTGACTGTGGCCTTTGGCGAGTCTACTATGAGCAGAACACAAGTTCAATTGTGGTATAATCGGAAGGAAGGCCGAGAAGATGTCAATGACGAAGCCCGTCCTGGCCGCCCGAGCACGTCAACAACCGATGAAAACATTGACGAAGTGAAGAAAATGATTTTGGATAATCGTCGATTCACTATCAGAGAGGTTGCTGATGATGTTGGCATATCGTTCGGCTCATGCCAAGCAATTTTTACGGATGTTTTAGGCATGAAACGAAGATTGTTCCAAAATTGCTAAATTTTGAGCAAAAACAACGTCGCATGGACATCGCTCAGGAGCTGTTTTTGGCCAAAAACAAAACCGTTATCATGCCTCAACCACCGTATTCACCGGACTTGGCCCCCGCTGACTTTTTCCTCTTTCCAAAACTGAAGACACCGATGAAAGGAAAGCGTTTTGCTACGATTGAGGAGATAAAAGAAAAATCGAAACAGGAGCTGCTGACGATACCAAAAACAGCGTTTCAGAAGTGTTTCGAGGATTGAAAAAAATGCTGGCATAAGTGTATTATATCTGAGGGGAATTACTTTAAAGGGGACAAGATAGTTGTTGATGAATAAATAAATACTTTATTTTTGATCACACAATAACGGTTCTTTTTGGATCACACCTCGTACTACAGGCAGGTGCATTACCTGAGCCAGCTTTATCCTCAATAAAACTGAAGCCTCATAACTATGATGGAACCATGGCATTTAGCGTCTTCAGAATGCTGTTTGAGACTCCCGCTAGCACAAATGGTTGGAGTGCTCGCGAAAAAGTGGCTGCATTAACCGTTTCGTTGAAAGGTGCTGCCGCTGATGTACTTCAAACTATCTCAGAAAGTGAGCGAGACTGTTATGAAAGTGTGATGAATGCCGTTCAGCGCAAGTATGGTAGTGAAGCAGATGTACCAAGTAGAGCTACGAACACGTGTACAGAAGAGTGGTGAGTCTCAACAACAGTTTGCGGCGGAAGTGGAACGACTGGCGCATCTTGCATACCCAGGAGAGATTACTGAGAGGTGTATGATGGACACCTTTGTATATGGCATTCGCGATGCGGAGATAAAAGGTTCGGCGATAACAAATCATAAAGCTACATATATGGAGACAGTAGCTAACGCTTTAACTTCAGAGACAGCAGCCTTGGTGTGTCAGCCAGAATGCAGAGCCCATCAGGTAAGAGTCGAAAGCGGACAAAGTTTCACGGGGAAATACTTTACTTGCGGAGAGGTCAGACACATAGCTTGTAATTGCCAGTCGAGACCCAAAACGTTATACATCCCGCTCGCCGGTACGACCACCAAAGCTAGTTAGATTCCAAAATAGGGAATCAGAAAATGTTGATAAGCCGCCGACAAACTAAATGGAGCCAGTCTTGAGGGGCGTGATCTGACTCCCACAACATGTAGCCCCAGAGTCATCGTTTCTCAGATTGCTCGGAAAATCAGCAGCTTAACTGTCGACAGCGTAATAAACTGATTAAAAATCGTGGTAACATTGGATACGGGCGCATCACATTCCATAATTAGAAGGTATCTCGTTCGGGAAATCCAGCCGCTTTTAGGAATAAGATTGCGTACGACAACTGGAGATGATGCACCGGTACTGGTAAAATCACTATGGCACTACAACAGTGACGCACTAGTTTGTAGTTGCGGATATTGTGGACGAATTAATCTTCGGTGTGGATTTTATGATACGGAATGAATTCCTGCTAGATTTCCTGAAATATCCGAACACCGAAATACCGTGATTCATTGGTAAGGATAATTAGGTGTTAAACAAGCCATTGTATCGCGGCGGACAAAAATCCCACCCATATCAGAGGCAGTTATACTGTCCAAAATGGGCGGAGATGTTGAGAAGCACAAAACCCGAATCCTACCAGAAAAGTTATCAATGTTTCAAATACCGCTAGACCCACAGGGTAACGAAAGCTAATTGTAAATTGCCAGGCAATTTCAGCAATTATAAACTGTGAGAAGCAACTGCGAGACACGAAAAGAAAGATACGAGCTAATAAAAAGGTGTTGGACGACCTGGCGAAAGAATGGACTAAACAGTTATCTACAATACTTATATGCAGCAGTTATATACCTGAAAAACGAGAACAGTTGAATGAAATTCATGGAAACATCAGAAAGCGCACACAACTGATGAGTGATAAAATGAAAGCCAGATATGATGTACGAGCAAAGGCCAAGGGATTTCAGGAAGGGCAGCTAGTTATGCTTCATAATCCGCAAAGGTACAAGGGATTATCGTCAAAACTGCAAACACACTGGGAAGGTCCTTGCAAGGCGATAAAGCAGATCAACGATGTAGTGTACCACATTCAGTTGGCGAGAAATGTCAGGAGCAAAATAAAAGTCGTTCATCTGGAGAGGCTATCTCCTTATATAGGTTGCAGTACTATCCTTGTTCGGGACGAACAAGATTAAGTGGAGGGCAGTGAAACGTGATTGCATACTTTTAGGATCCCATCTGGAGTTTGACAATGAGTGCACCACACTATGTATCTACGTCAAGACACGATCCATGCAGATAAAAACTTCTATCGAGGTGTAGATAATGGTGTAGAGAATGTTCTCGAAAATAAAAGCTTACTCAAGAACCCTCTTTCGAGGTGTACGAGGTTTGATAAAAAAATAACCGTTATTTTCAAAAAGTATTTATTTATTCATCAACAACTATCTTGTCCCCTTCAAAGTAATTCCCCTCAGATATAATACACTTATGCCAGCGTTTTTTCCAATCCTCGAAACACTTCTGAAACGCTTTTTTGGTATCGCCAACAGCTCCTGTTTCGATTTTTCTTTTATCTCCTCAATCGTAGCAAAACGCTTTCCTTTCATCGGTGTCTTCAGTTTTGGAAAGAGGAAAAAGTCAGCGGGGGCCAAGTCCGGTGAATACGGTGGTTGAGGCATGATAACGGTTTTGTTTTTGGCCAAAAAATTACGCACAAGCATCGATGTGTGAGTTGTTGCGTTATCATGGTGCAAAATCCATGATTGGTTTTTCCACAATTCTGGGCGTTTCTGACGAATTGCTTCTCGCAAACGGCGCATAACTTCAAGGTAGTATTCCTTGTTGACCGTACGACCTTGTGGCAAGAATTCATGATGCACCACGCCATTGCAATCAAAGAAAACTGTCAGCAAAACCTTTACGTTCGACCGAACTTGACGTGCTTTTTTCGGTCTTGGCTCATCTGGACGTTTCCTTTGGGATGATTGGGCTTTGGTTTCAATGTCATAGCCATGCACCCACGATTCGGCACCAGTTATGATATTTTTGAGGAAATCTGGATCGTCGTTGACGATGTTCAACAGCTCCTGAGCGATGTCTATGCGACGTTGTTTTTGCTCAAAATTTAGCAATTTTGGAACAATCTTCGCTGCCGCAGGTTTCATGCCTAAAACATCCGTAAATAAATCATCAGCAACCTCTCTGATAGTGATTCGACGATTATCCAAAATCATTTTCTTCACTGCGTCAATGTTTTCATCGGTTGTTGACGTGCTCGGGCGACCAGGACGAGCATCGTCATTGACATCTTCTCGGCCTTCCTTAAACCGGTTATACCACAATTGAACTTGTGTTCTGCTCATAGTAGACTCGCCAAAGGCAACAGTCAACATTGCAAATGTCCTTGCGCATTTAATTTCATTTTTTACACAAAACTGAATACAGTTTCTTTGATCCATTTTTTCGAATAGTACAAAATCGAAGAGCACACCAAAACACGACTAACCTTTTTATCTGTCAAAAACAAACTGACAATCCAAAATGGTTGGTATTGCCAACATATATAACAGACATGTGTACCAACATAACAGAAAAAAATGCGAACATCGAACATACGTAACTCACGAAATTTGAAAATAACGGTTATTTTTTTATCACACCTCGTATATAAGATTCGAGAATGATCCAGAAACTTCTTTAATGGTGTAGAGATATTCTAGAAATAGAAAAGATATTTCTTCTTCAACCATTCAAAAGCTAGCTTTATAAGCCACCACACTATTAAAGTGAGAAACAGTTGAAAAGCAACCGTAACAGTGTGTACATCGCGCATTTTAATCGAAGCAGCAATATTTGTAATTGTGATTAAGAAGTAATAAAGTGATTAATGAAATATTAAAAACTTTAACTTAAACTTTAAGCCTAATATTAAGTGTGTAAATTGCAATAATTAAATAAAACTAATTATTTTATTTTAACCAGCGATTGTTTGATTATTACACAATCCAGTGGTACGAATCCGAGTATAGAGAGTTAGAGTAAATTGTCGTAACAGAATAAATTGTCAAGAGGGCAATTTCGTCACAATTGGTGTGAGAAGTGGGATTGTGTATCTGTAATAAACAATGGTTAAATTTGAAAAACAGAGATGGGAGCAGCTCAAGAAGGAGCTTGAGCGCTTAAACTTGCAAACACAAGGGCATATAGTGGAGCTGCAGGTGCAGTTAAGAAGCGCTTTGGAGGAGCAGGGTATAGACGTCGATGAGTATGAATTCCAATTTGAAGAGCAAACGACATCTCGAGAGGAAGAAACACCTCAAGGAACTAATACTGGTAGCTTTGACATGGGCGCACTTATTGGAGTAATACAGATGCAGTTCAAACAAAATGCTGAATCAGTCGAAAAAAGTGTTGCATCCGTCAAACAAGATGTCTAAGAACAGTTGGAACAGTAACTACAGAAAAGCTATGACAAGTTGCAGCAGCGGTTAGAGCAGAGTGAAACACGACTTGATCTACTAGCGGAACAAAACTCACAGCAGATGAAAGAATTGTCGGAGATGGTAGACAGGAAGGTGTGTGAAATTGAGACACGGCAAGAATCGTTCGAAAAATCTGTAGAACAAAAATTCATTGCGCACGAGCAGAAGCAGATCGAATTTAAGCAACAAATAGAGCAAAGAATTCACCTACTACAGAAAAGTGCATTGCCTGTGCCAGCTTTATCCTCAATAAAACTGAAGCCTCCTACCTATGATGGAACCACTACATTTAGCGTCTTCAAAATGCAGTTTGAGACTACCGCTAGCACAAATGGTTGGAGTGCCCGCGAAAAAGTGGCTGCATTAACAGTTTCGTTCAAAGGTGTTGCCGCTCTTTTAAAATATTATTATAAATGATTTCTTTATTACATTTGCCCTGCTGTATATTCAGAGGTTTTTCTTTAGTTGTGGATTGATAGCTATTATTGTACCATTCTAAGGCTTTACTTACTTTTTCTTTTATACTCAAGTGTTTATTTTCTATGTATAGAATTCTTATTCTTTCGGCAAGTGTATTATGTAGTCGCTCTAAATCTGAATTGCCTGCGTGATTATTAGGTTTTACAAGATGAAGTTCTATGTCCTCGTTTCTTAAGTAGTCTTTAATATTAATACTGCGAAATTCGTTATCTGTTATTAATTTAATAAAATGTCCGTTTTGAGATTTAAAGAGTCTTAGTTTTTCAATGATAGTTTGGTTATTACGATCTTCTAAGTGATATGCAGTTGCATATTTAGAAAACTTATCAATAAAAGTAAGAAAGTTGGTTTTTGAGTTCGTATAGATGTCCATGGGTATGATTTGTCCTATAGCTATTGGGGTTTCGGTTAATTGAAATTTATTTTTAATTGGTCGCCGGTCATATTTTACTCTGTTACATACGAGGTGTGATCAAAAAATAACCGTTATTTTCATCTTTTCGTAGTTACGTATGTTCGATGTTCGCATTTTTTTTCTGTTATGTTGGTACACATGTCTGTTATATATGTTGGCAATACCAACCATTTTGGATTGTCAGTTTGTTTTTGACAGATAAAAAGGTTAGTCGTGTTTTGGTGTGCTCTTCGATTTTGTACTATTCGAAAAAATGGATCAAAGAAACTATATTCAGTTTTGTGTAAAAAATGAAATTAAATGCGCAAGGACATTTGAAATGTTGACTGTGGCCTTTGGCGAGTCTACTATGAGCAGAACACAAGTTCAATTGTGGTATAATCGGAAGGAAGGCCGAGAAGATGTCAATGACGAAGCCCGTCCTGGCCGCCCGAGCACGTCAAAAACCGATGAAAACATTGACGAAGTGAAGAAAATGATTTTGGATAATCGTCGATTCACTATCAGAGAGGTTGCTGATGACGTTGGCATATCGTTCGGCTCATGCCAAGCAATTTTTACGGATGTTTTAGGCATGAAACGAAGATTGTTCCAAAATTGCTAAATTTTGAGCAAAAACAACGTCGCATGGACATCGCTCAGGAGCTGTTTTTGGCCAAAAACAAAACCGTTATCATGCCTCAACCACCGTATTCACCGGACTTGGCCCCCGCTGACTTTTTCCTCTTTCCAAAACTGAAGACACCGATGAAAGGAAAGCGTTTTGCTACGATTGAGGAGATAAAAGAAAAATCGAAACAGGAGCTGCTGACGATACCAAAAACAGCGTTTCAGAAGTGTTTCGAGGATTGAAAAAAATGCTGGCATAAGTGTATTATATCTGAGGGGAATTACTTTAAAGGGGACAAGATAGTTGTTGATGAATAAATAAATACTTTATTTTTGATCACACAATAACGGTTCTTTTTGGATCACACCTCGTACTACAGGCAGGTGCATTACCTGAGCCAGCTTTATCCTCAATAAAACTGAAGCCTCATAACTATGATGGAACCATGGCATTTAGCGTCTTCAGAATGCTGTTTGAGACTCCCGCTAGCACAAATGGTTGGAGTGCTCGCGAAAAAGTGGCTGCATTAACCGTTTCGTTGAAAGGTGCTGCCGCTGATGTACTTCAAACTATCTCAGAAAGTGAGCGAGGCTGTTATGAAAGTGTGATGAATGCCGTTCACGCAAGTATGGTAGTGAAGCAGATGTACCAAGTAGAGCTACGAACACGTGTACAGAAGAGTGGTGAGTCTCAACAACAGTTTGCGGCGGAAGTGGAACGACTGGCGCATCTTGCATACCCAGGAGAGATTACTGAGAGGTGTATGATGGACACCTTTGTATATGGCATTCGCGATGCGGAGATAAAAGGTTCGGCGATAACAAATCATAAAGCTACATATATGGAGACAGTAGCTAACGCTTTAACTTCAGAGACAGCAGCCTTGGTGTGTCAGCCAGAATGCAGAGCCCATCAGGTAAGAGTCGAAAGCGGACAAAGTTTCACGGGGAAATACTTTACTTGCGGAGAGGTCAGACACATAGCTTGTAATTGCCAGTCGAGACCCAAAACGTTATACATCCCGCTCGCCGGTACGACCACCAAAGCTAGTTAGATTCCAAAATAGGGAATCAGAAAATGTTGATAAGCCGCCGACAAACTAAATGGAGCCAGTCTTGAGGGGCGTGATCTGACTCCCACAACATGTAGCCCCAGAGTCATCGTTTCTCAGATTGCTCGGAAAATCAGCAGCTTAACTGTCGACAGCGTAATAAACTGATTAAAAATCGTGGTAACATTGGATACGGGCGCATCACATTCCATAATTAGAAGGTATCTCGTTCGGGAAATCCAGCCGCTTTTAGGAATAAGATTGCGTACGACAACTGGAGATGATGCACCGGTACTGGTAAAATCACTATGGCACTACAACAGTGACGCACTTGTTTGTAGTTGCGGATATTGTGGACGAATTAATCTTCGGTGTGGATTTTATGATACGGAATGAATTCCTGCTAGATTTCCTGAAATATCCGAACACCGAAATACCGTGATTCATTGGTAAGGATAATTAGGTGTTAAACAAGCCATTGTATCGCGGCGGACAAAAATCCCACCCATATCAGAGGCAGTTATACTGTCCAAAATGGGCGGAGATGTTGAGAATCACAAAACCCGAATCCTACCAGAAAAGTTATCAATGTTTCAAATACCGCTAGACCCACAGAGTAACGAAAGCTAATTGTAAATTGCCAGGCAATTTCAGCAATTATAAACTGAGAGAAGCAACTGCGAGACACGAAAAGAAAGATACGAGCTAATAAAAAGGTGTTGGACGACCTGGCGAAAGAATGGACTAAACAGTTATCTACAGTACTTATATGCAGCAGTTATATACCTGAAAAACGAGAACAGTTGAATGAAATTCATGGAAACATCAGAAAGCGCACACAACTGATGAGTGATAAAATGAAAGCCAGATATGATGTACGAGCAAAGGCCAAGGGATTTCAGGAAGGGCAGCTAGTTATGCTTCATAATCCGCAAAGGTACAAGGGATTATCGTCAAAACTGCAAACACACTGGGAAGGTCCTTGTAAGGCGATAAAGCAGATCAACGATGTAGTGTACCACATTCAGTTGGCGAGAAATGTCAGGAGCAAAATAAAAGTCGTTCATCTGGAGAGGCTATCTCCTTATATAGGTTGCAGTACTATCCTTGTTCGGGACGAACAAGATTAAGTGGAGGGCAGTGAAACGTGATTGCATACTTTTAGGATCCCATCTGGAGTTTGACAATGAGTGCACCACACTATGTATCTAAGTCAAGACACGATCCATGCAGATAAAAACTTCTATCGAGGTGTAGATAATGGTGTAGAGAATGTTCTCGAAAATAAAAGCTTACTCAAGAACCCTCTTTCGAGGTGTACGAGGTTTGATAAAAAAATAACCGTTATTTTCAAAAAGTATTTATTTATTCATCAACAACTATCTTGTCCCCTTCAAAGTAATTCCCCTCAGATATAATACACTTATGCCAGCGTTTTTTCCAATCCTCGAAACACTTCTGAAACGCTTTTTTGGTATCGCCAACAGCTCCTGTTTCGATTTTTCTTTTATCTCCTCAATCGTAGCAAAACGCTTTCCTTTCATCGGTGTCTTCAGTTTTGGAAAGAGGAAAAAGTCAGCGGGGGCCAAGTCCGGTGAATACGGTGGTTGAGGCATGATAACGGTTTTGTTTTTGGCCAAAAAATTACGCACAAGCATCGATGTGTGAGTTGTTGCGTTATCATGGTGCAAAATCCATGATTGGTTTTTCCACAATTCTGGGCGTTTCTGACGAATTGCTTCTCGCAAACGGCGCATAACTTCAAGGTAGTATTCCTTGTTGACCGTACGACCTTGTGGCAAGAATTCATGATGCACCACGCCATTGCAATCAAAGAAAACTGTCAGCAAAACCTTTACGTTCGACCGAACTTGACGTGCTTTTTTCGGTCTTGGCTCATCTGGACGTTTCCTTTGGGATGATTGGGCTTTGGTTTCAATGTCATAGCCATGCACCCACGATTCGGCACCAGTTATGATATTTTTGAGGAAATCTGGATCGTCGTTGACGATGTTCAACAGCTCCTGAGCGATGTCTATGCGACGTTGTTTTTGCTCAAAATTGAGCAATTTTGGAACAATCTTCGCTGCCGCAGGTTTCATGCCTAAAACATCCGTAAATAAATCATCAGCAACCTCTCTGATAGTGATTCGACGATTATCCAAAATCATTTTCTTCACTGCGTCAATGTTTTCATCGGTTGTTGACGTGCTCGGGCGACCAGGACGAGCATCGTCATTGACATCTTCTCGGCCTTCCTTAAACCGGTTATACCACAATTGAACTTGTGTTCTGCTCATAGTAGACTCGCCAAAGGCAACAGTCAACATTTCAAATGTCCTTGCGCATTTAATTTCATTTTTTACACAAAACTGAATACAGTTTCTTTGATCCATTTTTTCGAATAGTTCAAAATCGAAGAGCACACCAAAACACGACTAACCTTTTTATCTGTCAAAAACAAACTGACAATCCAAAATGGTTGGTATTGCCAACATATATAACAGCCATGTGTACCAACATAACAGAAAAAAATGCGAACATCGAACATACGTAACTCACGAAATTTGAAAATAACGGTTATTTTTTTATCACACCTCGTATATAAGATTCGAGAATGATCCAGAAACTTCTTTAATGGTGTAGAGATATTCTAGAAATAGAAAAGATATTTCTTCTTCAACCATTCAAAAGCTAGCTTTATAAGCCACCACACTATTAAAGTGAGAAACAGTTGAAAAGCAACCGTAACAGTGTGTACATCGCGCATTTTAATCGAAGCAGCAATATTTGTAATTGTGATTAAGAAGTAATAAAGTGATTAATGAAATATTAAAAACTTTAACTTAAACTTTAAGCCTAATATTAAGTGTGTAAATTGCAATAATTAAATAAAACTAATTATTTTATTTTAACCAGCGATTGTTTGATTATTACACAATCCAGTGGTACGAATCCGAGTATAGAGAGTTAGAGTAAATTGTCGTAACAGAATAAATTGTCAAGAGGGCAATTTCGTCACAATTGGTGTGAGAAGTGGGATTGTGTATCTGTAATAAACAATGGTTAAATTTGAAAAACAGAGATGGGAGCAGCTCAAGAAGGAGCTTGAGCGCTTAAACTTGCAAACACAAGGGCATATAGTGGAGCTGCAGGTGCAGTTAAGAAGCGCTTTGGAGGAGCAGGGTATAGACGTCGATGAGTATGAATTCCAATTTGAAGAGCAAACGACATCTCGAGAGGAAGAAACACCTCAAGGAACTAATACTGGTAGCTTTGACATGGGCGCACTTATTGGAGTAATACAGATGCAGTTCAAACAAAATGCTGAATCAGTCGAAAAAAGTGTTGCATCCGTCAAACAAGATGTCTAAGAACAGTTGGAACAGTAACTACAGAAAAGCTATGACAAGTTGCAGCAGCGGTTAGAGCAGAGTGAAACACGACTTGATCTACTAGCGGAACAAAACTCACAGCAGATGAAAGAATTGTCGGAGATGGTAGACAGGAAGGTGTGTGAAATTGAGACACGGCAAGAATCGTTCGAAAAATCTGTAGAACAAAAATTCATTGCGCACGAGCAGAAGCAGATCGAATTTAAGCAACAAATAGAGCAAAGAATTCACCTACTACAGAAAAGTGCATTGCCTGTGCCAGCTTTATCCTCAATAAAACTGAAGCCTCCTACCTATGATGGAACCACTACATTTAGCGTCTTCAAAATGCAGTTTGAGACTACCGCTAGCACAAATGGTTGGAGTGCCCGCGAAAAAGTGGCTGCATTAACAGTTTCGTTCAAAGGTGCTGCCGCTCTTTTAAAATATTATTATAAATGATTTCTTTATTACATTTGCCCTGCTGTATATTCAGAGGTTTTTCTTTAGTTGTGGATTGATAGCTATTATTGTACCATTCTAAGGCTTTACTTACTTTTTCTTTTATACTCAAGTGTTTATTTTCTATGTATAGAATTCTTATTCTTTCGGCAAGTGTATTATGTAGTCGCTCTAAATCTGAATTGCCTGCGTGATTATTAGGTTTTACAAGATGAAGTTCTATGTCCTCGTTTCTTAAGTAGTCTTTAATATTAATACTGCGAAATTCGTTATCTGTTATTAATTTAATAAAATGTCCGTTTTGAGATTTAAAGAGTCTTAGTTTTTCAATGATAGTTTGGTTATTACGATCTTCTAAGTGATATGCAGTTGCATATTTAGAAAACTTATCAATAAAAGTAAGAAAGTTGGTTTTTGAGTTCGTATAGATGTCCATGGGTATGATTTGTCCTATAGCTATTGGGGTTTCGGTTAATTGAAATTTATTTTTAATTGGTCGCCGGTCATATTTTACTCTGTTACATACGAGGTGTGATCAAAAAATAACCGTTATTTTCATCTTTTCGTAGTTACGTATGTTCGATGTTCGCATTTTTTTTTCTGTTATGTTGGTACACATGTCTGTTATATATGTTGGCAATACCAACCATTTTGGATTGTCAGTTTGTTTTTGACAGATAAAAAGGTTAGTCGTGTTTTGGTGTGCTCTTCGATTTTGTACTATTCGAAAAAATGGATCAAAGAAACTATATTCAGTTTTGTGTAAAAAATGAAATTAAATGCGCAAGGACATTTGAAATGTTGACTGTGGCCTTTGGCGAGTCTACTATGAGCAGAACACAAGTTCAATTGTGGTATAATCGGAAGGAAGGCCGAGAAGATGTCAATGACGAAGCCCGTCCTGGCCGCCCGAGCACGTCAACAACCGATGAAAACATTGACGAAGTGAAGAAAATGATTTTGGATAATCGTCGATTCACTATCAGAGAGGTTGCTGATGATGTTGGCATATCGTTCGGCTCATGCCAAGCAATTTTTACGGATGTTTTAGGCATGAAACGAAGATTGTTCCAAAATTGCTAAATTTTGAGCAAAAACAACGTCGCATGGACATCGCTCAGGAGCTGTTTTTGGCCAAAAACAAAACCGTTATCATGCCTCAACCACCGTATTCACCGGACTTGGCCCCCGCTGACTTTTTCCTCTTTCCAAAACTGAAGACACCGATGAAAGGAAAGCGTTTTGCTACGATTGAGGAGATAAAAGAAAAATCGAAACAGGAGCTGCTGACGATACCAAAAACAGCGTTTCAGAAGTGTTTCGAGGATTGAAAAAAATGCTGGCATAAGTGTATTATATCTGAGGGGAATTACTTTAAAGGGGACAAGATAGTTGTTGATGAATAAATAAATACTTTATTTTTGATCACACAATAACGGTTCTTTTTGGATCACACCTCGTACTACAGGCAGGTGCATTACCTGAGCCAGCTTTATCCTCAATAAAACTGAAGCCTCATAACTATGATGGAACCATGGCATTTAGCGTCTTCAGAATGCTGTTTGAGACTCCCGCTAGCACAAATGGTTGGAGTGCTCGCGAAAAAGTGGCTGCATTAACCGTTTCGTTGAAAGGTGCTGCCGCTGATGTACTTCAAACTATCTCAGAAAGTGAGCGAGACTGTTATGAAAGTGTGATGAATGCCGTTCAGCGCAAGTATGGTAGTGAAGCAGATGTACCAAGTAGAGCTACGAACACGTGTACAGAAGAGTGGTGAGTCTCAACAACAGTTTGCGGCGGAAGTGGAACGACTGGCGCATCTTGCATACCCAGGAGAGATTACTGAGAGGTGTATGATGGACACCTTTGTATATGGCATTCGCGATGCGGAGATAAAAGGTTCGGCGATAACAAATCATAAAGCTACATATATGGAGACAGTAGCTAACGCTTTAACTTCAGAGACAGCAGCCTTGGTGTGTCAGCCAGAATGCAGAGCCCATCAGGTAAGAGTCGAAAGCGGACAAAGTTTCACGGGGAAATACTTTACTTGCGGAGAGGTCAGACACATAGCTTGTAATTGCCAGTCGAGACCCAAAACGTTATACATCCCGCTCGCCGGTACGACCACCAAAGCTAGTTAGATTCCAAAATAGGGAATCAGAAAATGTTGATAAGCCGCCGACAAACTAAATGGAGCCAGTCTTGAGGGGCGTGATCTGACTCCCACAACATGTAGCCCCAGAGTCATCGTTTCTCAGATTGCTCGGAAAATCAGCAGCTTAACTGTCGACAGCGTAATAAACTGATTAAAAATCGTGGTAACATTGGATACGGGCGCATCACATTCCATAATTAGAAGGTATCTCGTTCGGGAAATCCAGCCGCTTTTAGGAATAAGATTGCGTACGACAACTGGAGATGATGCACCGGTACTGGTAAAATCACTATGGCACTACAACAGTGACGCACTAGTTTGTAGTTGCGGATATTGTGGACGAATTAATCTTCGGTGTGGATTTTATGATACGGAATGAATTCCTGCTAGATTTCCTGAAATATCCGAACACCGAAATACCGTGATTCATTGGTAAGGATAATTAGGTGTTAAACAAGCCATTGTATCGCGGCGGACAAAAATCCCACCCATATCAGAGGCAGTTATACTGTCCAAAATGGGCGGAGATGTTGAGAAGCACAAAACCCGAATCCTACCAGAAAAGTTATCAATGTTTCAAATACCGCTAGACCCACAGGGTAACGAAAGCTAATTGTAAATTGCCAGGCAATTTCAGCAATTATAAACTGAGAGAAGCAACTGCGAGACACGAAAAGAAAGATACGAGCTAATAAAAAGGTGTTGGACGACCTGGCGAAAGAATGGACTAAACAGTTATCTACAGTACTTATATGCAGCAGTTATATACCTGAAAAACGAGAACAGTTGAATGAAATTCATGGAAACATCAGAAAGCGCACACAACTGATGAGTGATAAAATGAAAGCCAGATATGATGTACGAGCAAAGGCCAAGGGATTTCAGGAAGGGCAGCTAGTTATGCTTCATAATCCGCAAAGGTACAAGGGATTATCGTCAAAACTGCAAACACACTGGGAAGGTCCTTGCAAGGCGATAAAGCAGATCAACGATGTAGTGTACCACATTCAGTTGGCGAGAAATGTCAGGAGCAAAATAAAAGTCGTTCATCTGGAGAGGCTATCTCCTTATATAGGTTGCAGTACTATCCTTGTTCGGGACGAACAAGATTAAGTGGAGGGCAGTGAAACGTGATTGCATACTTTTAGGATCCCATCTGGAGTTTGACAATGAGTGCACCACACTATGTATCTACGTCAAGACACGATCCATGCAGATAAAAACTTCTATCGAGGTGTAGATAATGGTGTAGAGAATGTTCTCGAAAATAAAAGCTTACTCAAGAACCCTCTTTCGAGGTGTACGAGGTTTGATAAAAAAATAACCGTTATTTTCAAAAAGTATTTATTTATTCATCAACAACTATCTTGTCCCCTTCAAAGTAATTCCCCTCAGATATAATACACTTATGCCAGCGTTTTTTCCAATCCTCGAAACACTTCTGAAACGCTTTTTTTGGTATCGCCAACAGCTCCTGTTTCGATTTTTCTTTTATCTCCTCAATCGTAGCAAAACGCTTTCCTTTCATCGGTGTCTTCAGTTTTGGAAAGAGGAAAAAGTCAG
Source organism: Clusia tigrina (assembly GCA_920105625.2). Lineage (NCBI taxonomy): Eukaryota > Metazoa > Arthropoda > Insecta > Diptera > Clusiidae > Clusia > Clusia tigrina. Next base: position 152,283,949 of record OV050030.1, read on the forward strand.
CGGGGGCCAAGTCCGGTGAATACGGTGGTTGAGGCATGATAACGGTTTTGTTTTTGGCCAAAAAATTACGCACAAGCATCGATGTGTGAGTTGTTGCGTTATCATGGTGCAAAATCCATGATTGGTTTTTCCACAATTCTGGGCGTTTCTGACGAATTGCTTCTCGCAAACGGCGCATAACTTCAAGGTAGTATTCCTTGTTGACCGTACGACCTTGTGGCAAGAATTCATGATGCACCACGCCATTGCAATCAAAGAAAACTGTCAGCAAAACCTTTACGTTCGACCGAACTTGACGTGCTTTTTTCGGTCTTGGCTCATCTGGACGTTTCCTTTGGGATGATTGGGCTTTGGTTTCAATGTCATAGCCATGCACCCACGATTCGGCACCAGTTATGATATTTTTGAGGAAATCTGGATCGTCGTTGACGATGTTCAACAGCTCCTGAGCGATGTCTATGCGACGTTGTTTTTGCTCAAAATTGAGCAATTTTGGAACAATCTTCGCTGCCGCAGGTTTCATGCCTAAAACATCCGTAAATAAATCATCAGCAACCTCTCTGATAGTGATTCGACGATTATCCAAAATCATTTTCTTCACTGCGTCAATGTTTTCATCGGTTGTTGACGTGCTCGGGCGACCAGGACGAGCATCGTCATTGACATCTTCTCGGCCTTCCTTAAACCGGTTATACCACAATTGAACTTGTGTTCTGCTCATAGTAGACTCGCCAAAGGCAACAGTCAACATTTCAAATGTCCTTGCGCATTTAATTTCATTTTTTACACAAAACTGAATACAGTTTCTTTGATCCATTTTTTCGAATAGTTCAAAATCGAAGAGCACACCAAAACACGACTAACCTTTTTATCTGTCAAAAACAAACTGACAATCCAAAATGGTTGGTATTGCCAACATATATAACAGCCATGTGTACCAACATAACAGAAAAAAATGCGAACATCGAACATACGTAACTCACGAAATTTGAAAATAACGGTTATTTTTTTATCACACCTCGTATATAAGATTCGAGAATGATCCAGAAACTTCTTTAATGGTGTAGAGATATTCTAGAAATAGAAAAGATATTTCTTCTTCAACCATTCAAAAGCTAGCTTTATAAGCCACCACACTATTAAAGTGAGAAACAGTTGAAAAGCAACCGTAACAGTGTGTACATCGCGCATTTTAATCGAAGCAGCAATATTTGTAATTGTGATTAAGAAGTAATAAAGTGATTAATGAAATATTAAAAACTTTAACTTAAACTTTAAGCCTAATATTAAGTGTGTAAATTGCAATAATTAAATAAAACTAATTATTTTATTTTAACCAGCGATTGTTTGATTATTACACAATCCAGTGGTACGAATCCGAGTATAGAGAGTTAGAGTAAATTGTCGTAACAGAATAAATTGTCAAGAGGGCAATTTCGTCACAATTGGTGTGAGAAGTGGGTTTGTGTATCTGTAATAAACAATGGTTAAATTTGAAAAACAGAGATGGGAGCAGCTCAAGAAGGAGCTTGAGCGCTTAAACTTGCAAACACAAGGGCATATAGTGGAGCTGCAGGTGCAGTTAAGAAGCGCTTTGGAGGAGCAGGGTATAGACGTCGATGAGTATGAATTCCAATTTGAAGAGCAAACGACATCTCGAGAGGAAGAAACACCTCAAGGAACTAATACTGGTAGCTTTGACATGGGCGCACTTATTGGAGTAATACAGATGCAGTTCAAACAAAATGCTGAATCAGTCGAAAAAAGTGTTGCATCCGTCAAACAAGATGTCTAAGAACAGTTGGAACAGTAACTACAGAAAAGCTATGACAAGTTGCAGCAGCGGTTAGAGCAGAGTGAAACACGACTTGATCTACTAGCGGAACAAAACTCACAGCAGATGAAAGAATTGTCGGAGATGGTAGACAGGAAGGTGTGTGAAATTGAGACACGGCAAGAATCGTTCGAAAAATCTGTAGAACAAAAATTCATTGCGCACGAGCAGAAGCAGATCGAATTTAAGCAACAAATAGAGCAAAGAATTCACCTACTACAGAAAAGTGCATTGCCTGTGCCAGCTTTATCCTCAATAAAACTGAAGCCTCCTACCTATGATGGAACCACTACATTTAGCGTCTTCAAAATGCAGTTTGAGACTACCGCTAGCACAAATGGTTGGAGTGCCCGCGAAAAAGTGGCTGCATTAACAGTTTCGTTCAAAGGTGTTGCCGCTCTTTTAAAATATTATTATAAATGATTTCTTTATTACATTTGCCCTGCTGTATATTCAGAGGTTTTTCTTTAGTTGTGGATTGATAGCTATTATTGTACCATTCTAAGGCTTTACTTACTTTTTCTTTTATACTCAAGTGTTTATTTTCTATGTATAGAATTCTTATTCTTTCGGCAAGTGTATTATGTAGTCGCTCTAAATCTGAATTGCCTGCGTGATTATTAGGTTTTACAAGATGAAGTTCTATGTCCTCGTTTCTTAAGTAGTCTTTAATATTAATACTGCGAAATTCGTTATCTGTTATTAATTTAATAAAATGTCCGTTTTGAGATTTAAAGAGTCTTAGTTTTTTAATGATAGTTTGGTTATTACGATCTTCTAAGTGATATGCAGTTGCATATTTAGAAAACTTATCAATAAAAGTAAGAAAGTTGGTTTTTGAGTTCGTATAGATGTCCATGGGTATGATTTGTCCTATAGCTATTGGGGTTTCGGTTAATTGAAATTTATTTTTAATTGGTCGCCGGTCATATTTTACTCTGTTACATACGAGGTGTGATCAAAAAATAACCGTTATTTTCATCTTTTCGTAGTTACGTATGTTCGATGTTCGCATTTTTTTTTCTGTTATGTTGGTACACATGTCTGTTATATATGTTGGCAATACCAACCATTTTGGATTGTCAGTTTGTTTTTGACAGATAAAAAGGTTAGTCGTGTTTTGGTGTGCTCTTCGATTTTGTACTATTCGAAAAAATGGATCAAAGAAACTATATTCAGTTTTGTGTAAAAAATGAAATTAAATGCGCAAGGACATTTGAAATGTTGACTGTGGCCTTTGGCGAGTCTACTATGAGCAGAACACAAGTTCAATTGTGGTAAAATCGGAAGGAAGGCCGAGAAGATGTCAATGACGAAGCCCGTCCTGGCCGCCCGAGCACGTCAACAACCGATGAAAACATTGACGAAGTGAAGAAAATGATTTTGGATAATCGTCGATTCACTATCAGAGAGGTTGCTGATGACGTTGGCATATCGTTCGGCTCATGCCAAGCAATTTTTACGGATGTTTTAGGCATGAAACGAAGATTGTTCCAAAATTGCTAAATTTTGAGCAAAAACAACGTCGCATGGACATCGCTCAGGAGCTGTTTTTGGCCAAAAACAAAACCGTTATCATGCCTCAACCACCGTATTCACCGGACTTGGCCCCCGCTGACTTTTTCCTCTTTCCAAAACTGAAGACACCGATGAAAGGAAAGCGTTTTGCTACGATTGAGGAGATAAAAGAAAAATCGAAACAGGAGCTGCTGACGATACCAAAAACAGCGTTTCAGAAGTGTTTCGAGGATTGAAAAAAATGCTGGCATAAGTGTATTATATCTGAGGGGAATTACTTTAAAGGGGACAAGATAGTTGTTGATGAATAAATAAATACTTTATTTTTGATCACACAATAACGGTTCTTTTTGGATCACACCTCGTACTACAGGCAGGTGCATTACCTGAGCCAGCTTTATCCTCAATAAAACTGAAGCCTCATAACTATGATGGAACCATGGCATTTAGCGTCTTCAGAATGCTGTTTGAGACTCCCGCTAGCACAAATGGTTGGAGTGCTCGCGAAAAAGTGGCTGCATTAACCGTTTCGTTGAAAGGTGCTGCCGCTGATGTACTTCAAACTATCTCAGAAAGTGAGCGAGGCTGTTATGAAAGTGTGATGAATGCCGTTCACGCAAGTATGGTAGTGAAGCAGATGTACCAAGTAGAGCTACGAACACGTGTACAGAAGAGTGGTGAGTCTCAACAACAGTTTGCGGCGGAAGTGGAACGACTGGCGCATCTTGCATACCCAGGAGAGATTACTGAGAGGTGTATGATGGACACCTTTGTATATGGCATTCGCGATGCGGAGATAAAAGGTTCGGCGATAACAAATCATAAAGCTACATATATGGAGACAGTAGCTAACGCTTTAACTTCAGAGACAGCAGCCTTGGTGTGTCAGCCAGAATGCAGAGCCCATCAGGTAAGAGTCGAAAGCGGACAAAGTTTCACGGGGAAATACTTTACTTGCGGAGAGGTCAGACACATAGCTTGTAATTGCCAGTCGAGACCCAAAACGTTATACATCCCGCTCGCCGGTACGACCACCAAAGCTAGTTAGATTCCAAAATAGGGAATCAGAAAATGTTGATAAGCCGCCGACAAACTAAATGGAGCCAGTCTTGAGGGGCGTGATCTGACTCCCACAACATGTAGCCCCAGAGTCATCGTTTCTCAGATTGCTCGGAAAATCAGCAGCTTAACTGTCGACAGCGTAATAAACTGATTAAAAATCGTGGTAACATTGGATACGGGCGCATCACATTCCATAATTAGAAGGTATCTCGTTCGGGAAATCCAGCCGCTTTTAGGAATAAGATTGCGTACGACAACTGGAGATGATGCACCGGTACTGGTAAAATCACTATGGCACTACAACAGTGACGCACTTGTTTGTAGTTGCGGATATTGTGGACGAATTAATCTTCGGTGTGGATTTTATGATACGGAATGAATTCCTGCTAGATTTCCTGAAATATCCGAACACCAAAATACCGTGATTCATTGGTAAGGATAATTAGGTGTTAAACAAGCCATTGTATCGCGGCGGACAAAAATCCCACCCATATCAGAGGCAGTTATACTGTCCAAAATGGGCGGAGATGTTGAGAATCACAAAACCCGAATCCTACCAGAAAAGTTATCAATGTTTCAAATACCGCTAGACCCACAGAGTAACGAAAGCTAATTGTAAATTGCCAGGCAATTTCAGCAATTATAAACTGAGAGAAGCAACTGCGAGACACGAAAAGAAAGATACGAGCTAATAAAAAGGTGTTGGACGACCTGGCGAAAGAATGGACTAAACAGTTATCTACAGTACTTATATGCAGCAGTTATATACCTGAAAAACGAGAACAGTTGAATGAAATTCATGGAAACATCAGAAAGCGCACACAACTGATGAGTGATAAAATGAAAGCCAGATATGATGTACGAGCAAAGGCCAAGGGATTTCAGGAAGGGCAGCTAGTTATGCTTCATAATCCGCAAAGGTACAAGGGATTATCGTCAAAACTGCAAACACACTGGGAAGGTCCTTGTAAGGCGATAAAGCAGATCAACGATGTAGTGTACCACATTCAGTTGGAGAGAAATGTCAGGAGCAAAATAAAAGTCGTTCATCTGGAGAGGCTATCTCCTTATATAGGTTGCAGTACTATCCTTGTTCGGGACGAACAAGATTAAGTGGAGGGCAGTGAAACGTGATTGCATACTTTTAGGATCCCATCTGGAGTTTGACAATGAGTGCACCACACTATGTATCTACGTCAAGACACGATCCATGCAGATAAAAACTTCTATCGAGGTGTAGATAATGGTGTAGAGAATGTTCTCGAAAATAAAAGCTTACTCAAGAACCCTCTTTCGAGGTGTACGAGGTTTGATAAAAAAATAACTGTTATTTTCAAAAAGTATTTATTTATTCATCAACAACTATCTTGTCCCCTTCAAAGTAATTCCCCTCAGATATAATACACTTATGCCAGCGTTTTTTCCAATCCTCGAAACACTTCTGAAACGCTTTTTTGGTATCGCCAACAGCTCCTGTTTCGATTTTTCTTTTATCTCCTCAATCGTAGCAAAACGCTTTCCTTTCATCGGTGTCTTCAGTTTTGGAAAGAGGAAAAAGTCAGCGGGGGCCAAGTCCGGTGAATACGGTGGTTGAGGCATGATAACGGTTTTGTTTTTGGCCAAAAAATTACGCACAAGCATCGATGTGTGAGTTGTTGCGTTATCATGGTGCAAAATCCATGATTGGTTTTTCCACAATTCTGGGCGTTTCTGACGAATTGCATCTCGCAAACAGCGCATAACTTCAAGGTAGTATTCCATGTTGATCGTACGACCTTGTGGCAAGAATTCATGATGCACCACGCCATTGCAATCAAAGAAAACTGTCAGCAAAACCTTTACGTTCGACCGAACTTGACGTGCTTTTTTCGGTCTTGGCTCATCTGGACGTTTCCTTTGGGATGATTGGGCTTTGGTTTCAATGTCATAGCCATGCACCCACGATTCGGCACCAGTTATGATATTTTTGAGGAAATCTGGATCGTCGTTGACGATGTTCAACAGCTCCTGAGCGATGTCTATGCGACGTTGTTTTTGCTCAAAATTTAGCAATTTTGGAACAATCTTCGCTGCCGCAGGTTTCATGCCTAAAACATCCGTAAATAAATCATCAGCAACCTCTCTGATAGTGATTCGACGATTATCCAAAATCATTTTCTTCACTGCGTCAATGTTTTCATCGGTTGTTGACGTGCTCGGGCGACCAGGACGAGCATCGTCATTGACATCTTCTCGGCCTTCCTTAAACCGGTTATACCACAATTGAACTTGTGTTCTGCTCATAGTAGACTCGCCAAAGGCAACAGTCAACATTTCAAATGTCCTTGCGCATTTAATTTCATTTTTTACACAAAACTGAATACAGTTTCTTTGATCCATTTTTTCGAATAGTTCAAAATCGAAGACCACACCAAAACACGACTAACCTTTTTATCTGTCAAAAACAAACTGACAATCCAAAATGGTTGGTATTGCCAACATATATAACAGCCATGTGTACCAACATAACAGAAAACAATGCGAACATCGAACATACGTAACTCACGAAATTTGAAAATAACGGTTATTTTTTTATCACACCTCGTATATAAGATTCGAGAATGATCCAGAAACTTCTTTAATGGTGTAGAGATATTCTAGAAATAGAAAAGATATTTCTTCTTCAACCATTCAAAAGCTAGCTTTATAAGCCACCACACTATTAAAGTGAGAAACAGTTGAAAAGCAACCGTAACAGTGTGTACATCGCGCATTTTAATCGAAGCAGCAATATTTGTAATTGTGATTAAGAAGTAATAAAGTGATTAATGAAATATTAAAAACTTTAACTTAAACTTTAAGCCTAATATTAAGTGTGTAAATTGCAATAATTAAATAAAACTAATTATTTTATTTTAACCAGCGATTGTTTGATTATTACACAATCCAGTGGTACGAATCCGAGTATAGAGAGTTAGAGTAAATTGTCGTAACAGAATAAATTGTCAAGAGGGCAATTTCGTCACAATTGGTGTGAGAAGTGGGTTTGTGTATCTGTAATAAACAATGGTTAAATTTGAAAAACAGAGATGGGAGCAGCTCAAGAAGGAGCTTGAGCGCTTAAACTTGCAAACACAAGGGCATATAGTGGAGCTGCAGGTGCAGTTAAGAAGCGCTTTGGAGGAGCAGGGTATAGACGTCGATGAGTATGAATTCCAATTTGAAGAGCAAACGACATCTCGAGAGGAAGAAACACCTCAAGGAACTAATACTGGTAGCTTTGACATGGGCGCACTTATTGGAGTAATACAGATGCAGTTCAAACAAAATGCTGAATCAGTCGAAAAAAGTGTTGCATCCGTCAAACAAGATGTCTAAGAACAGTTGGAACAGTAACTACAGAAAAGCTATGACAAGTTGCAGCAGCGGTTAGAGCAGAGTGAAACACGACTTGATCTACTAGCGGAACAAAACTCACAGCAGATGAAAGAATTGTCGGAGATGGTAGACAGGAAGGTGTGTGAAATTGAGACACGGCAAGAATCGTTCGAAAAATCTGTAGAACAAAAATTCATTGCGCACGAGCAGAAGCAGATCGAATTTAAGCAACAAATAGAGCAAAGAATTCACCTACTACAGAAAAGTGCATTGCCTGTGCCAGCTTTATCCTCAATAAAACTGAAGCCTCCTACCTATGATGGAACCACTACATTTAGCGTCTTCAAAATGCAGTTTGAGACTACCGCTAGCACAAATGGTTGGAGTGCCCGCGAAAAAGTGGCTGCATTAACAGTTTCGTTCAAAGGTGCTGCCGCTCTTTTAAAATATTATTATAAATGATTTCTTTATTACATTTGCCCTGCTGTATATTCAGAGGTTTTTCTTTAGTTGTGGATTGATAGCTATTATTGTACCATTCTAAGGCTTTACTTACTTTTTCTTTTATACTCAAGTGTTTATTTTCTATGTATAGAATTCTTATTCTTTCGGCAAGTGTATTATGTAGTCGCTCTAAATCTGAATTGCCTGCGTGATTATTAGGTTTTACAAGATGAAGTTCTATGTCCTCGTTTCTTAAGTAGTCTTTAATATTAATACTGCGAAATTCGTTATCTGTTATTAATTTAATAAAATGTCCGTTTTGAGATTTAAAGAGTCTTAGTTTTTCAATGATAGTTTGGTTATTACGATCTTCTAAGTGATATGCAGTTGCATATTTAGAAAACTTATCAATAAAAGTAAGAAAGTTGGTTTTTGAGTTCGTATAGATGTCCATGGGTATGATTTGTCCTATAGCTATTGGGGTTTCGGTTAATTGAAATTTATTTTTAATTGGTCGCCGGTCATATTTTACTCTGTTACATACGAGGTGTGATCAAAAAATAACCGTTATTTTCATCTTTTCGTAGTTACGTATGTTCGATGTTCGCATTTTTTTTTCTGTTATGTTGGTACACATGTCTGTTATATATGTTGGCAATACCAACCATTTTGGATTGTCAGTTTGTTTTTGACAGATAAAAAGGTTAGTCGTGTTTTGGTGTGCTCTTCGATTTTGTACTATTCGAAAAAATGGATCAAAGAAACTGTATTCAGTTTTGTGTAAAAAATGAAATTAAATGCGCAAGGACATTTGAAATGTTGACTGTGGCCTTTGGCGAGTCTACTATGAGCAGAACACAAGTTCAATTGTGGTATAATCGGAAGGAAGGCCGAGAAGATGTCAATGACGAAGCCCGTCCTGGCCGCCCGAGCACGTCAACAACCGATGAAAACATTGACGAAGTGAAGAAAATGATTTTGGATAATCGTCGATTCACTATCAGAGAGGTTGCTGATGATGTTGGCATATCGTTCGGCTCATGCCAAGCAATTTTTACGGATGTTTTAGGCATGAAACGAAGATTGTTCCAAAATTGCTAAATTTTGAGCAAAAACAACGTCGCATGGACATCGCTCAGGAGCTGTTTTTGGCCAAAAACAAAACCGTTATCATGCCTCAACCACCGTATTCACCGGACTTGGCCCCCGCTGACTTTTTCCTCTTTCCAAAACTGAAGACACCGATGAAAGGAAAGCGTTTTGCTACGATTGAGGAGATAAAAGAAAAATCGAAACAGGAGCTGTTGGCGATACCAAAAAAAGCTTTTCAGAAGTGTTTCGAGGATTGGAAAAAACGCTGGCATAAGTGTATTATATCTGAAGGGAATTACTTTGAAGGGGACAAGATAGTTGTTGATGAATAAATAAATACTTTTTGAAAATAACGGTTATTTTTTTATCAATCCTCGTACACCTCGAAAGAGGGTTCTTGAGTAAGCTTTTATTTTCGAGAACATTCTCTACACCATTATCTACACCTGGAAAGAAGTTTTTATCTGCATGGATTGTGTCTTGACTTAGATACATAGGGTGGTGCACTCATTGTCAAACTCCAGATGGGATCCTAAAAGTATTCAATCACGTTTCACTGCCCTCCACTTAATCTTGTTCGTCCCGAACAAGGATAGTACTGCAACCTATATAAGGAGATAGCCTCTCCAGATGAACGACTTTTATTTTGCTCCTGACATTTCTCTCCAACTGAATGTGGTACACTACATCGTTGATCTGCTTTATCGCCTTGCAAGGACCTTCCCAGTGTGTTTGCAGTTTTGACGATAATCCCTTGTACCTTTGCGGATTATGAAGCATAACTAGCTGCCCTTCCTGAAATCCCTTGGCCTTTGCTCGTACATCATATCTGGCTTTCATTTTATCACTCATCAGTTGTGTGCGCTTTCTGATGTTTCCATGAATTTCATTCAACTGTTCTCGTTTTTCAGGTATATAACTGCTGCATATAAGTACTGTAGATAACTGTTTAGTCCATTCTTTCGCCAGGTCGTCCAACACCTTTTTATTAGCTCGTATCTTTCTTTTCGTGTCTCGCAGTTGCTTCTCACAGTTTATAATTGCTGAAATTGCCTGGCAATTTACAATTAGCTTTCGTTACCCTGTGGGTCGAGCGGTATTTGAAACATTGATAACTTTTCTGGTAGGATTCGGGTTTTGTGCTTCTCAACATCTCCGCCCATTTTGGACAGTATAACTGCCTCTGATATGGGTGGGATTTTTGTCCGCCGCGATACAATGGCTTGTTTAACACCTAATTATCCTTACCAATGAATCACGGTATTTCGGTGTTCGGATATTTCAGGAAATCTAGCAGGAATTCATTCCGTATCATAAAATCCACACCGAAGATTAATTCGTCCACAATATCCGCAACTACAAACAAGTGCGTCTCTGTTGTAGTGCCATAGTGATTTTACCAGTACCGGTGCATCATCTCCAGTTGTCGTACGCAATCTTATTCCTAAAAGCGGCTGGATTTCCCGAACGAGATACCTTCTAATTATGGAATGTGATGCGCCCGTATCCAATGTTACCACGATTTTTAATCAGTTTATTACGCTGTCGACAGTTAAGCTGCTGATTTTCCGAGCAATCTGAGAAACGATGACTCTGGAGCTACATGTTGTGGGAGTCAGATCACGCCCCTCAAGACTGGCTCCATTTAGTTTGTCGGCGGCTTATCAACATTTTCTGATTCCCTATTTTGGAATCTAACTAGCTTTGGTGGTCGTACCGGCGAGCGGGATGTATAACGTTTTGGGTCTCGACTGGCAATTACAAGCTATGTGTCTGACCTCTCCGCAAGTAAAGTATTTCCCCGTGAAACTTTGTCCGCTTTCGACTCTTACCTGATGGGCTCTGCATTCTGGCTGACACACCAAGGCTGCTGTCTCTGAAGTTAAAGCGTTAGCTACTGTCTCCATATATGTAGCTTTATGATTTGTTATCGCCGAACCTTTTATCTCCGCATCGCGAATGCCATATACAAAGGTGTCCATCATACACCTCTCAGTAATCTCTCCTGGGTATGCAAGATGCGCCAGTCGTTCCACTTCCGCCGCAAACTGTTGTTGAGACTCACCACTCTTCTGTACACGTGTTCGTAGCTCTACTTGGTACATCTGCTTCACTACCATACTTGCGCTGAACGGCATTCATCACACTTTCATAACAGCCTCGCTCACTTTCTGAGATAGTTTGAAGTACATCAGCGGCAGCACCTTTCAACGAAACGGTTAATGCAGCCACTTTTTCGCGAGCACTCCAACCATTTGTGCTAGCGGGAGTCTCAAACAGCATTCTGAAGACGCTAAATGCCATGGTTCCATCATAGTTATGAGGCTTCAGTTTTATTGAGGATAAAGCTGGCTCAGGTAATGCACCTGCCTGTAGTACGAGGTGTGATCCAAAAAGAACCGTTATTGTGTGATCAAAAATAAAGTATTTATTTATTCATCAACAACTATCTTGTCCCCTGCAAAGTAATTCCCCTCAGATATAATACACTTATGCCAGCGTTTTTTCCAATCCTCGAAACACTTCTGAAACACTTTTTTTGGTATCGCCAACAGCTCCTGTTTCGATTTTTCTTTTATCTCCTCAATCGTAGCAAAACGCTTTCCTTTCATCGGTGTCTTCAGTTTTGGAAAGAGGAAAAAGTCAGCGGGGGCCAAGTCCGGTGAATACGGTGGTTGAGGCATGATAACGGTTTTGTTTTTGGCCAAAAAATTACGCACAAGCATCGATGTGTGAGTTGTTGCGTTATCATGGTGCAAAATCCATGATTGGTTTTTCCACAATTCTGGGCGTTTCTGACGAATTGCTTCTCGCAAACGGCGCATAACTTCAAGGTAGTATTCCTTGTTGATCGTACGACCTTGTGGCAAGAATTCATGATGCACCACGCCAGTGCAATCAAAGAAAACTGTCAGCAAAACCTTTACGTTCGACCGAACTTGACGTGCTTTTTTCGGTCTTGGCTCATCTGGACGTTTCCTTTGGGATGATTGGGCTTTGGTTTCAATGTCATAGCCATGCACCCACGATTCGGCACCAGTTATGATATTTTTGAGGAAATCTGGATCGTCGTTGACGATGTTCAACAGCTCCTGAGCGATGTCTATGCGACGTTGTTTTTGCTCAAAATTGAGCAATTTTGGAACAATCTTCGCTGCCGCAGGTTTCATGCCTAAAACATCCGTAAAAATTGCTTGGCATGAGCCGAACGATATGCCAACATCATCAGCAACCTCTATGATAGTGATTCGACGATTATCCAAAATCATTTTCTTCACTGCGTCAATGTTTTCATCGGTTGTTGACGTGCTCGGGCGACCAGGACGAGCATCGTCATTGACATCTTCTCGGCCTTCCTTAAACCGGTTATACCACAATTTAACTTGTGTTCTGCTTATAGTAGACTCGCCAAAGGCAACAGTCAACATTGCAAATGTCCTTGCGCATTTAATTTCATTTTTTACACAAAACTGAATACAGTTTCTTTGATCCATTTTTTCGAATAGTACAAAATCGAAGAGCACACCAAAACACGACTAACCTTTTTATCTGTCAAAAACAAACTGACAATCCAAAATGTTTGGTATTGCCAACATATATAACAGACATGTGTACCAACATAACAGAAAACAATGCGAACATCGAACATACGTAACTCACGAAATTTGAAAATAACGGTTATTTTTTTATCACACCTCGTATATAAGATTCGAGAATGATCCAGAAACTTCTTTAATGGTGTAGAGATATTCTAGAAATAGAAAAGATATTTCTTCTTCAACCATTCAAAAGCTAGCTTTATAAGCCACCACACTATTAAAGTGAGAAACAATTGAAAAGCAACCGTAACAGTGTGTACATCGCGCATTTTAATCGAAGCAGCAATATTTGTAATTGTGATTAAGAAGTAATAAAGTGATTAATGAAATATTAAAAACTTTAACTTAAACTTTAAGCCTAATATTAAGTGTGTAAATTGCAATAATTAAATAAAACTAATTATTTTATTTTAACCAGCGATTGTTTGATTATTACACAATCCAGTGGTACGAATCCGAGTATAGAGAGTTAGAGTAAATTGTCGTAACAGAATAAATTGTCAAGAGGGCAATTTCGTCACAATTGGTGTGAGAAGTGGGATTGTGTATCTGTAATAAACAATGGTTAAATTTGAAAAACAGAGATGGGAGCAGCTCAAGAAGGAGCTTGAGCGCTTAAACTTGCAAACACAAGGGCATATAGTGGAGCTGCAGGTGCAGTTAAGAAGCGCTTTGGAGGAGCAGGGTATAGACGTCGATGAGTATGAATTCCAATTTGAAGAGCAAACGACATCTCGAGAGGAAGAAACACCTCAAGGAACTAATACTGGTAGCTTTGACATGGGCGCACTTATTGGAGTAATACAGATGCAGTTCAAACAAAATGCTGAATCAGTCGAAAAAAGTGTTGCATCCGTCAAACAAGATGTCTAAGAACAGTTGGAACAGTAACTACAGAAAAGCTATGACAAGTTGCAGCAGCGGTTAGAGCAGAGTGAAACACGACTTGATCTACTAGCGGAACAAAACTCACAGCAGATGAAAGAATTGTCGGAGATGGTAGACAGGAAGGTGTGTGAAATTGAGACACGGCAAGAATCGTTCGAAAAATCTGTAAAACAAAAATTCATTGCGGACGAGCAGAAGCAGATCGAATTTAAGCAACAAATAGAGCAAAGAATTCACCTACTACAGAAAAGTGCATTGCCTGTGCCAGCTTTATCCTCAATAAAACTGAAGCCTCCTACCTATGATGGAACCACTACATTTAGCGTCTTCAAAATGCAGTTTGAGACTACCGCTAGCACAAATGGTTGGAGTGCCCGCGAAAAAGTGGCTGCATTAACAGTTTCGTTCAAAGGTGCTGCCGCTCTTTTAAAATATTATTATAAATGATTTCTTTATTACATTTGCCCTGCTGTATATTCAGAGGTTTTTCTTTAGTTGTGGATTGATAGCTATTATTGTACCATTCTAAGGCTTTACTTACTTTTTTCTTTTATACTCAAGTGTTTATTTTCTATGTATAGAATTCTTATTCTTTCGGCAAGTGTATTATGTAGTCGCTCTAAATCTGAATTGCCTGCGTGATTATTAGGTTTTACAAGATGAAGTTCTATGTCCTCGTTTCTTAAGTAGTCTTTAATATTAATACTGCGAAATTCGTTATCTGTTATTAATTTGATAAAATGTCCGTTTTGAGATTTAAAGAGTCTTAGTTTTTCAATGATAGTTTGGTTATTACGATCTTCTAAGTGATATGCAGTTGCATATTTAGAAAACTTATCAATAAAAGTAAGAAAGTTGGTTTTTGAGTTCGTATAGATGTCCATGGGTATGATTTGTCCTATAGCTATTGGGGTTTCGGTTAATTGAAATTTATTTTTAATTGGTCGCCGGTCATATTTTACTCTGTTACATACGAGGTGTGATCAAAAAATAACCGTTATTTTCATCTTTTCGTAGTTACGTATGTTCGATGTTCGCATTTTTTTTCTGTTATGTTGGTACACATGTCTGTTATATATGTTGGCAATACCAACCATTTTGGATTGTCAGTTTGTTTTTGACAGATAAAAAGGTTAGTCGTGTTTTGGTGTGCTCTTCGATTTTGTACTATTCGAAAAAATGGATCAAAGAAACTGTATTCAGTTTTGTGTAAAAAATGAAATTAAATGCGCAAGGACATTTGAAATGTTGACTGTGGCCTTTGGTGAGTCTACTATGAGCAGAACACAAGTTCAATTGTGGTATAACCGGTTTAAGGAAGGCCGAGAAGATGTCAATGACGATGCGCGTCCTGGTCGCCCGAGCACGTCAACAACCGATGAAAACATTGACGCAGTGAAGAAAATGATTTTGGATAATCGTTGAATCACTATCAGAGAGGTTGCTGATGATGTTGGCATATCGTTCGGCTCATGCCAAGCAATTTTTACGGATGTTTTAGGCATGAAACCTGCGGCAGCGAAGATTGTTCCAAAATTGCTAAATTTTGAGCAAAAACAACGTCGCATAGACATCGCTCAGGAGCTGTTGAACATCGTCAACGACGATCCAGATTTCCTGAAAAAGATCATAACTGGTGCTGAATCGTGGGTGCATGGCTATGACATTGAAACCAAAGCCCAATCATCCCAAAGGAAACGTCCAGATGAGCCAAGACCGAAAAAAGCACGTCAAGTTCGGTCGAACGTAAAGGTTTTGCTGACAGTTTTCTTTGATTGCAATGGCGTGGTGCATCATGAATTCTTGCCACAAGGTCGTACGGTCAACAAGGTATACTACCTTGAAGTTATGCGCCGTTTGCGAGAAGCAATTCGTCAGAAACGCCCAGAATTGTGGAAAAACCAATCATGGATTTTGCACCATGATAACGCACCAACTCACACATCGATGCTTGTGCGTAATTTTTTGGCCAAAAACAAAACCGTTATCATGCCTCAACCACCGTATTCACCGGACTTGGCCCCCGCTGACTTTTTCCTCTTTCCAAAACTGAAGACACCGATGAAAGGAAAGCGTTTTGCTACGATTGAGGAGATAAAAGAAAAATCGAAACAGGAGCTGCTGACGATACCAAAAACAGCGTTTCAGAAGTGTTTCGAGGATTGAAAAAAATGCTGGCATAAGTGTATTATATCTGAGGGGAATTACTTTAAAGGGGACAAGATAGTTGTTGATGAATAAATAAATACTTTATTTTTGATCACACAATAACGGTTATTTTTGGATCACACCTCGTACATCACAATTATTGATGTATTTCTGTACAAGCATTTGCAGATTTGGGAAATAAACATGCCTTTTGAGGCCCTCGTAGTTCTCATTAATTCCTGTATGACCTGTTTCGAATTTGTGATATTTTTTTTATCTCCTTAAAAACTTCTTCTTCTTTATTTAAGTCTTTGGCGTGGAAGGAATACCTAACAAATTTTAAGGTACTAACTCCTTCAAATAATTCTATAATTTTTTGTTGAAGTTGATTACGAGGGCGGATCTATATTGAAGCTACCTAGCGCTAGATGGGAGCACAAACACAAAAACTGTTTTTTTTAGAAATTGCGATCTGCCAAACGTCAGCTGTTAAAATTTCACAACGTCAAGTTGCGTGAGATTGTTGAAATGGTAAACATATCATATGAACGTGTGTTCAACATTTTGCATGAACATTTGCATATGAAAAAGCTATCGGCAAGATGGGTGCCGCGTTTGCTCAGTGTCGAACAAAAACGAGTTCGACAGACCACTTCACAGCGGTGTTTGGACATGATAAAGCGTAATCCTGTTGATTTTTGGCGTCGATTAATAACTGTTGATGAAACGTGGGTCCACCACTACACACCTGAAACCAAAAGTCAATCGAAACAATGGGTGGAAGCTGGTGGAAGTGCTCCGAAGAAGACGAAGGCAGTGAAATGGCTGGCAAGGTTATGGCCACTGTATTTTGGGATGCACACGGAATATTGCTCATCGATTATCTTGAAAAAGGATCCACAATCACAGGAAAGTATTATCGTGCATTATTGGATCAATTGATTGATGCAATAGGAAAAACGACCACATTTAAAGAAGAAAAAAATGCTCTTTCTTCAAGACAACGCACCGGTTCATACAGCATTAGATACGATGTTAAAATTACGTGAAATACACTTCGAATTGGTTAATCATCCACCTTATAGTTCAGATTTAGCTCCTAGTGACTTTTTCCTGTTTCCAAACTTGAAAAAATGGCTCGCAGGAGAAAGATTCATCTCAAACGAAGAAGTGATTACCGAAACTAACGCGTATTTTGAGGGGTTCCCGAAATCGTATTATTCAGATGGTATAAAAAAGTTGGAATATCGTGTTACTAAGTGTGTCGAAGTAAAAAGAGACTATGTTGAGATATAAATGGTTTTTGAAAAAAAAAAAATTTCCTACTTAGGTAGCTTCAATATCAAGCCGCCCTCGTAAGATTTGAAAACTTATTGCTAGTCTTATTATTTAAGAGAATTCACTAAAAAAAAAATTTTTTCACTAACGTAATATAAGGTTTATTCTTAATTTATGGACAAATCATGTCCAAATGAAGCAATTTCGCCGTGGGAAATCTGTCAATGCAATTACCTTGAAATTATGTAATTTATCATAAATTACCATGCAAATTAAGATGCGATGGATGTCACCACTGATTTTTTCGATAAATAATCGAAGAAAAGACATCACAAGGTGTCAATTCTGTCAACGATACTTTAATGATATGGAAAAAAAAACTTAAATTTGAGAATGTGTATATATATTCAAAGTCTTTATATCAATCAAAATAGGTTTATTTAAAGAAATTATTAGTTCCGATAAAATGTATAGGTTTGTATACATTTTCTGAAAGTGATGATGTTTTACCACTGGAGAATGCAAAGCGTTAAAGCCGATTTACATATAGCGTAAAAACGCCTGGCAGCAAAACGCCAGGTGGAGAAAAAAATGTCGCTTCGATAAAGTTTCCATGTAATCAAATGTAGTCATTTACATATAGCGTTTTGTATCTGGCGGCAGCGGCGCGTCGGCGAGCTTCAAAACTTTTGTTACTTTTGGTCGTTTCGATAGCGACCGAATTCTGTAAATCGCGTTTCTCGAATTATGTGCGTATGAACAACAGTTCAGTGATGTGAATTTGTTGCAGATATTATTTTGTACCCGTTATTTAGGTATTTGGTTTCTTATTGCAATCATTTTTGTAATAATGTATGTCGCTTGGGCAAATTTTTAGATGACAAAGTAAATATGTCACATATGGACTTTATATATGGTACGGTTTGTTTGAAGAGTATATTTATGGTACTTCTGGAATACTTGAATTTGATTTTATGTAAGTTAATAAAATATTTATTATTTTATTTTTTTTAAAAACTAGCACTGATGACAGTGCGTCTTTATTGACTGCTACTTTAGGAGTGAATTACAATTATTCTTAAGTTTAACAAGAAAGTTCTTAATTAATAACTTAACTATGTTGTTGTTGTTGTTGTTTTCGTGCACTAGCGTGTGCAGGTGTTTTTGTCAGCATTTCTTTTTCTGGGGCAGTCAGCGTTTATTTCGATTGGAGCGATCGACGTGTTATTTATTTACTAGTTGATCAGCGTTTATTTTAATTGGAGCGGTCGATATGCTCTTGCCCAATTGTTTGGCTTTGCAGTTTCGGTGCTATGGTTCTCAATGTTGTTACGCAAAAACTGTAACTAAGTTTATTGGCTTTTGTTTTGTTAACATTTTTGTTGTTAACTCTTCCCCTCTTAAAACGATTGTCCACAATCGTCAGAAATACGGTAGGTCGTTGAGTTTTGGCAGTGTCGCTGTGATTATTGGAGATTCGAATTTTGTTGCTGGTGGTCTAGGTGCTTCGGCTTCTGGTTGTTGGATGACAAGTTCGATATTTTTGCGTGGATATTTAATAATTATAATGGCTATTATAAACAAAGTAATACTACTTATTGAGACAAATGATGATATTCTATTTATAAACATGTTGTGCTGAATGGACTTAATTGAATGTGTATTATTAATGTGTAATTCTTCTAATGATTCTAAAGATAATATCTTGTATCTACTTAATTCTATGGGTGTTGGTTGCATTATTGATGGTTTGATATTCATTTGTGGAATCTCGATATTACTAAATATTTTATTATTTACTCGAATGGTTTCGTTATGGAATTTAATTAAAAACGTGCCTTTAAAGTTATGATTTGATTCTTTAAAGAAACAACTTCCATTGAAATTATTTAACAGCAAGATTCCAGGAGAAATTTCTTCTATTGTAGGTATGTGTTGGTTATTTGTTATATTGCAAAAAGACTCAAGACCATATATTAGTCTACTTACGCACAGGTCGTTTGTTAAATTTATTAAATTATTGTGGTTACATATATTAATGGAATTATATTTATTACATTTGTTTTGTATACCAAATATTTCGTGGTCATTAATTAGTAACGATTTGTATGGGATATCAATAATTGTTTCATTTCTTTTAATAGCTCTAATTACGGTTTTTACATAAATTGTCTCTGTTGTCATTGGGATTTTAATTAAATACATAATATTCGTTCCATTATAAAAGATTTTGATTTTTGTGAATTCTAGCGCATCTTCAATGCTTCTGAATGGCATGTTTTCATTTCTTAGCTTTTCTAGTACTTCTTTTACCTCATTTTTATTAAATAATATAGAGTTAATCATATTTGCCTTAGCCCATTCAATTGCATATCTAATGTTTGTTAATTCTTCTTTAGTGAGTCTTATTCTATTTTGGATATTTGAAGCTATTTCATTGTTTACGTATTCGCTTTTCCTTAGTGAGTTTCTGAGTTGGTCCGTTATGTTTGATAATTCGTTAATTCGCTTGGTAAGTGCACTGTTTACTGTTATCTGCCGATTGTTATTTTTATTTAGTTCTTCCAGATTATTTTCTATATACTGTAGGTCATCATGGTCGGTACTGCCGGCTAGATATTTCCATGCTGTGCCCAACATATTTATTGACCTTTTACTTCTGTTTTCAGAATGCAATGGTTTAATTTGGTTTAAAATGTCTATGGACTGAGAGATTTCGTGTTTGAGTAGTGGGTAATAAAGACTATTTTTCTCGATGCTTGTATTTACGTTTTTATCTGTGTCATATAAGAATTGTTCGTATGTTTTTAAGTCTATTATGTGAATAAAATTAAAGGTTCCATTTTGTATTTTTGCTTGTCCATCGTCTATAGTTATTAGATGAGCGGAGGAATAGTCGGTCAGCAATAATTCTGCGTTTGTTGTAATCAGGAATACGAGTAGTCTGAAAAGAATATGTTTGGTTTATTTTTTATGTTTCCAGCATATTAAAGGGGATTTAGTTTTTAATGTTACTTTTATGTACTACTCTGTGTGATTCTGTAAGGATTGTGGTTGTTCTGTTTTCTTTTACTGTTTCTTGTTTGTATTTAGGTGAGATTTTGGATTCTAGACGACTGTGAATTTTATTGATATTATTGTATGTTATTATTGTATGTTATGATAGGTAGTCGATTTTTATTGTGATATTTAATATCTTTGTATTGCTTTTCTTTTAGTCTTTGAATATTGTCTTGTCTGGCTTTCTCGTACTGTTCAGGGTCTATGTTTGTGTTTCGTCCAAAGAATATTTCAATGGGTTTTTTCCAGTTGTTGAGTGTATTGAGGAATTGTATTCGTAGATAGATCTGTCTAGAAGTTCTATAAAGGATCGGTGGGTTCCGTCTGATTTCAGGCATCTAATGATTTCTGAAAGTGTTGAATGAAATCGTTCTATTTGGCCGTTAACAGAGCTTTTGTAAGGGGGTGATCTAAAAATTTGAATACCTAATTGGTCTTCAACCATAAAGTTTATTGAAGATGAGTTGAGGGATTTTTCGTTATCAACAACGATAACTTTTGGGACTCCATATAGGAACAGAAGTTGACGTAGTGGTTCTTTTACATCTTCGATTGCTTTTGATTTTATGACTTTACCTTGGGCATATTTAGAAAACTTATCAATTGCGGTTAAGACGAGGTTGTTTTCTGTTTTATAAATATCGATGTGGAGGGTGTGTCCGGGATGTGTAGGGATGGGTGTTTCTTTAAGTTCGGGATTAGTGGGATGTCGGTCATATTTATTAAGCTTGCAAACAGTACATTGTTTAACAACTTTCTTTATTTTGTTGTTCATTCCTGGAAAATAGTACTTCTCTAAAATTTGAATTTTATTTTCTTTTGTGTTTCTATGGGCTCGTTTGTGTGTTTCAATAATTATACCTTGTTGTTGTTCTTCATTGACAACGTCTTCAACTTGGTGCCTTGTGAACCTGACTCGATATCTTGAAAAATGATCTGGGTAAACTTCTTGAATTTTGCCCATTATTGGTTCTGATGTTTTTATACCATTTATAACAGAGGGATTAAGGTTTTTTTTTAGGATTTCTATTAGTTTTTCTGTGGTGTAATCAAATTCTGTTATTGTGTGTCTGTGGTATGTCGGAAATACAATCTGAAATTTGTATGGTGTGGTAGGACCTATGTTGAGAATGATCTGATTCTTGAATACGTTGATGGGGGCTTCGACGCTACTTATAAGATTTTGTCCTGAACTGTCGTCGCTATGCGTCATCGTGGACATTGAATTTACTTGCGATTGTAACGGAATTCTTGACAAGGCGTCTGCAACTACGTTACTTTTCCCTGGTTTATATAGTAATTCGTAGTTATACTCTTCTAGTATGGCCTTCCATCGTTTCATCTTACTATTGTTATTTTTATTACTTAGGGCGTAGGTGAGAGGTTGGTGGTCAGTAACCTTGCGAGATCCATAAAGATAGTTGCGAAAAGAATTTAGGTCCCAAATTATAGCCAGCATCTCCTTCTCGTTTGTTGCGTAATGTTCTTCTGCTTTGTTGAGGGTTCGAGAGATGAATGAGATTGGCTTATCTTTTTGTGACAACACTGCGCCAATTGCATAATTTGATGCGTCTGTTGTTAGTTCAAAGCATTCATTGTAATTTGGGTATGAGAGCAGGGTGTCTTTGGAAATAAGTGAATTTTTAAATTTTCTGAAGGCTTCAAGGGCTTCGGCGTTCAGATTAATTAGTATTTTTGCCGATTGCTTTTTTGATATTCGGCCTTCTTCTCCTCTTAGGAGGGATGTCAATGGTTTCGCGATTTTTGCATAGTCTTGCACGAAACGCCTGTAGTAACCTGATAGACCTAAAAATGCTCGTAGATCTTTTATTGTTTTAGGTGTCGGGAAGTTTGCTACAGCTTAAATTTTTTTGGGATTTGTTTTTATTCCTTGCGGAGAAATGATAAACCCTAGAAATTCTACTTCTTCTTGATAAAAATGACATTTATCAAGCTGTACTTTCATGCTCGCGTTTTCCAAAGCTTCGAATATAAGTTCAATATGTTGCGAGTGGTCGTGTTCGCTTTTGCTAAATATGATTATATCGTCAATATATACGTAACATATTTTGCCGATATATTCACGTAAAATATCATCGAGTGCGCGTTGGAAGATTGATGGCGCGTTTTTTAGACCAAATGGTAAGCGATTGAATTCGTACTTAGCGTTGTTGATCGCGAATGCTGTCTTTTCCTTGTCTTTCTCCTTGAGAGGGATTTGGTAGAAGCCACTCTTTAGATCTAGGACCGAGAAATATTCGCAATTTCCTAATTGTGAGATAACTTCTGAGATTTCGGGTATTGGGTACCTATCAGCTATGGTAACTGTATTTAGTTTGCGATAGTCTATGACCATCCTATATTGCTTGTTACCCTTGGAATCAGATTTTTTTCCTACGACCCATACTGGGGAGTTATAAGGGGACCTTGATGGTCTGATTATACCATCATTAAGCATCTGCTTCTTGATTTTCGACTTCATTTTTCAAAGAATTAGGGTATGGGTAAGATTTACTATAAACGGGTTCGTCGGAGGATGTGCGAATTTCACCAAAGACTTTTGTAGTGTATGTCAGTTTTTCGTCCGGTTCAGTGAATAATTTAGGGAATTTGTTGACTGTGTTTTTAATAGAGTGTTTTTGCTGTTGTGTCATATGTTCGTCACGAATATCGATTGAATTAACTGATTTTGAAGTTAGTTGTTTTATTTTTACCCATTTACTGTTTTTTATTTGCATGTAGTTTTTATTTGTATGGATTATCGCATTGAGTTCTTTAAGGCTATCGTTGCCTAAAATGCCATGAAATGATTGCAAAGTTGGCATCATGAAAAATGTATGCTTGTCTTCAAGATTAAATAAGTTTATGAATGTGTGTTCCTGAATTTTTACGTCTCCTGCGATTGACTTAGCATGGAAAGGTGTTTCGTTTGGAATAGTTTTTTTTGCAAGACCGGGTTGGATATAGTTCTTGCTTGATCCCGTGTCTATGAGAAATCTTAAAATTTTTCCGCTCTTCTGTTGACATTCAAAATATGGCAATGAAGAGCTCGTCATTCTAAAAAATGAATGTCGTTAAGCTCTGAAGATTGTTCTGTATAATCTTGTTGTTCAGATTCTATGGTTGTTAGGTACTCGTCTAAAGTTTGATCGTATTCCTCTTCGTTTTGGTCATGTTCGTATTCATTGAGGTCATTACTGTCGTGTTCAGTGTCTATATGGAATGTTCGTTGGTCTTGTGAGGGATGAAGGTACGTTGGGAGGGCGGTGGTCTTTTTCCTGGGACTTGTGCTGGTCTTGGTCTATTCATATAGTCAATTCTTTTTGAGCGAAGGCTTACGTCGATGTCCATAGGTTCTGGTTTTGGTAAAGGTTTGGGAGCGTATGGCCTTGGGGGTGGTTGTCTCAGTGGGTATTGGTCAAGTTGTTGTGTCGTATTTTGGATTGGTTTTGGGAATGTGGGAGTTTGAGGATTAGGAATGTATGCTATTTGAGGATGAAAATTTTGTCTGAAGCGTTGCATAGGGATATTTCTATTTGGTAGAGGTGGGGTTAAATTTGAATTGTATTTTTTGGTAGCTTGTTGTTGGTTATTGGCATAGTTGGTTCGGAAATTCTGATTTTCTAGCTTTAAACATAAATGTAACGCTTGTGGTAAGTCAGCTGGTTCTTTTATTCCTAACAGTTTTGGAAGTTCACCGTTAAGTCCTCGAATGAAAGTATCAAGTGCTTTTTCTCTATATGTTTGGGTGAGAATCTGAAGGGATTCTGTACTAACTTCTAAGCAGCCTAATTTGTTAAGAATCAGTGATAGGTGAGAGTAGACGTCTTGGTACAATTGCTCTACTGTTGACCTGCCTTGAATTAGGGCGGTCATTTGGTATTCGAGTGTGGACAGGTCGCGTTTGTCTGCGTAATGTAAGGTTAGACATTTTGCTATAGCTGACAAGTCGAGTGGAGTGTTGTAGGATTCTAATGCAGTGTCTGCATTACCCACAATTTTGTTCCTTATAACGTTTAGAATTCCATAGTATTTCGGCGTTCCTTTGCTGGGCTCGTAAATTTTGAGAATTCTCTCAACGCTTTTTTTCCAGGAATTAAATTCGCCTGGTCTACCAGAAAATTCGCGTAGGCATTTGACTACGTCGGGAATTTTGTCCAAGTCCGTAATGTTGTTCATATGTTTTTCTTCAATGACCGGATCTCTAGCGTTTGAAAGGTGAGCGTTGGGGTTCATTGCTGCTTGAACCAAGGCTGGACCCTGTCTTGAAAATACCTCTGAGGCGATTTGCGCTATTATGGGACCTAACTCTTCCATATTAATGTTTGGTGCAGCCTGTCCGGCGTTAAGTATCGGTGGACGGATAAGATTGTTCGGATTACTCATTTTATTTTGTAAGAGCGAGAGAGGGAAATTTCTTAATTTTATTGATTCAGTATCAAAATTTTGGGAAAAAATGCTATTTTTTATTATTTTTTTAATGCAATTGAATGGTTAGAGCTTACAAAATTAAATATGTAAAAAACAATATTGTGATATTAATACAAAAAAGATACATTACTAAGAATAAAATTGCTTACAGTACAAGCTTAGTTGTAGTCATCTTGGATGAAATTTTATTAGTTGATTTGGAGATGAAGTGGAGGTTCCTTTCCAGGTTTTTCCTTTCCAATTTTAATTAATTTCTGCGGGTGGAGTGGCTAGTGCGTTGCACTTCCTTTTTGCTGCTGATAGCTACTCGGGGGCCTCGTTCCTCTGCAACACGCTGGTTTTTTATTTTTTGTAATTCTTATGAAGAATCTTGGATTGTTAAAAAGCACACTTTTTTCTTGCTATTTGTCTTTGAGTAACTTTGATCAGGCTTGCGCTACTTGAGGGCACTTTTTCACCTTTGTCTTTGTTACTTTAACTAAAGTGTTTATTTTTAGCACTATTTTAGGGCGTTTAAAATCACTTTAACTTTGTTTTACTAATTGAGTACTTTAAAACAGGACTTTATTTAATTTTAATTTGCTCGGTTGCCAGTTAATAAAATATTTATTATTTTATTTTTTTAAAAAACTAGCACTGATGACAGTGCGTCTTTATTGACTGCTACTTTAGGAGTGAATTACAATTATTCTTAAGTTTAACAAGAAAGTTCTTAATTAATAACTTAACTATGTTGTTGTTGTTGTTGTTTTCGTGCACTAGCGCGTGCAGGTGTGTCAACTACTGGTTGAGCGATACTACTTCAGAAAGAAAAAACAGATGGGCTGCTTTGACCGTTGATGATGACGAACTCTCGCACAGTGGACAAGTTGCTCAAAATGAGTCCGAAAAAGAAAAAACAACTAGTCCGAAAAAAAAAGTTTAAACAAACCACCCCCTATATACGTACAAGGCGTAGAATGCATAAAAACGTTAAAAAATGTGCTAACCGCTGTTGCAGACAGTAACTTTATATTTAAAATATTAACAAACAATGAAGTACGAGTTCAATCGAATGACTCGGAAACATACACAAAAATATTCGAAATGCTAAAGCAAAAAGGTACCAAGCTGTACACATTTAAACCCAAAAATGAAAGAGGTTTTAAAGTCATTCTTCGCAATATGCACCCCTCCGCAGACCAAGAAGAAATTAAAAATGAGCTTGGTGAAAACGGTCACAAAGTTTTAAACATAACTAACATAACTCAACGGACAACAAAAAACCACTACGGGTCGCTCGTCTGGGTCAAGCTCTCGAAAAAGCCTGCAATATCAAACCCCGCGATAAAAGCAGAAGACCCATTGGTAGGTAAGTAGGTAGAAGTGGCAGCCTTTGACGCAAAAAGCACACTTAAGCACATACAATGGCTCGTTGTGGTACCACACTAAGACGACGCGACTCCCCCGTCTAGAATTTTGGGAACCACAGTGATTCCGAAATGAACCTGGCTATGTCCTTAATGTTGATGGAAGATAGTTCGGTTAAGGTAGTGAAGAAAGGTGAGCCTAGGAATTTTAATCTTCGCCTGGCCCGAGCTGGGCGCTGACACATGAGATGAAGTACTGTTTCTTCCTCCTCCTCAGAGCCACAGCTGCGACAGAAGTCGTTATGGGGCAGTGCTAGTCTTTCAGCGTGTTTCCCGATCAGACAGTGTACCGTGAGCACATTTATTGTAGTGCTGATGGAATTCCTGCTAATATAAAGTAGCTGGAATTCCATTCCATTGTGTCAATAGTGCTCCAGGTTTGTATGGCAACACTACAGGTACGTTCATTTACCCAGGCTCTTTTAGCTGCCTGAAGGTAGTTATGTTTTATGCCCCATTTGACTGTGGCTAGTGGGACACCTACAATGAAAGAGGGAGAGATGTCAGGGGGTAGCGTACCTATTTTGGCCAATTCATCGGCCTCGCAGTTTCCCAAAATGTCGCTATGTCCAGGCACTCAGCATATGTGAATTTGTGAATTACCTGAGACGACTTTCAGGGAGGAGCGGCAGTCAAGTACGAGCTTAGATGTAGTGAATACACCAGCTAGGGACTTGATTGCCGCCTGACTGTCCGTGAATATGCGAATGTTCGCATCGAATACTTCGTTGTGAAGAAGCCACTTGGACGCTTGGAATATTGCCATTACTTCAGCCTGAAATACGCTGCAATAGTCAGGGAAACGATAGGAGAGCCTAATGCCAAGTTTTCTGGAGAAGATGCCGCAACCGACCTTTTTCTCCAGTTTGAAGCCATCCGTATATATGTCAATGGAACTACCAGTGACCACTAAATTGTTGGACCATTCCTCTCTACTAGGAATGTAAGTGTCGAGCCCGTGGTCTAGATTAGGTGTACAGCACGTATAGTCAACGTCCGTCTGTACGGGCATGTCCTGCATCAGAATATTGGCGTGACCCAGGTTCAGCCTAGTCCAGCGCGATGTAGCATTGAGTCTGGTTGCCGAGAATTTTGCTTGTTGCCTGACCAGAAGCCTAGTGGGCAACCAATGTACGAATCCAAATAGAGCTTTGGTAGAGGTGGTACGCAGAGCCCCTGTTATCAGAACCGCTGCTGTCCTTCTAACCTTGTCAAGAGGTTTTGGGTTCACCGCCTTGTCAGTTGCGGGCCACCAGAAGACAGCGCCGTAGAGAAAGTACGGCTCAACCACCGCCGCATAGAGCCAGGACATGGTTCGAGGTTGGACGCCCCATGTTGTTCCCATGGATCTCTTGCAACAGTACAGAGCACACGTGGCTTTCCGTACCCTCTCCGCCAAATTTGCTTTCCAATGGAGCTTAGGGTCCAGGATCGGGGGGCGGGTTGAGAGTTTTCCTCACTTACGTATCTTGGCCATCCTCTAGCGCTTTGCTTGTCGTATCTTACTTGCTTCATGATACCGAGCAATACATCCGCTGCTGTATCACAGGCCTCATGTGACCCAAGCATGTACCGAAGAACACCAGCTGGGTTTACTTTCTCTCTTATATAACGCTCTAGCAGGCGTTTTGCACCCGTTTGTTTTGGATCAGCTCATGAGTCGACCGTCCTTTGGTGGATATATCCCATCTTTCCTGCCATTCATTTTGTGACCTCATTTTGATTGGCTCAGTTTTGGCTGGATCTATTTTGTCTTGGCTATTCTAGATTCGAATGGCCGCTTCCTGTTTTCCTTAAATTTTGCTTGGGTATGTTCGTAGTTTTCAGAAACCCAGCACTTTGGTAACGTCTGCGACATCTGTGGCATTCCTTACGCAGGGAGGCAATGGTTTCATTCCACCAATACATTTGTACTCATGTCATTAATTTGGGTCGTAATTTCCTGTTCGTGTACTTGAGGGTACCTCTAGATTTTTGAATATGTGGGTATTTCATTAATAGTTATTATTTCGTGTTTAATAGCTGAAGTGCTTGTTAAGCTATCTTTTTTTTATAAAATAGTTCCCAATTCGATTTAACTAGCTTTTCTAATTTTACCTTCTCTTCAGAGTTAAGTGATTTAAAAAGATCCTCGAATTTCACCATTTCTGGGTCGCTATAATCTAATTGATGAATTTCTTCTTCACTATATGTAGAAGCATAAAGATATTTAATTTCGCTGTTATTAATAATAAGAATATCTTTTTCCATATCTATTCTAGCTCCTAAGGGCTTCAATAAATTTTGTCCTATTATTCCTTGAAAACTTTTGACGTTCATTTTCGTAATTTTCCACACCAGTAATGCGTCTTACTCTTTTGGATGGTCAGTTATTATTTCTGTGTTTATAAGTGTTTCACCATTAAGTGATCTACATTTTATTGGAGTTTTTGTCGTTTCTCTTTTATATTGTGGTAGTATTTGCTCATCTAATAGGAATTTGGTCATTTCCAATAGTTAATTCTACTATCGGTAAATAGTTTTGGGAGGGACCATGTGAAAATTTACGTCATGTTCGATATGGTCGATTTCCATGGGTACGACGGTTTGTGTGTTTGTGATTCGTTGCATGTTACTGGTATTACCTTGAAAACGTTGTGCTAATTCCCTATAATTTGGTCTAAAATTTCGTGATTGTCCTGAATTTTGTCTGTAGGTCTGATTGTCTCGGGGACTGACATGGAATCTTCCCGAATTTTGTGTGAAATTTGTGTTTTGTTGTCTGAAAGTATGTTGGTTGTTGTATGTTTGTGGTGAGTTAATTTTTTCATCACTGTACTGATGCCTAAAACTTTGTTGATTATTATACTGATGGTATATGTTTGTATTGTTTAAGTTATACTTTGGTCCATTATTGTTGCTTGTAATGGTCTTGTATGAGTTTGGGTTTGCGTTTTTGTCTCTTATTAATCCCTCACTTTCTAATAAGTTAAATGCCTCACGTAAATTGTTTATGTCTCTATTCAATATAATTGAAGTTAAATTTACATATATATTCTTTAAGAATGTTCTTAAAATGATAGATTCATTATTTTTTGGGTTGAATTTGCGTGTTGGAGGTGTTATTTTTTTGCGTTCAGTAACTCGTAAGCAGCATGCAACTGAAAGTAGTGACATAATAATTGTTGTCTCCGCTTACTTTTTTTCAGGTCTCTGCGGTACCACATCCAGATATTGACTATGGATGAGGTTATGCACCAGTAAACGATACGCATATACCACTTCTTTGAACGGTGGTTGATTTTGTATAACTCCAACAGCATGTCGGGGGTCCCTTGTTCTAGAACCATCGTCTGAATTTTCGTTGATGAATCTTACATAGGGCCCTAGAAATTAAATTTGGTTAATTGTGGGCGTGGCCCACATTTTTCACTATTTCTGCAGGCACGCTAGTACGGACCTAATGTATATTGCTACCAGTTTGTATCTATATATCATCATTACGAGCATCGCTAAGTACATTTTAAGTGGGGTCCTGACAGCACATTATATGCGAGGGAGCAGAGCCTCTTGTATGATCATCGCCTTTTCTTGTCTATGGTTTTGTCAATATACGCAGTAATATAAAATTTCGCCCAAAAATCTTGTATAACGTAATGTACCCAATACCTCCAAATTCTTATCATTTAAAATAACGACTCTTTAAGAAAGTTCACTCATTTAACGATTCTACCGAATGAAAGCGTGCTCTTTCGTTTCTATATTTCAGAAAAAATATGACTTTGTTTCACTTTTTGTTAATCATTTTTTAATGTTCGATCAACTAGTGAATTTTTTTTTGTATGAGAGTGTTTTTGTTTTTTGCTTAAAGGCCTGTATGCACCTCTCAAGAAAAGCGAAAACTTCATATAAAAAAAAAGCTCAAGGAATATTGCTCTTTTTTCTTGAGCTTTTTTCTTTGAGAGGTGCATACAGGACATAAATCAGAAAATACTTTTGTGTCTACAGCAGTGATAACAAATAATCGAAATTAGTATAAGGCTTCGATGTAAGTCATTTAAAACTGCTAGTTTAGCCTGCTAATAGGCAGCAAAAAATTCCATATAATTCCTTTAATGAAAGGTAACATAGCGGAAACAAAAGTTCAAATTTACGAATAATGCAACTACCGTAATATAATATCGCACTTCGATAAAAATAAAAAGAGCTTTTATACATACCAACCAAAAAGTAGTAAGGGACTTGTGGTAATTATCAAAGGCATCGAATCTGATGTAGATCCGGACGAAATCAAAGAGGTTGTTGAAGATGCTGGTTTTAAAGCGAAGTCCGTTTAAAACATAACTAATTAGAATAAAATACCACAACCACTACTTCGAGTCGAGCTTGAACCTGACACGCGAAAATTGAAAAGTAATGAAATCCACCATATTTACGATATGCGGTACTTGTTGCATCGACGTAGCACTATAGAAGAACCACACAAGAGGCAAGGTCCGGTGCAATGCTCAAATTGTCAAGATTATGGCCATATAAAAACGTATTGCTCGCTACGTTCAGTATGCGTCACCTGCGAGGATATTCACCATTTGTCACAATGCTCGTCAGACAAATCTAATGCTGAAGCCAAAAAATGTGGCAACTGTGGCGGCAATCATACTGCCAACTACCGCGGATGTCCAGTATATACTGATTCAACTTTTCCATCCCAGGCTATATGACAAATTATCCATGCATATGACAAATCATCCTGATGAGAAGGCCCATGGTGGTACTGGTATAATAATAAGAAATAGAAAACAACACTAAGCTATTTATGGTTACGAACAAAACTACCTACTAGCCACTAATATAGGAATTCAATTTCTTGAGGAAAACATCATCCTAAGTCCGGTTTACTGTCCCCTAGATTTCCAGTCACAGACCTGCAGTTTAATGATTTTTTTAAAACCCTTGGGAAGAAATTCGTAGTAGCTGGAGATTTTAATGTGAATCACACTTTCTGTGGTTCCAGGCAGATTAATCCCAAAGGTAAGAAATTATTCTCTGCTCTTATGAATCATCGCAAAAAACTTGATTTCGTGTCCTCTGGCCATCCAACATATTGGCGTACAGATCCTCGAAAAATACCAGATCTTATTGACTTTGGGATAATAAAAGGTATTTTAAAAAAAATTGTTTTTAGGGGAGCCTTGACTTGACTTCTCTTCTGATCATTCACCGGTAATAATTAAACTATTTAAAAAAGCTATAGTTTACGAATCTAATTACTTAACCTCTTCAATAAATAACTGGCTCAAATATCGAAAATATGTTAGCAATGATACGAAATCGAAGCAGCCCTTCAAAATATAAATTCCGTTCTTGTGTCAGCAGCTATCAATGCAACTCCTCCTAAATTTCCATTCCCATTGCATGGCATCCGGAAAACTATCTTGGAAATTGAAACCCTAGTCAATGAAAAAAGACGGTTCAAACGCCATTGGCCAAAACACAGATCGCCTATGACCAAACAAAGCTATGCTTTATCTAAAAGTCGTCTCAGTGAAGCTTTACATGCAGATCTGGAAAAACACTTAAAAACCTACACGAGAAAATTATGCCCTGCAGAAAAGTCGAATTATTCCTTGTGGAAAGGTAATAAAAACCATAAAAATTCCAAAGGAGTGAGACCCACCACTTTGATTGAGTAATGACAGCTGGGCGAGTAGCGACAAAGAAAAAAGCCTTAGCGTATGCTTATCATCTGGAAAAAGTGTTTCAACCTAATCCTGGGACAATTATTATTTCGCAATTCCAACTCTAGTCACACAAGAAACGTTTAAACCAAGTTAAGGCAAAGGAAGTAAAGTACACTGTGTAAAATCATTTCAACTTGAAAAAATCTCCAGGCTACGAGTGAATTACTGCCAAAATGGTAGCTGAGTTAGCAGATATAGCTTACAAAATTCTAACACAGCTATTTCGAATTGACTATTTCCCTTCAGCTTGGAAGATATCGTAGGTAATCATGATTCCGTAGCCCGGAAAACATAAAACACAACCGGTGTCATACAGACCCATTAGTCTGCTGCCAATGCTGTCAAAAATTGTTGAAAGAATGCTGATACTAAAAATATTACCAGATTGCTCAGGCGTTTGGTCGGGTCTGGCACGCTTGCCTCATATACAAAATCTACAAATTCTTGCCTGAAAACGTGCACAAGATACTAAAATCGTAATTGTACAATCGCAAGTATAGAGTTAAATTTAAGGAGTTTGTTACCCCTGACTTTAACATTAAAGCTGGTGTCCCACAGGGAAGTGTACTCGGGCCGATTCTTTACCTAGTATTTACTTCGGACAAACAGTCGCCTTATGACGTCGACGTTTGCTGACGATACTGCCATTCTGAGCTGCCATAAAAATCCGAGAGATGCATCGAGAGATCTTAGTGAGCACTTAAAACTAACAGTCATGGCTGGCTAACTGGCGCATTCGCGTAAACGCAAACAAAAGCTCCCACGTCATATTTACTCTTCTTAAGGACAATTGCCCTAAGGTCACATTAAATGGCGTATCTATTCCACAAGCTAATGAAGTTACCTACCATCCATGAAGTTACCTACAGTCCATCTCGATCGGAGACTGATTTGGCGCAAACACATCGAAGTAAACCGTACGCAAATGAAATTGAAAGCACAAGGAATAAACTGGTTACTAAATAAAAAATCAGGACTGCGCCTAGAACACAAAGTTCTATTGTATAAGGCAATCAATAAGCCTATATTGACGTATGGAGCCCAGCTGTGTGGAAATGCTAGCTCATCTAACATTGAATTAATACAGCGAACGAATACAGCACAATCGAAAATTCTTCGAACTATTGTAAGCATCCTTTGGTACATTAAAAATGATAACATCCACAGCGATCTAAATATACCACCGGTAAAAACTGAGTTAAGAAAAATTAAGTGTAAATACAAATCCAAACTCCAACATCATCCGAATTACTTGGCAAGACAATTACTTCAAACTAAAATACACACACGGTTATGTAGGCAAGACTGAAATCATTTAATTGAATTGTTCTCACAACTTTAAACTGTAATAATTAAATATTTGAAGAATTTACTTTAGTTACTTAATAACTCCAATAAACTGGTTGCGGGTTAATATTGCTATTACTTTAACGAGGGCGGATTGATATTGAAGCTACCTAGCGCTAGATGGCAGCACAAACACAAAAACTTTTTTAGAAATTGCGATCAGTCAAACGTCAGCAGTTAAAATTTCACCCAAATTCATCGATTAGTTTATTTGTTGTAGTCGTTTGAAGTAAGCAACTTTTCTGTTTCTTGAAAAATGGAAAAAAGCGAATTTCATGCAGTGATTAAACACTATTATTTGAAAGGGAAAACGGCGAAAGAGACAAAAGAAAAGGTCGATAAACATTACGGTGAGTCTGCTCCGTCAGATTACATGGTAAAATATTGGATTGCTGAATTTAAGCTCGGCCGAACCAGCACTGCAACAATACCATCAACAGGAAGGCCAAAAGAGGTGGTTACTGAAGAAAATATCAAGAAAATCCTCGATATCGGTATGAATGATCGCCGAGTCAAGTTGCGTGAGATTGTTGAAATGGTAAACATATCATATGAACGCGTGTTCAACATTTTGCATGAACATTTGCATATGAAAAAGCTATCGGCAAGATGGGTGCCGCGTTTGCTCAGTGTCGAACAAAAACGAGTTCGACAGACCACTTCACAGCGGTGTTTGGACATGATAAAGCGTAATCCTGTTGATTTTTGGCGTCGATTAATAACTGTTGATGAAACGTGGATCCACCACTACACACCTGAAACCAAAAGTCAATCGAAACAATTGGTGGAAGCTGGTGGAAGTGCTCCGAAGAAGACGAAGGCAGTGAAATGGCTGGCAAGGTTATGGCCACTGTATTTTGGGATGCACACGGAATATTGCTCATCGATTATCTTGAAAAAGGATCCACAATCACAGGAAAGTATTATCGTGCATTATTGGATCAATTGATTGATGCAATAGGAAAAACGACCACATTTAAAGAAGAAAAAAATGCTCTTTCTTCAAGACAACGCACCGGTTCATACAGCATTAGATACGATGTTAAAATTACGTGAAATACACTTCGAATTGGTTAATCATCCACCTTATAGTTCAGATTTAGCTCCTAGTGACTTTTTCCTGTTTCCAAACTTGAAAAAATGGCTCGCAGGAAAAAGATTCATCTCAAACGAAGAAGTGATTACCGAAACTAACGCGTATTTTGAGGGGTTCCCGAAATCGTATTATTCAGATGGTATAAAGAGGTTGGAATATCGGCTTACTAAGTGTGTCGAAGTAAAAAGAGACTATGTTGAGAAAAAAATGATTTTTGAAAAAAAAAATTTCCTACTTAGGTAGCTTCAATATCAATCCGCCCTCGTAAGATTTGAAAACTTATTGCTAGTCTTATTATTTAAGAGAATTCACTATAAAAAAAAATGTTTTCACTAACGTAATATAAGGTTTATTCTTAATTTATGGACAAATCATGTCCAAATGAAGCAATTTCGCCGTGGGAAATCTGTCAATGCAATTACCTTGAAATTATGTAATTTATCATAAATTACCATCCAAATTAAGATGCGATGGTTGTCACCACTGATTTTTTCGATAAATAATCGAAGAAAAGACATCACAAGGTGTCAATTCTGTCAACGAAACTTTAATGATATGGAAAAAAAAAACTTAAATTTGAGAATGTGTATATATATTCGAAGTCTTTATATCAATCAAAATAGGTTTATTTAAAGAAATTATTAGGTCCGTATAGGATTGTATACATTTTCTGAAAGTGATGATGTTTTACCACTGGAGAATGCAAAGCGTTAAAGCCGATTTACATATAGCGTAAAAACGCCTGGCAGCAAAACGCCAGGTGGAGAAAAAAATGTCGCTTCGATAAAGTTTCCATGTAATCAAATGTAGTCATTTACATATAGCGTTTTGTATCTGGCGGCAGCGGCGCGTCGGCGAGCTTCAAAACTTTTGTTACTTTTGGTCGTTTCGATAGCGACCGAATTCTGTAAATCGCGTTTCTCGAATTGTGTGCGTATGAACAACAGTTCAGTGATGTGAATTTGTTGCAGATATTATTTTGTACCCGTTATTTAGGTATTTGGTTTCTTATTGCAATCATTTTTGTAATAATGTATGTCGCTTGGGCAAATTTTTATATGACAAAGTAAATATGTCACATATGGACTTTATATATGGTACGGTTTGTTTGAAGAGTATATTTATGGTACTTCTGGAATACTTGAATTTGATTTTATGTATAAGGTTTATTTCTCTCTTTCATTTTATGAAACTATTGCGATGCATTCTGTTGCTACTTTGCTATGAAGTGCGTGTGTATATAACGACATCACATATACTGAAGTTATGCGTAACTTAGCAGTTATATTACGTTGTAATTAAATGTCGAATGTGTTCGTTAACACAGTCCCATTGCCTCTTGTATTCTGATTTTCTATACGAATTCATTCGTTTGTAATCGTTTGGATTCGGTACCAATGTGAGTACTTGTATTATGAAAAAAAAATATATATATAAAAAAATTTCAATTTCTGGTGCTTGCGTTACGGTCGTTTAGTGTGAATGAAGAAGGGTTTTTTTCTACGCCCGGCTAGCGTAACGTTGCGCTATATGAAAACCGGCCTTAATTCTATTATTATATTTGATGATATTGCTTGTGAGAAACAAAATAATATTCGTCATATTTTTGCATGGAGAGACATAAAAACATAGATAGTTTTTATTTATGTCAGACATACACATATATCCAAATATTTAATACGTGATAATGCGAATATGATCGTTATGATTCGACAGGATGAAATGAATATGAAGGATATATATAATGATCATGTTGGTGCTGATGTGATGAATTTCACAAAAATGTGTAGTCTATGTTGGGAAGCTTTCTAGTAAGTAAAGATGCTCCTTTACATTGTGTGTGGTGTTGCCACAGTGGACTCTGGCCATAATAAGTGATTAGAGTTACCACACCAAAATTTTGTTTTTCGTGATATTTTACATACATACTCGTACATAAATAAGATTAAAATATAGCAAAAATAATAATAAATAAAATTTTTAAAAAACTAATAAACAAAGTATAGTCGGTAATCGCTATGAGTGTGCAGCGCTCTCCCCTGTCGGAGAGAACGAGATCTATGAGCGAGTCACTCCACTCTTCTTGGAGTGCACATGGCAAACCTCCAATAATGTCCTGCTCCAGTATAGCAGTGGATTGTGCGACAACTACAACAAATTCATCAGCAACAACAACATCTGCCTTCTCTACATACGGTATAACAACTACATTCTCGACTACAACTGCGACATCAACAAGTTCTTCTGCCTGTGTGCAAATTCCACCAAAAGGCGTGCAGGTAAGTCAACTGCAATCGCTACCAAAGAGAGCATGAACCTCACCCACGACAGATAAAGCGAAAAGAACGCCCAACACTAACAAAAAGCAAAAAATAGCAAAAAACCCAAGCCAAACTAAGTTATCAAACTACTGGTTGAGCGATACTACTTCAGAAAGAAAAAACAGATGGGCTGCTTTGACCGTTGATGATGACGAACCCTCGCACAGTGGACAAGTTGCTCAAAATGAGTCCGAAATAGAAAAAACAACTAGTCCGAAAAAAAAGTTTAAACAAACCACCCCTATATACGTACAAGGCGTAGAATGCATAAAAACGTTAAAAAATGTGCTAACCGCTGTTGCAGACAGTAACTTTATATTTAAAATATTAACAAACAATGAAGTACGAGTTCAATCGAATGACTCGGAAACATACACAAAAATATTCGAAATGCTAAAGCAAAAAGGTACCAAGCTGTACACATTTAAACCCAAAAATGAAAGAGGTTTTAAAGTCATTCTTCGCAATATGCACCCCTCCGCAGACCAAGAAGAAATTAAAAATGAGCTTGGTGAAAACGGTCACAAAGTTTTAAACATAACTAACATAACTCAACGGACAACAAAAAACCACTACGGGTCGCTCGTCTGGGTCAAGCTCTCGAAAAAGCCTGCAATATCAAACCCCGCGATAAAAGCAGAAGACCCATTGGTAGGTAAGTAGGTAGAAGTGGCAGCCTTTGACGCAAAAAGCACACTTAAGCACATACAATGGCTCGTTGTGGTACCACACTAAGACGACGCGACTCCCCCGTCTAGAATTTTGGGAACCACAGTGATTCCGAAATGAACCTGGCTATGTCCTTAATGTTGATGGAAGATAGTTCGGTTAAGGTAGTGAAGAAAGGTGAGCCTAGGAATTTTAATCTTCGCCTGGCCCGAGCTGGGCGCTGACACATGAGATGAAGTACTGTTTCTTCCTCCTCCTCAGAGCCACAGCTGCGACAGAAGTCGTTATGGGGCAGTGCTAGTCTTTCAGCGTGTTTCCCGATCAGACAGTGTACCGTGAGCACATTTATTGTAGTGCTGATGGAATTCCTGCTAATATAAAGTAGCTGACTAGTACGCCTTGTGTCAATAGTGCTCCAGGTTTGTATGGCAACACTACAGGTACGTTCATTTACCCAGGCTCTTTTAGCTGCCTGAAGGTAGTTATGTTTTATGCCCCATTTGACTGTGGCTAGTGGGACACCTACAATGAAAGAGGGAGAGATGTCAGGGAGTAGCGTACCTATTTTGGCCAATTCATCGGCCTCGCAGTTTCCCAAAATGTCGCTATGTCCAGGCACTCAGCATATGTGAATTTGTGAATTACCTGAGACGACTTTCAGGGAGGAGCGGCAGTCAAGTACGAGCTTAGATGTAGTGAATACACCAGCTAGGGACTTGATTGCCGCCTGACTGTCCGTGAATATGCGAATGTTCGCATCGAATACTTCGTTGTGAAGAAGCCACTTGGACGCTTGGAATATTGCCATTACTTCAGCCTGAAATACGCTGCAATAGTCAGGGAAACGATAGGAGAGCCTAATGCCAAGTTTTCTGGAGAAGATGCCGCAACCGACCTTTTTCTCCAGTTTGAAGCCATCCGTATATATGTCAATGGAACTACCAGTGACCACTAAATTGTTGGACCATTCCTCTCTACTAGGAATGTAAGTGTCGAGCCCGTTGTTTAGATTAGGTGTACAGCACGTATAGTCAACGTCCGTCTGTACGGGCATGTCCTGCATCAGAATATTGGCGTGACCCAGGTTCAGCCTAGTCCAGCGCGATATAGCATTGAGTCTGGTTGCCGAGAATTTTGCTTGTTGCCTGACCAGAAGCCTAGTGGGCAACCAATGTACGAATCCAAATAGAGCTTTGGTAGAGGTGGTACGCAGAGCCTCTGTTATCAGAACCGCTGCTGTCCTTCTAACCTTGTCAAGAGGTTTTGGGTTCACCGCCTTGTCAGTTGCGGGCCACCAGAAGACAGCGCCGTAGAGAAAGTACGGCTCAACCACCGCCGCATAGAGCCAGGACATGGTTCGAGGTTGGACGCCCCATGTTGTTCCCATGGATCTCTTGCAACAGTACAGAGCACACGTGGCTTTCCGTACCCTCTCCGCCAAATTTGCTTTCCAATGAAGCTTAGGGTCCAGGATCGGGGGGCGGGTTGAGAGTTTTCCTCACTTACGTATCTTGGCCATTCTAACGGTTTTAGCTCGCTAAACCTCTAGCGCTTTGCTTGTCGTATCTTACTTGCTTCATGATACCGAGCAATACATCCGCTGCTGTATCACAGGCCTCATGTGACCCAAGCATGTACCGAAGAACACCAGCTGGGTTTACTTTCTCTCTTATATAACGCTCTAGCAGGCGTTTTGCACCCGTTTGTTTCGGATCAGCTCATGAGTCGACCGTCCTTTGGTGGATATATTCCTGCCATTCATTTTGTGACCTCATTTTGATTGGCTCAGTTTTGGCTGGATCTATTTTGTCTTGGCTATTCAAGATTCGAATGGCCGCTTCCTGTTTTCCTTAAATTTTGCTTGGGTATGTTCGTAGTTTTCAGAAACCCAGCACTTTGGTAACGTCTGCGACATCTGTGGCATTCCTTACGCAGGGAGGCAATGGTTTCATTCCACCAATACATTTGTACTCATGTCATTAATTTGGGTCGTAATTTCCTGTTCGTGTACTTGAGGGTACCTCTAGATTTTTGAATATGTGGGTATTTCATTAATAGTTATTATTTCGTGTTTAATAGCTGAAGTGCTTGTTAAGCTATCTTTTTTTTATAAAATAGTTCCCAATTCGATTTAACTAGCTTTTCTAATTTTACCTTCTCTTCAGAGTTAAGTGATTTAAAAAGATCCTCGAATTTCACCATTTCTGGGTCGCTATAATCTAATTGATGAATTTCTTCTTCACTATATGTAGAAGCATAAAGATATTTAATTTCGCTGTTATTAATAATAAGAATATCTTTTTCCATATCTATTCTAGCTCCTAAGGGCTTCAATAAATTTTGTCCTATTATTCCTTGAAAACTTTTGACGTTCATTTTCGTAATTTTCCACACCAGTAATGCGTCTTACTCTTTTGGATGGTCAGTTATTATTTCTGTGTTTATAAGTGTTTCACCATTAAGTGATCTACATTTTATTGGAGTTTTTGTCGTTTCTCTTTTATATTGTGGTAGTATTTGCTCATCTAATAGGAATTTGGTCATTTCCAATAGTTAATTCTACTATCGGTAAATAGTTTTGATGTTGGTGGATAGAAAAACCGTATAAAAGAAAACACGTCTTACTTCATTAATAGTTAAAACGGAAGAGAAAATGTCTATTGACAATTCATGTCATGTAACTCAAATACAAGTAATAACATGTTGCAAGTGCAAAGTGACACATTAAGCTTTAAGTTGTAGCTCTCATATATTATGTACACTGGATATATGTATTTAACTGCAACACCCTCACTAGAGCTGCAACTTTATAATAACAAAAATAAAATTATTATATGTTTACATATCAAAAATAATCCATATACGAGTATATATGAAATACAAAAAAGTTATTTTAAAGACATAATTAGTTTAAACCATAATGCGATATAAAATGGGATAGCTTCGAATGGTTTACGGGTTTCGTCATGATGTCAGCAACCATTTCATCTGTACTTCGGTAGCTTAATTTGATGGTGCCTTCAGCCAGCTTCTCCCGTATAAAGTAATTCTTCACATCTATGTGTTTGGTTCGTGCCTGGTAGTTACTATTCATAGCCAATTGAATTGCTCCTTGGTTGTCACAATAAAGTTCCATCGATTTTGTGGCAATTGGGAAAATTTCGCATTCAAATCGCTTGAGCCATAGTGCCTCTTGTATGGCCGCCACCATAGACATGAATTCCGCTTCTGTCGATGAAAGTGCAATCGTCGGTTGTCTTCGCGTAGCCCACGAAATTGCTGCACCCTGCAATTGAAAAACGTACCCAGTTGTTGAACGTCGCTCGTCTTGGTCGCCAGCCCAATCGGCATCACAATAGCCAACAACTTGCCCTTTGGTGTCCTTTCGATACGTAAGTTTTAAATCAATGGTGCCCTTCAGTTCCGAAGAACTCTTTTAACTGCAGACCAGTGTGATTTTCCGTGGTTTGTATTGTAACGACTAAGTACGCTTACCGCATATGCAATGTCTGGTCGGCTAATTTGTGCAGCATACATAATGCAGCCAATCTCTTCCTGATATGGAACTGAACCCATTTCCTGTCGTTCCGCGTCATTTTTTGGACACATGTCTTTTGATAACCGCTGATTCGGATCGAGTGGAGTGTTCACTGGATTACTGTCGCTCATGTTGAATCGTTCCAGGATTGACATCAAGTACTGCTTTTGATCTATGGAAATAGACTTATCATTATTTCTTACAATGTGCATGCCAAGCACGGAGGTTGCAACGCCCATGTCTTTCATCTTGAATTTACTAGATAAGTCTTTCTATAGTTTGGTAATCATCGTGCTGTTGCTTCCAAATATTAATTTATCATCTACGTACACTGTCAAAATAAGTACATTCTGCGCCGAATGTTTGTAGTACATGGACTGATCAACCGTTGATCTTTTAAAACCAAGCTGTTGAGTTAGCACAGAATTCAACTTTAGATTCCATAGTCTGCTCGACTGTTTCAATCCGTATAATGATTTACGGAGCCGACATACTCTGCCAGTTTTGTCATCAGAACATTGTGGTTGGCTAATATATAGTTCTTCTTGCAACTCACCTTGCAAAAAAGCTGTAACAGCGTCCATTTGGTGTACCACCAGGACAAGTTTCACCGCCATTGCGAGTAGAAAACGGACAGAGGAATATCGTACAACGGGTGAGTACGTTTCATCGTAATCTATGCCCCTCACTTGTGAATAACCCTTCACGACAAGTCGTGCATTAAAACGATCAATATCGCCCTCTGCATTTCGCTTCACCTTGAATACCCATTTGCTGTCAATCGCTTTTCTCGCTGGAGGTAAATTTGTCAATACCCACGTACCATTTTCCATCAAGGCATTATATTCGTCTAGCATGGCGTTGGTCCAGTCACTACTGTTAGCGCCATTCAATGCTTCGAGAACAGATTTTGAGTCACTTACGTCCGATGTTGCAGCCAGTAAGCCAAGGGGTGTCACATCTGATTCACGTCTTGGATTTTCTTCGTCGTCAGATTTACATTCCGTTGAAATTTCACTAATTTTGACTTCCAGATCCTCGTGGTCGCAGGAATCGTTTGGAGAATTCCCATCAAGAACGTTGTCATTACCCTCACTGGATTCGACATTCGATTCCTTCGTCACATCATTTTGTTGTTCACGGGGTGTTTTGTCGTCGCACTGCGTTTTGTCCAATTCTGTTGTATAGCCCTGACCTTTGAAGTGATTGTAACCCTCACTGTGTGCAGACATTTTATCATCGAAGTCGCCATCATCGTCGTCGCTGGAATCATCACTGCTGGAGTCATCGCTACTATAAATCAACTTCTCATCTTGCCGGTTTGGTTTTTGTGGTATTTGCGAAGGGAAGGTTGTGGACATCACGGGTTTCATTTGCATTTTTGTTCATATTTTCGAAGAAAGTCACATCACGACTCACGATAGTTTGTCTAGTTCTAGGGTTGTACAATTTATACGCCTTCGATTGTTCGCTGTAACCTAAAAAAATGCACTCTACTGATTTGGAGTCAACCTTCCTGCTATTCTCCTTTGGAACATGTACCATTGCCTTGCATCCAAAAACACGTAATGCGGACAAATCTGGTTTCACCTTAGACCAGATTTCTTCTGGAGTAGTATCGGTCATATTTCTGCACGGAGTCCGATTAATCAAAAATGCCGCTGTTGATGCTGCTCCTGCCCAGTATTGCTTACCAAGATTCGCATCAAATAGCATGCAACGTACCTTTTCAATGATAGTCCGGTTCATGCGTTCAGCAACGCCGTTCTGCTCTGGAGTATATGGGGCAGTTAATTGATGCAAAATACCATGTCTGGCAGTGATTGCTGTAAAGTTTTTGTTGTAAAATTCCTTCCCGGATCTCAGTATCTTTATAGATTGTTTTTGCTGATTTTCAACTAAATTCTTAAAATGCAAAAAACTTTCGTAAGCCTCATTTTTACGTTTAAGTGGGTATACGAAAACTTTACGACTGAAATCGTCAACAAATGTCAGTAAATACCTGGCTCCTCCGAGAGATTTTGTTGATATTGGGCCAAGAACATCCGTGTGCACTAGTTGAAGAATTTCCGTAGCTCGCTCTCCACTTTCTTTAAACGAAGCTCGTGTTTGTTTCCCTTGCAGGCAGACAGTGCATTTGTCCAGTTTTCCACTTGGTAAATTAAACCCAACAACAGAGGATTTAATACGTTTCATATTATAGTCACACGGGTGTCCCATACGTCGATGCAATAACATATGATCAGCTGACGTCGATAAAGCAGTTGCCGACATTGCCATTTTGGCAGCATTGCTAATTTGATCAGTTTCGCAGCTTAGTCGATACAAATCGTCGCTAAGGGGTGCAATTGCAAGCAGGTTGGAGTTTTCATCAAATATACCGCAATTTTGGTTGTTGAACACAATAGTTTTTCCATGCTTGGCCATTTTACTTACCGACATTAAATTTGCACAGATGTTTGGTATACAAAGAACATCCTTCATGGTCAGATCATACTGTGTGTTTGTATTTGCTTGTAATTTTAAACGAATATCCCCAGCACTTTCCACATTCATCCGTGCGTTATTTCCGACAACAATGTGGTTGAACTTTGGCTCACGCTGCTCGTAGAGGCATCCAGAATCCATTGTAATATGAGACGAAGCCCCCGAATCAATTAGCCAATCTGATGCACACTGAATCCTGTTGAGGCCAGCAATAAGTTGTTCGAATCCCTCTTTTCCTTAGTCTTTGATGGACATTTGTTGGCATAATGCCCTTTTTCACCACATTCAAAGCAAACAATTGAAGACTTATTTTTTACCTTCAAGCTCGGTTTCTTCTTCGCCTTTTTAGATGTCAACGCCATTCCGTCACCATTCAAGCCTTCGAGCTTAATTTCTTGGAGGAGATTCGTACGAACCAGGTCAGTTGTCAATGCCTTTCCACTATTTGCGAGCGCCATTACCATCGGACGATATTCATCTGGTAAACCACTAAGCATTATCTGAGCCACAATATCATCTGGAATCTTAGTGCCCGACTTTTCCAGTTTTTGTTGAGTACATGCCATCTTATTAACATTGCCTTCCATTGAAGAGCAATCTGTCAACTCCAAGCGCATAAGATATTTTAGCAAGTCCATGCGACGCAAAACGCCATTATCCTCAAATGCAGCTTCCAATGCATTCCATGCATATTTAGCCAATGTACAATTTTGGACATACGAGTAGTTAGATGGTTCAATCAACAGTCCAAAAGCAGAAATTGCGTGCAAATTTTTTGTGGAGTCCCCCTCCAAACGTTCAATGCACGGCCAGTAACCCTTTAGCACAAGATAGGACTTTGCAGCAAATCTCCATGTATCATAGTTTTCTCGCCCTTTAAATTTTTCAATTTTATCTTGACCCATTTCGAGATAAAATTTGCTTAAAAAAAATGATATCCCGAGAAAAACTATCGAACAAGCTGAGTTCACGTAAGGCTGTTAATTACTTTAATACCGATTTTTTTCTTAAAACATGCGGCCCATAACCTGATGTTGGTGGATAGAAAAACCGTATAAAAGGAAACACTTCATTAATAGTTAAAACGGAAGAGAAAATGTTTATTGACAATTCATGTCATGTAATTCAAATACAAGTAATAACATGTTGCAAGTGTCAAAGTGACACATTAAGCTTTAAGGTGTAGCACTCATATATTATGTACAGTATACACTGGATATATGTATTTAACTACAACAAGTTTTCATTCCATCAATACATTTGTAGTCACGGAGCCTACATCTTACCCAGCCTACTCGTATTCGTCCAGCTTTAGCTAATATGTGAGCACACTTAGCTGGTAGAGATCAGTGCTGTCTGTGTACCATCTCGTGTGCTTCGCACTGACTTTACTGCCGTCTTTCCAATGCTTTGAATTTGCTGAAATTGCT
This sequence comes from Clusia tigrina, assembly GCA_920105625.2. Lineage (NCBI taxonomy): Eukaryota > Metazoa > Arthropoda > Insecta > Diptera > Clusiidae > Clusia > Clusia tigrina. The sequence continues at coordinate 152,328,677 of OV050030.1, forward strand.
CAGCGATGGCACTGCAGATTTCCTCTGGAGAGGTGACTTCATCCAGGTCGCGGCATTCAATTGTTATTTCTTGACAAAGAGCTCTCACATTTGCCGAGCTCTCCAGGATCTGTGCAGCGTTTTCTCGCCTGATCACCTGATCCACCTTTGACCTCAATAAGCAACTCGCCTTTAGCAGTCTTCCTAATATTATTGACGCTATCCCCCCAGTTCTTTTAGCTCCGACTTCGCCTTCAGGGTTTTTAGCATGTCTGCGTAAGAGATGTCGCCAGTTTTTGTTATGAGTATAGCATCGGGGCATGTGACCTTCAGTTTAGGCTGGATGATCGTCCCTTTTTGTGACGCTGTTTGGGTCTTTTTCATTTCAGATCTCCTCTTTTGGACCACTTTCCATACTCCTATATCTGGCTTTGGTGCCGTTTCCCTATTCGCAGCCGTAGGTTTTGACTGGCGTTCGTTTCTATTTGTTTTAAGGTTTTCTCCATCTAGTACTATTTTCTCTTTGAGCAGCATCTTCGTCTTTTTGGACATATGTGCCCGTGCTGTTGCCTCTTCCCCTTCTCTTAGTCTTTTGGGGTTAGATGATTCTAAGCGCATCGTCGGCGATGTTTGCGTAGTGTGACCTACTATTTGTGTTTTGCTGCATTCTCGCTCTTTAACTACCTGCGCATAAATTGCATCGATAGTGCTAACGAGATCCCTCATGGGCTGGTGGATTGACCGCCTGCCCACCATCATCTCAGTTAACTCTTTAATTTTTGCACCAACTTTAGCAAACGTGCTCTGGTGCTTCTCCGTCTCTTGTATTTTATTCACGGTTTCCTGTGTTTTATGTTCGGGTGTTATTGGCTGCGCTATTGGGGCCGGGTTTGGGTTAATAGGGTTGGACTCAGAACCACTCGATCCAAACTCACTAGCATTCCTTTGGCTGCAGCAAGCGTTTTAAGCTCGCCCAGATCTCCAACGGAGTTTCTCCTAGGGGCCGTTCCTTGTGCCGATAGTACTCCCACTGTTGTTGGGATCGCTTTTATCGGCGTACATTGCAGCTTGTTAAAGGGGTCCACTGCCTCTTCTCTTTTTGCTTGGTTTTCGCTCATTTTTACCTATATATATATAGGGGGAAGAAAAAGGGCAAAAATTGAAAAAAGGGGTAAAAAGGGAAAAAAGGGAAATAAGTAAAAAGTAAAACACACTAAAAGCAATACTTATCCTTTTATTTTTATTATTTATAGGAGTCTCTCTTTCTCTCTCTGTCTCTCTGCTCGACTGCGTTCAGTGCACTTCACACCTACACACTAAGTGCACAGCTTCTAACGCTCTCTCAATTTTCAGATAAACCAATTGAGAGGCGGGAACTTGGAAAAACTGCCTAACCACGCGAAGGCAAATTTATGAAGTTTAAATAAATAAACTTATAATCGCCTAGGAACAAAATTCTCCGTATCTGCAGTGTTCCGCCTAGCTAAGCTTCGCTGCACAGGGGTCTGGTATTTTAGCCAAGCCACTGCTCAGCTGGGCATAATGCAGGCAGAGATCGCTGCAGTTTACGCTCTGCCGTGCGGATAAACCGAAGCAGAGACAAAACTGCCGCAAATAACTGGCAGAAACACAAAATTAAATGCCTTATATTTTTTCCCGATCGCGTCAACAATTTACACTTAACACTTTCACCGGACCGGGGTATGCTCTTTGGATACCCTCTCCACGATTTCTGCTAACATTTACCATCTACATTTAGTAGATTTTTAAAAAACTCCGCACAGAAAAATTTAAACATCCACTTCGATTCGAATCGAACTTGGTTGTGTGTGTGGGTGACTTTCTCTTCTCACTCAAGATGTCGATTACATTGACTTTAACTGGCAAAACATTCGTTCTGTCTGCAGATTATTTTCCACCAATAGAGTTAGATTCAAATTATATCTGTGGTCTAATCTAATTTCATGCATAGCACTCAATTGCAAACATTGACGTTGGCAGCAATCTATTTCATCATAAAAAATGCCTATTGGTTCTTACGAGCTTGATGATATTGCCAACTATCTATATTATAAATATGAAAATTTAACCCTGGAGGGAGAACTTGATATACTTTAATGTAGAACAATTGGTTCACTATTAGGATTCAGTCGAAGAACATTGGAAGCAGAGAAAGAGCATACATTAGATTTGCCATTAAATATAACAAACATTAATGTAATACGTATAGAATGTAATGTAACAGATGGTTCATATATTAAAAATTTGTCTGCACACACTATTCACGAGTTTTCAATAAACGTTAGTCCTGGTTAAAAAATAGATGATAATCCGAAAAATATCATCTATTTACCTGTATGCACATCTCAATAAAAGCGAAAACTTCATATACAAAAATGCTCAAGAAATTTCCTTGTCATTTTTTCTTAAACTGTATCCAACTCACAAGAAATTTGATTCGATTTTTTGCTACCTTTTTTATTGAAAAGTGAAAACGACAACACTGATCAGCAATCTATATATAAAGATTGAGGATGGACCCAGTCTTTCTGCGTGCTGTCCCATTATGCAGTGTCCGGTCAAAACCGCCACAGTTGTCGACAGTGATACGCGATCAAGTCGAAGAAGTTGATTGGTTCTGTTTTTGTCCATTTTTGCCCATGTTAGTCTAGCCGTGTGGCAGAAATCCTCGTCAGCCCAGGATTTGTAGGCGTCAGCCAGATATTTCAGTTTGATATCGAGCTTGGCTGTTGCCAGTGGAACGCCGATGTTTACAGATGGCTGAATTTCGTGCAGTAGCGTGCCTGCCTTGGGAAGCTCGTCCGCCTCGCTGTTTCCCGGGATTTTGCTATGTCCGGGCACCCTGACTAAGTGCACCCGAGAGTAACTTGCGAGCTCATTTAAAGATGTTCGACATTAATGAACGAGTCTTGATGTGGCCGTGGAGCCAAAAAGAGATTTAATGGCGGCTTGGCTGTCTGAGAAGATAGATGCGTCGACTGCGCCGATATCGCTACTCAGCATCCATTTGGCTGCGTGATAAATGGCCATGACCTCAGCTTGAAAGACGCTGCAATGTTCTGAGAGACGTAGGGAGAGGTTTAAGTCCAGTTTGTCAGAAAAGATACCGCTGCCGACTCTACCTCCAAGTTTGGTACCGTCGGTATAGATTTCGACTGTTTCACCGACGATTAGGTCTTTTGAAGTCCAGTCATTTCTGCTTGGTATGTCGAATTCCATGTTCAAATCGGGATAGACCGATATGTAATCGGTAAAGTTGGGGACAGGTGGATCCTGATTCAGAATAAAGGCATGGCCCGTGAGGGTTATGCGCCAGTGCGAAAGAGCGTTAAGTCTAATCGCTGTCAACTTGGCTTGTTGCTTAACCAGAAGCCCCGAAGGGAGCCAGCATAGCAAAAAAGGTTTTCGTAGGTGTGCTACGAAGAGCGCCAGTGATTAGTAGAGCAATGGATCATCTGCTTTTATCGCGGGGTTTGATATTGCAGGCTTTTTCGAGAGCTTGCCACCAAACGACCGACCCGTATAACAGATTGGGTTCAACGATGATGGCCGTGTAGAGCCAGTGCACGACTCGAGGACGAAGTCCTCATCGTGTACCAACTGCTCTTTTACAGCAGTATATAGCGCATAGATTGGCTTTCCAATTAAGCTTTGGGTCGAATCAGGCCTAAGTACTTAACGTGTGTGCTCAAAGAGAGCGGAGTGCCGTTTAGACTAACCATTAGGCATTAGGCATAGCAGATAAGTTCCATCACAGTGAAAATTGTTGATCAGGATAATAATTTAATTAATTTCCGAGGAGAAAAAATAACACTACGATTACATTTGAAACCACAAGACTAATAATTATTTATAAGAAAAACGGAGGGCGTAGTGTACCTTTTATCAATTTCCCACCAACAGTTGAGCGAATAGGAGTAAATGATTCATATAAGGTTATTAAACGTAAACGACTAGCAAATGAAAATAGAGAATTTTTAAAGTCAACAGGATTTAAACTAAAAATGAATTCATGATGTTGTGTTGATAATTGATGTTCTACTAAAACCATTATATGATAAGAGCATTATAAAAAAGGAGTACCATAGCTCTTCACCATATTTACAATCATATAAGAACAATGATGAAATGAGAATATGAATTCAAAATCTGAATATCTATGTTTTACACAGCGAAAATTTAATATATATAGAAGGTTATAGCACCTTAATTAATGGTGCAGAATTTCAAAGTTTTATCATTAAACCTCCTTTTGACTTCAGAATACTATTTCAGAAATATCAAAAAGATGCAAATTTATTAATAAAAAATCATCATGGTTTTTGCGTGGAATAACGGATCCATCTGATTTAAAAGTGTAAAAGTTTTTAAAGGAAAATCAATTTTCTACAACAGTTTATGTTAAAGGATTGGAAAAAAATGTGGACTGAAGATATTCTTAAAAAAAATGTTTCCAGCTTGGAAGAATTTGAATGTGATAATTTAAAAATTATATATGAAACATATCCAATAGTTACTCAATGCAATGCACACTATGGATTTTGCGCGTTAAATAGTGATATGATTTTAAGAGAATTTATTTTTGTAGATAAACAACAAACAATGGATAATAAATTTAATTTTCATTCAACATCGCTTTTTCTGTCAAGTAGTTTATATCGGAAAAATCGGAAGAAAATAAAATAATTTTAATTATTTTTCTTATTTAAAACCTAATCTTTAAAGTTTTGTGTTATACTAGAATATTCAACGGTCGTCATTGTATTATAAAGTTTTCGTGGGCAGATCTTTTGCTCTTCATAACCTATAACCTTCTTGAGTAACGCAAACTCTAGTTTTGATCAAAAGTAGTGTGTTTGGTGTAATGCCCCCTGGGGCTACTAATCTAGGGGAAAATCGGTTCGCCCTGCTTTCCCCTAGTCCACAACAAAAACGGAAAAAACCCAACAAATCAAAACCTTCCCCGAATTACCTGCCACAAGCATTTCAAATATTGATGATCCCAAATATGTCGCATTGAAAGCTACTGGAAATGAGAAGCTTCTCACTAATTATTCATGCTTTGGCGTATACAAATCTATCCTAGCCATTAGCAAAGAAATCATCAGCATTTCGGACCTACGGACGGCAGCCTATTAGTGCTGACAAAAAATAAAAAAATTGCAGACAAATGTTTGAATACCAATTTTTGTCAGATTACAGCCACTTACCAGGCCTACCTTAACTGTGTTAAAGGTACAATATTTGCACCTTTCCTAACTAATATGAGCGAAGACGAAATTATAGACGGTTTACAAGCGTATGGAGTCAGCTCAGTCTACAAATTTAAAAAAAGAGTAAACAATGACTTAACTCCAACTGGCGCAAAACTTCTCACTTTTGAGAGCTTCTATCTACCAGAGAAAATTGACGTTGCGTGGAGAAAAATTTCAGTACGCCCTTACTATCCCAACCCGATGCGCTGCAAGACATGTCAAATACTTGGACACACAATTAAGTATTGTAAAAACCCCCTATCTGTGCCAATTGCACCACCGCATGCAGAAGAAGTGTGCAGCAGAACAATGTGCGCAAATTGCTCTGGTGATCATCCATCATCCTCTAGCACATGCCCAAAGTACACACAAACGAAAGAGATTCTCAAAATAAAAATTATTAATAAATGCAGCATGCGTGAAGCACTCAACAAGTACAAAGCACAAGCCCCAAAAAATTCATCTCCTCAATCATACTCTCAAATTGTTAACGCTCAGATACCCAACAATAACAACAACAAAACCAAAGAAGAAAACACCACAAGCACAACAACAACCAATAACATTAACTGCAGCACTTCAAACGCCAAGTCGGTTACAACTTCCTTCAATCTCCGAAACAACAACAACGTCGATTCCGTAAACAAAACCACAACTATAAGCAATTTCTCTGCTTCCAATGCTTCTAGCTTGAAGCCCATATCTACAGAAGACTCCAATGCGCAAAACAACTTTAAAATGTTATACAGTAAGCGATCATCATCAACTATCTTTAACACACAAAACAAGAAAACCCTTAATAACACTTCCACTCTTAATAATTCCAATATTAAGCCTACATTTTCAACAAAATTCAATATACAAAAAAGCAATAGCAAAAATACTAGCTTCTCTATCAGTCCAATCAGTAATGACGAGGTATCTCTTGACTTAGCTAAAGCTGGGTCAGACCACACTTCAATGTTGCTGTAGCCACTCTGTTATGCATGGTGTAAGCTTGTAGTAACGTTAGCAGAACCTCTCTTCTATAATTTCCTTTTCTTTTATCTCTTATGCTCTCTATCCTGCAATGGAATATATATAAATGGATATTTTAACAATTACTTTCAACTTGAAATTCTCCTAAATAAGTATTCTCCCTCTATTCTTCTTCTAAATGAAACCCACGTACCTCATAATTTCATACCAAATACACCAAAAAAATACAAAGGTTAATTTTTTTTGACTTATCCTATATCCATACGAATAAACAAAGAGTGGCCTTATTAATTTAAAAAAATATGCCTCACAAATTAATACACATAACATCTCACATTAGTGCAGTAGCAATAAACATTGAATTCCCTCAAAAAATAACAATCATTTGTGTTTATATTCCTCCAACACAAGACTTCTCCTCTGCTGAGTTTATACAACTCGTAAATCAATCGCCTTCAAAACTTATTATTGGTGGAGATCTGAATGCACAGAGTACCATGTGGGGATCCACATGCACTAACCTTAGAGGTGTGAAAATCGAAGATGCTATACTGTACTCCGATCTAATTTGCCTTAATGATGGCTCCCCGACGCACTTCTCTACACATAATTCCTTTACGAACATTGACGTAACTTTCTGCTCCGCCTCCTTAGCTCCTCTATGTTCTTGCAAAACATTAGATACTCTACACAGCAGCGACCACTACCCAATTAAACTCAAACCATCCACTTTGCACCTTTCAACCAATTTCGAAGTTCAAAATAGAACAAGCAGATTGGAAAAGCTTTCAGCAGCAATGTCTCGATCTGTGCAAAACCAAAAATAGTTCAAAAAACACAAACCATGAAGCAGCAAACATTTCCAAAATTATTCGCACAGCAGCTCACTATACCATACCATAAACGTCATCAAGATCTTTGAATAAGAAAGTACCCTGGTGGAATAAAGAATTATCTAAACTACGCGCAGACAAACAAACTCTATGGTATCGGTACAAACTCTCTCGCAATATAATTAACCTCATTAGGTGCAAAAAATCAAACGCCCTATTCAAACGCTCCGCAAAAACAAATAAAAATAAAGCGTTTGAAGAACTAACAGCGAGCATGAATCCGGCAACCAAAATTCAATCGATATGGAGTAATATCAAAATGCTTACAGGGGCTCCAAAGCAAACTGTGTTTACCCACATAAACTTCTCAAATGAAACCACGTTTGCACCACTTGACATTGCGAATCATTTTGCCACATTCTTGTCTACTGCCTCATCAGATTCAAACTTCTCAAGCGAATTCAGATGCATCAAAATAACTTACCTTAGAGAACAGCCAAACGCTCTATACCCACTATCAAATGCTGCCAAATATATTGATTCGAAAATACTATATACAGAATTTGAGTTCGCCCTCTCATCAGTAAAAGGCAAATCCCCGGCCTAGACAAAATCTCATATCCGATTATTCAAAATCTTCCTTGCATGGTTAAAGATAGGGTGATCGAACTATACAACAACATTTTCATTAGTGGTCACTATCCACAAGCCTGGAAAACCTCCTGCATTGTGCCGATTCTTAAACCCAACAAACCTCAGATATAAACAATTACAGGCCTATCTCCCTCCTGTCTTGCTTAGGCAAATTAATGGAAAAAATAATTGTAAATCGGCTCATGTGGTATGCCGAAAAAGAAAAGACGTTAAGCCCAAACCAAGTTGCATACAAAAAAGGTGTGGGAACCATCGATGCGCTTTTACACCTGGATTATTTTGTATCAAATGCACTGTCGTCCAAAAATCACGTCTCATTACTTTCAATCGACTTTCAAAAAGCGTTCGATCGGATCGGCATACACATAATCTTAAGACAGTTGACTAAATGGAAAGTCGGCCCTAAAATAATTAAGTTCATAAAAAACTATCTTAGTAGCAGAATGTGTAGAGTAAGAATTAATGGTTTCCTATCATCCGTCAAACCTCTACCTAATGGCACTCCACAAGGATCGCCCCTTTCTGCATTTCTTTTTACTATTGCGTTCGACGAAATTGCGAAGATCGCTTCTAACCACCATGGCATTGAATGTCAGCTCTACGCAGACGACGTTTTATTCTATACAAAGAACAGAAATCTGTCAATTGTCGCCGACCTCTTCGAAAACATTCTTAAAGAAATAAAAGAATGATCTCTTTCGTCAGGAGCTGTAATATCTTTTCAAAAAACCAAAACCCTTCACATATGCAGAAAACGGAATTGCAGTGGACTTACCATGAACCTCAATGGCATAACAATCAGTCCTGCATCAGAACTTAGTATTTTAGGTCTGATTGTAGACACAAAATATAACTTTAAAAAACATTGCAAATATATAAAAGACTGTGTTTCAAAAAGATTAAATATAATTAAGTACCTATCATCGAAAAAAAAGCTTTGTACATCCGTCTACTCTTGTCAACGCAACTAGAGCTCTAATCTTGACAAAAATAGACTACGCACTTTCTCTTTACGGAAACTGCGACAAACGTTCCATATGTTGACTGTCATCGCCATACCACGCTGCAATCCGCAGTAGCATCCGAGCATTCCCAACAACACCTCTTCAGAATCTTTATGCTGAAACTGGTGACAGAATCACAGAGTGTTCCAATCGCCTCCTGAGTAAATTGCTATTTACTCCAAACACAACCCTCATAAAAGACTTCAACAATGCATCTTCCAGAATTCGGCAACCTAAATTGATATCTGTTATCTCGAAATGCGTTGACTTGAGCAAGAAGCTTAAACTACCACTCCGTAAAAGCAGCCAAAACCAGAAACTCAACCCCCATGGATGTTTAAAAATATCGCGTTCTCAATCAAAGCGCTGCAGCTTCCAAAAAACAGTACAGCAAAAGAGACATACAAAACCATATTAAATGCCGAGAGATCGAAGTACTTGAACCTCGGATGGAATTTCATCTATACGAATGGCTCTAAAACGCCTGACACAACAGCATTCGCGGTCACAAAAGAAAATGGGGATGTTATTAAACACGGAATTTTATACCAAATATGTTCAGCCCTTACTGCTGAGCTTGTCGCACCAATAGAAGCCGTCAACTATGCTTGGCAATCAAAAGGAAAAACCATAATATGCACAGATAGCAAATCCTGCCTTGAAGCAATAGAACGCCAGCAAACACACAAAAAGAAATAATCTCGATTCGAAACGTAATTACACGTTTTCCTAGGAAAATCAAAATCATGTGGATTCCCGGACATGTAGGCATTGTAGGCAACGAAATCGCTGACAGTGTAGCAAAAATTGTTGCAAAAACGCCTTCAATTATGTTCAACTTACTTTACTAAGCAAGATGTAATACGTGCAATTAATAAACTGCATCTTCATACGATACTTGAGAAATGGAAAAACTACAGTCATCAATATGCTAAAATTAACCCAGACAGAAAGAAGCCGTTCTTCGCCTCTCAAAGAGTTAAAACCATACATCCGACCACGCCTTGCTCACACAATATTAACACATGCCCACCTACTGCAACGTTCACCACAGTATGATTGTCCACTATGTGATGAACAAGCAACATTAGAGCATATCTTAACCTTTTGCCCGATTTTTGCATCATCAAGAAATTCTCTCTTCACATGCACGAATCCTATTAATTTATTAAAAGATCCTTCAAAAAACAACATAACAACGATATATAATTATCTTAAAGACAACAACCTGCTAAGACTTATTTGAGTAATATTTTCAAAGCTCAAATAAACCAATACTGATCACAAAAGACAGCTGATGGCCTTTGTCGTTAGTGCTGCTAGTTTACAACTTTATTATTATAACTTGTTATTTTATAAAGTAAAATAAAATAAAATTAAAATAAAATAAAATATAATTTTGAAAATAACAAAATCTTTTTTTTCTTTTAACAGACTAAAAGAACACCGCGGCCTAAGAGATCTATTGTGCAGCCTCGTACCCAACTAAAATACTTCTAGACTATTTATAAATCTTGTAATTGCTGTGGGCTTAATTTTAACTAGGTAATTTGTAGATAAGAACCCACTGCCTAGGTAGTTATGTTCGCGTCTTGCCACCGCCGGGCAAGTACATAGAATGTGTTCTGCTGTTTCCTGCTCCTCTTGACAGAGTCGGCAGGAATCGTCTTCTACCACGTCTATTTTTTTCAGATGGTAGTTGAGTCTACAGTGCCCTGTTAAAAGATCAGTATAGAGTTTGATGTCATTTCTACCGAGGTTTATAGCAGCATTTATCCTGATGTGTTCAGGGTCAATGGGTGGTCTCAACTGCCGTATGCCGTTTTGGACTCTCCAGTAGTTCAGTAGACCTCGTTTTTCCTGTTCGCACAACAAGTTATTTATGAAGCTGCTGTTTACTCCACAGAAGGGTTCTGGAACTATGAAGAGAGAGTGCCTGCGCCCCTTTTTGCCAAAGAGTCCGCCAATTCGTTGCCTGCATGCCCCTCATGTCCTGGTACCCACATTAGCATAACAGAGTTTCTCGCTGCTAGGGTATTGAGGAGTTTAGGGCATTCCCAGACCATATTTGATTGAAATGAGAAGTTTATTAATGATTTTAGAGCTGCCTGGCTATTTGAGAGAACGCATAGTTTGGTGCTGCGTGTACCCCTACGTAGACATTCTGTAGCGCATAACTCTAGGGCCTCCGCCTGAAAAATGGAAGCAGTTTTTCCCATTGCAATTGCTTTTTGGCCCTACAATTCTCGCTCCAGCACTGACATCTTCCATTTTGGACCCATCTGTATACCACAACTGTGAGTCCTGTTGTATTATTACTTCATTGTTTCTCCAAGCTGAACAGTCACTGATGACTTCTTTGAAGGGCTTGAAGGAGTCTAATTTTCTGTCCATCCAGCCTTAGAGCCGCGTTGGCTACCATCCTCTTAACCACAAGGTGTAGAGGAGTCAGTCCTGTGATCATTCCTAAAGCTAGTGTGGGGCACTTTTTCTTTGCTCCCATCACACTCAAACAGGCTATACGGAGAATCTTGTTAAGGATCATCTGAGCCTTTGTTTGATTTACTTTTGGCCACCATACCAAAGAAGCGAGGTACTAACATGGTGCTATTATTGTTTTATATGACCACGCCATAATTTTTGTTCGTAGTCCCCATGTTTTACCGTTAAGCCGCTGGCAGGCGTAGGTTGCTCTTAACGCCTTACTAGTTATGTATGATAAATGGTTTTTCCAAGTTAGAGTTTTGTGTAGGATTACTCCGAGATATTTCATTTCATTGGACATTGTTAAGTTCGTGGTCCTTAAACTGAAGGTCCACAGATTCAGTTTCCTTCTTCTGGTGAAGGGTCCCACGTTTGTCTTGTTCGGATTTATCCATAGTCCTTTCTCCTGATACCAGTTTTGCGTGATGTCAAGAGCAAGTTCCATGCGATCTGTTATGAAAGAGTCAAACTTCCCTCTGACCATAATTACCAAATCATCCGTAAAGCCCTGAACTTCGTATCCGAAGTCATTGAGAATTTGTAAGAGCTCGTCAATAACCAATAACCATAGGAGTGGCGATAGGACGCCTCCCTGGGGACATC